>OU612095.1:64584270-65834270 GCA_914767995.1 Thecocarcelia acutangulata
TTTTTTCAGTTTCACCTGTAAAATAAATTCGCCTTAAGTGTATGTGTGTATTATTTTTTTCAATCTCCAAGAACACACGGGAACAATTTTTTGCTCTTTTCATCACACACGAGACTAATTCATCTGACATAATATGTATACGTGTACACAACATTGTGTATTTGGTAGTTTTTTTTGTATACATTTGATTGCTTGGCTTGTGTTTATATTGGTGTTGCTGCTTGTGCGGGCGTAAAGCTGGTTGAAAAAATTAGCCTCGTGTGTTATTGAACAATCATTAATACAGAGTTGTGTTTACAGTAAACTTAGCGATTTTTGGCAACCTTATTAAGTTGATTTAGTGATTATTGTGCACGAGTAGCATAACAAAATTGGATTAGTTTTAAGAACGTGCATGTGTATTGAAATCTGTTTCTTTTAGTTTACCATGCAACAATAAAGTTTTGAACATTGGCATATTAATATTTCTAGTGTTTATGGTGCACACACGAAAATGCCTATTAAAACTGATTTATAAAGGTTACAAGCCAGACTTGACAGATTTCTTGGTTCACAAAATATTCTTTTAACAAAAGCGCTTGCTTTCAAGGTGTGCTTTTTTATATATTTTTTTTAAGAATCTGATTTTTACTGTACTATTATCGATTTTGTACTTGAACAAGTGCTTCAAGTAATTTTTAACTAACAAAAGGATAAAAAGAGACAAGCGACATTATTTTGCAACATTAATTGAAAAAAAGACATGTCTTAAGAAATTATAGTGAAAATGTAATGTCTTTGGTAGTAGCTTTAAAAGAAAATATAAACAAACATATCTTTAAAAGTCGTCGTGAAAATTGGGTGTTTTATTCGCCATATAATGTGTTCCTTTCCAGAGAATCTGGCAGAGCTTAACGCAACTCCTACGATCTTCACATTTCAGCTGTCAAAAGTAGTTGATAAAGACGAATGTACATTTTTAGTATTTCTTCCACGTCACGTATATTGTGTTTAAGAAAAGTTTATTTAAAATTGAAAAAATATGTGTGTTTATTTATAAAAAAAATACTCAATATTCATTTATAGTGCTTAAATATTGTCAAAAAGTGTTTTTAAAAACCATTGAAAACTGAATCGGCAAAGACGGAGGTTTTACCATAAATCGTGTGGCTGAAAATGGTGGTGATGTTGTTTTATAATTTTTCCTACTTGAAGCAATATTTTACACATCTGAATGTCTATCCAGGTGATTATGAGAGTTCAGTGGAGAAATACATCAACAAACTGTTGGAACCCATAAGGAAAAGCTTTTGTGACACCAGAATTGCAGTAGGTTTTATGATTTGTGAAATAATCTGATGACAAAGTATGGGAAACTTACAGCAGCTTAGCAAATTGGGCCAGAATGGAAAATTTATGATTCTGCGATCAAAAATTTAATGTCACGTACAGAGGATCATGAGATGCCGATCATAGAGAGCAAATTTCTATTGAAAAAGCCCTTGGTGATTCCGCAAAGCACAGTGAACTCTGATTTTGGCTACTATTTAATCCAGATTTTCCTTTCCTTCATTATTAAATTACACATAACTGTACTGTATAAATTATGTGCCTGGCTCACGATGTCGTTTCGTAAACGACATCACGAGCCTTTTTTTGTTTTCGGTGAGAGTAGACGGCAGTTGTGCTGCGGCAATTTGCTCGTCATATGAAGTTCACAAGATATACATTGTTTTATTATAATTCCTTTGTTAACATCAAGATATTTTTTCTTTAACTTTTCTACAAAAAAATTTATAACCTCTATTTGTTGAGATAAATAGTTTAAAACAGAAATATAATTTAAATTGTGAATTTTGTAAAACTGTTTGTTTTTGTAATTATTATCAATTTCGTGTTTTACCTCTTCGCGTTTTTTATGTTATGTACAGATGCCGGCATTTCCTCAGAGCTACTCTAAGCATCAGTACGCTTGGAAACCTTTTAAAAATAATTTCATACATATTAGATATCCATTATTTTAAATAAAACCATGATAATTAACCATTTCAAACACAAAAAATAAGCATTTTTCTTTTAAAACGTTTGTATTTCTCTTAACAAATATATATTTTGATTGATATACATATATAAATACAATATTAGCAACTAATAAAGTAAATAAAAAATAAACTCAATTGACTCAGTGTGCAAATTTACATGAATACTAATGTAAATATATTTTATTTTGTGTAAACAAAACAGTTTTTGACTTCTACTAAACATTTTTAGAATTTTGAGTAGGCATGACTTGATAATCAAGTGCGATAAAAATGTTGCTGGAAACTTTTATTAAGATGATTTGCCTCAGGTGTAAGTGGCCTATTAATAATGTTTAGAATTGTATAAAAGTTTACCTTCGTTGTAAAAATTAAAAAAAAAAATGATGATTATAGAAGCAAAATAGAGGTTATAAAAACTCATAAAACAATTTATATTTTGTGAACTTCATATAGCGAATTACCGCAACACAATGTCCGTCTAGTCTAATTGAAAACAAAAAATAAGTGATTAATTTGTGCTTGTGAAATTAAATTGCATTTGAATGGTTTAGGTGCAAGCGGAGAGCGTGTGTTTGCCAAATGGTTTGCTTGTTTGTAGCATGTTTGTATGAAAATCAAAAAAATTTGATTTTCGTGCAAAGATCTTGAATTAAATCCGACTTGAAATAATCTTTCATTTCTTGGTTTCAACCCACGCACGTAGTATACATATAATAAGCCATACTTAAATAATTACGAATTACCAATTTTAGAAAAACATTTTATGAATGAAAAAGTTTTGTTTAACAAGAGTTATGTGAGATTAAACATTAAAATAATGAAACATTTTTACATATAACATTGAAGTAAAATAAATATTTTAAGATTTTCTTTTTAGAAAATGAAGATTTTTCGATAAAAATTTCTGGCATCCCTGCATAGGTCTAATTCTTAGTTTTGCTTCTGGCAACTCTTACTTAAAATCACAAAATTTTCACCGTTTCAACCAATCAGAACATAGAAGGTGCAATTGTAATACCCAGCAGGAATTGATAATATGTATGTAAAAATGGTACCCAGTGGTTATTACAGTCTAGAAACATATTAAGAAACAGCGTGGTATATTTGCGGCAAAATTTAGCATATATTTTTTGATTTAGCTACAAATTTTCCATTTAGCAGTTAGCAATAACATGCAGAAATATATTTTTTCGTGTATTTTGTTCAAATAAATTAACGAAAAATTATTATAAAAATGCCAAAAATGTGGGCGAAGAAACCTCTTTAGATATTGAAGTGATAGTCTATAATTTTTAATTTATAGTAGGGGAAACACATTTAAATTGTAAAATATTTTTTGTTGAGTTTGTTTTTGTAATATATCTATAGTCTTACATGGAGTCTATACGTGCTATAATATCAAATACTTTTCTATCAGCAAATGCCAAATTTGATAGCAGAGAGAATTATACCTGATATAAGTAGCCTTCGAAATTAGTATTATTGCAATATTATATCAGACATTAAAATATTGTTTTGATAATACATATTTAGAAAACCATATCATGATATGAACTGTCAAAAAAGTCATAAAAGCATTAAAATGTTTAAGAAAAATCGTTTATTATTCTTTTTATTGTTGGAATGTACAAATTTTTTTCAGAAAAACACAACACTCATCCAACTTCAACTTTTCTTAATCTAAGATTGAAAGAATGAAATAGCTAATAACAGAAAGAGACGATTATATAAGTTACAACAAAATAACTTATATACATATAAATACGAAATATGTAAACAAAACGATAACAACATGCAATTTTGTTAAAAGATACATTTTTCGTGCATTTTGTTGAAATAACTTAGTGAAAAATTATTATAAAAAAAACCAAAAGTATAGTAGCTTTTTAATTTGAAGTGAAATAATGGAGTAGTCTATAATTTTTCATTTATATTTTGTTGTTTTGCGTTTGTGTTGTTCATTTTTTTTAACATTCGGTGATGCATCATCATTATATGCATGAAAAAATAGTTTAGTTAAGAAAAAATCTCTACATTAAGGCATGAAACTAAAAACTTAACAGCGCCGTGACATTTTAAACTGCAAACATCACTTTAAGCAAACATTTTTTAGATTTTTTTTTTTTGACACTTCCCACTCTTTATCGATAACATGTTGAAAATTGTTGAAGTTTTTGAATATTTTTCAATATAGCCGAACTGTTTGCTCTTAATAATAATTTCAATTGTAATACATCTGTACTCTTCTACAAAATCTTAAAAAGACAATATACCTAATAATTTTTTTTCTCATTAATTTGTCGATATTCTCTCTCATATTATATCATAGTTAATATCAGTTGTAGACACTGTTAAAAAGGCAGAACAAGTTTCATTAGAGCGCTTTTACATTTGGATAGACGATGGGCAGACAGACGAAATTTGACGGTGCTGTAACGAAAATTGTCGGTGGGGGAGAGTGTGTAGTACACGACTCTCTGTACTAGACATTTGTGGACATTTTTTCTTTCTCTTTTTAACTTTTCGCATTTTTTATGTTGTTGCTTCATATCATTATTCTCATATCAACATCAACTTCATATAAACACACTAGCTGTGCTTAAAAAAAAAACAACAACAAAAAAGAAAGAAAAGAGAAATGAAAAGTTTCTGTCTGTCTATTAATTTCTTAAATGTAAAAGGTTTCGGGCAGACCAAAAGAGATATGAAAAAATGTCTGCCCACCGTCTGTCTAAATGTAAAAGTAAACTTACGGCTTTAACATTGTTTTAAAACCGCTAAATTTGAAACAAAAATCGCTGAGTTAATATCACTGAAAGTTTTGCAAAAACTCATTCTAAGCACAAGTTGCCAGACTTAAAATGTCTGGCAATTCTAATGAAAGGGGAAAATAAATTGTGACTGGGAAATCATTATGTCTACGCGTATATATACAAGCGATTTAATCCACAAAATTAAACAGAATATATTAACGTTTTTTAATTATAGTTTGTTGCTTGACCTAGTGAATACTTCTTAAAAAAATTTGCTTATTTATTATTCAGTAAAAAGGGTCGAAAAATTAGCATCAAGAAATTTAAAGTTTTTTCACATAACTTTAGTTAAAATATTATTATTTAATTGAAAATATGTGGCCATCTTTATTATATTAATAAAGTTAATCGTTTAGCTGTTTTCAAACACGTGCCACCAATCTGATTTAAAAAAATAAACTGTTTTGAAAATGGTTATAAAAAGAAAATAAACATACGTGCAATTTTATATGTTGCATAGCGTATTCACATATGTATGAATTGGGACTAATTAGATCGCGAACGCAAGGACGTTATCGAGAAGGAAAATCGCCATATAATGTTTTCCTTTCCAGTGTCTAGCATCATTGATTGTAACCCCTATGAACTTAAAATAATTAGAAGCATAGAATTATATTTGTGCCAGAATCGTATCACGTCGTGCAGAACGAAAATAAAGGCAAACTGCGTCTATGAATGACAAGTCATCTTCCGATATTGCCTTGCCATGAAAGATCTCACTGTGTTCCGCTTTTACCTGTATATTATTGTACCATGGATTGTGTATTTGATAACATGAACGGTTGATATTTTCGTTTTAGCGTAAAACAAAAAAAAATTGTTGTTACAATATTAAAAAAAAAGTGACAGTGCCAAAAATCTTAAATTTTTTCTGGTGTTTTTATGAGGGCAAAATCTGCATATCTGGCAACAGCGATTTAAAATAATAACGGAATTTAAAAAGAGACAAACAACATTGTTCCGTTATTCTGCCAAATATCTGTTTTACTGCTAATGACTAGCAGCATCACGCGTCACTAGAAGTTTGTCTGTAATAGTGAAAAGTTGTAAAAAAAATTAAAACAAAATTTTCTTTATTGGCAAGAAAATCAAATCATATTTAATTGTAAAAAATAAAAAGTGTATAATTTTATGAAAATCAAGGTGAGTAGATAAGGAAAAAGTGTAATATTTTTGTGCTGAACAGAAAGTTTGAGGCAAATTTAGAGTAAAAGGATTCAACATATGTATGTGCAAAAACATACATATGTACAGCTCACACTGAAAACGAAGCACACAGAAAATTGTGCGTACCCAAGATGTAAAATCAAAAGGTAAAGTGGCATTTAAGAAGCTCAATTTAATATATATCCTTTAATTTGACGTGTATAAAGTCTAAATTAACTAAAAGTTATGTCAGTTCCATTAAAAAAATTTATTAAATACGACACTTGCTGACACTTAAAGTGGGACACAATATTTTCCGTACTAACACGCTGTATTAAATTGCTTTTAACAACAATGAGTAGACACCGAGGTATGTAGTGTTCCACTTTAAGTGTTATCTACACCTTAAGCAGTTGCAACATAAAATTACGTATTTAACAATTTTTTTAATGGAATTGGCATAACTTTTAGTTAATTCAGACTTTATATGTATGTATACTGAACTGGGTTTCTAAAATTTAACCTTGCCTTCTATTTTGCTTTTGGATCTTGGGTATGCAAAAGCTTCCTGTGTGTCCCATTTTCAGTGTGAATAGTTATATGTGTATAAATTCTTCGTTATGTTTTTGGGGTGATCGATTAGTTGACTTTTTTCAAAAACTATAATATACATAATAATATTCAATAATTCAAATATTAGCTATTTAAAAAACTGGGTTTAGGTTAAAAATTAAAGAAAAAACCGGTTAACCGGGTTTTCAATAAAATAATTTAAGACAAATTTACTAGTAAAATAATAATTCAACAAGTACAAAGTAATACACAAAAAGAAAACAGCAGAAGAAAAGAACTACATGTGTGACATCAGATTTATCAAGACATATTTGATTCGCTAAATGGTTTGATTTCTATCTATAAAACTTCAAAGCTTTTATTACTTACTACGCATATGTATATATACTTTATTGATTTTACCAAATTGATTACATTATCCACTTTGCCTCTCCATATACATATTTATATGTTTTTGCTGTCCGCTTTTTTCACTTCAGTGCCAGCATTGTTGTCTTAACGTGCTTAGTTGGAAAATGATCAGTAGTAGTTTTACTGGCTGGTTCATAATTGGGTGATCCATATTTTCTCTTAGGTATACCCTTAAAAAAAACTTAATTTTAAAACAACGTTTATCCAACATCACTCATATCTATCTGTCACTTTGCCAAGAACGTTTCCAGATATAAAATACAACACATGGATACATACATATATCTGACATCAGTTTCTATAATAATTTTCGCGTCGCATATATGTATATGAAACATATAATATGAAATGATGCAAACCATATATGTTTGACTCTACTGTTTATCGTTTTTGAATATAACATACGCACGCATTTATTATGATATTATCGCAAAACGTACTATATACTACTCTTAATATGAATATAGTATGTATTAAATATTAGATTACTTAAAAAGCCATGTATTATTCATTGCATTTGGTAAAATAAACTTTGGCAAGCAACACGTAGTTTAAGTGTTTTACAGTATATCGTTTTCTTTTGCTTTGTGATGGAAATTTACCTTTCCCTTAGCGTGCTTGTTGGATTTATAGACCACGAAGTATCAATTAATTTTTCTAGTTTTTCAATTCTTAGCTTCTTAAAATGTTTTTTCTACAATTAACTTGAATTAAGGTTCTTATCGTTTGCATACATTCAATAGTATTAGCTAGTTCATTTTTTAAATTTACTATCACTCCTTAGCTAAATCTGTCGCAGTGTCATCGTTACTCATAAATAAATTATTATATAGTTGTCAAACAAATTCTTCTCAAGGTTGTCATAGTACATACAGAAAACGCTCTGTGTTAAACTCATAAATATACTTCAATTACGAGCATATTTTTGATTAAAATAAATATATAAAAATATAACATTAAATGTTGATCCTGAAGAAGTCTTATGGAGGAAGGCGAAATATTGAAAAATAAAAACAAATTTAAGAAAAACAAGTAGTATATTCGGCTGGGCCGAATCTAAAATACCCTTCACAGAAAAAAATAGATGAGATTTTTTTTCAATCAAGTTATGTTATTAATAAAAAACCATCAATTTAATAAAATTTGCATTGACTTAATTAAATTATTATTAATAATGAATTTTTGGAAATATCTCTTAATAAAATGCAATTAATAAAAAGTTTTCCGAATTATTGACTGTTATTCAATAAATAAATTGAAGAGGTTGTCATATAACAGTGAAGAGTTGTTGTTTCATTTACAATTTTTTTTGTTAAGTATATTTTTCAACTCAATAATTTTTGCTTTTAAGTGAAAAAGCTATTTCTACTTTATAATTTGAATTATCAATCCGGCAAAAAATCTTTTTCACAGGAAATTTGATAAAAATAGTGTAATTTTTATCAAATTTCCTGTGAAAAAGATTTTTTGCCGGATTGATAATTCAAATTATAGAGTAGAAATAACTTTTTCACTTAAAAGCAAAAATTATTGAGTTGAAAAAATTTTCGTTAATACGTAAAATATACTTAACAAAAAAAAATTGTTAATGAAACAAGAACTCTTCACTGTTATATGACAACCTCTTCAATTTATTTATTGAATAACAGTCAACAATTCGGAAAACTTTTTATTAATTGCATTTTATTAAGAGATATTTCCAAAAATTCATTATTAATAATAATTTAATTAAGTCAATGCAAATTTTATTAAATTGATGGTTTTTTTTAATAACATAACTTGATTGAAAAAAAATCTCATCTATTTTTTTTCTGTGTTCACGATAGTCACGAATATGTATAGTATATTAAAAATGTGACCTAAATATGCTCGGTTATATATGGACCGATATCGAAAATGTTAATTTTCCATATTTATATAACCTTATTTCAATACCAGAACTGCTTCTGAGCACAACAAATTGTTTAAGTTCGCTTACGCGACATTTTCATGAAAAACCCGGTTTAGGCTATATCTCGGGAATATATGGACCGATATCAAAAATTTTAATTTTCTCTATTTTCGTAACCTTCTTTTATAACAAGAACTGCTTTCAGCAAAAAAAAAAGGTTATTGGAAAAATCGGTTCAGGCTATATCTCGAGTATATATGGACCGATGTCGGATATTTTCTTTCTCCATATTTATATAAGCTTATTTTATTACCAGAACTGCTTTAAGGTGAAAAAAGTTGTTTAAGTTCGCTTACGCGACATTTTCATGAAAAACACGATTTGGGCTATATCTCGGGTATATATGGACCGACATCGAAAATTTTCATTTTTCATATTTATGTAACCTAATTTCATTACCAGAACTGCTTTTGAGCACAAAAAAGTTGTTTAAGTTCGCTTACGCGACATTTTCATGAAAAACCCGGTTTGGGCTATATCTCGGGTATATATGGACCGATATCGGAAATTTTCATTTTCCATATTTATATAACCTAATTTTATTACCAGAACTGCTTTTGAGCAAAAAAAAGTTATTTAGCTTCGCCTATGCGACATTTTCATGAAAAACCCGATTTGGGCTATATCTCGGGTATATATGGACCGATATCTGAAAAAAAAATTTTTTGTCTTTTAGTCACCATGCTTAATAAGTGTGTGAAGTTTGAAGCAAAACGAACAACTTTTGTTTTCAAAAATTTTCATACAAAACTGCAAAAAAAAAATGGCTTTTTTCGGAATTTTGAATATATCTCAGCTATATGTGGACCGATATTACTGAATTTCAATAGCAAACCCATGAATCGATGGGGTAAAAGAATGGTGAAAGAAAAAAGTTTCTAAGTCTAATGGTTTTCTCAGAAACGGTATTTCAACAGCGGACAGACGGACATCGCTTAATCGACTTTTCCATTAATTCTGATTCAGAATATATATACTTTATAGGGTCGCAGAAAAAAACTGTAGAAATTACAAACGGAATCACAAACTTATATATACCCTTTACATTTTTGTGAAGGGTATAAAAACCAATAAGGAACTTTTGAGCTGAAAAAAGTTATGGTAAATATTACAACATTTAATTAAAATCCCGGTTAACCGTGATAAAACCCCTGATTTATTCGATATTCGAGAAATGGGCATTTAAATAAAACCGACTTCAGCATAACCAAAAACACCGGTAAAATCTGATCAAATAATAACCGTTCGGTCACCCTAGTCTGTATGCACATAATATTATACCTAAGTATACATTTTTTAAGCTTAATGTAATTTTCAGATGTTCTGCCTTATAAGGTTCCACAACAACAAGCTTTCCATAGTAAAAGCAAAGAATGTAAAGCAAATTAAAAATAAGGCTTGCGTTGTAAAGTACAACGGTGGAAAATATGAAGCATTCCTGGTTGCCTCAAGTGGTGAGTAATATCCTTGTATTGCATGTGAATATATAAAAAAAATTAATTACACATAATATGTAAATACGTAATCATATATAAACATAAGTATGTGCGCATGAATATACCTATGTACATATGTTCATACGCACATCATGAATAAATTTTTTTGCGGAGACTGACAATAGTATTATTTTAAGTACTTAGTAGGTATTTGTAAGAAAACGTGTATGAACAAAACTTGTTTTAGTTCGCTTGCGACATTTTCGTTATTCAAAATTTTGATTAACCTCTTCTTGTTACCAGAACTGCTTCTAACCAACAAAAAGCAAACGGTATGTGTTCAAGTTATTGAAAGATTAAAATTGATGAGTTTGAAATAATCAAGAGTCTACTGTACATAATTCTATATTATATTACATATAGTTATTAGACGCCAAGAAAATGAAAACAAACTTCTGTTCTCAAGTTCAAACAAATACACAATCATTTTTAATCAAAAAGAAAAATTATTACAATACACAATTTTCATGGACTACTACTAGATACAAAAATATTTTTGTTGAAAGAGTTAAAGTATAATCTAACAATAATTACAATACAGGGTGTTTTTATAAAGGTATATAAATTAAGTTGAACATTTTCAATTTGTTCAGCTATCAATTGATTTATATATAGATTGGTTTGATATTCCAACATGAATAGTCTGACGCCTGAATAAAGTTTCCTGAATGTGAAAATTTATTTCGAAAATAATTGTTCTGTTTGAAATACGTATCGGGCGAAATACGTTTAGGGATTAAACTAACTTCTGTGTGATTGAACAAACTGCTGTGTTTGGAGTAATGATAACCCTCAAGTGCATGTTGAGGCACTATTACATCCAAGAAGACTGGCAGTTTGGTGTGCTGATGAATCATTGATCCGTACTTCTTCAAAAACAATTCTGGTCATAACGTTATAGTCAATGGTGAGCGAAACGATTGGCGACTTGGAGGGCAATATTCGCCACGTTATTGCCGATATACGGCCACATATGTTTTGAAAAATTATCGGAAATTAGACCTCCAGAATAGAGCAAGCCGTGGAGGTTATATACCAGAAGTTATATTTAAATTATAATGCCGGAGGATTATCTTTTGAATAAAATAATTTTCATGTCAATTTAAAAAAATTCATCCTAGTTTTATTTCATTTTGAAGTTCTATACCGCTGTAAAATACACCCTATATCAGTTTATCAAAGCCAACTTATAACAAAAATTTCGTTAAAAAAACTGCGTGAATAGAGAGATTTGTAGCTAGTTGTTCCAAGTGAAAATACATATTTATGAACTCGTACTTACTATTTGCTTACTCTTTCATTGCTATTCTCTAATAGTAAACCTTAAAATCAACTTTCGGCTTTTCGACAGAAATTTTGCATCTTCCACCTTACAAATATTTTTTTTTTATCATAATTGGCCAAAATCATATTATAGCATTGACATTTCATGTGATTATAGATAATAACGCGAAATTGCTTAGATTAAAAAAGCAAAATGAAGTTAAATATTCCACAAATTCTAAATCATTAAAATTAGCCAATAAGAATATTTCAATGCAACATTTAAAAACACAGAAACAAAAATCATTACGGGATAATACAAGCAGCTCCGCAAATCAAGTAAAAAATTTTCCCTCACTTCCTAACAATAATAACACAATAAACAGCGTTGAAAGAAGTTTGAACGGCAGAAGTTCAAAAACTGCAAACCAACAAAATTTGTCACGAGAAAATACAAGTAGCAGTATAGTTCAGCTAAGCAATTCTCTTTCACTTTCAATCATCAACGACACGGTTACCGACGTCGAAAGATGTTTGAACGGCACGAGCTCAATAACTTCGAACAAACAACCATTTTCATGGGAGAATACAAGTAGCAGCACAGATCAGCTAAGCAATTCTATTTCACATCCAACCATCAACGATGCAATAAGCAGTATTGACAGAAGTTTGAACGACACAAGCTCAAGCCTTCAACGGCAAAATGATTCGCTCATGTTTCCTAATTCTATTTATAATAGTACCGCGGTTTCTCCTTCTATCGCTGCCCCTATTAATACTGAAAATAATTTGAAGGAAAACCATTTTCCAGATTCAACAGCTGAACATGAAAATACCAGTAATTTCTCTGAATATGTTCCGAGCTTCTCAAATTTAAATGACGACACCTTAAACAGTAACAAAAGCATTACAAAGAATGATGAATCCGTTTGTGAGATAGATGTGCCGCTTAATATAAACCATGTATCGGTCCCATATTCGAAAACTAATAAAAAACATTTTTGCATTTTCTGCAAGAAAATGCAAACTACATTAAGTCGTCACTTATTCCTAAAACATAAAGACGAAAAAGAAGTTAAAAAGGCTATTCAGTACCCAAAAAAAAGTCAAGAACGGTTGAAAATCATGAATGAAATACGAAAAAGAGGAGATTTTCAGCATAACACATCAGCAGAATACAATACTGGTATTCTTATTGTAACCAGACAACAACAAAGCAAATGCCGAAATGAGGTCGATGATTATGTGTGTTGCAAAATTTGCAAAGGATTTTTTTCCAAACGAACAATACGTATCCACAAAAAAAATTGTGGTGTTTCCACACGAAGCAACCAAATTGACGGTCGTAGGTTGACACAATTCATACATACTGCAGCAAATAATACTCTAAAATCCAAAATATTTCCCGTCCTTCGGTGCGATGCAATAACCAAAGCAATAAGATACGATGAGCTCGCAATAAAATTTGGGAATTATTTGGCGGAAAAATACTCCTTACAACACCAGCACGATATGATTCGGTCTAACTTAAGGTTACTTGGTCGTTTCATGATCGAATTAAAAAAGTTAGATTCCGAGGTCAGTGAACTAAAATATATTTACAAAGTACATCTATTTGATAAATGCATCAAAGCTATTCGGATTGTAGCTAAATGGAATGAAAATTTAATGGTGTTCGAAACGCCTGCAGTAGCTCAAAATTTGACTTCCCTTATAAAAAAATGTGGTAAGAAGCAAAGAGTAGAATTCATTAAAGAAGGAAGAAACGATCTTAAAGAAGAAGTGGAAAATTTTTTGTCACTATGGGAAGAAGAAATTCCTTTAGTCAATAGAAAAGCTGTTGAAGATCAAAGCAATCAAAAAAGATTAAAAAAAATCACTTTGCCATCAAAAGACGATATTAAAACTTTGTACCTGTATTTAAAAGAACGAATTCTTAATACAATGAAAAATGTTTTACTGAAGTTTTGTGACACCAATTGGACCCAACTAGTTCAGGCAACACTGATATTTATCCAGTTATTTAACAGAAGAAGGGCTGGTGAGATTGAAAGGCTCACAATCGAAAATTTTCAGAATAAAGAAATAATTACGGACAGTGTCGACAAGGATATTTTGAATAATGTATCAAATGACTCAGTAATGTTTGCGAAACAATTTGTCCGCATTTGCTTGCGTGGCAAGCTCGGACGAACCGTTAGTGTTTTATTATGCCCAATTAGCATAAAAGCTATTGATGTTATTATAAAATACAGAGCACAAGCAGGGATAGCTAACGACAATATATATATATTTAGCAAGCCAACCAGTTCAAAATTATCGAAACCCTATCATAGGGCATGCCCACTGCTAAAAATGTTTTCTAAAGAGTGTGGGGCAAATATTCCAGAAAGCCTTAGAGGGACAACCCTTAGAAAGCATATAGCAACGTACACCTCACTACTAAATATTGAAGAAGGATCTGTTGACACGCTAGCTAATTTTATGGGACACCATAAGGACATCCACAAAAACATATATAGAGTATCTATACCTGTGGCAGAAATCACATGCGTTTCTAAATTATTAATGGCTGCAGTGGGCAACGAAGATGAAGTGGACGAAGATGACGATGATAGCAGCGCATCTATATTTTCAGAAGAACTCGGTGAAGCAAGCAATAGTTTGATGCAACAACAAAGTTCAAATTCACAAAAACTTGGTTTGAATCCACCAAAAAAACGTAGAAGCAGTAAGTTCCAATAATTATAAAGTTAGATATAAATTGAAATATTTTCATATAATTTATTAAACAAACAAGCACCGTTCCGTGCTTAGAATAGATTTGCATTTCATATGATTAAATTTTATACTTATAATAATCCTCGAAAACATTGAATTAATATACACATTTTACTTCTATTTAGCATCTCCTTATGGTAAGACACGACGTGTTCGATGGAAAAGTACTGAAAGAGAAGCAATTTCGTTAATCTTCGGTGATATTACAAAATTAGAAAAACTTCCGAGCTTAGAAGAGTGTTCTAACGCTGTACGCCAATCATTTGCCCTTCGCAACAGAACACCACAACAAGTCAAATGTTGGATAGACAACCAAAGAAGGTACAAAACAAATTGAGGTGTGTACTCGTTTAATTATAAAAACGTTGTAAATTTGGTAAATAATTTATACAACATTTATCTTTGTACAGATTTATCAAGGATTCCTAAAATTTGGTTAAATAAGCAACACTGAAAGCGGGTGAATTTCATTAACTTTTATAATTCGGAATAGTTTATGCTAAGATACACATACATCTACATTTCAAATTCGAAAGGAACTTGTTTGTATTATATATTATACTTGATAAAAAAATACGATTGTGATGATGTACGCGTGACCAAAACTATTTTTTAGTAAGAATTTACAGCCATGCAATCGTCTATCTTTTCCTAATTGTTTATTTTTCTCTTTAATTAGTTTTGCTCATTTTTACAAATTGTATCTGATTTTTAAGTTGACTCTCAAATTGTTTATCTTTTATGAAATTTTTTTTTTTTTGCTTAACGACAAATTGAAATTATTCACTGTATTAGCTTATACATTGATACCAATCAAAAAATTATAAACAGCTTGTTTTCAATGTTTCCCAGCTGTCTGTATGTCGACATTTCATAGGAGCTACCCTAATCATCAGTAGACTTTGGAAATTTTTGCAAGATATTCTCAAATATGAATATCTTTCAAAAATTTGCAAAGTCTACTGATGATTAGGGTATCTCATATGAAATGTCGACATATAGACAGCTGGGAAACATTGAAAACAAGCTGTTTATAATTTTTTGCTTAACGACGATATGTACATACATAAAAAAACTCTTGTATTTAACTAGTCATGGAAAATAAAAATATGAAAAAAACATTTATGTGATTTTCTAATTTTTATAAATAAGTATAAGTTCTGTTAAGGTACACATTGGCATATGAAGTGGTAAAGAGACTGCCATTATATATTTTTTTTTCGTTCATAAAGAAAATCACACTGTTGTGATCACAAAAAATGTTTTTTTTTTAGGGTAGTATCATTAATCTCATTAATCATTATTCATAATCATAATTTGTTATCTCTTGAAAAACGTATAAGAATGATAATTGATCTTTTTGCATTTCATATGTCGGTGTTTATGTAAATGAATTATTCTTTTAGTATTAAATAAAAAATGTTGTGCCATGTAATGTAAAAAAATCATTTATCTTTTTTTTTTTTGTTTCGTTTTGCATTATATTTGCTAATTTCTAACAACAATATATTTATGTATGTATAATAAAAATTAACAAAAATAATTAAAAAAGAAAAATAATTCGAAAACAACGATTTCCATATGTTTCTTTTTAGTATTGACTTAAAAGTAATGTAATCGTTGTTTTCCTAAACGGGTGTTTGTTTTTGCATTATTTTTTTATGTTTTAAAAACCGTATCAGAATTTTTAATATAACTACGATTGAATAATAAAACATCTATAGCCATAATAGTTGTTCAAATTTTTAATTCATACATCTTTTTAAGTTTGCTAAGGTCTAAGGAGAAAGAAAGCAAACTGAGTTTTTGTTTGGGTTTAATTGACACAGTTTTTTGTTCTTAATAAATAAATTCTAGCACAAGTACTCACTTTAGACAATAAAGGCCCATTTAGCCAACCGTAAATGCGGAAATGTACTTGTATTATTTGACCGAGCCTGTTGTATGAGAATGTATGAAATGACACGTTAGGACGTAATGAAATTCTACTTTCTACAGGTTCAGATATTACGATTACGTGACATTTGATACAATTAAATGTAGTTCTTACGTGGAACTTCATACATTTCTACATTTACGGTTGGCTAAATGGGCCTTAAATGTCATAAAAACACAAAAATAAATTATTGATGTATTGTAGCAAAATATTCAGTTTTTATATTACTGGAAGAGGTATGAAATTTACGCTTGTGAAGAAACCGAAGAGAGTGGGAGTGTTCTAGGATCTGAATTCATTTGAAAGTGGTTAAGTTTAGCATTTGTGGTGTTCTGCGGTTCACATTCACATGTTTTTAATCATTTTCATATAGAGAGGGGTTGGTGAAATTAAAACGAATCGACTTATTTTTATACATACGTGATATCATATTAAACACGAACAGAATTTGGTTTTTAGTTTGAAATGTTCTTTACTCAATTTAATCAGAAAAATATATACAGATATTTTCACACAAAAATTTCGTTTTCCTAGTTCAAAATGAATAAAAATCACAAAATAGCTGTTTTTAGTTTTGTTTTCAAGGGCCAAATTCCGTAACGATGAATTTTTTTTACCAGTGACCACTCAAAGTAAAACTCAACGACAGGCGTAGTGTTTACTTTTCAATACCGATTCTGTAAGAATCGGTATTAAGCATCCACTTATTAAGCATCCACTTATGTAGAAAAGTAAACATACTTATGAACAAAAGATGCTGGCATTTGTATAAAAAACTTTATTTTCTGGAAATAATTGTTGATATCCTTCCAAAAACTGTAAGGATGTAAAAAAAGATGCTGGCATTGCAAATTATTTCCTACTTCTCCGTTTAAGAGGTTTGATAGCCGGACTAAATGCTTCAATTATTTTATGCTGAGTATAAGCATGAAGAATGTGTTTTGTGTGTTTATTAATTAGGAGTTGTTTGTATTGACAATTTATTCTGTGGCTTTATCCATAAATTCAAGAAATCTTTTAGCATACTGATCAGGATCACAGGTTGAAATACCATCAACATTACTGCCGTACTTAACCGTTTTTGCAGCCTCTTTCTTTACTCCATATTGAGTTAGAACATCAATTATTGCAATAAAATAAATTTATCGTCTTTCTTCAATACTTGGAATGGCATACATGTCAACCTCATACACAATTTATTTGTACTGAGCACCTCGTGGCGAATCAGGAGGTGTGTTATAAGTCCATCTTTCACCGCTATCACATTCTTCACTTTCACTGTTTTCGCTTCGACCAGGACCACCACCGCTTTGACAGTTCTCACTTTGCAAGGCTTCTTCCTCAGCTCGTACACAATCGTGTATACCTACTAGTAAAGAATAATCCATTATATGCAGTTTTGTGAGTAGTTCAACGTATTGGTTAAAACATCTATTAGTTTCGTTTTCGCTCCTTCGCCAATTTCAATACGAACTTTTTGCTTCATAAAGTCATTATCTTTGTAAGTAGGTAAGTGTTTTTCCAACTCCTTTTCAGAAGCTTCACGATCTACAGTACTTCCTTTTAAATCGAATTTTTTGTGAATGGCTAAATGGGAACTAAACACATTACGCATTAATATTGTACACTCTCCACGGTGATTCCGTACATGCCTAAATACTGTGGCAATAACGTATTGCCGTGACGTTCAACAACGCATGGATGATACTGTTTAAGAAATGCATGCATTCTTTCGATTTCTTCGGAAATTAAGCTTTTTATGATAAAAAATCTATTATAACGTTCATAAAACTCTGCCCCTGATTTACCAGATGAATCTATTCGCAGTGGTTGGGAACGTGTAAGCGATTCTCTATAATCCACATCATCAACTCCAAATCGTTCTCGTAAATTACGGAATGCTAATGAGAACATTGATATGTACATATGTATATACATACATATCAAAAAAGATTTCCTTTGCGTGATAGCTTTTAGTCGTGATTTTAAAACTCCGATATATGTGGGCCAATTTTAAACATTTTTTATTTTAAACATTTTCTATTTAAGTCCAACCTCCATGTTTAGATTTTCTGGAAATTGATTTAAAAGTTAAGGCACCAAATCCATTGTAAAATTTTCACTGTTTAAAACAATTTCATATGAATTTATGTTTGTAACGTAGAGTTGCATTTTTTAGAGTATAATTAGCGCTTTTTTAAATAATTTTTAACTTTTTATTAGCGGTTTTGTAATGTACAAGTTTCACAGTAAAGTAAACACACAAGGTTTATGTAATCTGCTTTTATTATTCAAAATTTAATTTATAATTCATTGCTTTAGTAGCACAGTTTAATTAAGAGCCTTTTATTTTTCAAAATGTTTAAAGTATTTGTATACGAAAAACTACACAAAATGATTGATTTATGTATATTTATAGCCTTCACAAAAATGTTAAGGGTATATAAAAGTTTTTGATTCAGTTTGTAATTTCTACAATATTCATTTGCGACCCTAAAAGGTATATATATTCTGAATAAAAATTAATAGAAATTTCGATTAAGCGATGTCCGTCTGTCCGCCGTTCAATTACCGTTTCTCAGAAAACCATTAGACATAGAAACTTTTTTCTTCCACCATTCTATTACCCCATCGAGATCGGTTTGCTATTGAAATTCCGTAAAATCGGTCCACATATAGCTGAGCTATATCCAAAATTCTGAAAGAAGCCATTATTTTTTGCAATTTTGTATGAACATTTTTGAAAAAAAAATTGTTTGTTCTGCCTCAAACCAGACACAATTATATATCATGGCGATTAAAAGGCAAACAAAAATTTTTTCCGATATCGGTCCATATACTCGAGATATAGCCTAAACCGATTTTTTAATGGAAATGTCATAAAAGCGAACTTAAACAACTTTTTTTGCTTAAAAGCAGATCTGGTAATAAAGCAAGGTTATCTAAATATGGAAAATGAGCATTTTCGATATCGGTCCACATATACCCGAGATATAGCCTAAACCAGTTTTTTAATGAACAACACTTAAGAACTTTTCTTGCTTAAAAGCTGTTCTGGTAATAAAATGGGGTTACATAAATGTGGAAAATGAAAATTTCCAATATCGGTTCATATATACCCGAGATTTAGTCTAAACCGATTTTTCCATGAAAAAAATGTTTTTGCTTGAAAGTAGTTCTGATTTTAAAAGGAGGTTACTTGAATATAGAAAATGAAAATTTCCGATATCGGTCCATATATACCCGAGATATAGCCTAAATCCATTTCTTTCATGAATATGTCGTTAAACAACTTTTATTGCTTAAAAGCAGTTCTGGTAATATAAGGAGGTTACCAAATAGAGAAAATGAAAATTTCCGATATCGGTCCATATATACCCGAGACATATTTTTTTGCTTAACATCAGTTCTGATTATAACACGAGGTTACTAAAATACAGAAAATGAAAATTTGCGATATCGGTCCATATATGTATACCCAAGATATAGCATAAACTAATTTTTATAAATATATGGTTATAAAAAGAGGTAACTAAAAAAAATTAAAAATTCAGATATCGATCCATATATGTATGCGAGATATAGCCTAAACCGATTTTAACGTGAAAATTTCCATGAAAGATTACCTTGTTGGAATGGCGATTACAAGGGAAAAATATAAAAACCGATATCGGTCCATATATATCCGAGCATATATATATACTATATACGTGACTATGGTGAAGGGTATTTTATATTCGGCCCAGCCGAATATACTGCACTCTTACTTGTTTTAAATTGTTTTGTATCGGAATAAGTAAATACGCAGCCCAAAGGACCATAATGTTTGCTCTGTGCTTTTAAAAATAAAAGTTCAAAAATAAGAGTTTGCTTTGTAATGTTTTATGCATAACATTTATCAAAGCGAATTCGTTTTACCAGGTGAAACTGCGATTACAATAAGTACAACGATGCAAAAACAATATGGTGTTTTATTGTTGCTTGAGCAATTTATGTGTCAAAAATTATATAGAAAGTGTGCATGAGGAAATGCATGTATGCGAGGAAATAACTTTTGACACTTGATGTTTTACGAATCGAAAATAAGCAGACCATCAAATTTTCAGTTTCACCAGTAAAATGAATTCACCTTGATATGAAAATGAATTTTTAGCATAAGACTAAAACACGCAATAAAAATATATACATATACGTATGTATACATAATTTGTGTTTTTGGGAAAGTGTATCAGACACGTTAAGAGTTTGTTTGACGGCTTTTCAGCATACTACTAATGAGGGTTTGGAAAACATATAAGTATATTTTTGTATGTATGTGCTTATACATACTTTTATGAATATATTTTTGTATTTACCTAACCTAATTTATAAACCCAATTTGTTCAAAAAGCAGGCTACAGCGCAAAAAACTAGACAGAGAACAGCGCTTGCTAAATTGGAGCAAACACAATTTACCTTTTTTTCCTCCACTCCCTGCGCACAATCCGATTAAAAATTCGAAAAAGTATATTTTTATTCATATCGCACAAAACGTATTTTTAACAGTTTGTTAGCTTGTTACACTAGTCTGTAAACTTTAAATTTACCTTATTATGAAATATGCTTTTTATAAAACACAGACGAACAACACGTCGAAAAAATTTATATGGAAATCAATAAAAAAATTTAGTAACTTTCATAAAAATTATCTAGACGAGTTGCTCGTCGTTTCTCTATGAACAGAACATTAATATTAGAAAAGCTACACAAAAATTAAAACATCATAGTGCCGATCCCCATACATCATCTTTTGGTTTTTCTGTGAGAAAGAATAAGATGGTCTACAATAGCTTTTCTTTCTTTCTCAAAGAAAAACCACAAGTTCATTTGTGTCAACGATGCTTTATTTTTCAACGATCTTTAATAAATAAGTAAATAACTTCAGTTTTTATAATTACCTGCCAAATTTATTTATCTATATGCATTTCGATTTTGTGTACAACTATAAAAGCGATAGAAATTTTTTCACACAATAATAAAAAATAAATTCGAAAATCAAGTCTAGTGCTCGTGTACAAACATAAACTAGACGCAATATGATAGGCCACAATTTTATTCAGATAAAAACAACATATGTATATACAATAAAAAATGTACTGCAGTTTGTTAAGTAGCGATTTTCATGAAAAAAGGTTTTAACAACACTATTTCAAATAATAAGGCAAACTTCATATCCAATACTGAAAAAATGACGGCGGTAGCCAGAAACGGGGAAATATAAATATCATGTGGCAACAAATTTTTCTATAAACGATAGCGATTGTACCATAGCACACATCAGAAATATGCGCGTAGTATAACGAAGCAACGAAACTATACGTATAGTATTTTGAATGGGGTTTTTTCGATTAAAAGTGGAAGTAAATAAAAAATTTCGGCATAGACTTGATCCTCTTGCTTGATTCTATCAGATTACATTAGAAAAATGAATGATTTTTACTGCAGCCGAAATATACTTAATGCATATATATATATATATATATATATATATATATATATATATATATATATATATATATATATATATATATATATATATATATATACATATATATATATATATATATATATATGTTTGTGTGTGTGACATGCAGTCTTAACTTGTTTTTATGTTATTATCTCTGATGACAATATGAGTTAATTTATTATTATATTATATTTATTTTTAAAAACTCCTAAAATAAAAAAAATAGCTTTATTGCTCTTCATAATATGTATTTTTTTATTAAATAATGAAAAATAAACTTAAATTCTTATCATTAAGCAAACGCTTAAAGACGAGATAAAAATTTATGTTATAAATAAACTAAACAATCGTTACATATACATATACTCGTATACACAAGATGGCGCAAAATTAATCACCAAATTTCTTTATTCATATACTTTTCTACTAAACAAAAAAAAAAAAATTAATTTGGGAATTAAAAATCTTTACGTATGAGAGACAAAACACTTTTTTTTCACCGTTGTCCGTGTTTTCTTTATTTGTTCAATATTAATATTATTTTTAATGAATTTCATTACCTTGTAGTGTGAAAGGTGTTGGACTAAATTTTGATAATCTGAGCAGTGTCGAAGGTATATACACTGGGCGCTGATCAATTTTAACTAATTTAACTCCAACATTTTCAATGCTGCAATAGAGTTTGTTTCAGTCTTTCGTGTTGTTATCGTTAACATTTCGCGAGCACTACTCCCACTTTCCTCATCATCATACCCTATTTTCCCAGTTCCAGTACAATGCGTTGCATATGTAGGGGTCATCCCCTGAGTACTGATCCCAGATAAAAAAAAGTCTTTACGTATACCTGTACAATTATTTCTGTTATTTGGAATACATAATATCAGTGTTGATATACTCGTACATTTGTACCGGTGTTATCGCATATTCCATAACAATATTTCTTGTAATGCCTATGCACGTTCTTGTTGAATATTTTCCCCCATAATGTCTGCATATTTTTTTTTTTTTTTTTTTTTTTTTTTTTTGAAACAAACACAAAAACTGCGAAGCTTTTTTGCTTGTCTGCAGTAACACCCAGGGTCTGTGGCAGGAATCGAACCTGCGACCTCGAGACTGTTGGTCGAGTACTCTACCAAATCAGCCATCGAGGCACCATTAAGGCAAATTTTTTTACCCTTCACAAAAATGTTAAGGCTATATATAAGTTTGTTATTCCGTTTGTAATTTCTACAGTTTTTATTTGCGACCCTATAAAGTATATATATTCTGATTCAGAATTAATGGAAAAGTCGATTAAGCGATGTCCGTCTGTCCGCTGTTGAAATGCCGTTTTTGAGAAAACCATTAAACTTAGAAATTTTTTCTTTCACCATTCTTTTACCTCATCGATTCACAGGTTGGCTATTGAGATTCGGTAATATCGGTTTACATATAGCTGAGATATATACAAAATTCCGAAAAAATACATTTTTTTTTGCAATTTTGTGTGGAAATCTTTGAAAAAAAAAATTATTTGTTTTGCTTCAAACTTCACACACTCATTAAGCATGGTGACTAATAGACAATTTTTTTTTTCAGATATCGGTCAATATATACTCGAGATATAGTCCAAATGAAAATGTCACGTAAGCGAACTGAAACAACTTTTTTTGCTCAAAAACAGTTTTGGTTATGAAATAAGGATATATAAACATGAAAAATTAAAATTTCCGATATCGGTCCATATATACCCGAGATATCGCCCAAATCGGATTTTTCATGAAAATGTTGCGTAAGCGAACTTAAACAACTTTTTTGTGCACAAAAGCAGTTTTGGTAATGAAATAACGTTATATAAATATGGAAAATGAAAATTTCCGATATCGGTGCATAGATACCCGAGATATAGCCTAGACCGGGGTTTTCTTCAAAATGTCGCGTAAGCGAACTGAAACAACTTTTTTTCCTCAACAGCAGTTTTGGTAGTGAAGAAAGGGTTTATAAATGTGGAAAATAAAAATTTCCGATATCGGTCCATATATACCCGAGATATAGCCTGAATCGATTTTTTCATTAACATTTTATTTATTTTTTTTTTTTTTTGCTGAAAACCAATTCTCGTTATAAAAGAAGATTACTAAAATACAGAAAATAGAAAATTCCAATATCGGTTCATATATAACCGAGCATATTTAGGTCACGTTTTAAAATATACTATACATATACGTGACTATCGTGAAGGGCGAAGTAGGAAAAGGGGAGTAATGTTTGTTAACTTAATACATGGAACGACCAAAACAAACGTTATCACAGCATTTAAAATGTTGGAATTAAATTAGTTAAAACTGATCAGTGCCCTTTATATATTCCTTCGACACTGCTCAGACAAAACAACAAAAATTAGTTCAACACTCAACATAGGGTAATAAAATACATAGGAGGAATATAAAAAAAAAGTTAATAGCAACAAATGGAGAAAAACCAAACGGCAGTAAAAAATAAAATAATATAAATACACGTAATGCAAAACAAAACTCTACGTATTCCGGTATAATATCGTTTTTACAAATTAATAATAAACGTTTTTTATAAATTAATAATAGAAAACACGGACGACAATGAAAAACACGTGTGTATAGAACGAAAGACAAAACGCTTATTGGTATAAAACTGGCACTCCAAGTAAATCCAACGACAGAAGTCTAGGATAATTTAATCGGGAAGTAAGAAGTCCCTTATCATGTCCCTGTACCGCTTTCAGTTAACTGTATTGCCGGCGGCGCCCTCGAAAATATAAGGTATAGTTATTCCTCCCGTGTGAACACTGCACTTCATAGTAGCCTGGAGTGGATGTAAGGGCTTTACATGCATCGCACGGGTAAATTATTATTATATACACACAATGAATACTTAGGTTAAGTTAGGTTTAACAGACTGCCTTGGGTCCAATTTGGTCCCGTTGTGTTGCCTGGGTGTGATATGTATCTCAGCAGATCTACATATCACTGGCTTAGAACCAAACCGAGGATCGGATAAAGAAGTCCAAACCATTTACAGCAAATTCCGATGCCTCCGCCAAGTCGTCCAACATCCTAGATAGAAAGCCTTTACGTAGGAAAGATCTGGACATCGACAAAGGAAGTGCTCAACACTCTGTACTTCGTCCTAGTCTCTGTAACTTCTACAGAAGTCATTAAATGGAATATTTAACCACTTCGCCCGTGACCCTATGTGGCAATGACTGGCCAGACTTCCACAGCAGAGGGCAGTCTCTTTAAGGACAGGCCCTTAATGATAATAGTCATCCTGTTATAATATCTGGGCCATATCAGCCTTGATACTCGACAGGTGACCTCACAAGATCATCTCTCTTGTGCGGTCTCAAAAAGTTGCCGCTGGACTTGTTTCTTCCAGCTCCTAAGCGGTACTCCAATGATCCCATCTATATCCCTTTGCTGTAGGCGGACACTGGCCTATGATAACCCGTCCGCTACAACATTTCCGGGCACTTCACTGCGCCCTCGTACCCAGAAAAGTTCCAGGTTCGAATGTCTCGCTATATCGTTTAGATATATCCGGCATTAACGAACCAGCCTGAAAGTCGTATAAGCCCCAGCTAGTGCATACAGTGCAGCTTACTATCAGTGTAAATTCGAATATCCTCCTCTGTACTTACATTATACTTTTGTATTTACTCTCAAATTTCGATACTGCTTATAAACATACTTAAACGGAAAAATATCCAATCGATTCTCAGTTGGCCATGTATTAAAGACATCTTAAATGACGGTTACAAGACTATGGAAAATCGTATAAGATATGGTGAAGACACTTCGAACAATTCGTAAACAAAATTTTAGAATAAATGGGAAGATTTAAAAAGTAAATGTATTTGAATTTAAATACATTTGGTGGTAAGCCTGAGTGCGTATATTGCCGTGTAGAATAGTCTTGCCAACTGAATTGGTATAAATATGTTGTACATGTGTGTGGTTTGAGTTTTTATTTGCACACGTTTAGCTAAAAATACGTAATAAGTACTTAAATGATATCTTTGCAAGTCTCTCGAAAGTACTCTGAATACTTTATAGTCAATTCAATATCAATTAACCCTCGTCAACACACATTTATTGTTTGACGAGGGTGCTCGTCAGCGATCTCGGCCAAGATCGGTGCCAGAGTCAAAATGTGAATGATTCACTGAGTAATGCTCTTTTTTAATCTCCGAAGGGGTTCATAAAAATACGATCGACTTCAAAATCGGAAACTTCTTCGCAATTCCTTTTCTAGCGAGAGGTGGTGGATCACGGTGACCCGAGAGCTAGTTGCTCTGCAATATATTTTGATTCGTCCATATTGCAACTGCTAATGAAAATTTAAGTTTATATAATATAACTTCCTACTACTCCACTTATTTATTTGATTCATATATGCACTTGTATTACAATTTCGGCCTCAGCATCTAATAGAAATTATTAATGCAAGTTGTCATTATTTACTGGAAAAAGACAGATAAATTTGTTATATATTTTAAAGTTAAAGTTAAATTGGGTTCGGCAGGCATTATATGCGCTTTTGTACAAAAGCAAAAGTAAAATATTTTACAAAAGCGTTTCAAGATTGTAATTCGATTAACTGATTTCAGCTCCAAAGGTAAATTATTGAATTTCACAGCACCTTCATATTCAGTGCGTTGCTTTGTTGTTTCTAACCTACATCTAGGAACTCTTAAGTTTTTTCTATTCCTTGCATTCAGATTTAAGTTTTGTTGCGAAAATGTTCAGATTTTGTGTTGATCACCAAAGCATTTATAAACAAGAAATAAAATATAACACGCAAACCATAAAAACAGACAAAAAGTTCGTTTGAAAACGCATAGAAGGTCCTATGAAATGTTGGCATATGCTGGCTGAAGAATCCCGAGCCTAATACATAGATGGCGATAGTTTTATTGCAGTCACCTTTTTTCAGTTAATACTAACCTTCAAAAGACAGCTGTTAAAATTTCATGATTTTCTATTCATTTTTGTGTGATTTATTGTGCTAAGAGTGACGCTAATTTTGTTATCTTCAAAACAATGGATCAAAAACAATTTCGTGTTTTCATTTTACTCCATTCGTATTTCTTGATGGGAAAAATGCCGTTCAAGCAAAGCAATTGCTTGAAAAGTGTTATGGGGACTCCGCTCCATCAGAAACAACAATAAAACGTTGGTTGGCTTACTTCTAACGTGGTCGTAGAGACACCGATGATGCAGAAAAGTAGACGTCCAAATGAGGCGGTAACACCAGACAGCATAAAAAATTCTACAAAATCGTTTTGAATGATCGAAAAGTGAAGTTGTGTGAGTTAGCTGACATCGCAAAGATATCAAAAGAATATGTTTGCTTTATATTGCGGGAGCATTTGACTATGAGAAAGCTCTTTTTAAAGTGGGTGCCGCGTTTGCTCAATGTTGACCAAAAACAAGAACGTGTTGATGATTCTGAAATGTGTTTGGTCATGTTTGAATGTAACAATCCGGAATTTTAGCGCCGATATGTGGCAATGGATTTAACATGGATCCATCACTTCACTCCGGAATCAAAACGATTATCATCTGAGTAGACAGCAACTGGTGTACCTTGTCCAAAGCGCCCGAAAGCACAACAATCGGCTGGAAAGGTTAAGGCCTCGGTATTTTGTAGTAGAAGGGAAATATCATTAACAGTGAATATTATATAGATATTAAAACATATTGATTGTAATATTCTTTTTATTTTTAATCCACAATTATGTTTACAATTATTTAAATTTAATTTTAAATAATAATGTAGATGCAACGAGCAACATATAATGTAAGTAATTGCATTTTCATATTGTTAATAAAAACGGGGAAGTGGAAACTTATATAATTATATGTACGTGCTAATTAAAGCTTTTATTTTATTTTATGTTACCAGATTAATAAAAAAAAAACTCCCTGAAGATGCTGGAAAAATCCCAACGAAACGTCGGAAGAAAAATATTAAAATAAACTTGCTTTTTTTTTCTATTTAAATTCAATAATAGATGAATTTAAAATATAATTAATAAAAATAAGTCCCGACCTTAGAAGCCTGAGTAATATAAAAAAAATCTACAAAAAATCCATTATACAGCGTTGTTGGAGCATTTGAAGACCGCAATTGCAAAGAAACGGATGCATATGGCAAAGAAAAAAATTTTATTTCACAAGTCAATCAAAACAATGGCGAAACTACATGAATTGAAATTCGAATTGCTCCCACATCCACCGTATTCACCAGATTTGGTTCCCAGCGACTTCTGACTGTTTGCAGACCTGAAAAGAATGATCGCCGTGAAGAAATTTCGCACGAATGAAGAGGTTATCGCTGAAACTGAGGCCTATTTTGAGGCAAATCGTGCTACAAAAGTGGTATTGGAATCGTTGTGTTGCTCTTGATGGAGATTACGTTGATGAATAAAGCTAATTTTGAACCAAAAAAAAAAATTGCGTTTTCTTTATTAGGACCGAGGCTTTTTAGTCCATGTGTTACATCCACACAATTCAACAATAGTATGTTGCTCTTAGAATATTGTCGTGTAAACAACATATACTCGTATTATTCTATCAGTAAGTTCTTGACTCGTACACTGTTCTTCAACCTTCACAATCCGTTTTCTTATTATGCCGATACTGAGGAATATTTTACTCTTTGAAGACCACAATATGTTGCAAACCACACAAATTATCTGAGTCACACTTACAACAATCTTAATGTGACTTTTTAATCATTTGAATTCAAAAACGGGCTTAAAAACTTTTCATTTATGGATACATTCAGTTTTTTAAATAGTAACAAATCTTTGGATTTGTTTACTCCAGGAGACAAGTAAAGAAACTGTAGAAACGGCTTTAATAACGAAACCAACCAAAAGTATGTGTATTTATTTTGCAGTGAATAATTTTGTCTGTATGTCGATGTGATGGCAACTTTGGGGCACAAACTCCATATGCAAAGTAGAGCCAACATATTCAGCAGCAGCTCTAATATAGAGCTCATGATGAAATCAATGTTGTTGCTGTTGAAAGGGGGGAAAATCACATGACTGTTGGTACGAACGAGTTCATACTGTTAAAACACAATTATAGACAAACAACTCATCACAACAATCACTGGCACTATGAGATCGGAATCGTAAAACCGGAAATAAAACAGGAAAATTAAAAACGTACAAAAGGTGCACGTAGCTTAACGAAAAGCATAAAAAGCGCACATTAAACTCAAACAGAGTGAAAATGAAGGTACGAAAAGAAAAACAAAGCAAAAAAAAAAATCCCAAACAATATATGACGAAACAAACTCCGAAGGCAATTCTTTCATTTCATTCTATTTTGCTTTAGTTTTTTTTCTTTTTTTTACTTTTAATTTTTTCTATGCAACACAATGAAATGCTGCATAAACTAACAGCGCATAAAAATGCAGCAAAGCGATACACAAAAAAAAAAAAAAAACATTTATTTGTTGATGGTTAAAAACGAAATCGGAAAGACTACGAAATAAAAAATGGAGCACATTGTTGTAAAGTAACTCCAGATATAAACGACTGTTTATGTCTGCTATGGCCAAACTACAAATAAATATTAAATATTTTCCATAATATAAAATTCTTTAATCATTAGTTTTGATAGCTTTAAGGAGCTTGTACTCAAGATGTTGCATATTAATAAGATCGCAGCATAAGCAGATATTCTGATTCTTTCCACCATAAAAACATCTTCCATCACTCCGTTATATAAAAAGTAAGAAGTTAGCTTGAAGTATCCAACTACTCGTATAAAGGAATTCCTAAGTAACATGCAATTCCCAAAACTAGTAACAGACTGTCTATATCATCAATCGTTTTCGCATTTTTTTCTCTGTTATATTGGTACACATGTCTGTTGTATATGTTGGTAATATCAGCCATTTCGGATTTCTAGTTTGTTTTGGACAAATAAAAAAGTTAGTCGTGTTTTGGTGTGCTTTTCGATTTTTTACTAAATTTTGAGCAGAAACAGTGTCGCATGGACAACGCTCACGAGCTGTTGAGCGTCGAATCATGGGTGTATGGCTATGACATTGAATCCAAGTCCAATCATCACAATGGAAGCGTCCAGTTGTCTCCGACTGCAATCGTGTGGTGCATCATGAATTCAAGGTTAATAAGAAATACTACCTTGAAGTTATGCGCCGTTTGCGCGAAGCAATCGTCAGAAAGGTACCTCAAAGTCTATTTTGGGGTTGCTCGACCGTGTGCAGGAGAGGGCGAAGAAGCTTATCGGTAACAGCAGGGTATCCAACTCTATTGACTCACTGGAGCATCGACGCAGTGTGGGGTGCGTTACTCTGTTCTATCGTTACTACAATGGATTTTGCTCTAACGAGATTAGGGATCTTGTTCTAGAAACTCGCACATTTATACGTAGCACGCGCTCATCGTCCAGAGCTCATCCATTTAAGGTCGATTGCCCGGCGAATCGTACAACGCATTACAGAGATGGTTCGTTTTTCAGACCAATACTTGCTTGAAAACGGCTCATTTACCCCTTTTTCAGGCCTTACACTAACAGTATTGAATCTGTGCAAAAACCATTCTTATTATTTTGCTTCAAAAGACTTGGATGGAACTCACTCCATCTTCTGATCAAAAAATAACCGTTATTTCCAATTTGTTCGAAAAGTATTTATTTATTATTTTCCCCTTCAAAGTAATCCCCCTCAGATATAATCATTGTACATTTATGCCCCCGTTTTTTCCAATCCTCGAAACACTTTTGAAATGCGTTTTTGGTATCGCCAACAGCTCCTGATTCAATTTTTCTTTTAACTCCACAATCGTAGCAAAACACTTTCCTTGCTATTGACGTTCAGTAAAATCGGTTCACATATAACTGACACGTATCCAAAATTTCGATAAAAAACTATTAATTTTTGTAACTTTGTATGAAAATTTTTGAATAGAAAATTTGTTTGTTTTGCTTCAATCTTCACACAATTAAACATGGCGATTAGAAGGAAAAAAATTGTCCCCATATTGGTCCATATATACCGATTTTTCCATGAAAAAAAATTTTTTTTGCTTAAAATCAATTCTAATTATAAAACTACTAAAATACAGAAAATGACAATTTCCGATATCGGTGCATATACATATGTATACCCGAGATATAGGATAAATAAAGTGTTGATTTTCCCGGCTTGAAATATTCACTTGGGACATATACAAACATGTAGAAAAAATAAATGCTGTCAGACATGTTGCCAGCTTAGCATCTTTTATTTTGATTTTTGAAAAATAATAATTTTAGTAAAATAGTTCAAGTGCTCATTCATTTGCGGTCGGTTGCCCAGCTAATTGCACAACACATTACAGAGAGAATTCGTTTTTCTGCCATAGGGCTCGTCTGCAGAACATGTTGCCTACATTCGAAACGTGTTTCCTGTCACATATAACATTGGAGGGCTCAAGTTCAAACGTCCACAAATACTACTCCTTTCCCTTTTCTCCTCCTAAAAACCTATCTCCTAGTTTCAGTGCAATGCATTGTATATGTACGAGACATCCCCTGAGTATTGGTCCAAGTAAAAAAATAATTATTAAGAAAAATCATAAGTAATTGATGTTAAATTTTAATGGGCTTAATTATTTTTCTGTAATTTTTTCTGAGTGTAAAATTAATTGATCACTTTTACAAAGCAATTGCTTTGCTACTAATTAATATTTTTTACTATTATTCAAACAATAGATTATTGTACATAGTTAATTGCCTCGTTGCTGCCTAAATTAGCGAGTAGTAGCAAACGATCCAAATCGGTGGATTTCGCGACGTTCTCAAGAACTAGGCATTGCCAAGACCAATTTAGTGCGAATTTTACTCATACAAGATCAAACTAACTCAAAAATTTAATTCGATGGACCATTTAACGCAACGTACTTTTTTCGATTGGGCTCTAGAAAAAATGCGCCAAGATGATGAATTTCATCGCAAAGTCATCTTCAGTGACGGATCACATTTTTAGCTCAATGGGTTCGTCAATAAGCAAAAAATGCATTATTGTTCTGATGATAATCTACACGTGCACCACTTCACACAATTAATAACTGGTTGCAGGGGTTTGAATGCTAGCGGCGTCATTGGATAATATTTCTTCGTCGACAATAACGATCATCACGTTATTGCGAGTGGCGATCGTTATCGCGCCATGATTTTGGCCCGTATTGGAAAATATGCACTTGGCTGCCACGAGGTTTCAACAGGATGGTGCCTCGCAGCACATATTACAATCGATTTATTGAAGACTAAGTTTGGTGAGTGAGTTATCTCAAGAAACAGACCAGTCAAACGGCCACCTCGTACGTGTGATTTAAAACCGCAAAACGTTTTCTTTGAAGCTATGTCAAATCGTTGGTCTATGCCAGCAAGCCGACGTTGGAAGAGTTCAGAGCCAACATTGAACGCGAAATAGCGGTCGTTACGGCCGAAATGTGTGACCGCGTCATCGAATCGAACGTTGCCGACGTGCCTGCGGTGACATAGATTACAATTAGTAATCTATTCACTTCTATATTCGAAAAAAGGAAAAATTAATACGTTCACAACATGACTATTCTGTGTCTTATCAAATGAATTTTTGAAACTATGTTCAAATGATGTTTTGTATCTATTTTCTCATAAATGGAAAACGATTTTAAATTTCATCACCCGGTTTCATAATATATTCTGTTTTTCTAGTTACAGTACAAGGCACTGCTTATGTAGTACACAGGGGATACTGGTCCAAGATAAAATAAAAAATATAAAGCGGCTCCAAAGCGTTGCAATTGAAAAATTCGCTTTTGCCAGCATCTAAGTGCGTAAACTTTATTTTCTCTCTCCCTCTATCAGTGAAGTCGACTTATAAACCACTTTTCTCATTTTTTGTGTTAATTAGTATTCAGTTTTGGGTGCTTTCAGACTTATATCTATTTAGTGATTTTTATTAAACAGGGTTAGTGAACATGTTCATGGCAGTTTTGGACAAAGTCTTTCAATGCTTTCAGAAAAGCATTCTTTTCTTTCATCTCTCTATTTGCCAGATATATTTCAGAAAAAATATTCCAGTTACATTTGTATATGTTATTGTTATACAGCAACCATAACTGTTATTTGCTTGTTTCACAGTTTGTTTCTTACAGTTAAACTAAACATAAGTTAACGAGCGCGATAAAATCACCATTAAATCTTTCCCCATTTTCGCAACTAAAGTATATAAATATAACAACTCCAAATGTTTAAAGTTCACTCTGATATCTACTATGACGATAAACATGCTGTTAACTTATCAGTATCTTTTCAGATTAATGTTTTTTTTTTCTTGGGCCAGTACTCAGGGGATGACCTACATATACAGTGCATTGTACCAGAACTAGGAAAATAGGTTGTGAGGAGGAGGAAAGAGGAAGTTGTGTTTGTGAACATTAGACTTGAACTTTCTAACGCTATAACAGTCAGGAAACACGTCTGCAGGCAACTTGTTCCAAAGAGGAAGCGTACGGCTGAAAAACGAATTCTCTCCGTAATGCGTAGTACGATTACCCGGGCAGTCGACCACAAATGGATGAGCTCTGGACAATGAACGCGTGCTATGTAAAATTGTGCGAGTTTCGGGAACAAGATCCCTAATCTCATCAGAGCAAAATTCATTTTAGTAACGATAGAACAGAGTAACGCACCCCACACTGCGTCGATGCTCCAATGAGTCAATAGAGTTGGATATCCTATTGTCACCGATAAGCTTCTTCGCCCTCTCCTGCACACGGTCGAGTAACCCCAAAAAAGATTTTGAGGCACCGGCCCAAACATGAGAATTGTATTCCATTTTCGGTCGGATGTAGGTGGTATAAATAGTAAGGAGGTTGGATGGAGTGAAGTACATCTTAAACCGTTTCAAAAAACCAGCAAACATCGTACTGTATCCTCATTCCAAGAACATTAAGAGCATCGGATTCCTCAATATTGTGGTCCTTTGTTTGTGTGTTAATAAGCAACATTGAGTCTTACGAGTGTTAAAGGCGACCCTGTTTTTAAGATCCCTTTCGGAGATTAATAGAAGATCACTGTTGAGTGAATCATTCATATTTATTCTCTGGGTAGCGATCTCTGACAGGCTGGGCCTATAACCAAAAGAGAACGAATGACAAATACGAGTGGATGGCGTTGAAAGTTGGATAGAGAAGATCATTGAGGAAAATAAGAAATTGGGTAGGAGAAAGAAGGGAGTCTTGCGGACCCCTGAATTAATATTGAACTCGTTTGATGAGACCCCATCTATAACAACTCGTATAGTGCGATATAAACCGAGAAAAGTCATCACCAAAAGCAGTTTTGCCAATAGTGCACCATGCCACCACTCTGTCAAACGCGTTTGAAATATTAAGACCCACCACCATTCTACTTTTACCGAAATGATGGATGTTAATGTTAACTTGTAGGAACCAAAAAAATTAACTGTAAGATGAAATCCAAGTTGTAATAATGGCCCTAATTGATCTTGAGGACTTACTAGCTCCGAATGAACGAAGTAAAGAATAAAACAAATTGAAACTAGCAGACAACCGACTTCAATATGTCAAATACAAAATACATGCACTTAAATGCGGACGTTTATTTTGACAACAGCAAGGCGACACTGTTACAAGTTGTTGTCTTTGCTGATTTTTTTGCCGCAGTTGAATTAAATTAAAATCTATTTTTGTAGACTACGAACTAAAAACAGTGTGACCAGCGTGTAAAAATATAAAATATAATAAATTTTGCTTTTGGAAATATTTTATTTTCATAAGAAACACAAAATAATAATAACAAAACTTACGTAAGGTTTTAATAAATTATTAAATTTATTTGTTCTGTTGTTAAATTATGTGTATACATCGCAAATTTTTGAGTTTGTACTAAGAGTTGGCCTTGTTGAAGGGGATTTTTGCTTTTTTGTACAAGTATTTGAAGCATGTTTGCAGTATTTTCTTGCAAAGACTTTGAATGTTTGTGTTGTTTAACGCAAAATTTTGTAATTTTAAAGAAAATTTTGCAGAGTAAAGTGGTAGAAGAAGATGCACAAAATGAATTAAGAAAAAGTTTTCTACTTAGAATTTTCAGAACTGCGTAAAAGTTTACTTTCCTTATAGAAGAAAAAACATAGATTAAATCAACAGAATTTCAAGAAATAGAGACTAAAAAAAGATTATATAACAATTTGTATATTATAAACTTCAGATGGCGAACAAATTGTCGCAACATAACCGCGGTGTATTACCATTGAAAAGACAAAAAATTTATTGATTTGTGTTTGTATTTGTATCGTTTACGTGCAAACCGATATCGTGTGTTTGCCGAAAGGTTTGCGTAGTTTATTTGTCGCTTTAAATATATACCAGTTGAGAAGTTATGAGAAGTTTTAATTGCATAACTTTGATGAAAAATTTTCAAAGAGGCGGGTATAACGTTTTGTTTCCCGAGATCAATTGTAAAGTTTTAATTCTTCAATATTATTCGCATCATGGAGCAGAATATATATCCGATTATATTTTCAACTTTGAAGGCCCGGCGAACCCGAATTAAGCGTAGTTTAAGTTAAATTGTTTTTTTTTTTTAGCTTTTAAGGCCTTTTTTCGGAGGGAATAAAGTTTGATTTAAAAAGAACTCGCTTTGTAAAGTAAAGGCCGCATTAGTTTTTACTTTCTGTTGCCGTTCTGTGACGTTCGTTTCTGTAGCAAATATTTTACAATTACTTTTTCCGTGAAAATATTCAGCTGTTTTTTACAGTAGGGCATAAATAAAAGAAAATCATTGGTATGAAGAATAAAATATGTACATAAATATTATCTTCTAGGATACACCAAAAAAATTTATAATATAGAAATGGTAATAAAACAGCTCACTTCTTTCTCAAAATCTGCAGAGTTTATGACACTTCTTATACAAAATATAATTTTTTCCTTGCCAAAATAATATTCTTTTGATCATTCATAGTTTCTTAGTGGATAAAAATGTATTATCTTTTAAAAATCTTTAATTGAAACAAATTTTTTGAGCTTTTGACAAAAAAAAATTATATACATTTGAATAAAAATTTAAAGTTTCCATACCTGAAAAAAATAAAACATACACATATCTGGCCATCACTTAACGTTGTATTCTATTTTCAATTGATTAGTCCGCAACAGAACAGAACGAAAAAGTGACAACAAACCATGTAGATATAGTTTATATTGAACAGAAACAAAACAGCTGATTCAGAATGGAAAAGAAGGTACAAACTAATTCTGCCTTAACGGAGCTTCGTAAAGCAAACAAAAACCCTAAGGTGGCCACACTGAAGTATACTTTCATGTAAATGAATTTATGTTGCTGGCGTGCTTAAAATATTTCAGTAGTCGACTACACAACAGCAACTGACGGTTGCAGCATATGATACCGTGAAGTCTGCTGTGGTCTATATGTTTAATAATTAATAGAGAAAAAACGCAGGCATATTTCATACTTTCACTTGAACGAATCATTCAGTTGAAGAAATTTCTTTATGAATAGCACACGTCTAGTTCATGACAGAACGATAACGCTCTTAATTAAATTAATTACTACAGCGTCAATTGTAAGTGTTAAATTGCGTTGCGCCTTACGCGCCAATATAAGTTGCGCTGTTTGCGCAACACTTAAATATTGCAATCTCTGCTTCCTGGGTTTATTTGTTGGGTCGCAGCTTTCACACCTCTGTAAAACAGCTTAACAGCACGAAATAGGCATCATTTAATATATTGCATGTGATGGTGATTAAAACAAATATTTTTTACTTCTAAAATCATAAAAAATAAAAAATAAACGTTTCAAAAGAGAACAATGCTTTAACTAAAAGTCATGATTTTTTACAACACGCAAGAGCAATATTGATTCTCCAGACTAAATCTTGTACACAATGAAAGATACATTTGTATACAGTTGAATTTAAACTTTAGCTTCTCAAAATAAATAAAACATCGTGTCACAAATATGTTGTTCAACAATTTCGTTCAACCTTAACTTTCAATTTTAGTAATGAAATCTTTCGAATCTACACAAAACACCGAAAATCACTGCAGTACCAAAACAAAAAAAAAAAGAAATTTAAATCAAAGCCCAGCATGAGCAAACAAAAATACAATTATTTTAAAAGCATTATAGAAGTATTAAAGGAGAAAAATGTGACAAGAGTGTTAGGAATACAAACATGACACTGTGTGTGTGTGTGTATGTGTGAGAATTTCCAAACAATTTGTACAAGATATCTTCGAAATTGAGGCACTTCCACAGAAAAACAAACAGTATAAAACACTTGGCATGCCACAAATGTCACACTGTCACACACACACACACAAACACAAACAAACAGTGAGCAATATGATGAGGGAAAGAAAACAAATAATAGAGATGACATTCTTTTTATTATCAATGACAAGAGCTCTTAAAATAGAAAATAAATTTTCCACTTTTTGTTACATCTACATGCATACCAATATTTATATGTACGTATGTATTTATGTATGCATGTGCATATATTTGTCTGAATAACAATAGACCAATACGGAGCGGAAATTCAATCACAATTCGTCATGAATTTAGTAAATAGTATAATACAATAACAACAAAAATTAAAACTCTATAGAGATGTAGAGCAATCATCGTCGACTGCTTTATTCATGAAAATTGGTGGGAAAAACCGTTTCCTTGATGATGTGAATTAAGAGGAATTTTCCAGAATTACAATATATTTTATAACAGAAAACAATGCAAAACAAGTTGCATATGAGTTGCAGATTTCAAAAACCGGTTAAACCATAAAATTCTCTGAATACTTCAAATTTAAATTTAGCCACTGCCTCTTGTGCAAAGATTTGTTTAAAGAGTTACAAATTATTGTTTGATTACGTTTACATTGAAAAATTGTAAAAAAGAAAATCAAGTCTTGGTTTAATCAGTCGTACAAAAACGCAGTCAGATTCAGAGCGGAAGCATTTGAACAAAAGCCCATATACTAATTTGCTACACAAAAATGCAAGGTACTTCATGTGCCAGGATAGTTAGGCGGTAAAAGTTTCTTGCTGCTCCTCGGGGCAGCAACAAAAAATTACCAAGCCTTCACCGATTAGGTTGACAAGGCTGACCTAATAGCTTAAATTTTTGCAAGTGTCGAATTTGAAAGAATATCTGTAGTTATGTCAAAGATATTTGCAAGCTCCAGGAGATGTAAGCGTTTGGCCGGCCTCGACAGAAATAAATCTTCTGGCATGCCCACACTGGTTTTTAAGCAGTGTACGTCTACGCTTATGTATCAAGTAGCACGCCTTTTCAGCAGATTGCACCATGTTGGTGAATTCCCATTGTGTTGGCGGGTTGCCAATGCATATAACGTCAATCCCCAAAATGGCTGAGGCAAATAAACCTGATAATTACCGCCCAGCGCAGAGAAAATTTTAAAATTTTCTCTGCGCTTCCAAAAGTAATCGAAAGTATGCACAATTTACGCAATGTATATTTCATAGGGGACACTCTACTGGTGATCTTTTGGCACATCTCCTGATCTATCATTTCGGTGAGAGTAAAGTCATGGCACTTGCATGGAACTATCAAAACTTACTCCATGGATGGTGTCGATGTTGATTTTTCCCGTTTTAATTGAGCTTTCTCGGAGAAAATACTATATGATTTGTTTCAGATGGGGTCTCATCAAACGATTCTATCTTCTACTCATTTTCTCACATATCTTTATGACCTATATCAAGCTACTAACCCTATCTACTCCTCTGCTGATGACAACATCAGTGATCTTTCTTAATTATAGACCGATTTCACAATCCCTATTATATCGCGTATATTTGTATTTGGAGATACAATTTCTTAACACAAAACAATTACAAATAACTTATTTGTATTTTGAGAGATTGTGTTTGAAATCCTCCTTCCACCTACAACTTTACACGATACAACATGGCTAGTGTATATAGTTATAGACCAAGTCTATCCGAGATCGGTGCCAAAATGTAAAATATGAATGATCCGCTGAATAATAATATTCTTTTATTCTACGAATGGGGTCATAAGAACACCGCCAACTTCAACGCCCATATGACGCGGTGTTAGTTATTAACACAAAAATTTATGACCGTAAAATTTGCTTCATCTGTACTCATTGATGCTGTAGATATGGAGAAATCGAATGGTTTGCATGTTCTTGAAATAAAATTCCGTGTGATGTTCGCACACATAACCTAGGTTCCTTGTGATAGTACAATGCACTGTCTATGTAGTAGTCATCCCATGAGTGGGAAGATTTGACCGAATAGGTCTTGCTGGTGGTGTCGCTACACTCGTATTTGTAAAAATCAACATTTCACCAAAATTTTGCTATAAAGTGTACAAGATAAAAAAAAAAAAAGACAAGAGAATTTGTTTTTGTGAAAGTGTCTTCATATCGCAGAAAAATACTGGTTGGTTCCGTATATAAACTGAACACAAGTACACTTCTGAATATTATATTTTTAACTCTTGAAACACTCTCTGCAGCTTAAAATCATATAGTCGTTACAGGTGATTTAAATCCTATTATTTTGAACGAAAATACTCTTCCAAAGAACATGTTGTCTCTATGTCTTTTTTCCATAAACACTACCAATTTAACACACCACACTACTACATCGAGTACATTGATTGATGTTTTCTTAGTCTCGGACACTTCTAAGATTTTTTTATATGACCAGATCAAAGCACCATGTTTTTCTAAAAACGATATGATTTTTCTAACTTACGACATTGAAGTTCAACAGGTAGAGCAGTGTTTTAGTTACCACGATGTTAAAAATCTAAACTTTAACGATCTTTGCGTAGTTTTCTCACAAATTGCATGGAGCGATACTTTTTATATGCGTTCGGTTGATGATCAATGTTTAGTTTAAGAGAGAAACATTCAACAGTTTTTTGATTTAAATGTTCTATTAGAAATTAACAGAATTTTGCAAAAATAAAAACTTTGCTTTTCGAATGTTGTAATGAGTGCAATACTGCTAAAAAAATACTATTATTTGAGAAGATGTAACTCTGCTATTGAATCGCGAAAAACCTGGGAAACCATTCGCGAAATTAGAATCGGTAAAGAGACAAAAAAAAAAAACTGAATGTTCTCAGGCGAATACAAACTTTTATCATTTCAACAATTGCGGCAGATCAAAATAGTGTGGGAAACAACTTTCAATTTTCATATGTAACTAAAAATGGCGTTTTCTTGGCTTGCTCCGAGATAAAATAGAATTCAGTAGTAACCGACAACTTGCATCCTAAATTTGTTCGACTTCCTTTGCTCATTATCGTCCCATTCGTCACCCATCTTTTTAAAACTATAATCCAGCTTTTATCCTCCAGCTGGAAAATCGAATGGGTAATGTAGACATACGAGTATTGCCAATTTGTGTTTTTTTTCAAGGGTTATGGAAAAACTGTTGTACACATTTAACAACAACCTTTTCTCAAATGTGCAATCTGGCTATCGCCATATTAATACTCTTATTGACTTTAGTGAAGATACACGTGGAAAAATAGACCTCGGAGACGTTAGCTCTCCAGTACGCCTTGACCAAAGGCTTCTGACATGGTTAATAATGCAATGCTTTATACAAAGTATCAATCGGTGTTTGTAAATGGCAAATGGTCCGATAAAGTAGCAGTCTCTAAAGGAGTACCCTCTTTTATTTGTTCTTCACGTCAATGACTTACCAGATCAAGTGTCAAAATGTAAAACACATTTATATAATTAACATGAAGTTGCTCCATTCGCGACATAAATATTGAAGTCTCAACTCTCAATGAAGAAATAAACAAAATTTATCTTTGGACAAACGCAAATGGGTTTCCTTTAAATCCTGGCAAGTCAAAATACTTAATAATATCGAAAAAAATGTATTAAGCCCGTTATTTCCGAAGACATTATTACTAATGGTGACAAAATTGAAATTGGGAGTCATTTTCAACAATAAATTAACATGGAAAGATCATATAAACTCGGTTGTAGAACAAATTTATATAAAATGACTGACGTACGTTGGTGCCCACACACTATTTTACTTCTTCCAACATTAGAATATTGCTGGCTAAAACGTACATGGTGTACTCTATGCTGTATGGATGTGAGTTGCTTGGAAGTTGTAGAAGAAAATTTAATAATACATATAATAAGATATGTGTATGAACCATGTTTCCCATCTTAAGAATAATCTTTATGGAGTTTCCTTTGACAATTTAATAATATTATATTTCTTCATAAATTCATAATTCTTCAAGTAAGAGTGTAGTATATCTGGCTAGGCCGAATCTAAAATACCCTTGACGATAGTCACATCTATATATAGCATATATTTTTTTGCTTTTTAATCGTCATGACAAAAAGGTAATCTTTCATAGAAAAACCGGTTAAGGGTATATCTCGGGTATGCAGATTAGCTGTACCATTAAGCACCTTTTTATCACTGAGCCTCTCGAGAAATGAAAAACCAAATTTTTCGACCCAGCCTACTAGGTATCAAAGTTTTAAAATAGTTTATTAATATAGACATACTAATGTATATCTATTTTTGCTTCTAATGATATATTAAAGTAGATTGGACTGGTCAGGAACAGAAGAAACTGTCTTGCCAAGCGTGCTTTGTCTTAGCTTTGATATTAGCCTGTGTGATATTTAGACGTAGTAATATCTATGTTTTGAATTTGATAAAAGTGAGCTTAGATAGTTTTGCAGTTTTGCAAATAAAAAATTATCCTTGACACCACTTGATCGTAGTTTTGCAACAATATAAACTTGCTGTATTCGTTTATACTCAAATCCATCAATGTTTCAAGTTTCGTTGGTATTAATTCAGCCGCTTAGCTTATTAAAGTAACAAACGAACGGATTAACTTTTGCATTTGGTCAGGCGACGGATCCGCGAAACACTCAGATAGGAGAGCATATAGTATCCTTACGTTGATTGAGTTTTATTTTTCTCTTTTGGTTCCTAAAACTATGATTTTAATAGATTTCTTCAAAAACAGTAAGAAAAATTAGCTGAGTTTAGTCGATTTACCTTGGTCTCTTGACCCTACACTGAGCACTGTAGGGAAGTTTTATATAGCCTATGTCAGAAGGTTTCACTTTACACTTTGCTGAAAAAATGTTTAAAATCGGACCAGTGGTTCCAGATATTACCTGTTGCAAATATACAAACTTTTCCGCTTTATATATTAGTATAGATATTTTTCATAGTAATTTGAATTTTTTTTGTTAATTTTTTAACAGCTTAATTTAATTATAATTGACATCATTGTTTTTTCTTTATTTATTACCGATTCGCCAAAAGTAATTTAGCATTCAAATATCCTTATGTATGCAGATGATGTCAAGATATTCCTCACGCCCGAGTGTCATGCTGATTTTTCGCTGTTGTAGCTTGATTTAGATGCTTTAAGTTCTTGGTATCGCCTTAATCTTATAGAACTTAATCATAAAATATGTAGCATTATGTCTTTTTTCCGAACATCACATATAAATGTAAACTATGTGGTTGATGGTCATGTGTTAATCAACGTGAATGCAGTTTCTGATTTTAGAATATTTTTGGATACGAAACTGAGTTTTATTCAGCATATATCATTGATAGTAAATAAAGCACGTTCCGTATTAGGATTCATTAACGCTGGGCAAAAGAATTTACTGACCCTTATATTACTAAGAAATTGTACACATCACAGGTAAGGCCAATTCTTGAATGGATTGAAACCGTAGAATCTGTTCAAAAACAGTTCATGCTTTTTCGTCTTCGTGGTCTGCTCTGGAATATGCAAAATTTACCTTCAAACAAGTCGAGACTTGCATTAATAAAACTTCCTACTCTTAAAAGTCGCAGAACAATGTTAAATGTCACTTTTTTGTTAAATATTATAAACAGAAAAGTTTGCTGTGAATTTGTAATACGAAACATATTTTGGAACATCCCAACGCGACGTAATTCGTGCCGCTGTCCATTCAGGTTTTCCGAGCTAACTACTTCAACTGGGATCCATTAATAAGAATATGTTCTGAGTTTAATAAGAATTATAAATATAATTTTAAGTCTTAATAATTAATGTATTAGTGTACATGTAGAAAAAAATATATGATTGATACGACAATATTTTAAGGGCAACATACTATTGTTGAATTATATGGTTGCACTTGATAATACTATATTGTTACATTTAAAGCACCATTGACAGGACACACCATAGTTTTGTAAAAAAAAAATATTATAAGTAACCATACTATATTTTGGTTTAACATTATTAAAATTACCAAAAACTACCAAATAATTCTTATACTCAACCATATTGTTATACTAACCACTCATACCTTTCCCATATCTAGCCATGCTACTTTCATGAAGTAACCATACTAATACCACAAATAGCTTTATTGTAATAGAACCATATTTGTTATAATTAGTGCAAATACATACATATAATTATTATTTACAAGAAAAAGACAGCGTATAATATATGTTAATACTCCTCTTTGATGTTGAGTTATCCATCTACTGCAATAAAACAAAAATAGTTATTAAGAATTCCGCCTGCGATTGCAATTTTAAAAACAATATTTAACCATATTAATATGGTTGCACGTACTCGTATTGTTGCATATGTTTATATCTTAATATTACAGACTCACCTTTATATTATCCCGAATACTCAACATATATTTTTCGCCTGAATAAGCATATCGTACAAATAAATATAAATAAATACAAACATTTTAATAGTGTACGTGATAAAAGTTATTGTTGATTTTAAACAAATTTTCACAATTGCTATTATTGTATGCAACCATATCTTGAAATTTATAGATAGTAACAATAGAATTACAGAATTGCAAACCGTAACATACTTCGTAGTTTTATTATAGAGGAACAAACTATAATTAATCCGATACTACGCTGTATTTAACAGTAATACACAATGTTATAGAATATATATTAATGTTGTCGCAACCATATATGAAACTGCCTTTTCTTTGCGAGTATTTACTTATTTTGTAATGGTCTGATAGGATTTCATTTATCTTTAGACTTTAATTAATTAAATAAATAATTAAATATATAAACCTATTTGTGTTAGCTTAAAATATGCTAACCAAAAGTATTGTTATGTATAGTTCAAAATTAAATTGAAAATAAATTTTATACGTTTCTGTACTTTAAATATAAAGTGCTTTCTAGTTGTACGGGAAATGAAAACAATCTAAATAAAAAATTGCCTTACGCTTTAGTTTTAGGAACATGGGTATAAGAAATAATTATATGACACTGAACTCTCCTATTAGTTCTTCTCCTTTACTTTGCTTTCCGCTTATATTTACATACATATGTACTTTAGAGCAATTCAAGTTGTATGGAAGCGAAATTCGTACAAAGTTTACCCCGCTCAAAATGAACTTTGGTATTTTTTAAGATGACATCCAAAATATTTCAGCCCCGGTTTTGACCTCTCGTCAAAATTCCAGTTATATACATTTCAGATCACCGTGTGAAAAGCATATAATTTGCAAAAATCTAAATTATTTACATACAAAGATGATGTACTTGGCAAAAGAAAAAATTTAATACCCATATTACCCTATTTAAAACATAGGGCTACCTCCCCATTGCATTTTTGTGAAAGTGCGAATTAACAGGAATTTCAAAAAAAGCTGAGACCCGTATTTAATTAAATCGACTAATGATTAAAATAAGTTAATTTGGCATTTTTATTACAAATAACCCCGAACAAAAAATTCAAAAACCGTTATTTTTTATCCTTAAAAAAGGAAATGGATGATCGTCCTTGTAAAAATTGTGTATATAGTTGGACGCGTCTTAAAAACCTTTCTCATGATACACATCTCTTATATCTTGGTAAGGAAACAGATTCTCAAATTGACAAAACATGCATAAACAGAACCTTTTTCAAAATGGTCCAGCTCATGAGACGTCAAAGCTGGAGCAGAAATATTTCAGGCGCCAAATTCTGCAACGATGAATTTTGAAATGTTCATCAATTTCAGTGTTCGTTCTTGATTTTTGTGTCCGCAATGGTGAGAATGAATAATTTTGACAGTTAAAGTGTACACTTAATAATAATTTTTTCACTTAAATATTTTCGGTGAACTTCGATTTTTTATAAAATATTTTGAAGTTGAAAAAAATAAACAAAAGGATTATGGATGTATATTAAAACTATCTACTAGACAATTTGTGTGACACAGTTAATTTGAGAAATCAACATATTATTCAGCCTGACGTGACAGGCAGAGAGAATTCTGTTACGTGTAGACTTAAAATCAGTACTCTCGCAGTCTTATAATAATTTTTATGAGAGCGTTCTTATGAGAAACTTCATGGCAACGATCTTATAATAAGAGCTGTCAAAAAAGCGATTGTGTGTGTGTTTGTTTACAAAAAGACGGCATTGCAATTTTACCGATTATTAGTTTTGCAAAATATCTTTAAAAAAAAACATTTTATATGACCATTATTCATTAAATATGTGCAATAAGTGATTTATTTTGTACAAAAAGTACACATAGACAAAATTCATATAAGTTTCTATTAATCGCAAAGAAGTGTTTCCTTCTCGGCGTTCAATGAATTATGAATTCTTACAAGATTAACAACAATACGTATACTCCTTGTTAGATATGAAGATGAACATAGAGAAATTCGCTGTCTCATTCTGCCGACGGTTGTTAATCGTTGTAGACACTAGTAGGGTGAAGTAACACATTCAGCGCAATAAAATTCATTGTTTCTTACGGAATCGCTTTTTAATGAAAAGTGAACACTGTACCTATCGGTGAATTTCATTTTGAGTGTTCACTGGTAAAAAATTCATGCTTGCGGAATATGTCCCCTAGGGCCAAGATTCATTTTTAATAGGGTACATCGAACACTTTTTTTGGCGTGTCGCTCTACGAGTAATCTACATATAAGTAAGTAACATAAGTAAGTAATCTCTGTTTCTGTGTTTTTTGCCATATTGTTGTTTGAGTCCTTTACAGGGTCATATTATTAACGCGCAAAAGCTAAAAAGAATAAATAATCGAACTAAAACAGCAGCCAAAATTTTAAATAATTTTCGATCAGCTTTGAGAAAAGAACGCAAATTGTTTGATTTGTTACGTTTTGAGGGCAATAAGAAAATCATATCAAATATATATTATTTAATGTAGTGTTTTGTCTTTCATCCTGTGCACTTAAGTTTATTTCACTCGCGTGTTTGCTTCATATGTTCATTATTAATTTCTTTTTCTTGCTATGTAATTTATCATCTTGCAGTGGGAGAAGTGTTGGACCAAGTTTTGTTAGTCTGAGCGGTGTAACACTGGACACTGATCAGTTTTAACTATTTTAATTACAGCACTTTAAATACTGTGACAGTGTGTATTTTGACCTTTCGTTAGCCTTTCCTGCTTCTCATAAGCTATTATCTTAGCTTCGGTACATCGCACTGCATATGGCGTCATTCCCTGATTACTGATCCAAGATAAAAGAAAAAAAAAATTGCTATTTTTACCGCTAGTAAATTATTTAGTATTTCACTAACATCTCCAAGGAAATGGTGTTAAATCAAATTCTAGCCTTATCTACCTTCTTCACTTTCAAAAATTCAGTCTGCATTGATTTCATTTCCACTTCCTCTTAAACAAGTGTTTTGTGTTCAAATTTTTCTATGCTGGCAAAAATATCCCTGACGTTTTTCTAGAGTCTTCCTGTGGATGTTTAAAAACTGGTAGTATCTTTTTTCAGTGATTGTACTTCTTTTATTTGTCTCGTGATGTTGAAAAGGTTTTTTTATCCTTCGGTTCAACTGAACCATCTCAATGGTTTTGTCACCAACAAGAAGTATAAAAATCGTATGAAAAAGTACGAAAATAGCTGCAGACTTAAGCCATTAAAGTCGACAATGAATATTGAAATCCGATCACGTTTCCAGTCAATTACCTGGTTTTTGTTGTGGTTTAAATGTTGCTGAGAAAATTTGTTGCATTGACTGACTCGCCTGTATTGCGAAGACAATATATATTTTGATTTATAATTTGTTGTATTTTTCAACTAAATCAATTTTACTTAATTTATTTATATAAAGCGCATTAAAATTTGGTTGCGCAATTTGTAGCGGCACGAAACTAAAAGTAAAGGTCAAGGTTAATGTTAGTAAGAGAATGTTTTCTTTAAACTTGAAAAGCAGGCACAATAAATATACATTTTTTTTTTGCTTCTTAAAGTTTATCGCTTTTAAGTAGTATTTCGTTGAGTTTAAGGTCCTTTTTGCTTATTTATTTTAATATTTCTGCCAATATTTCGCTTTCCTTCGGATGGCTTTTTCAGGGCAATAATATTTGTTATTATACATTTATTGAATTTTTGATGAACTCTTATAATTTTTTAAATTAAATTTTTGGTTTGTACATTTGTACAACGGGTTATCGTTCAGGTTTTTTCTTTCTTAAGAAAGATTTTTTACAATACAAATCTGCTGTGATCAATAATTTTGATTGAAGAAGACAAGAAAAATAATAATCAAATCTTTAGCTGGGGGACAACTAGCTGTTTCGTAGTCGCTACACTACTCATCAGCACCCACTGGGATTTGAACTCGGGACATGACGTATCATGATCTACTGCTTTAACCACTAAGCCACCGAGCATTTAATTATTTTCTATCTATATTCATCTCATATTGAATCACTTAAGAAAGAAAAAACCTGAACTATAACCCGTTGTACAAATGTATAAACCAAAAATTTAATATTTGTTATTGTTTAAAAAATTTTGAAACAATTTTTTAAAAATTTTTATTGGTAAATTAATTTTATGTTTATTAAGTTTTTATTTGACAAACTTTGTATAGAAACTTGTCAAATAAGCGTTTAATAAAAATAATATATGTATATTTTTTGTCAATAAGGCAGTATGCAAGGCAGCTTTTCCAAGCAGCGTTAAAATTGCAATAAATACAATACCAATAAATATATGCAGTTCGATATCAAACTAAAAATTAAAATTCGGTTGGCGAAACGTTTCCGACGTAAAAATCAACCCACTTCCTCAGTAGCAATATGGTAACTTCAATTTTCGCAGTGAAGCAAATGACCGTTTACAGTTCAGATGCATGCCTCAAGGCAAAAAAACGCACCGAATATGAAAAACCGTTTCCAAACCGGCTAGCAAAGTAGCTTCGAATTTTTTGGTAATTACCAAAAACGGCTTTGCGAATCCATTAAAACGCCCTACTTCCCCGGAAGCAATGCGATAACTCCAATCCTCGCACTAAAGCAGCAACGTTGTATACAGTAAACCCCGCTTAATTACCTCACTCAAGTTGGCTAATTGAGCGAATAAGGTATTAAAGCGGAAACGTTTAATTACCTCATAGAGGTAATTATGCGAAGACGCTTAAGTACCACTACGAAGGCATTTATCCAAACGGACTTAAATTAAATCAAAGTCGTTACATACGTCAAAATAAAAATTAACGCAAAAGAAGTTTTCAAAATAAAATATTTTTCATTCAATAAAAACAAACAAAAACAATTTCATTATCACAAAAATTATACATACATATATAGAAAAAAAAATAGCAGGAGTACATACATGTATGTATATAATAAAAGCGTATCTAAACGTTAAAAAACAAATTGGCTGAATTCACAAAAATTTACGCTTTGTGTTTAAAAAGTGACAAATTTTTCCACAGAGTTGAGTGACTAGGTAGGCAGTGTTGGGTAAATAAATGAAGGGATTTTTAAGGAATTTTTGGATTTGGGATACAATATTTTGGGTAATTACTCAAAATGGGTACTTAAAAGAAAGTTAATTAACCGTGTATTTTTGTATGAAAGTAAGTAAGAAAATACCGGGATTGAATATAAGGGGTGAATAAACGAAAAAGGCATTTAAGCGGTGGATAATTACACGGGGTATACTGTATACAGTTTTATGTACCTTAATATGTAATAATCACTCATATGGCATGGAATTCGAGTGTTGAGTGTAATACACATAAGCTTGTTAAAAAATCTCACAAGTATTTTGTTGGTTGAAATTGCAAAATATTGCCTGAATTCTGTCCCTCTTTTGTTTGAAAAAGCAATAAAGTCTATGTGTTTTTTTTAAATTATGTACCGTCAAAACAAAATTTTGTCAAACTTACGGAACGGAAACAAAAGACAGCTGTCAGTTATACCACAACCTGGTAAAACTGCCTTGGCAGTTCTTTTTCCCAAACCTCTTTATTTGTAGAATCTAAAAACATACATAAAACAATAATAATTATATTCTCTTAAGTCGTGGCTATTTATAGTTTTTGATGAAAATAAAATAAAACGCATTTCGTGTTAAATTATTAACTTTGTTTTACTTTAAGAACATTATTTATAAAAATTTTGGGAAAAATATTGGGGTTCGGGTTGAATTAATAGGATACTTATTCAAAAAAAAACCATTTTATAAAAATTATCAGCTGTATGAAGTTAGAAAAGAATTTACATGATTAAAAAAATTTCACTATCACAATATGGATTTATTATCACAAAATGGATAAACGCACGTAATAGATAAATCACCTTTGCGAACTTTAACTGGCGACTTAGGAAGAAGCGATTCCGAAATGGGATGGTGTATATTAACCATTCGTAAAAGGTTTTTGTTACTAATGATGCAGCAGATTACGCAGCTGAGCTACCGCCATATACTGTTAGACCGCCTGTGTCTTTGTGACTTAGTGTCCAAGACGTACAACAAGGTATCAGTAACACATACCCCAGGAAAGCTCTAGGTATTGATAAAATCACAGGGACCTGTGAGAATTCTACTTGTTACACAAGGTGTATTATATTTTTAACGCTATTTTGCGTCTTTAGTACAGCGAAGGGCAGATAGAAAGGGTTGAGCTAAAGAGAGTAAAAAGTTGCTCTACACTTAGACAAATTCATTTGTTTCGTGTTGAATAAAAAGCCGTATATCTTCCATTTGGTGAGTTAATGTTCGGCGAGATATAGGCATTTCATTATTTATAAATGAAAATAAGAAAGATTTTCAAACTATACATTACTACTGAAAAGCAACCTGAAAAAAATATACATAAGACAGCTTGATCTTAACAGAATCTTTATTTTGCAAAATAAAAGAAAAAAAATCCACAACAGCCTTGCTTTGTTGAAATCTAATAAGCTACTGAGTTAAATTTCATGTTTTCCTCTCATTTGTAATTGTATTAAGAGTTGCCTTTGTTATTATTAATGCATGAAACAAAGAATACAAGTTGTTATGTTTGTGGGCAGTAGTAAATAAATGAAGACGGAAACACACCAACACGTGTATATGGTATAAGTGCATTTTTTAAAATTTCGGTTTAAATGTAAAAATGTTTATTTCTGTTATTGTTAATGCTATGAAATAGCATTTATCTATTTAGAACTTATGTGTTGATGAGAATTACATTAATTTTTTTAAGCTAAAAAGCAGTGTAATAAAATAAGTGTATGGTATGTTTTGGGGAATTTTAAGTAAGATCTTGTTATGTAAAATTTTAGCTTGGTAGCAACTCTGGTTAAAAAAAATGCCGATCAGTAATTGAGAATAACCGAACAAGTTCGTAATCTGGGCAAACCAGCGCCCGTCATTGCTTCAGTATTATCCTAGAGAGTGGAAGGTGTCTATGATTACTATGATACCCAAGCCAGTTCCCCCGACGGTTCAGATTCAAACCAACCCGAAAACCGGATAAAGGAATCCAGTCCGTTCACTCGGCATTCCGATATATCTGCTAACCCGTGCAGCATCGGTCCGCCTAAGTACAGCGCTCTTATAGAACTGAGAGCCGGGCATCGACAGAGGAAATGCTCAACACTTTCCTCCTCGTCCTCATCCCCGCAACTTCTGCAGAAATCATTAAATGGAAGATTTAACCTCCTAGCATGCGCCCCTATGAGACAATGTCCTGTCAGAACTGCCACCAAGGTACGCAACCTTTGACGGGGAAAACCCTTTAAGACCGCAGTTCTACTACGATCATACGCAGGCCATGTCAGCCTTGCTACTCGGCAGGTGACCTCACCAGACCATCAGTCCTGCGCAGTCCCTACAAGTTGACGCTGCACTTGTTTTTTACAGCTGTTAAGCGGGAATCAAACAAAAAACACTCTTTGTAGACTTCATGAAATGCATTCAAACACACAATTAATACAATATTTGATAAGCTTTCTCGTTGCCCTCAAAAAGTAACAAATCAAAAAAATTGTTCAGCTTTATTCATCGACATTTCCCAAGCTTTTGACAAAGTGTGGCACGACGGCTTGATGTACAAAATAAAGTTGAACTTGCCTGCAAACACTCATAAGCTTCTGGAAAGCTGCTTATGCGGCCGGAAGTTTGTTATTAGAAAAGGCGATTTTATAAGCCCCTTACAGTCAATCGAAGCAGGAGTTCCCCAAGGTAGCATTCTATGACCTACTTTATATTTGATTTACGCCTCAGACATGCCAACGAGATCCGCAATCCACACTTCAACTTTTGCAGATGATACAGCATTTTTCAGCATTCATGAAAACCATCAAGTAGCTTCACGAAATTTGCAGGCGTATATTTCAATATTAGAGATGTGGTTAAAACTTTGGAAAATTAAAGCTAATGAGCAAAAGTGTACTCACGTTACATTCACACTGCGTAAACAAACCTGTTTGGCTATCCAAATTAACAATTCATCTATTCCGCAGCGCAATGAAGTGAAATACCTTGGTATTCACCTCGACCGTAGGCTAACGTGGAAGCCACCCAATTGAAGTTAAAAGCAGCGCAACTAAATTATCTTATGGGCAGAAATTTGACATTGAAGCTGGATATAACGCAATTCTAAAGCATATATGGTGCTATGGAATTCAACTATGGGGCACCGCCTCCACTTCAAACATCGAAAAAATTCAAAGGCGACAAAACAAAATTCTTCGAACAATTACTGCAGCTCCATGGTACGTAAAAAACTCACGAATTCATAAGGATCTCTGTGTTCCTCTTGTAAAAGACGAATTTTCAAAATACGCGACAAGGTATATCAGTAAATTGGAACTTCATCCAAATCATCTTGCATGCAATATACTTAATTTTGGCGGCTCCACTTGGTTGAGGAGAAGAGATAGCCTTACTACCATCAGAACGTTAAATAGGTGATTTTACCGATAAAACATTTTTGTCTAGCATTGGCTGGTGTTTAATTATGGGTTTAATTAAAATCGTTTGATTGAAAAATGGGGCAATCTAATGCTTGGGAGTATGCATAAGCGTGGAACAGGTAGGGGAATAGCCTTCGTCTAGGTAATGAAGACTATGGACGGGAGGGGATTCCTGACGTTACTATTAATTTTCTCAAATAAATACGCAAATAAATTTACAATTACTTACATTCGTGTAAATTTATTTACAAACCAAAATTTGTTATAAATCAGCTAAACTTCAATTTAGAAAACTTCAAGACGCCACAGTATCTTCTTTATCGAGAGTCCGCTAAGAATGATAATAAAATCAAGACCGGAAATCAGTGAATTATAAAAATTTAAGACAAATAAGTGCAATTAATGGTGAATGTTTCCATTCACAATTAATTACAGGGATGGACCTTTGTTGCCGATAATTGCTTTAAAGCGTTTTTAAACAGCTGGACTTAATTAAATTTATGTATTTAGTATTAAGATTTGAATACTTATTGTTAGTTCACTATGTGAAGACTAAATAAATAATTGAATGAGAAAAAAAATTTTTTTTAGTGCTAATTGCGTTTTATTGCGAATTCTTAATACCGGACGAAGTTCATTATTTGTCCCAGTTGTCTTAATACTCATACTATTAGGACAAAACCGTGCACAATTGTTTTTTTTTTTCAATCTATTTCTAATTAAATATGAATCAAGATTTTTCTTGTTTTAAAATAAGCAAAATCATATTAAGTTTCTTTTTGCTTCAATTCTAAAACAATCATCGTAAATTGCAAAATTTTATTCTAAATAAACATTGTGTTTTCTTTTATTCCTCCAAGCCCCAACATACAATCCAATGAATTTTTTATTGTGAGTCATAAATACCATCATCAACAGCAACAGCAGCACCGTGAGTGAAAAAACTCCATACAAATTGGAAAAACAATAACAAAGTCAATTCCTGTAAGAGTTTTGTTGAAAACTGACATGATGCCATATAAGAATGTAAAGAGTGAAAAAAGTACAGAGCGAAGGACAATAAAAATCACATACAAAACGTTTTTCTATTGCTTCATTTGCCACACAATTGTCACCAGGGCAGGCAGGCAACAGTGTAAATAGCTAAAGGCATTAGATTATGTGGAATATAACAAAATAAAAAATAAAAAAACACAGGAAAAATGAAGCAACAATGAATGCTGTTGAATAAAATAAAATGAATAACTAAAAAAATATGGATATAAAACAAAGAAAAATTAACCAACAATTGAATAAAGAACGAAAGAAAGAAAGATTTAAGTTAAATGCACTCTACAAGAAAAATCTTAAACAACGACAGGACGAACGTTAGAACGTTAGTTAGGTAGAGCTGGGATACTTTAAGCGAGAAAGGATACGGGCAGGGGTCCAATTCGTCGCCAATTTATCGGTGACTGAAAGTAGGCTAAAGGAAAAAACGTGGAATTGTCGAATAAATGTGAATTGTGTATTTGTGAAAATATAAAGGTAAGTATGTTTAATATTAACACTGTAATGCCCATATCCTCGCCAATGGGAGAAACAAATTGTTTGTATTCTATATAGCAAAGAATACGTGTATGAAAAAGTTTAAACTAAAATAAATTTACTACTTATACCAATAAAAATTATAAATAGCTTGTTTTCTATGTTTCCCAGCTATCTATATGTCGACATTTCATAGGAACTACCCTAATCATCAGTAGACTTTGGAAATTTTTGAAAGATATTCTCAAACATTCAACTTTATATCCCAACAATATAAATAAATTGTTGAGAATTTAAAAGAAAAATGCTCTAATAATACCTGTCAAAATACAAAAAACAAGCTTTTTCATTTATACACGTCTCTAACATTTCTTTACACCTTTCAAACAAATGAACAACCGTTGGTTGCTACGATTTGCTTTTTGAAAGTATCGAAAAGCAGAGAACAAAAATCCAAACAACCAAGTTTTTTATTCGCTATTTTTGCTTCTACCATTTATACCAAGCTATTTATAATTTTTATTGGTATAAATGGTAGAAGCTAAAAATAGCGAATAAAAAACTTGGTTGTTTATATATTTACTACTTGTATTGAATAGTGGTGTCACCTGTAGGTAACATTGGGGACAATTTATTAAATGCTTCAGATTTGACAATAATTAAATCGGCTGTCCCAGAACTCAACGTCAAGCCGAAATGGGGCGACAGGATTGATTGTAACCACCATCACGGGAAAAACCAGTCCCATGATGTTAAAAAAATTATGAGCTTTTAAGAAAAACCTAGAAACTTGTTCAGACTGTAAATAGTTTTCGGTTATTGTCCTTAATTTCTATTATTTTTGTTCACTTAAAATTTGGATCCGTAACCCTAAGTAATTTCTAGAACTGCAGTCAAAAGTAATCACACAAATGCCGCAAGTTTTCTTAATGTTCTTGTTATGAAGATACAGTGTGACGTTCGCTGGATTGAACACATATTCCATGTCTCTAAAGAAGTATTCAAGTGCCTCGGTTTTTTGAAACGGTGTAAGGTGTACTTCACTCCATCCGATCTCCTTACTATTTATACCACCTACATCCGACCGAAAATGGAATACAACTCTCATGTTTGGGCCGGTGCCTCAAAGTCTATTTTGGTTACTCGACCGTGTGCAGGAGAGAGCGAAGATGCTCATCGGTGACAGTAGGGTATCCAACTCTATTGACTTACTGGAGCATCGACGCAGTGTAGGGTGCGTTACTCTGTTCTATCTTTACCACAATGGATCCTGCTCTGACGAGATTAGGGATCTTGTTCCCGAAACTCGCACATTTTTACGCAGCACGTGTTCATCATCAACACCTCATCCATTTGTGGTCGATTGTCCGGCGAGTCGTACTACGCATACAGAGAGAATTCGTTTTTCAGCCGTACGCTTGGCCTGTGGAATAAGTTGCCTGCAGACGTGTTTCCTGCCTGTTATGACGTTAGAAAGTTCAAGTCAAATGTTCACAAACACTACTCCCTCTCGCCTCCTCCTCACAACCTATTTTCGTAGTTCTGGTACCAAGCACTGCATATGTAGGGTCCAAGATAAAAAATAAAAAATAAATTTTATCTCAATATTATTTGATCTTCGTTTGTTAAATAAATTTAATTTTTGCAGCTTCAGATCTTTGTTTTTTGTTTTTTATAAAAAAATTGCAATTTAAAATCTTTTATTTCTCAATATTTCGATAACAATTTGTTATCATCAATGTTAACATTTAGTTTCTCCTGACGATGATAACAAATTGTTATCGAAATATTTAAAAATAAAAGATTTTAAATTGTAAATTTTTTATAAAAAACAAAGATCTGAAGCTGCAAAAATTAAATTTATTTAAAAATAAATAAAATTAAGACTATATATTAATCTATGAATTTAAAATTTTCAAATTTTGTGGACTTTGAAAGTCACTCCTTCAAAAGATATGTACTAAAGTGCCTTGGCAAATGTCATTAGTAGTTCCCGCATTTAATAAGGATTGTAAAATGATACAATACTTATCAGTTGTATACCATAAAAAAAAACTAATAAAAAATAAACGCCGTTCGATTTTAGCTAACCCATTTTACTGAGTTTAATTGTTTTTACTCTCACAAGGTTCTTAATTTTACGGCAAAATACCAAGAGGGACGCATAGTGGACACGCATGCGCGGAATGAGTGAGACAGATATTGACAGCACTTTTAATAAAGTCAGCGAAAGTAAGTAAAATTTAATTTTGGGACACCCTGCATAATAAATTATTTGTTATGGAAATCATACCAACATGTAATATGAATGCCTATGTTACATTTGGAACACATTTTTCTAGTGCGTTCATGACAAAAGCCTCAGCAACGCTGTGAGCAATATGGTCCTCATGACCTTTTTTCGCAGCGTTCAAGCATCATTTCCGACATGCCAAAACGCCATTCAACGTCTCTCGGCTTCAATATATGTATATGGTACCTAATTTCCTTGCTTTTGAATGAATCCCAATCGTTTTAAATATCGGAATCTGGCTTGTTGTGTGACTCCCAATGATAATACAAGTCCTTCTTCCATATGATAATAATCTTTGTTGAGCAATGCTTCCAATTCATCTTCCCAGTTTTTCGGCTGACCAGATATATCCTTGTCTTCTCTATCGAACCACGCAACCCATCGTTTACAAGTTTTTTGAGTTGGTGCATATTATCTGTAAGCGTCTACCAGCAATCGATAACTTTCAGCATGAAAATGGAAAAACTTCCATAAAATTCGATGTTTTTCACAAAATGTGTTGTCAGAAAGAACTTTAAAAAAAGAAGATAACAAAATTGTTTTTAAAAAAAGTTTTTCTTTCAAAAAGAAAATAAACAAATTTTTTTAAGAGTTACTTATATTATACGAGTATATCGAGTTTTTCAATAAGCACTTGGCAATTTTTTTTAATAAAACCCCAATCATTTGAGATATTTATAAAGCTTTATGATGGCCTTGAACTACATTTAAATCGAATGGAACTCGATTTCGTTCATATGATCACCGCGACCACGTGGCAGCAGTCAATTCGTTGGACCCATATTTTCGATGATTTGATCACACATTAAGGCCGTAACGACCAGCTATATCGGGTTCAATGTTGGTCCTGAGTTCTTCCAATATCGTCGACTGGTTAGCATATACCAAGGATTTGCCGTAGCCCTAATGAAAACAGCACTAAAACCCACGAATGAGGTGGCCAATTGACTGGTTCATTTCTTGAGATAACACGATCACCAAACTTACATTTTAATAAATCGATTGTAATGTGTGTGGCTTATGGCACCATGCTGTTGGAACCACATGTTGTCTAAGTCCATGTTTTCCAATTACGGTCAAAAATAATCTGTAATCATAGCGCAGAGAACGTACATTGCGTGAAGTGGTCCTTCGAATTGAATTCTTGGGCCAGTTTGATCTTGTATGGGTGTAAGCCAAGATCTTTACGCAAAAGCCACCATAAAGTGATCTTGGGAATTCCCCGTTCTAAAGAACGCCGCGGAATCGATGGATTTGGATCGTTTGCTTCCGACACCTGAATGGCAATGATATTTTCGTTACTTCAACCAACCCATTGCCTCACTGACACGTCCTCACCGCTTTAACATCTAATATTGAAAAAATTCAAAGGCGACAAAACAATCAATTACTGCAGCATTACCATAGTACGTAAAAAAACTCCCGAATTCACAAGGATGTGTTCCACTGGTTAAAGAGGAATTTTCTAAGTACGCGACAAGTTATGTCAGTAAACTGGACCTACACCCAAACCCTCTTGTGCGCAATATACAATTGCGTGCAATATAAAAGAAGAGATACCGTTGCCACCAGCAGAACGTTCAATAGGTGATTTTACCGATATAGCTTCCTCATAATAAAACCTTTTCTCTAGCATTGGTCGGACTTAAGTAAAAAGCAAATTTTTATTTTTTATTTTTACGTTTAGTATTATAAGTATTCAATTATTGTTAGTTCATTTTGAAGACTCAATAAATACTCCTAAAAAACGCGTGAAAAAAAACTGAAAATTATTGATTTTCCTGATGATGATAACAAATTGTTATCGAAAATAAAATACCGTGAAACCTTTTTTATAAAAACCAAAAATCAAGGAAGATCTTTAGCTGGAAAATTTAGAAGAAAACTTTGTTAAACCTTCACACAATTTAGTTTTATTCACTATATTAGTTTCTATAAAAATTCCAATAAAAAAAATTGTAAACAGCTTGCTCCTCAGCGGTATATATGTCAATATTTCATAGGAGCTGCCCTGATGATCAGTAGACTTTGGAAATTTTTGAAAGATAGTCATAAACATTCAACTTTATATCTCAACAATGTAAGTAAATTATTGAGAATTTAAAAAGAAAAATGTGTTAATAACGCGAATACCTGTCAAAACACAAAAAGAAGCATTTTCTTTTGCACACATCTCTACTTTTCTTTACACAACCTACAAACAAATGAACAACCCAAGGCTGCCAGAAAAAATATGGAAGAAATCGTCAACACACCGATATCGTCATTTTAGTTTCGAAACATCGTCAAAAAATCGGACTAATAATATAAAAAAAATTTTAAGTATATATAAAAAATAAAGAGAAATTACGCTGTGAAGTGGTCGGTGGAACTCGTTTTTGTTCGACACTGAGCAAAAGCGGCACCCATCTTGCGGATAGCTATTTCATATGCAAATATTCATGCAAAGTGTTGAACACACATTCATATGATATGTTTGCCATTTCAACAATATCTCGTAACTTGACACGGCGATCATTCATAACAATATCGATGATTTTCTTGAGTAATCACCTCTTGTGGCCTTCCTGGTGCTTGTACGGCCCCGTTTAAACTCAGCAATGCAATATTTTACAATGTAATCTGACGGAGCAGGCTTATCGTAATATTTATCGACCTATTATTTTGTTTCTTTTTTGCGCTTTCAAATAATAATGTTTAATCCTTGCACGAAATTCACTTTTTCCATTTTTCAAATAACACAAAAGTTGATTACTTCAAACGACTAAAACAAACAAACTAATTGATGAATCTTTGTAAACAGCCGACGTTTGACAAATCGCAATTTCAAAAAAAGTGTTTTTGTGCTGCCACCTAGCGATATGTAGCTTCATTATCAATCCGCCGTCGTACATAGAAACCAAAAACAGTCAATACTGAAGATTTCTGTTGAGTAAGTAAGTAAAAGTCTGAGGTGGGTCAGTTGGTCAAAATGTTTATAGACTGAGTCTGCTCAATGCATGCAATGTCATTCACATCAATTACTAGGTGAAGGTGAATGCATTCAAAGCTTTTGGGTAGATACAATATTGATTTGCATAGACTCAATATTGATTTAAGCCAAAATAGAAAAATGTATCCAAAATTCCTGAAGCAGCAGATTCTATACATGTGACTATTTCCTCTTTCCAAATTTGAAAAAATGACTTGAAGACATTGAAATGAACATCTGTTTTAAGGATATTCAGCCATCTTGTTATTAGGGTTCAATTATAATCCAAGATGGACGCTGCAAATATGTTGGTATAGTTTAAGGGATATATGTTGATAAATAAATTTTTTCACTTTAATTTTTCGTCCTCGCTCATTTGAATTTTGCAATCATTAATTTCAAATTTTGAAGCAATGAACGAGATTCACTTCACAATTAATAAGTTTGGAAAGTTACTACCCCAACTATTTTTTGAAAAGTTTTTTGATTTCCTTCTTCCTGTCTATTATTACCTTCATAAGAAGTATAAAATTTTACCTTTGAAATGAAACCTCTAAATCGTGTCGGCCAGCGCAACTTATTTATAGACATGATGGAAAAATATAAGCGGTTTCGATATGTGTATGTGACCTTTCAAGTTTTTTTTTACTGTCGTGTTTGTTAATATGAGTATTCTACTGCTTTCTGATTTTGATTGCTAATTGTATTTTCTGACCGTTGACGTACTCGTACCATGCAGGAACTGTTTTGTTTGCGTCACGTACCATTTTTGTTTGTTATCTTTTAGTTTTCGATTAAACGTTTGCGGTTACATATTTAAAGGACAGTTAATAAATGGATATATTATGACTTTTTGTATACATACATTTGGATGTCGAAACGAATTACAATAAAATTTATAACACATAACTAGTTTTATTTATCTTCAACACACTAGGGTCAAAATAAGATTTGATATTAGAAGCTTTTGTTAGAAGAAAATTACCGCTTAATCTTTAAAATAATTCGAAAGGCTCAATCATTAATCACTCCTACAAGTTTTTTTCTCCTCTTGAATTTTACAATTATTGCTTGCTTTTGTGCGTTTCAGTTGTAACTAGCTTATCAGTGCATACTTATCTGAAGACCCTCTTAAGAAACTCCTATAAAAAGCGATTTATAGGAGTATCACCTCTCTGAATTACGATCGATAAACATTTTAAAATATGAAACGTGCTGCTTGTTTAGCGATTTCTCTATAAAGCCACTTGTAGAAAAGACCTTTTTGCGATGACAATACTCTAAAGGCAATATACTATTGTTAAATTATCTGATTAAAGACAACTATTTACATACAGTATGGTTTCAGTTTGAAATGTTTTGGGCTGTGAGATGGAACAAAAAAACTGACCTTTTTAAATTGACTTGAAAACCATAATACTCTTTCCAGAAGATAATCTTCTGGCAAAATATATTGGTGTACAACTTTGTTTCCGCCTTTATTATAAAAAACCCGGTTATACATTTATAATTCAAAATATTTTCCATCGCTGGCTACTACTTTCTAACATCTTTCGGGTAATGCTCGAATCCTGCGTAATATTATGAAGCGAAGTTCGAATCGATCAAAGTTTTTACTTCTTCATAAGACCGGAAGTGCTGGTCAGCCAGATCATGTGCTATTGATCAAAACAAGTGATAGTCCGAGGTAGAACCGTCTGGAGAATAAGGCCGGTGGGGTAGGACTTACCATTTCACCGTTTCAAGTATTTTTGATCAAGCACTCACCGACCCGGTTTTCAAAGCTAACCTGTTGGCTGCAATTTTTGGAAGTAATTCCCGGTTGCCGGAAAGCATTCAATGACTTCCCAAGCTCGAAAGACTATTTGTAACTATGCCAAAGATATTTTTCCGGGCTCAAGAAGTTAAAAGGAGTTTGGCCAACCTCGACATTAATAAAACTCCTGGACCGGATAACACTCCAGCACTGGCCTTTAAGCAGTGTTCTTCTACGCTGGCGTGTCTATTAGCACGCTTCTTTAGCAAACGTTATCATGTTGGTGAGTTTCCATTGTACTGAAAAGTTGCTACTGTAATGCCAATCCCCAAAAAGGGTGATGCAAATAAGCCTGATAATTACCGCCCAATTAAAATTTGCTCTGCGCTCTCCAAAGTAATGGAAAGCATGGTTAACTGTCACTTTATGAGTTATCTAGAGTCTCATAAACTACTTTGTAATCGTCAATATGGATTTCGTTTGGGTCGTTCTACTGACGATTTTATGCCATATCTCTCAGAAAATGGTGCCATTCAATTCATCATTTTGGTGAAAGTAAGGTGGTGGCTCTGGACAGAGTGTGACATGATGCACTACAGCCAAAACTTACTGCTTTCGGTGTCAGTGTTGACTTTTCTCGGTTTATATTGAGCTTTCTCAGAGACCGCACTATACGAGTTGTTATAGAAGGGGTCTAATCAAACGAGTTCAAGATGAGTTCAGGGGTACCGCAAGGCTCCGTTCTCTGTCTTACACTATTTCTCATTTTCCTCATCGGTCTTTTCTATCAAACTTCCAACCCTATTCACTCTTTCGCGGATGACAACAGCATTTGTCACTCGTACTCTTTTAGTTATAGGCCCAGCCTATCAGAGATCGCTGCCAAGAGGCTAAATATGAATGATTCACTGAATAGTGATCTTCAATTAATCTCCGAGTGGGGTCGTAAAAACAGAGTTGCCTTTAACGCTCGTGAGACCCAATGCTGTTTATTAACACACAAACATATGATCGCAAATGCTGCTTCATCTCATGGATGGTATAAATATTGAGGAATGGGATGCTCCTGATGTTCTATGAATGAAAATGCAGTGTGATGTTCGCTGGAATGATCACATTTTTCATGATGCATTCAAGTTCCTTGTTTGAAACGGTGTAATATGTACTTCACTCCATCCGACCTCCTTACTAATTATACCACCTACATCCGACCGAAAATGGAATACAACTCTCATGTTTGAGCCCCATGTGGTGCCTCAAAGTCTGTTTTGGGGTTACTCGACCGTGTGCACGAGAGGGTGAAGAAGCTCATCGGTGACAGTAGGGTATCAAACTCTATTGACTCTCTGAAGCATCGACGCAGTGTAGGGTGCGTTACTCCGTTCTATCGTTACATTTTTACGTTCACGCGTTCATCGTCCAGAGCTCGTCCGTTTGTGATCGATTACCCGGGTAGTCGTACTACTACTACGGACGTGTTACCTGTTATAATATTGGAAAGTTCAAGTCAAATATTCACAAACTCTACTCCCTCTTTCCCTCTCCTCACAGCCTATTTTCTTAGTTCTGGTGCAATGCACTGCATATGTAGGGCTCGTCCCCTGAAAGTAAGAGACGTGTATAAATGAAAAAGCTTGTTTTGTGTGTTTTGACAGGTATTAATGAAACAATTTTCTTTGTTAAATTTTTTTTGTTGAACTTTTTTAATGTTTTCAAATTAAAAATATTTTGGTTTGTACATATGTACATCGGGTTTTTAGTTCAAGTTTTTCTTTTTAAAAAATTTCCAAAGTCTACTGATGATTAGGGGAGCTCCTGTGAAATGTCGACATATAGATAGCTGGGAAACATAGAAAACAAGCTGTTTATAATTTTTTGATTGGTATCAATGTAGAAGGTAATATAGTGAATAAAACTTAATTGTTGGAATTTTTAAATATAGCAAAAATATTAATGAACCTTCGAATCTTAAGAAGCTGTAATTATTCAAATTATTAAACGTGTATAAGACTAATATAAAAAGAAATCTTAAAAAAAGTTAAATTTGTTTTGTTTGTATTTTGCCAACAAAGTTCAGTTTTACACTATTTCGCTAACACATCAGCAAAAGCCACAAAAGGCATAACATGAAAGTGCACACACATGCAGTTTTCAAAGAAAATTTTTGCATGTTCATAAATAATTTTTGTAAATTTTCCCTTCTTTCTTGTAGGTTGTTTCTAATTGTCCTTGCCACATCACCACAACAATGGCGAAAGAGTACTTGCAGTTGTGCTAGTAATAAATAAAAGAGTTCTGTTAGAAGCTGCCTCTGCTGTAAAAATTACTCCAGCATAAATGGAAAAAAATGTCTTTTTATTATTTTCTCGCTGTTCACAGAATATGAATATAAAATATTTATTTTACATAAAAGCACATTAAACTTTTTCTGAAGATTATTGTTTTAATTTGTATAGAAAGGAGTTCGTTTCTGCTTCAAGCAGTTGTTTTTTCCTTTTAGTATTGTTTTCAAAACAGTAGTCGGTCCCTTAACGCAGATTCATTAAATATTTATTGTTTTTATTTCAGCCAAAAACGATTTTTCCTTAGAAATTGTTTAACCGCTTTTATGTATTTTTAATTTATGGCTAAAATAGCATGAACATGTGAGAGTTTATGAATAAATAATAATATTCAACTACAAGGCATTTGCGTTCTAATTTTTAGTCTACATATAATGCAAAATATTTAGCTGCTAGCAGACAAAACAATACGCGCTCTAATTTTTTGTAAGCTGCTGATATTTTTACGAAATCATTTTTTTCGTTGAAGGCTGTTTCATTTTGTTTTTCAACAAACAATAATTTAAGACAATTACGCGAAATATACACTGCGAGTAAGTTCATACAGAGCCAACTTTTTCACTGCAATTTTTGTTTTTTCTCTATCTACTATTTCTTACAATCAGCGTTGTCAACTATTTGTAACCCACAAGCGACGTGACCTTATCCACAATGCGCTAAAAACCGCTATACTATATATCGTCATATTAAATGCAAACGGACGTAACTACACAAATTTTCGAAATTGAGTTTTTATCGATTATGGTTTGTTTTATAAAAATACATGTACGTGCAAAATTTTAGAATCCTACGATTAAAAATGGCGATTTTATTAACAAAATTCAAACGGACGTAACTACAAGTGCGTGTATTTCTAATTGCAATAAGACCTAATTACACATATTTTTGTAAATCTTACATGGAAACTTATTTGTTGTATATAGCGATGCCAATTCTTATATCTCAATCCTAAAAATTTTATGATTTTCGGTATTCTAGAAATCCCAAATCCCGGGATTTGCCAAAAAAAATTAAATAATAATCCTTGCATATTCGGATTTACGAAAAATACCGAATATCATGAAATTTTTCGGAATTTTGCAGATATTATTATGTATTGAGTCGTAAGTAAGATTTTATACATAATTTATAATTCAATAATTTTATAATTATATAATTTTTTAATTTCATAATTTATTAATTATTTTTAATTTAAAATTAACTTGTGGATTTAATAAAAGACGCCCGAAAAATTCCTTTTCCTCTACAAGTGCTCCATTTAAGCCATGATATATCCTTGACTTTGAGTCAGTTCTAAAACGTTATTTATCAATAAAGCCAGGCAAAGTATTACATGTTATTTTAATATACAAATAGAATGCACATATTTATTGATTTTAAACTATAGATTTTGAACAGGCAAAAAATCCGGTGATTCCAGATTAATCATGATTCTTGCTTCGGGATACGATGGCACTGGTGTTATTTATTTGAAAACAAATATTAAAGATGATTATGAACTAATTCCACAAAGAACTATAAACAAATTTGTAGATCGTGAGCCATTGCATACTTAGAGAATTAAAATATCAAAGAAAAAGTAGAAAAATCTCCAAGATTTAATACCAGTCGATTGCCATAATTTTTATGACAATATTTCTTTCGACTTCTTTCAAATTATTTTTTTTTTTATAAAAATTTCTCTCTCACATATCTGTTATTTTTATTTTAAAAATTAATTACATAACTACATATTATTTTGAAATAAAATATTTGTAAAAATTTTATAAAAATTTTAAATAAAAGAAACATTTTTATTCAAAAATTTAAACAACTTAAAATGATAAACTTCAAAACAGTACTTAGGTAAGATTTTTGGCGGGTTTCTGGTAAACTTTAAAATATAAGATAAATGATAAAGTTAAATATCTCTTAAACTGTAAGAGATAAGAATACTAGTATATAGTGAGCATGTTTTTTCTTAACTTCTACTTCTAAACTTCTAAAAAGAAAAATTTAAATTATTGTCAACTTTGCTCCACTGTAAAATCCACTGTGCTAGAAATACACAAATACTAAAACATCCCTTTGAAAGTCTAACATCTCTTCTGCTGAGTCTCCGAATTTCGTCAAAACCTTAGAAGTTAATAAATTCATACCAAACAGAAAACCTTTCACCCACTACTGCAACTTTTTGTTTAACGTAAGGAACATAAAAACTTAAAGGTAAAAAAAATAAATCTTCAGCAATTAATAAATTCCCACAATTTAAGTACTATTTACAAAAATTGCAAAGCAACCATAAGATTTGTTGATTTTAGAGGGTTTTTTGCTTCTCCTGTAAAAAAACAAAAAGTTTAGTTACGTCCATTTGCATTTAATATGACGATATGTATATTGGCAAAAAGTAAATTATATGTATATAGATATATTTGTATGAATAGAGCACAAATTTCCTATAAATATGAATAAAAGTATGTTATTTTAAAATCTTGTAAAAAAACAATTCAGCAGCATTTTCGGGAACTAGATCTGGCTAGATGATGGTTCGCGAGTTGCTACTGATCTTCTTATCTTTGCGAAAGGTTTATACAAATGCTCGCCGAAGTGTACTCACTCGGATAACCAGGAATCCAAACACACGAGAATTTTCAATATTAAAATTATAAATTTATTTTCAATTCATTCAAAAAAACAATTTTAAACTTTACAATAGATTCGATTATTCATAAGAACGTCAAAAAATTAAATTTAAAAATAACCAGGAGATAACCGGGCAGCAACTTGTCATCCAGACACATGAAACCTGAATGGCCTCGCCCGCCTGAGAAATGGAAAGATAGTGTATTAGTAAATACAACGCCTGAGACCTATTATTATTTATTTATTTATTTATTGAATATCGCATACAACAAGAAATTAATCTTTTAAATTATAGTACGCGATAATATAATGATTACAAAAACAAACAAAAATTTGTGAGTATAAAGAAATTGTACCATGAAAAGTAAAAAAAAAGAAAAGAAATAATATCAAATAGAAACAATATCAAAAAATAGAAATATATGTACATATATACGTATGTACATATATAACATATACAACATTAAAATTTTGAAAATAGAATTTTTTTAAATTGTAAAGCGTTGCCATTGCTTTGCAGTGGGTTTGGTAACGAGTTCCACAGCCGTATTGTATTTATGAAGAACTGCCACTCAGATATTAAAGTTCGATATTTTAACTGAATGACTTGTTTTCGTCTGTTGGATCTTGCAAATTGAATGCGATCAAATAAATAAGATGGCTCTTGATTGTAGATAATTTTGTGTAATAAGATTAATGCTTTGATTCTTAGTAAGTCCATAATTTCAACACCATATAATGATTTGGAATACTGAGAAGTACTATCATATCTTTTTATGCCGTAGACGTATCGGACAATCGCATTATATGCTACAATTAATCTAGTTTTACTTGTTGAATCACAGTAAGCAAAAATTTCGCTTCCATATAACAACTTGGGCACTAGAAACGTTTTCGCAAGTAGCACACGGATATTAATAGGTGTAATGTGTTGTAGCGGATATAGCATTCGAAGCATAGGAAAAATTTTTCCTGAAACGGAATTTATATGGGTATTCCATTGAAGAGATTTGTTGAAAATTATACCAAGATTTTTAGCTGATTCAACAATTGAAATGTTTTGATATCCTAAAGTTATCGGAATGTCAATAACAATGTTTTGATTCCTTTGGGCTATAACTAAGCATTTTGACTTTGCAGGATTCAGGTATAGGTCATTAGACGACGCCCAATAATATATTTTGTTAAGGTCCTCGTTAAGTTTACCACAACAATCATTAATTGAGTGCAGTACAGTACAAAATAATTTAAGGTATGAAAAAAGTATTTCTAAAAATGATAAATGTCTTTTTCAAAGACAAAATAACAATAAATTTTGGTGGTTAAGTGAATAAGCACTGTTATCTTGCTGTTACTTCTTTGTTTTTTACCTTTAATTGACCTTTTTCTTTTAAATCAATATATTAAAGTGGTGTTTTTTAAAAAAAACTTTTTTCATTACAGAATAATAAATATATTCTTCAGTTGAAGTATAAAATCAAAAAAAAAAAAAATTATTGAAAAATTAACATTATTCTATATTATGCTTGAGAGCTCTGAAAAGGGACTGTGTGTATTTGTAAACATATTTAAATATTAACTATTGTTTATTGTAGTTTTTCTTGTTAAATTTTCTAATTTTGCATGTTAATAAACGATAAAAAAAAAAAAAAAAAAAAAAAAAAAATTGAGTCCTTTTTACAATTAATATATACTTGTACATCATCTGCGTAAATGTGGATATCACTGTGTGAGAGACAATTTGGTAAATCATTTATGTAAAAAGTGAACAGTAGTGGTCCAAGAATAGAGCCCTGCTGCACACCTTTAGACACAAACAAGGGAGTTGATACCGTTTCGCCAGCTGAAACAGACTGGTATCGATCAGCAAGGTAGGTTTTTATTAGCGATGATGCACTTGAAGAAAAATGAAAATAGTCGTATATCTTTTTACAAAGTATATCATGGTTTACAGAGTCAAACGCTTTAGAGTGATCTAGAAGAACCAAGAGTGTAGTTCTACCATTATCGATGTTGCATCTTATATCTTCAGATACACTTAACAACGAGGTAACACAGCTATGACCTGTTCTAAATCCAGATTGTTTACTGAATAGGAGCTGATGGTTATTTAAATATATTCTAATTTGGTTGTGTAACAGTCGTTCAAATACTTTAGATAAAAATGGAAGTATTGATATAGGGCGATACTCATTTGAAGACTTGGGCACAGGAATGACCTTGGCATGTTTCCAACATCTGGGGAAGTGGCTGGTGGTGATAACGGTGTTAAATATGTGTGTAATGTAACGTGATATTTTAGGCAGCAGTAGTCTTATGAATTTAGGGTGGATTTGATTAAAACCAACTGCATTTGAAGTCACCGATTTACAGCATAAAAACACGTCATCTTCGAAGACACGTGAGAACACAAAGCGATGTAATGATGGATGTTCAGAGGGTTGTTCAGGTGCAATAGTCGTTTGAACTATATTTAAAGGCTGTATAGATGGAATATTTACAAATGATCTCGAATAGTTTGCCATTTTTTTCTTTGAGTCTATTGCTGATCTGAAGCGGTTTTCATAATATAAAGTTTTTGCGTCATAAATGGTTTTATTGACTAGTCTACGGGCTTCGCGGTATTCTTCAAATAGCTCAGGAGTTCTAAACCTTTTCCAAAGTTTATAAATATTATTACGAATCTTAATCTGATCTTCAATAGTAGAATTAAACCAACTTTTTTTAGAGTTATTACCACGGTTTATTCGCAACGGTATAGAAATATCATACAGATTGGTAAGATTACTATTAAAGAAGCAGAGCTGTTCATCGGCAGATGGCATATAATATAAACTATTCCATCCTATAGAGTTGTAGCATTCTTCCAACAAGTTGTAGTTAATGTGTCGAAAGTCTGGATAGTAATTTGTAGTTTCATCTTTATGATAGTTGACAAGTAAATGAGATCATGTTTTGAAAAGGTTGGTGCACTGATCTGATCAAATAGTAATAATTTAGACATATTACCTAGCATAAATATATCGAGTAAAGTACTACAATTATTGGTGAAGTGCGTAGGGTTCACAGTGTTAACAATATATAGCCCAATGGAGGTTAGTTGATCAGAGAAGTGTGAGCTGGTATTAGACAGCAAATTACAGTTGAAATCAGTCGCAATAACGATGTCGTTGTACCGAACAGCTAGTGACTCCAAGTTACACATAAATGAATCAAAAGGTACATGAGAATTTGGACGGTAAATAGAACCCAACAATAATTTACTGTCGGCACCAAAAATTTCAAGGAATAAGTATTCGATTTTGTCATCATCATGGGATCTCATAATTTCTTTGTGGCGTATACCATTCTTGATAAAAACTGCTCCTCCCCCCGCATGACCACTTCTATCATTCCGTAGTATTTTGTAACCATTCGCATTAACAAAACTATCAGGAAGATCTCTCGAAAACCATATTTCGGATACGCATACAATATCCATCTTCGTATCTTTGAACAAAAACCGAAATTCATCCATTTTAGGAAGAAGGCATTAACGCACAAATGTGACATATATTGAGTCCTTCACGTTGAGCTGTGAGTATTTTAATAATCGTTTTTGTACAAGCTGTGGAAACCAACCCATTATTATTTGAAGCTGACATAAAAAATAATTAAAACAGAAAAAGAAGAGGCAACGCTTGTATAATAAGGCAAGAACAAATACATGTGAAAATCATTTAAGGATAAGTCAGTAAAATTTAATATGAATTTGAGGTGATAAGTGATAATTATAAATTTATATAAAACTAAAAAATATGTCAAGAATAACCAAAGAGACAAATAATCATAAGATTTGTAGTAAAATAAAGATGAAAACTCAGTTTGATAAATCGGCAGAAGCGTTTCCAGTGGAGTCAGGAAAAAATTTGTAGAGCTCATTTAAATCTTCAAAACACATCGGCTTATCGCCTGGGTTTACTTTTATATAGACTAATCCGCGCAAAGTAAACGCACTGGTTAGTCGATTTTTTACGAAGGCTTATAGCAGCGTTCAAGATTTGGTAATTATTTAATGTTAGGTTTTCATTGAGGTAAATTTTTGAGTTGTTATGCGTGGTGAACCCAATATGCTGAAGACAAAGTTGAGAACAGTTAGTTTTTTTGAACAATGCTAAAGATTTTAGTATAAAGTTCTTGTCGTACGCCGAGCAGAGTTTCACAAGAATGACAGCATCTGGAGAGTTTACAAGTTGATTGTTCCTGTTCTGAAGTCGGAAAATTGACCTGTAAGCAAGCGTGGAAATATTCAGAGCAGAGCATATGCTTTCAAAAATTTTGTTTAAGTTTTCATTTTTTACAAACGGAATACCATTAATACGTAAGTCACAGGATACAGATAGGTTTTCTTGGTGTTTAATTTTCGATTTTAACGTTTTTATTTCTTCTTTAAGTGAGACGATCTCGGTGCACTGTGATTCAACATAGGAGACTCGCACATTAACATTATTAATTTGGCTCACTGTGTCGGATATATGTTTTTCAAGTTCATTTAAGAGTTTTTTTCGACAGTATTTATTTGTTCATCTAATTTTAACAGAATTCTCTCTTCACTCTCTTTGATCTGAGCAGTTAAAAGTTCAAATTGTTTATCGATTTTCATAAACATTGACTCCAATCGAGATGGAGAGAAAGTCAAACATATAACCTATGGCCATTAGTGTCTACGTGCACTACCGCTACGGTGCCTGGTAATCTATGGCTATTGGTAACCAGTAGTTCCTGGGTACCACTACATGAGTACGGTTTATTTGTGTCCGTAATATGGCTGCTAGCGAAGCTATTACAAACTTGTATCTAGCTGTCCATACACGAGCACAGCCAAAGCCCAACTGAAATGGTAGCAGCACATTGACCCGAGAATTGATGCTAGTTACGAATACCTTGATCAAAGCTTGGCTTAAAGTATAACGTGTGTGTGAGTGTCAGTGCGTGTGAAATTGCTGCTGCTTGGTTTTCAACCACTGTTAGCATAAATGAGAATTCTCTCTAAATAATAAATATAAAATTATTTCCGAATGTTAATAAAAATGTTAATGATATTCAATTAAGAGAAAAATTTGTAGGTATAAAATAAAATTTTAAAGTCTCATTATGGTAATAGAAACTGACTGGCAAATTGAATAATGCAATGTTAAATATATGTATGTAATCTTTTAAATAATTAAATTCTTAATTCATTTCCATCTTTGTAAAATAAAAAAAAAATAAATGCACGTAACGAAACATCGTTACAAGTTACAACGACAAGTTTAAAGATTTTAATATAGCATGATGTTATTTGTCAGATTATGAGTTCAAATCCTGTAAACATAATGTATATTTTTTAAATTAAATTTTTGGTTTGTACATTTTTACAACGGGTTATAGTTCAGGTTTTTTTTCTTTCTTAACTTTTTTTCTTAAGAAAGATTTTTTACAATACAAATCTGCTGTGATCAATAATTTTGACTGAAGAAGACAATAAAAATAATAATCAAATCTTTAGCTGGGGGACAACTAGCTGTTTCGTAGTCGCTACACTACTCATCAGCACCCACTGGGATTCGAACTCGGGACATGACGTATCATGATCTACTGCTTTAACCACTAAGCCACCGAGAATTTAATTATTTTCTATCTATATTCATCTCATATCGAATCACATATGCATTTTGTTAATTGCCCACATTGTTTGTACAGCGTTTGCTGTCTCTAAGCTAGCGGTATTTATTTTTATTTATTAACATACATATTTTTGTATTTTAATATTCTCCGTACCCAGAGATGTAAATATACATTTATTGAATTTTTGATGAACTTTTTATAATTTTTAAATTAAATTTTTGGTTTGTACATTTGTACAACGGGTTATAGTTCAGGTTTTTTTTCTTTCTTAAGTTTTTTTCTTAAGAAATAATGTATATTTAATACGGCCGCTCAACCAACTTAGCTCTTTAATTATTCTTCGTCTATATTTGTCTCAATTCACTCTGTGATTCTCCAACCGCACGGCCGTGTTATAAAAAGTGAAAAAAAAAAACAAACAAAAAAATCATTGTGCTAAAATATTTTTAAACTTAGATATAAAAACAATAATATATTGTATTAAATTGTAAAAACAATAACAAATTATTTAAAAAAACAACGGGAAAATAAATTCCCCACATTTCAGTAACTAAACAATAAAATCAATTTCAATAAAACAAGGGCGGTGGCAGTGCATTGTTATTGTGCGTGAAGATTACCTACCCAGTTGGAAAAAAACTATACATTAAAGTTCTGTTTTCTGTATGAGTGATCCCATCAGAAATAATTCTGAAAAGGAGCCTAGCTCCACCAGCAAAAGTATATGGACTTCTGAAGAAGAGTCTATAAAGAAATCGTTGGTAAACTTTCTTTCTACAAGAGATAAAATTCGCTCCTGTTCCGGCGGACGAAAAACGCAAGTAGGCATGGATAGGTATATCACCATCACTAAACGTCAGCGAAGCCCTAAATCTGCTCAAATTGCATCCAAATCTCAAATCTCTAAAGATGCCGACACTGCTAGACCAACCGATCAAAACAGATTTTCTATTCTACAAACGGATGAGCCAACAGGATCGTCGAAAAAATCGTTAAAACCACCACCAATTTATTTAAGGGAATCTGCGTCCAATGAACAATTGTTTCAGTAATCGAAGAAAATACATTTAACGTTACCTCCATCAAGCACGGTAACATAAACGAAACTAAAATTCAGGTTAACCATGAAAATGACTACTGAAAATTGTCTGACGAATTTGAAAAAGAAAAAAAGCTTTTTACACTTATCAGCTTAAAAGCGCTAAAGGTCTTCAAGTCGTAATAAAAGGGATTGACCCTTGCGTAGACATTGATGAAGTTAAGACCGGTTTTACAGACTAGGGATTCAAAGTAAAAAATGTGTTAAACATCAGAAATCGTGAAAAGATCCCTCAATCCATGTTTAGGGTTGCATTAGAGCCAGGAGATGTGACTTTAAAGAAGAATGAGGTTCATCCAATATATAGTATAAAATACCTTTTACATCGAAAAATAACCGTAGAGGAACCGCATAAGCGCTTAGGACCCGTACAGTGCTACAACTGCGAAGAATTTGGCCACACTAAAGCGTACTGCAAGTTGCCTACAGTTTGTGTTGTGTGTGGAGAACTTCATGGTACAGCACAATGCAATAAGCCGAAATTTGACCCAAAAATAAAAAAAATGCAATAATTGCGGTGAAAACCACACAGCTAATTATAGAAGTTGCTCCGTCTACACCCACCTCAAACGCTCAATGAACAACAAACCAATAATTGCTTCTAAACCACCACAGCAGACTCAAATTTTTTCTAATAATTCTTTTCCTCCGACAGGACAGTCAACCACAGACATAACCGTTCAAAATCAAAAACAAATTTCTTATGCTAATGTAGTTAAGTCTACATTCGCAAACCCGAATCAGCAATCCATATCTCAACCGCCCGATCAAAATTTCAGTAACCTTGAGGCAACAATACAGACCCTTATTCAAACTATAAACACTTTTACTTCGTCTATGATGACGATGATGCATGAAATGGTGAAAATGCAATCCACCATTTTGCAGGTAATTTCGAAAAAATGATTTGGTTAAAAATATGTTTCTGGAACGCGAACGGCATCCGCCAACACAAAAATGAACTCGAATACTTCCTGATGGATAAGCAGATCGATATAATGATGATTGCAGAAACTCACTTGACGTCAACAAGCTTCTTCAAAATTAATGGCTACGTACTATACGATACTAAAGACCCCCGTGGAAGAGCTTGTAGGGGTTCTGCAATCTTGATAAAATCTAAGATAAAGCATTTTTTGTTGATCGACACATGTGAGGACTATCTTCAAACAACTAATATCTGTGTGGAAAATTTTCATTACAAATTGGTTATCTCATCGATTTATTCGCCGCCTCGATTTTCAGTGGCGGAATCACAATATTCAAGTTTTTTCACCTCATTAAGACCTCGTTTTATAGCAGCTGGAGATTACAACGCAAAACACACTTTTTGGGGCTCACGTTTAATCACCCCGAAGGGTCGGGTGCTTTTTGATACAATTTCTAAATTGGGCTTAGACGTAATATCAAGCGGACATCCCACATACTGGCCAACTGACCGACGAAAGATTCCTGATGTGATTGATTTTGGAGTGGTAAAGGGGTTCCCTGTGGAATGGATGCAAGCTGAGCCTTCGTTAGACTTGTCATCGGATCATTCACCTACTATTATTTCAGTACTCTTTCCCCAGGAGACCTGGTCCCCGATTAACAATTTGCATAGGACTGTTACCCGAGTGAATTGGCTAAAATATAAAAAATTTTTGAGTACCCATTGCACTGAGAATATTGTTTTAAGAACACCTGAAGATATTAATGCGTCACTAAGCAACTTTAGCGAAAACCTTGAACAAGCCGCTGAACTTGCTTGTAGCGTTTATTTAACACACAGAAACATTCAAAATAGAACATATTCTTCAGAGATCGAGCAACTTGTGTTAGAAAAAAGAGTTCGACGAGAGTGGCAACTTCGCAGGTCTCCGCAACTAAAAACAAGGCTACGTGAGTACACAAATCAACTAAGAAGTTTGCTTGCAAACCAAAAAACGGCTTCTCTACAAACGTATTTAGAAAGTCTGGATGGTACTCCTCAGTCCGACTATCCTTTATGGCGGGCGACTAAAGGTTTAAATAGGCCAGTTAGAGGTAAGCCGCCCTTGCGAGAACCATCTGGTGACTGGGCTAGAGATGACTCGGAAAAGGGTAATTTATTTGTCAACCATTTGAAAAACGTTTTTACCACAAATAGGTCTGATAATGCAAATGAGTTGCCGCCTATTGTCACTAGACCTCCTGTGCCTTTAAGATTCAATTTTCAAGAAGTTGAAAATGCTATTAATAATCTAAACCTTAAAAAAGCTCCAGGTATGAATAAAATCAGCAACAAAATGCTCGTAGAGCTGCCTCGTGTAGCTAAAAGAATTGTTAGTTTTATTTTTAATGCTACTTTACGACTTGAGTATTACCCTGCAGAGTGGAAGGTGTCCATGATAACAATGATTCCTAAGCCAGGGAAGGATCACACGAAAGTAGAATCATACCGTCCAATAAGTCTACTGACAACAATTTCAAAACTTTTCGAAAAATTGCTAAAGGCGAAGTTGGATCCAATGCTTAATAAGGTTGAATGTATTCCCAATCACCAATTTGGTTTTAGAGCGAAACATGGTACCATTGAGCAAACACACAGGTTAGTTAACGTCATAAGAAAGGCATTTGAAGATAAAAAATATTGCTCTGCCTTATTCATCGACGTCTCACAGGCTTTTGATAATGTGTGGCACGATGGCTTAATGCATAAAATAAAGTTTAACTTACCTGCAAACATACATAATTTTTTGAAAAGCTATTTATATTGTCGCCAATTTATAGTAAAAGAAGGCGATTTCATAAGCCCCGCCCAGCCTATTGAAGCTGGAGTTCCCCAAGGCAGCATATTAGGGCCTATCTTATATTTGATCTACGCATCTGACAAGCCGACAAGCACCAACATTCACACTTAAACACACAGATGATACAGCATTCCTTAGCATACATAGTAACCACCAGCAAGCATCAATAAATTTACAGAAACATATCGACAAACTAGAGAAATGGCTCAAGCTTTGGAAAATCAAGGTTAATGAACAAAAGTGTGCCCATGTTACATTCGCACTGCGTCTAGGAACATGCTCACCCATTACCATTAACAATAAAGTAATACCTCAACACAGTGAAGTCAAATACCTCGGAATTCATCTTGACCGTAGACTAACATGGAAGTCGCACATCGAGGCAAAAGTAACGCAGATGAAATTGAAAGCAGTGCAAATTAACTGGCTACTAGGCAGAAATTCGACCTTGAAGCTTGATTGTAAACTTTTGCTGGACAGCTCGATTGTAAAGCCAATATGGTGCTATGGGATTCAATTATGGGGCAAAGCCTCGGCATCCAACATTGAAAAAATTCAAAGAAGTCAAAATAGAATACTCCGTAGAATTACAGATGCTCCATGGTACGTTAAAAACTCACGAATCCACGCAGATCTGAACGTACCTTTTGTGAAATCAGAATTTGTGAAGTACGCGACAAGATATATTAACAAACTTGAAATCCATCCAAATCCACTTGCAGTTAATATCCTTAACTTTGGTGGTCATACCCGTCTGAGAAGGAGGGATACTTTGGCTACCATTAGAGCTCTAAACAGATGACTGAATTCTGAAATAATATTCGCATAAAAATAAATTTTTGTCCAGCATTGGCAGGACTTTCATCACAATTTTTTTTAGTATTAAGACTTGAATACTTATTGTCATTACATTTCCTATGTAGATTCAATAAATAAAATAATAAAGTTAAAAAAAGGTGCCGCATTCAAATAACACCGTTCGATGTCTTTATCTAACTTAAAATCGCTTTATCTATTAAAAAGTCCATTAACTGCTCCACAAAGCTTTTTTTCGGCATATTTATTTTTGATTAAAATTTCAGCAAATTATTTTCTAGTGTAATTATAAATCAGCTGCGCACAGAGGTGGTTCACAACCGATAGCATATATGCACAAGATTGTGAATAGAGCTAATGAAGTACGTATTTTTTTTAAATATTATTAACTTAAACGTTAACTCACCTATGTGTTTGAAAAACAAAGCGAGAAACTTCTACACGCGGCCACTTTGACTTCAAAAAGCACGTGCTTTTTAACACCCTCTTATAATTTGGTAAAAAATAAACTGTTGCATAAGAAACCTCGAAGGCAGCACGTGGTTATGTTTACAAATAAACAAATGTAAACAGAGCAAAGTATTCATGCAATGAGAGAGCCATCTCATTGGCACAAACTCTCCGTTATAAAACTGAGAGAAGCAGGGAATCGGAAAAGCTTTTTTCCATAATAACAATTGCCAGTTTGCAGACTAACGCAGAGAGAAATAACAAAGAAAATCTATTGAGCGAAAAATGTCTTCTATTTAAATATTTTCTTAAATAAAGAAAAAACAAATTGTGGTGGAAAAACGAAACAGTTTTCTTCGTGTGTGAGTGCTGAAAGTGATGAAATTTTAGCAAATAGAAATACGACTTCAGTTTTTGGTAAAACGTGCGCGTGTACGGTTATTTAAATTAAGACGGTGCTAAGAATTATTTACTTAAAAAAAATTCTATTTTCTATATTAAATTATTAAAACAAAATAATTTTTTAAAACTTTAAAATCATTTTCGTTGTTGTTAAAAGTTCATGTTTGAAGAGGTTTTAGTGTTTTTTTGTGTTAATGCTCGTAACAAAGTGATAGTGATTTTTTCCTAATTAACTTTGGTTACTCAAGTATATAAATTGTCTGCAGCTCAATGTAGATTTCAGAAAACGTGTTTTTTTAAATGTATTTCAAAATATCACGCACAATTCGTTCCAAAAGTATTTGGTGTAATCGAGTCCTTAAAACATTATTTTATATTTATTTATTTATTCTTAAGTGTCTGTGTCTCAATTGCAAATGTATGACTCTGATTTGGTTTAATGCCATATTTGCATTGCAACAAAAACAGATGTTAATGGTAAAGCCAAATGCTGCCTGCAGTGGCTGATATACTTATATACATATGTAGATTGCCTGGCACATTTATCAGTTCAAGCATTTTGTAGTCGAAAGTGTAATTGATTGGAAAATCATTTAAATTGACGTCAAAGCAAAACAAAGTAATATTTTTAATTTTTAATTTTTTCTTATTTTGATATTATACTATACAAAATAATTTCCTTTTATATATTACTGTACACTCACGATTTCCATTTAAATTTGCTTCTACATCTAGAAGCATAATGTTAAAAAAGCAATAAACTGAAACTGCTTGCGCCTTCTGTCCCTGAAGGTTTTCGTTCGAACAATTGCTAAATAAAGATAAGACAAACTGTTTTGTTTTTATAAGGAGTAATAAATTTGAATTAACCCCTCATTGAAACTCTAAAATACTGACAAAATAAAATCTAACATGCCATGTTGCATGGTCCAGCTGATGATTGTTCTAAGACACTGACTTTTAATTTACGTTCATCTCCATCAAAAGAAAACTTGGAAACCAACATCCTTTCAAACGGTCCTCTAAATCTTTTGAGTGTCTCCAATGAGTCCTTAATTGCATCAAATAACAAGTGTTCAGATACGAAAGAGAATTTATTAATTTCGTTTTCTTTGAATGGAATTAAAAGTGATTTATTGCCATCATCAAATAGCAATGAAAAATTAAGTTGGACATTTTTTGAACACGTTGATTCACTTGACAATCAGTTACGAAGTGATGTGGTAAGTCAATGCTCGCTTTTTTTCTATGATTGATATAAAACCTAACTTTCTTTGATATACGGGTATGTTCTTGATTCTACTTTGAAGTGAAAATAGTTTGAAATCACTTCAATTTCAAGCTTCGGTGTTCTACATTCTACTCTCTACTTTTCATTTGGGTTTTGTTTTCGAACATTAATTCGTATTGAATTGTCTGGTTCTTGAAACTACTTTTACACAAAAAGTAGTAGTTTGAACCCACTTTTTAATTTCATTGTGAAAATGAAAACTTTTACAGAAAAACTGAGCAAAATTAAAATCCCAATGAAATAAGAGGGCTAGATGACGAAATATTTATTTGACATACTATTCTGCATATATTTATAGACAAAATAAGGAACATACGAGTATTATATAAAAAACTAATAATTGTTATTTTATTAACTAAAGTCGATTGCCGACATCATATCTTATTACAGCGGTTACGAAATCATTAACTTATCTGAATCATCGTCATCACTTCCATGTCTTGGATATACTCTCACCGGCTATATAAACTTTTTGCATAAAATGCTACTTGAAAAAAATTACGATCATCGTTATGACGGATAATTTGATAAACCTAACTAAATTTTGTTCTTATAAAATAACAAGCATTAGACAAAAAAAATTTGCAAATATCGCAAAAAATAAAATAAAATTGAAAACATGGTTCATATCAGTACTGGTTTATATAAAAAACAACAAATAAAACTGAAAACGTGGTTCGTGTCAGTACTAATTATTTGAACATTTATCCAAGTTTTATTTTCCAAGTTCAGTTCGAATGAAAGAATGAAACACCCAAACTGCTACTTTTTTAGAACAACAAAAATGAAAAGTTAACTTTTCAAATCATTTTTTATTTTCATTCTACTACTTTTCTGGAACATGCCGGATAACTTTATTTTTCCTTTTGAAACGATTATTCAATGTGAAATACTATCCAATATCTTATCAATCAAGTTCAACTCTGTGGGTTCTGTTGACATTTGTCCTAAATTCTTAAAACTTCTCTTACCTGCTCTACTTGCATTCACTACTTCAATTTTTAATAAAAAACAACATCTAGTCACGATCCGTCTATTTGGAAAATAGCAAAAATAGTACCTATACCGAAAAAAAACTGTGGTAAGAGACCCATAGCAATTTTGCCATTCTTGTTTAAGGCTTTTGAGAAAATTGGACTTTACCAAATAAGTCTATCCCTTGAAAGAAATAAAGCTCTCATAAACCAGCAATTAGGATTAAGACAAAATAATAGTTGTTTAAGGAGGTTGATTGTGATAAAACTGCGTTCCTTATTTTACCCGACCATACAAAGGCATGCGACACTGTAGACCATAATATTCTGTGCCTCAAATTACGCAACTTTTAAAATTTACAACAACCGCCACACAGTGACAAATTTGAAGAGATGGCGGCCAAAACTCTTCAAAAAATTTTTTTTTGTGTCACCGACTTAATTTTTTTTTTTTGTATATAAAAGTAAACACATAGGAACCTCGAAATTCAGAAATGCAAGCTTTTATTTTGATTATTTATCTTCGAATAGGGTGATCAAAAACGCGCTTTTTTAAATAGAAGCTGAAATTCAAAATATTTTAGAAAATTTTGAACTTCAAGTGGGAATAACTTTTTTGTTTTTATATATTTTTGGATTTTTTTTTTTCTTCACACAATATCATTTCTTAACTTATAAAAAGTTTAAAAAAATCGTGCCGTACTTTGCTCGAGTCCCTGATTTGGGCATTGCAATCAAGGTCTAAAATATACCCAAATCTCGATGTTCACTAGAACGCAATTTTTTTTTCTGCGAAAAACTTCCATGAATAAAATCGGAAGAAGAGGCTTCCATGAATAAAATTGGAGTAGGAGGCCAGTACCTGGTTAGTTTGCTTCGTAATGAGCGGACTGTGGGTATATAAGCAGACTAATCTCCTTGCAGCTTCGATTCTATAACAATATTTCCTCTGCAAGAGGACTTATAAAAAACTTTTTCACCGGCAAAGGGTAATTGAGAAGAAAAAATGTGGTTTTTTTTATGGTTAAATTTCAGCTTTACTTTAATGGATGCTCACCCTTGGCCAGTAAATTCTAACGTGTTATAATACGTACTTTGAGCTGTTATTATATGCTGATTTTTTAAATTTATATTTGCGTCTCTAGGAACTACAATGATTTAACTGCTTGCATGTCGAATATTTTAGGTATGGGAGTGCGGTATATCTACATGTGTTTATGTGTATGTTTTTCTTTTTTTCGAAGAAGTTTAATTAATGAAAAGGATATAATAAAAGACTGTTATTATAAAGTGTTAAATGCAGTTTTGTAATTTAGACCATTAAAAAATGTGTACACAGAAAAAATTATAATAAAAATAAAATCAACAAAATTTTTGTCTGAAAAAATAATTTGTATGCATATACAGAAATATTAAAAAATAACCTTGGAAATCGTATTCTGTTGTTGTATAAAAAATTTTGGTTTTCGAGCAACATTTATTTTGACTAAACTTTTGTGTGAATGCACGAGTTCCTTTACAGGTCCGCATTCAAACAATTTATTAATTGATTCAACGTATTTCGTTATTGAACACGAAAAAAATTGATTTCTGTGTAGTTACATATAAGCGGGGGTAGGTACATGAGTTATTGTAGTTGGACTGATATATTCGACCTTTTGTTATAACTTTATTGTGTACTCAGGGAGCTGCTGCTCATATAAAGGTTAAAATACGATAGACACATCAGGTTTTCTTGAAGCAGGTCTCTTTAATTCTCTTTTAAACCTGCCCGGTTGTTTAGACACAGACAGTTTGTGTTCAGGTTTTTAATGAGTTTTGAATGTGAGAAGGAAATAACAAAAGAGAATTGAAGTAACTTGTCGGTACAAGCATGTCTGGACTCCTCTTCTTTCCTCTCTCTCGTTTAAACGCATACCTGCTTCAAGAAAATGATGTGTATAAAAACAGACAAAATTATAAAGATGATCAGTATTGTCAGATCTTGCTAAAGTTTATTTTGAACAAAAAAACTAAAACGGTGTTATATTACATTTTAAAAGACCCTTATTTTGAGTTGTGTGACCATTAAAAAAATTAATAGTTTTTTAACGCGATTAAATAAACGATATAATGAATGCTATAGAAATGGGGAAAAAATGTTTAACTGCAACAAACATTGGCTTACAAGCGAACTTGTATTTGAAAGCCAACCAAAACCAGCAAATTTGGGCCGACCTCCCAGACCAGAGTAGGAGTGTAGTGAAAGGTCCCGAAGACGAAAGCTGCAAAGCATTAATGAAGAATTTTCTCAAGAAATAATTAAAGATACGTTTTTCCATCAACTATGGTAAAACCTTGTTTCGGATATGGATCTCCTACATATGTGTTATGGATGCAAGTTTAAAATATATTTAAATTGTTCATATAATAATAACATTTAAAGCTGTCGAACTTACATTTGTTAGTGAATTATGTGACTTACAAGGGCCCAATGAGTAAATGTGGACCGATTTCCCTAAAATTTCACAGGGATATCAACGACTAAAATAAAATTAGTTTTGCTAAATATTATATCAATATTAATATATTTAAAACAATTATGAGCTCCAAACCCATATTCTAACTGGTTCATTGGAGAAGAGGGCTAAAGGTCAAAATAAATTGGATCAGGGTGGACAGCTTTATTAAGTATGTAAGTTTTTAGTTCAGTTTACGTTACTATTTATAAAATGCAATGTTAAATCACTACATTCACAAATTTATTTTTTAAGGCCGATAATACCTATATTTTTAAAGGTAATTTTTCAATCAAAATAAGTGTACTTTAATAAGGCCCGATTTTAAAGATAATACATTAAATTAAAGCTCAAGATGTCAACAATCAACAAAAAATTTCATTTAAAAATTTCAACCCAGTCAAAAGTTATAGAATTTCGACCGCCAACTTACAAAATGTGCCACTGCGCGCCATACGATTAGTACCATCATATCTTCTTAGCAGATACTAATATGTTGAGACTCACTAGGACAATAAAATGTATTCCCGGTAATAAGAGGTGTACCGCAGGGTGCAATAATTTGCCCCCTATTATTTTCTATATATTCTAATGATCTGCTTAGCATAATTATAAAAATGTATGCTGACGATATACAGCTCTATTCAAGTTATAACAATTGTGCTATAAACCAGCATATTTTTTATGAAATCAGCAACTTTCTAAAATTAATGATTGCGCCTCAGCAAACGGTATAGAGATAAATCAAAAAAAAAAAAATCAAAATGTGTTGTAATGCAAAAGATGGGCTAATTCTGTCATTCGTGATCAAAATTACTATCGAGTAGAAAATAATTTCGATATCGTGTAAATTTCTAATGATGTGGCTCGTTACGTGACGAGTCGAGTTATCACTTCAGTGTTGCAAAATACTGGCAAAATGTGATTTATAACACTACCGGAAATTCTCAACAAAAATCATATATTTTGACAAAACAAGCTAAAATTGTCGAGAAACAAATTCCAAAAAAATAAAAACGCGAAAAAAATGGTGCCCATATTATTATATTATGCATCATCGTCTAACTTCGACGAAACGGTTACCCTTAATAGAATAAGTTTCTGTTGAAATCAAATTTTTTTCAGCTGGGTGACCTTACATTTCTTTTGCATGCTTCTTTTTGGAAATTTTTCTCACGTAAATGGGTTTTCTTTGTGATAAGATTTTTCTTCCATATCACTTTCAATTTTTATTAAGGAGTCTATATCCTCTTCAGACTGGGCACCATCGTGTGATATTATAGATGATAAATCACAATAGTTAGCCGCGGCTGAAGTCGAAGGCAAATTAGGAGAGCTTTCAAACTCGTTTGGCTGTGTCGTGTCCACCACTTTCGCTGACCCAAAAGTTTTTACGCCTTTTAACCCTTCAATACAAACTTTCAAGCCTGCTGCAGCCACTAATTGTTCCTCAATTTGGGAAAGAACTTTTTCTTTGTAGGTTTCACCTCCAGCTGTTCTCTAGGATGTTTTATTAAAACACATTGTTTTTAACGTTTTGCTTTTGATCAGCATACACCTACGTAAATGTACATATGTATGAATACGATCATAAGGATGAATGTGTGCATATGTATACACATACATATATAAATTAAATAAAAAAATTTGCTACTAATAATATTAATTATTTTTACCTTGCGCCACATTTTCACTTCTTTAATTGGTAGACCAGAAGCGTTCAACTTCAGAGCAAGCTCTGATACCGTTTGCTCGATATCGAATGAGATAATCCCAAAAGTGTAAAAACTCGCACATTCGAGTTAAGAACTCGCTCGTAAGCGAATGACAGAATTAGCCACCAGCTCTCAAAATCGGTCATAATACATATTTTATCTATAAGCATAAAGCAAAAAAAAAAAAAAAAAAAAAATAAAATAAATCTGTTGCTTTAATAATTGGAAAGCCGAAAAACATGGATATAAAGCTACCACCATTCCATATTAACAAGGCAGTTATAAAAATTTTCGAAACTGCTTAAAATCTTAGTGTTGTTTTCTTTAAAGATCTTAATTGGTCCAATTGAATGGATGCCGCAATCATTTACACCTAATACGCTTATTATGTAATCATTTACATCTAAGCATATTCGTCTTCTGCTTGCTAAAGGTTATTTGTTGTCAAGGCTGATTTACGGATGTGAGCTGTTTGCAAGCTGTGATGCTGGAAGCAAAAGGAGATTAAATGTGGCATACAATAACGTTGCAAGATATGTAATCGGAGTAAGACGATATAGTAGCATATCGCAGATTGCAATGCAAATTTATGATCTTACATTTGATAATTTATAAAAAAGTAGCGTGTTGCAGTTTTTACACTGAATTAGATATGAACGTCAACCTGCATATCTATTTCAGTTGCAGTTCTTTCACAAGCGGTACACTCCGATCCTTATGACTCCTGAGTTTTTTACGTACCATGGAGCTGCAGTAATCGTTCGAAGAATTTGATTTTGTCGCCTTTGAATTATTTCAATGTTCGACATTGAGGCTGTGCCCCAGGTAAATTCCGTGACACCATATAGGCTTTAGAATTGCATTGTATAACAAAAGTTTGCTATCCAACTTCAAGATAGAATTTCTGCCCGTAAGTAAATTTAGTTGCGCTGCTTTTAGTTTCAACTGAGTGACTTTTGCCTCAATGTGAGACTTCCACGTTAGCTTATGGTCGAGTTACTTGACTTCATTGTGCTGCTGTTTATTTACACAGTGTGAATGTGACGTGAGTACATGTTTTTTACAATTTGAGTTTTGAGCTCTTACTATATATACTAAAATTATTAAAACTATTCAAACAAAATAAAGACATTCATGAAAACATTTCGTTTCAATATTATAGCATTAAACACATAGACCACAGCCGACTACACGACTTCACAACAGCAAATGCTGTAACCGGCAATTGTAGTCGTGTAGGGAACTACTGAATTATTTTGAACACGGCAGCAACATAAATTCATATTCAAAAAATTATATTTCAGTGTGGCCACCTAAGAGTTTTTAGCTTCACAAAATTTGTTGATTGACAGAACAAGATCTGTTTATATCAAACTTTCATGAATAAGTTCTTCTGTCTAACAAATAAAGTCGTAAAAAGATAAAAAGGTTAACTAAAATTAAAAGTTTTTGTTTACTACGATTAATTCAGATTATATTGGCCTTCAAAGTTTAAAATATATTTGGATATAACTTCTGATCTATAATGAGAACAGTGTTAAAGAAATGCAACTTTACGACAATTTATCGAATTTTTTAAAACGACCCAAACTGTCTTGAAATTTTTTATAAAAAATCTGGTATTAAAACTACTTGTACGTGATGTTAAATCAACTGGCGTATACATATATATCTAATCACATCCTACTTATTTAATAAAATTAAGATTTCTTGTTTTGAGTCTAATGACCTTATTCATAAAAAATATTGCATGTTTATTAAACTGTTATTTCACAAATTTCTATAGAAAATTTATCAAATAAATGTTTAATAAACATATACGGCCATGTCACAGAATTCACTTCCGTCCGAAAATGGAATTGAATCGTTTTTTTTTTAATTCTTCAAAAAACGAAAATTAAAATTTTTGCGTAATGAAATCAATTCTATGACAATACTAGTTGCATTCTTACAATTAGAAATGATTTCATTCCGAAAAGTTTCTTAGTTTTTCGTTTTTTGAAGAAGTAAAACAAGAATTCAATTCCCTTTCCGAACGGAATTAAGCTCTGTGTGTTAAGCTGATAATATATTTTATGAATACGGCCGTAAGTATGTATGCGTATATTTAACAATAGAACAAATATTTATTAATTTATTTAAAACACCATTTAAATTTTATCGTTATTTTATGTTATATTAGAAAATAAAATATTTCCGAGAGCTAAATTGTTTTTATACTCATTGGTCACACTGTTTTTATTTTGTAGTCAAGAAAAATAGAAATTAGTTTAATTCGACTGCGGCAAAAAAATCAGTATGGACAACAACCTTCAGTCGTATCGTCTTGCTGTTGCCTAAATAAACGTTCACATTTAAATGCATGTATTTTATATTTGACATATTGAAGTCGGTTGTCTGCTGGCTTCAATGTGTTTAATGCTTATGTTTGTTTTACACACGTAGAAAAAAAAATATTTCGTTGATTAGAGAATATTCTAGGGTCAACACTCTATTGCTTACTTATATGGTTGGGTATAAGAATATTATATATTTAAAACTAACATTATAATATAAAAACAAGGACATTTCAGTGACATGTGATACTGTTAAGACCTCAAACACTATTACTGCTTGTAACCATGGAAATAACATGTTATAGTCTGTTAATGTTTCTATAACTATTCTGTTAAATAATGCTACTTTTATGATCAACATTATTATTGTGAAAATGACATTTAATAACAGGATATTATTATGCGGTTTAACAATGCTGTATATTTAGTCGTCTAGTTTTATTAATTAGATTTTCTTTATTTTATTTATTAAATTAGTATTTACCCGCGACTTTGTCAGCGGAAAACAGGTGTTTTCAGTAGCTTGTTTTAAAGCGAAACCCAAATTAAGAAATATATTTTATTATGAAGTCATGACTATGCAGTATGAGCTTTATGTGATTAAACTTATGTTATTTCAAATTTGGTTTAGTACTATTTAGATGTAATAAATCTGGGTATGCATCGTTTTTTGTTTTATATTGCAATTCTTTTCAAAAACATGAATGATTTATAGAATTTGGGGTTTTCTGACTGGAATTGCAAATCGGATTGAATTAATCCTGTATGCCCCTATAATTTATCGCACAATACTCCGGCCCAAAAGTATAATTTGCAACCGTGTGACGTTACAGTCTTTGAGCGACAGGGGCTCGCGCTGGTAGAATTGGAACGCCAACTTTCAGCCTCAATTTATAGGAATGTAGCCTTGAAACTGAGTACATTCTACAAAATATCGTCAATCAATGCTAAAATAGTTATTTATTTTACCTATTCGTTGTTATTTATATTAGTTTTGAGGGATGGATAAATATGACCTTTTACACTATCTGAGTCTTGGACAATATTACAGAATTCATATGGTATGAATTCCACGATTTGTATAAAAGCAGGTCCTAATATGCATCACAGCGCTGTTGAATTCATATTTCATAGGAAGAAGTATTTTTCTATGCATTTACAACGGAAAAGCTTCCAGGAAAGTATCTATCTCCGCTGCGATAAACGGTAGAGTCTGCCTGAAATCATCAACCAAAGGTACCAACTTATGTAGTCCTATCTAAAGCTTCAACGACTCTTTTGTAGGCGATTCATCCCATACTTAGGCATTCGCCTATTTACTATTCTAAGTAATCTTACAAACCAGTGTTACACACAAAAAACTATATTAAATCATCGCATACATTATTAACTGCATAGTTTGAACGAACAAAACATTTGCCCGATTTTAATTAGCAAAGAGAATTTGCAAGTTATTTCGTCTTGTGTTAAAAATTTTTTTTTGTATTTTCAGCCAGTTCATAAACCATTTCAAAAGGAAAATATAATGTATTGGTTTTTTTGCACGAAATTTTTTTTAAAACATATATAATCGAATCAGAGTGTAAGCAGCACCTTTTAAACAATAAAAAAAGTTTTGAAAATCAGAGTTTGGACAGACATTTGTCTGCGCAATGTCCATTTTTTTTATTTCTGTGATATAAAGAATAAAAACTTTTGAAAATCTGTTCATTATAGCAGAGTGTTTTATTTTATTTTATTTAAATAATTAATTAATTTTTTGTTTGTTTTGGACTGACATTTTATGTGTCCAAAGACTTTATTATTTTCAGGTCGTTGACAATTTCTTAAAATAGCAAATAATATTGAAAATTCATTTATAAATAGCGAAGTATATCAAATATTTCTTTTACGGTTTCGTCAGTCCGATGTCCAAAAACTATTTTTCGAACGGACATTATAATAATCCGATATCCTTTCAAAGTGTTTTGAAAGCCGATAGATATATTTCGGAGATACTTAAAATTTTTTCAGATATACATTTTGTCTGCCCGATGACCAAAAACTTTTTTCCAGTGCGTTTAGAAACTCTTTTAAAGCAAGAAATATTACTAAAAATCGGTTCATAAATACCGGAGTAAATAAAATATTTATTTTTTGGACAGACAGTCCGGTGCTAAAATTTTTATAAATTTTCAGACAGTTTCCAAGGAAAACATCAGTTCGTAAGTGCCGTGTTTTTTAAATTATTTTTTAAACGGTCATTTTGCACCCCTCTTCTCCCTTCTGTGACTGAAATTACAAAATAAAAACTATCTTATGTTTTATCAAAATATCTGCTAACCGAATTTCATTAAAATTAGCTTAGCGGCTTCGGCGTCAGAAGCTAAAAATATGTTCATACTCCGTACTCAAAAATTTATTTTTCGAACGGACATTTCATCAGTCCAAACTCCCAAAATATTTCTTATTTTAAGACCGTTTCTATAGAAACCATCTCAAACAAAAAGATCGGTTCATAAATTGCGGAAATATTAAAAAAAAAACGTTTTTTGAACGGTAATTTTGTCCCCTTTTATAGCTCAAAAATAAAAACTATCCTATAACGACTGACGGACGTCAAGGTATCTGCATACTGAATTTAATCAAAATCGGTTCAGTAGCTTAAGGCTAATATTGAGTTCATTATTTCGTGCGAAAGTTTTTCAAATTGCATACAAAAGTGTTTAGTATGAAATATCTGCGAAATTTGTAATACTGAGTTTTTAAAGCGAAAAACACACAATATGTATCTGCAACATGTTAACATTTAAAACTGTTTCTGGGAATACTTGTTTTTTCAGCTGCTAAATAACATAAGCAAAGCTTTTTTGGCACGAAGTACAAACATGTACACTTAAAATTAAAAAAGAAACATGAATAAGAGAAAAAATAGACAACACTAACTGAGTACATCTCAAAGTAATGTTGCTGGAAAATTTTCGCACATTCAATCTCAATACTAGGCTTTAGGCGTGAAAAGGTAACAGACAAGCAGACAAAGTTACGTTCACATTTATAGTGTTAGCAAGGATTATACGAGGGCTGATAAAAAATAACCGTTATTTTCAAAAAGGGGTTTTTCGTCAATATTATCTTGCCCCTTTCAAAGTAGTCTCCTTCAGGTATAATACACTTATGCCAGCATTTTTCCAATCCTCCAAACACTTTTTCAATGCGCTTTTTAGTATCGCCAACAGTTTTTGTTTCGATTTTTCTTTTCTCTTCTCAATCGTATCAAAACTCTTTCCATTCATCGGTGTGTTTACTTTTGGGAAGAGTCAGCGGGGGCTAAGTCCGGTGCCAGGGGCTCTTCTGGAAGCTTCTATTGGGATGATTGGGGGCTTTGGTTTTATTGTCATAACCATACACCCATGACTCGAAGAGCACACCACAACACGACTAGCCTTTTTACCTGTCAAAAACAAACTGACAATCCGAAATGGCTGATATTGTCAACATATATAACAGACATAACAACATAACAGAAAAAAAAAAATGCGAAAATCGAACATAACTCACAAAATTTTAAAATAACTGTTATTTTCTGATCAGACCATGTATGTACATAAATATTTACACATAGGAAAAATAAATAAGATGTTATTCTTCTATAAGGGGAATAAAAAATATTTTTATTAATTAAAAATGTATTAGATTGCATATTAAATATGTATCTACATATATTATAGCTATAGATTCTATACTCTGGGATTACTTCTTTCATTTTTTCTGCGTTTCTGCGTAATCGCTATAGATCTTCATGTATTTATTTCTATGAATCTTTATCATGATATATTTTCCACAAACTTTACAATAAACAACCAATAGATAAAGAACTGTAAACAAAAATTATTCCTGTCAGTGCATTGACAGTAATTGCAATGGCAAGAATAAAATTGTTGTTACTAACTACAATAATAAACTTATTCTGCAAATATACTTGTGTTGCAGGTAAATAAGTTAATCAAACATAAGTTTGCAATTAAATTATATTACTCTACTGTTATAATTATATAATTATGTATAAATATTGTTGTTCCATTCAACCATAACTCAACAGTTCCATACAATAATGATATAATTACAAAAGAAAAAAGATAAAAAACATATACACGCCGAAATATACTATGTTTTGAACTGTCTGCATCAACAAAATGTATTATTAAAGAAAAATTTATAGTATTGATTTAACCATATATCAAAAAAAAATTTTTCTGTGTGTTTAGATCTTTCGGGTTTTTATTATCGTTTTAAACTATAGCTTTTTTACTCTCATATAGTATGTCTACTTAATCCATGTCTTTTGCTAGGGTGCTTGTTTGCTGTTATCATACTTATGTTATATACATACCAAAGCATGTTTGTTATTCTTTACTATTTTAGTTTTATCATTATTGATTCCGCTACACGCCTGCGCATGTTCTATTATTTATCTTACTACTATTATTGTTTTCTGACTGACCTTAACTCTTGCGCTATGTCTCCTGTAGCTTCAGGAGTTCAAATCCGAATAAGTCTCCTGTAGCTTCGTCTTGTTCGACCTACATGTCAGCAAATTTAGGGTTAGACAATGGAGGCACTAATGAATTTCTCACCTATATCGCACACCGCTGGTAGTACCCTCCTGACCTCTACTGTTTTTGAAAATATATACAAAAATTACTCTGCCAGACAGCGTGACGAGCGAGCGAGTTTTGAAGTTTACTGTTTCACATATCCAATGAATTTTGACTACATTGATAACATAAATCTTGATTTATTGAATTTTTGATGAGCTTTTATAATTTTTGATATGATTTTTACCTCTTAAGCAGAATACTTTTATGTATATGGGACAATCCTGGTCAAATATGACAGTTCGAAGAGAAATTTTTTTAACTTGCAATATTTTTTACTGTATTTATATCCAGCAAAATTTACGCCTATTTTATATGACGCTACGCTTAATAGTATAGTTTATTAAATTATTCACCTCGTTTACAATGGGTGTAAATAATAATCGAGGAATCAAAAATTTGAAAACTGCGATTTATATAATGCTTTTAAGTGTTAGAGGTGATTCGTCAATTTTCTATGTACTTAGAGTGTCCCCACATCCGTTGGCACAGTTTTAGTGTGCATCACATTGAAAGTCCCGTTTTCGACTTCTCATTACTATTGTAACCAAAAGTAAAAAAAGTGTTTGCAAAAAATAAAAAAATTTGACATTTTTTGTCAAGAGAAACTTGAGTTAAAGCAGTGAAAGTTATTTAAGAAAATCAAAAAATCTGAAACTTTCTAATTCTATCATATTTCATGGCTCTGATGACAGGCAGTTACTCATTTCAAATATTTTACTTTTTCACATAGATTTTTGAAGTTTCACAAAACTCTATAAAAAAATTCCACGGCGTTAAATTATATGATCGTGATGACGAGTTGGAATTAGAATTTTTTGAGATAATTTGTACTGAAATTCGCAGCTCTACGTGCTTTATCAGTTGGCGGGACTTGCTCAAATCACAAGTCGTCCCCATCTATGCCATTCAGTTTATGCCATTTGTACGGCTTTCACAGTCATTGTGAAACTTAGAAAAATACACTTAATAATTAATTTAAATTTTTTGTGGTCTTGACTTTTTGTTCTTGATAACACTACTTAGTATGTGGTCATAGCAAACAAATATGCGTACGCTCTTAATGCCCTTAATTTATCCATTCGAAAACAACAAATCTGTTACGCATCCTTAGAAGCGAAAAAAAAAACTACATCGAGATGACACACTGTTGCTGGTCAACGCTACCAGATATCAGATATCCCAGCCAGGTGTGTGTTTATGTATATTTTGGAAAGGTACTGGTATTAACTTTTACAGCTTTTAAGCACTGTGATGTTTTCTAACACTTAACGTTTATGTCCTTTTACTTAAACAAATTTCTTTCCTTAGCTTTGTGGGATTGCTGATTTGTGTTGCTTGTGGTCACAAATGGAAAAGAATTTGGTTATCATGAATCACTACTATATGAAATAAGAAAATTTTAAACATAGTATCTTGTACTACTACTACCATAGCTATGTCCCAAAATCATGTATTTTATTGTAACTGAGAACGGCAAGTAAGTCATCCCCAGCGTTGTCAACTTTGAAATTTCAAAACGCACCAAAATGAAAAAAACCCGTTATTTTGAAAAAACGCACAAATTTTTTTTTTTTTTAATTTTATAAGTTGTTTACAAACTTTAGCAACCAAATGCGAGTATTATTCATAAAAGCTTAAATTTCGCCCTTTTACTTAATGTGCTGTTTACAGGACACAAATGAACGACACGTTTAAAAATTTTTATGAAAATCATTAAAAATACTGAGTGTTTTTCATACAAATTTGCTAGGCAAGTTGGTCGACCGTGCCTCCACGTGGACCTCACATAAATATTTTTATAAAAATTATATTTTTATATTAAAAACAGGATAAAAAAAAATATGTCTTTATTTGTATATAGCAGGTGAGGCCTAACTTTTTTATGTCAATAAAAATGCAAAATCTTTATTACATATTTTCCCAACGTTTCGTGAATTTTCTGTTCACTTCTATTTTTTTCAACCCAATCCAAATCACAAATAATCAACACAGCCAAAAATTTAGTAAACAAGGTATTAGAAATAAGTGATGAAAATTTCGGAAATACTAACTAAAAATAGTTTTCCGCCATATCTTATCAAAAATATCACAAATACCAAATCATCCAAAAAGCAATAGAAATGGCAACTTTAACAATGAAAACAAACAATATTTCAGCATCAAACAATTATGTTTTTGTTTCATGACCAACTTTTTATTGTTCAGATAACTTGAAGTTGACAAAACAAGTTCTGTGATATTAATTTTAGGTTAAACTGTTCTTTTGACTATTTTTTTTAATAAAAAAATATATGCTTCGTGATGTCCATTTTCGTTTATTATATAGTTGCTGAGTTGAAGAAAACTAAAATATTGACGGTAAACATTCTCCTGAGGAAAAAAAGTCGACGAAACGTTAAGATAATGATTTTGTAGAAAAAGGCCACTATTATCCAATTTAAAAGCAAGCATATCTGAAAAACAGTTATGTTTGTACTGTAAAAAAAGTAAAAGGTGTAGCAAATTCTAAAAATTAAATATTAGTTTTTCTTTAGATAATATACATACATAACCTAAACAGCAAGACTGTTTTACTTTGTGTATATGATTTGGTGCATTGTATACATCATTACTCCGCGTACTTTTAGGAGTATTCTGCTCTGTAAGATGAAATATACAAATGAATTTTACACACTTGATGAAATGGTATTGATTATATTAGTGATATATAGTACATAAACTATTTTCTTATACTGGAACAAAAAGTTGAGTTGAATTCGGTTCGGTGTTGACAACGCTGGTCATCATTTTACAGAAACCGAAATACATAACGATAAATTTAAATAAAATTTGTAAGAAAATGTGACGTGATAGTGTTGGGTATTTATGACTAAATGGTAAAGAGCGTACTAAAGGAGCCTAGATGAGTTTTTTGTATGAAACACTTTATTTAAATTATTTATTATCCAAGCAGAAAGAAATCACATATTATTTTTGTTTTTAATTTTGGTTTCGAATTTTGGAATTATTCGGACTAGAATAAGACTTTTCAAAAATGAATTTAAATATGTGTATGCGGTTGTGGTTTTAAGGCAAACTAGCTATAGCACGTAATTGTAAAACTTCTGAATGTCTTAAATTTTTTACTCATTTATCCCCAATGCAGCACAATAAAACCAGACATGTATGAAGGCTTGCTTTTTTTTTTTTAAATAGCATTTTAAATATCTTGTTCTAAAAAACGTTCTGTTCATAGAATTTTAAATTAATTGCAATAAATATAATATTTGAAATATAATGTTTTAATATTCTCTTTTAAGCGTTTTTTATTTATTGAATCTTCAAAATGAACTGAACTAATAATGAGTATTCAAATTTTAATACTGAATATAAAAATGTGCTTTTCACTTAAGTCCGGCCAATGCGAGACAAAAAACTGTTTCGATAAAATTACGTAATTAACGTTCTGATGGTGGCCATGGCATGTCTTATTCTCAACCGAGTATGGCCGCCGGATGTCTTTGGCATGTTAGAGGCTTAAAAAACCAAACAGTGTTAAAAGGGATTCTCTTACGGCGCAATTTTGGAAAGAAAAACTCTTTCAACATCTTTAAAGCCCAGTTCAGACTATTATACTTTGTATTAATACTTGTCAAAAATTCAAATAATACGTGCAAGTCTGATAGTCTGAATGTAATCCGTCATACAAACGAAAAATAGTTCGATAAAAATTTGCCATCCCATACGACTTTGTTGTTTTTTGAAACTTTTCAAAACGATAATACTTTACATTGGATCACGGTTGTGGTTCTTAGCAAACCAGCTAATTAAAAACTGAGTAGTCGGCCATTTCGTAGCGGACGGGGTGCCGCCACTGATAGTATTTTTTGTCGTTATAAAAAAGATCGAAATTTGGAATGTATCTGTCATTTATAAATGTATTTTGCTCATGCTATATTTAGAACAAAAATTATGTTTGTGCTATTGAATTTGGATGTGTTATACATAATTATTATTTTAACTATTGAAGAATTTCACGCGCCGGTACGTCTATCGCTTACGACGAATAGCGCACCTGCCGCCGTGAAAAGTTTTATGATGGCACATCTATGTTGGTTTATAACAAGTGTGATCGTGTGAATGCAAAATCTAATTTACGTTAGACTTTTTGACAGTCGCAAGAAATGTGTTTAGACTTTTATCTCACAAAATCTAATGAAAGTATTTATAATAGTATAATAGTCCTTGCCTTAAGTAAAGGTCTTCATTGACCGTAACAGTAAGACCTTTTTCTTCCAAAAAGTAAGGCCCGACAATGAAACTGCACACCACACTATGATGCGAAGTGGATGTAATTGCATCTGATTGAGTATATGTGGGTTAGAATTACTCCATATCCGACAATTTTGTTTTTGTTCACATTGCCGTTTAAATCAAAATGTGCCTCGTCAGACATAAAAAGACGTTTTCATCCTCTAACACCATCTGAATGATCTTTTTAAAAAATTCCAAGCGAATCAGGAAGTGTCTAGAGTTCAGTCTGTTTGTTAATTAAAAAAAGTTAATAGGTTCAAATCTTGGTGCAAAATTGTCTGCAGTGACTGTCTGCTGACACCCATTTGATTGTATGGCAGCAGCTACAGCAGCGATAGTTTCCTACGTCCAAATTGATAAGGCCTTTTTGCGATTGTGCCACGCTCGGCAAAATTCTTCACGAGCCACATCTGCTAGGAGGAGTGCCGCCAAACGTTCGCCTATATTATTTTTGGACGGAAACAAAGGACTCTAAAGCATGAAATCATTGCACTATCCAAATTCTTGTTTCATTGTCCTAATTCTCCATTTTAGTTAAATTTAAAGATCAATCTATAAAACACAACAAAAATGGAACAGGTTGGTTTCACTGAAAATAAGTTATTAAGTTTTTTTTTGGGTTGCAGCTTTCATATGGCATTTAGATTTTCCTATATATTCCCATACAAATATTAATAAAATGCCTTTCATTTCCAATATTATCACTTGAAATATTACCAAACCACGTATCGTAATGTCGTATGACTACAACGACATTCGGCCTGTTCAGCTGACTCTCTTCAGGTATTATTTCGATCATCGTTTTGTTTACGCGTTGACCACTCAATTTTATGCACAATATAATATTTTTTATTTAGTAAGAACTTTCGGCCTCTCTTATTTGATTCTTAAGCTGGCGACATGCCTTTTTTCCTCCGACTCTATTTTATATCATTCATTCCAATACTTTTTGTCCACACTAGTTTCATCATTTCAAAAGAAATTTCGAGCGAATTTTAACACGAAAAATTTCAAAATTTCATGCAAGAATTTTCAATCATTGGTTTATAGTTACGAAAACACAACGCAAACAGAATAGTGGCAAATTGATGTTGTTAGGGCGGTGATTTTAACGTATTTAATTTCGGTTTGTTCTGAAATTCATTCAAGTTTGAATATTTTTCTAATGGTTGATTTATTTCCACGTGTTGTTGTTCTTGTTGATATTGTTTAATAGCTCACAACACCTACCACCTTGTAGACGTTAATAGGCCTTTATTTATTTATAAAAATTTCCCATAGTGCTTTCATCAGTGCGGTCAATTTCAAATCATTATTATAAAGTAACAATTGATTTCTGTAAGCAAACTGAGAGTCTGAACACAATGTTTGCGGTCCGGTACGATTTCCCGTTGCGGGAGAGAAAAATAAACATAATACAACGGAAGACGGCGACGGCAATACTTGTCATTGTTAGTTTACATTTTTACTAATTTATTTGTGTATACATTTTCGTAAAATTTTCGAAACAATTTACGGTTTGTGTTAAGATGACAAATTATCCTTCTGCCGTAAATTTCGAAATTTCTTTTTGGCTTCCTCGACTAAAATTATGTAAAGTGACAAAAAGTGAAAATAACTGCATACTCATGACAAAAACTTATAAACTTTCAAATCATGTTTTTTGTTTACAATAATGTTGTGAAAATCGCCAATTATTCAACAACTATGGCAATATCGGAAAAAGAATGGGAGTAAAAAATTTGCAGTGTCCGCAATGAAAATAAAATAAATTTTAATTTTATGCCGTTCCGCACTGCGGGTTTTTACTTCAAAATCGTATGAAAACTCGCACCGCAGTAAATTATCGTTACATTGTGTTTAGACTCTGATTTACAATTCTTTCTTTCTTTAGTGAAGATAATAATAAACTTTTCTGGTAGATTTCCCATTTTCCCAACCTTCTTTATGTATTTACGAGGAAAAGTTTAAGCAAGGCTATCCAATCATTTCTGTGGCCAACAGCTCCGAATATTTTGAGCTAGCATAATTTTTTTCATAAGAGTTATGAATTTTCTGTTTGTGGAAGTAATTAATATTAGACGCGAAACTTAACGATATTTACTTATAACGATTGCTGTAAATAAATCTCGAAATGCACTGGCTTATGATCTAGTCATCACAAAAATTCTTTTCATTTCGCCGATTTTGGAATACGGCAGTTTTATCCCGGACCCGACGTATAACATCCACAACAATCGTTTCGAGTTTGTGCTTAAATTTTCTTATTTTCTGCCGGAGTAAGAAGATAGGTTACTCGCCATTACCGTCATTCTCAACAAGACCAGCTGACATTAATTTACCAACTTTATTAAGTCGAAGAACAATGCTTATAAATATCTTTAATGATCAATCTTTAAAACGGTAACATTGAATATGAGTTTTTTTTGAGTAACGTAGGTTAGGTTAGGTTTAACAGGCAATTGAAACGTCGGCCCAGTTGGATCCAATTTGTTCCCGTTGTGTTGCCTGATCTACATATCACTGTTTTAGAAGCAACACAAGGATCGAATAAAGCAGTCCAATCCATTTACATCACATTCCGATACCTCCGTAAGGTAACTTTTAATGTTCTTCAACGCTGAATACGACATTTCAAACAACCTTGTATTAGGATACTAAGGAAATTATGTTACTGTTCCATTGAAGTGTCTTACTTTATTGACTTTTCTCTTATGCGTTTTTCTCGATGTGCTCTACTAGTTTATTTTATTATCTGTAAAAGTTTTAATAGCAACAACTCAGTTCGTAATTATTTGCATCTTGGTGTGCGCTAAAAATTGGATTATTTATATAAAATAACTTAAAACTGTTTTTAGATACCAAAATTTTTGTTTATAGTTCATACAGATTCTTTTTGTAGTTCATTATACTTCCCGAGGAAGAAGTTTTGCCTTGGCGTATTTTCTAACCAGGTCCCTTTGTTTTTCGGGTAAAGAGCGGAAGGGGTCCGTCGTTTGTTGTAGCAAATAAAATTCTATGAAACCGCATGACTTATGTTGTGTTGGCTTCCGAAACCCTTACCAAGGTTTTAAATTGGCAAAACGTGGTTCTGCTTGTAGTTCAACTCGGGCTGATTATGGTTAAGGTTCTGGCTGCGGTTAAAACCTAAATCGCAGGAAGGGGGTGTGAGTATCCTTGATAATGGTTTGGTGTGTGGTTTTTTTTGGGGACTAACGACCTCCCGCGAATCTGTTGCCTTTACAACGGATACCTATACTGTAAGGAACCAGTGGTGATGATTGACGGGTGAGTTGATTTAAGGGCTGATGCTGCTAGTGGGCTTCGGCCTACCAACTCATTAAGCCTTGTGTTCCATTGATTGCTGGGACATTGCATACAGGAGAGATTAGAAGGCCCAAACTCCTCAACAAGAAGTTGCTCATATGGCTACAAACAGATGGCAAAAATTGCTAACTGCGTGAGCCTAGCAAGCCACACGGTGGCGCTGGTGAATCGTGAATAATTCCCTCCATAGAACTGGTCCATCATCAGATAAGGGCGTAAAGGCAGGTGCTGATGTAAATATTTTTCACAACTGTAGTTCATTATAAAAATTCAAGGAATGATCGTGCATGATCATGGATACGTGCGTGATCATATTCAGTACTAATGTGGTGGTTATTATTTTATTATTTTCTTTAACAATATTAATTTTCCAGATAATTAACTTTATGGTAATAAAAAAGAGAAAATCATGCGTATAAAGGTGAAATCAAATATATTCATTTTAGGAAATTTAATTTTTTTCGTATTTGAATATTAAATTTGTTTATAAGGAATTTGTCCATAAACTTAAATAAACAAATAAATAGTGCAATTAAATTTATTACGTTTAAATTCAGTATTTTTCTTTGCTTTTGGTTTTTTATTTTTTTCATATTTTATTGCTAAATGTCAAGGTCATCAGAAAGGAATTACTAATTTTATATAGAAAAACATTTATCTCATATATACAAATTTGGCCAAAATTTCTTTACGTGACGTTGGCGAAAACTGTAAAATATTTAAACATTTTACGCTTATTTAACTTTTTGCAGGGCAAAGAAATAATTTATAAAAAAAACAGCATTAAAATTGTGCTATTATTATACATATGTACATAATATATTTTTAAAATAAACAATAAAATGGACTGCAAGTACAAGAGCAAACAAATTATATTATAATTCAAAAGCAACAGAAAGAAAGAAGTAGCATTTTAAATCAGATATTCATGTGTCACAATCAATTTTTGGCTTTAAGGAAAACAAAAGAGAAAAAAGCTCATACAGCTGCAGGATGTCTGCATTTCAAAATTAAATTACACAATTGCTAAATGAATTAAATAAAATTTTGTACTTAATGCCGAATATGTGTGTGTGTGTAAATAGTTGTGTGCTGTAGAGTAAATACATAAATGCATGTAACGTTGCAACTTTTTTTTTATAATATTTGCTTTATTTAAATCTACATAGAAATACACTTTAAAAGTTTCAAAAATATTTTTTTCAACTCATATACGAATGCCAGTGCAAATATTATTGTTAAGGGATTTTTGTTCGTAAGTGAATGCGTTGAATAGCAACTGCGTGTGTGCTACAGTTTACGAAATTTCATTAAAAAAATTATATTATTAGCATTAACTTTTGCACAGGGTCAATTAAGTTTTTTTTTTTTTTTCTTTTTAAGATAATTTTACGTGGAAGGCTGTCAAGCTCAACATAGAAATATCTTTCGTATATGTATAGGCTTCAGGTTTTTATTTATAATATATTATATTGATATATGTTTTATTTAATATCGATAATTATGTATGGAATTCAACATGAGATAAATGTCCGTCTCTGTTAGTCGCACAAATGCGAATCGTTTTGAGCTCATTTTTCATTACATGCACGTAGAAAAAAATATATGGTCGATATGACAATAATTTAAGGGCAAAATACTGTTGTTAAATTATATGGTTGACCACAACCACCTAATATGGTTTCAATACGAAATTTATCTACAAAACATAGTACAGCCAAATATATGATCATTCCCGACCATATATTTGAAAAATTGTACATTCTATTATCACAATGTTATATGATTACGTAATATATAGACATACATAGAATCATGCACATAATTTCTCTAATTAAAACAATACTTTTGTCAATTATTAAATATATATTTTTTAATTAATATTTTAACAAAAAGATTAGAACTCATAAAACTTGGCAAAATCTTGATGCTATGGAAAGATTGAAGTACATATTTTCCCTCGGAGCAAAAATCTGTAAAAATACATATAAAATTCAAACACATTAATACATATACATACATGTATTTATAAATAAGTTCGTATACAAACCTTCTTACTTCCAAATGTTTATTTTTATGACCATTATTTTTAATATTATTAATATTGAATAAAGACACACACATGAAAATAAACTGATTGCTTCAATATTTAAAAAATGAAATAAAAACAAGTAAGAGTGTAGTATATTCGGCTGGGCCGAATCTAAAATACCCTTCACGATAGTCATATGTATAGTATATTAAAAATGTGACCTAAATATGCTCGGTTATATATGAACCGATATCGGAATTTTCTATTTTCTGTATTTTAGTAACCTTCTTTTATAAAGAGAATTGCTTTTCAGCAAAAAAAAAAAAAAATTTTTTTTAATGGAAAAATCGGTTTAGGCTATATCTCGACTATATATGGACCGATATCGAAAATTTTAATTTTCCATATTTATATAACCTTATATCATTACCAGAACTGCTTTTGAGCACAACAAATTGTTTAAGTTCGCTTACGCGATATTTTCATGAAAAACCCGATTTAGGCTATATCTCGGGTATATATGGACCGATATCAGAAATTTTAATTTTTTCTATTTTCGTAACCTTCTTTCATAACAAGAACTGCTTTTCAGCAAAAAAAAAAAATGTTATTGGAAAAATCGGTTCAGGCTATATCTCGAGTATATATGGACCGATATCGGATATTTTCTTTTTCCATATTTATATGACCCTATTTCATTACCAGAACTGTTTTTAAGCAAAAAAAGATGTCTAAGTTCACTTACGCGACATTTTCATTAAAACCGCAGTTTAGGCTATATCTCGGGTATATATGGACCGATATCGGAAATGTTCATTTTCCATACCTATATAACCTTATTTTGCTATTAGAACTGCTTTTAAGCAAAAAAAGTTGTTTTAGTTCGCTTACGCCGCGTATTCATGAAAAACCCGGTTTAGGCTATATCTCGGGTATATATGGACCGATATCGAAAACTTTCATTTTTCATATTTATGTAACCTAATTTCATTACCAGAACTGCTTTTGAGCACAAAAAAGTTGTTTAAGTTCGCTTACGCGGCATTTTCATGAAAACCCCGGTCTAGGCTATATCTCGGGTATATATGGACCGATATCGAAAATTTTCATTTTTCATATTTATATGACCCTATTCCATTACCAGAACTGCTTTTGAGCACAAAAAAGTTGTTTAAGTTCGCTTACGCGACATTTTCATGAAAAACCCGATTTGGGCTATATCTCGGGTATATATGGACCGATATCGGAAATTTTCATTTTCCGCATTTATGTAATCTTATTTCATTATCAGAACTGCTTTTGAGCAAAAAAAAAGTTGTTTAAGATCGCTTACGCGACATTTTCATGAAAAACCCGATTTGGGCTATATCTCGGGTACATATGGACCGATATTGGAAATTTTCATTTTTCATATTTATGTAACCTAATTTCATTACCAGAACTGCTTTTGAGCACAAAAAAGTTGTTTAAGTTCGCTTACGCGGCATTTTCATGAAAACCCCGGTATAGGCTATATCTCTGGTATATATAGACCGATATCGACAATTTTCATTTTCCATACTTATATAACTTTATTTCATTACTAGAACTGTTTTTGAGCAAAAAAAAGTTTTCTAAGATCGCTTATGCGACATTTTCATGAAAAACCCGATTTGGGCTATATCTCGGGTACATATGGACCGATATCGGAAATTTTCATTTTCCATATTTATGTAACCTAATTTTATTACCAGAAGCGCTTTTGAGCACAAAAAAGTTGTTTAAGTTCGCTTACGCGGCATTTTCATGAAAACCCCGGTCTAGGCTATATCTCGGGTATATATGGACCGATATCGAAAATTTTCATTTTTCATATTTATATAACCCTATTTCATTACCAGAACTGCTTTTGAGCACAAAAAAGTTGTTTAAGTTCGCTTACGCGACATTTTCATGAAAAACCCGATTTGGGCTATATCTCGGGTATATATGGACCGACATCGAAAATTTTCATTTTTCATATTTATGTAACCTAATTTCATTACCAGAACTGCTTTTGAGCACAAAAAAGTTATTTAAGTTCGCTTACGCGGCATTTTCATGAAAACCCCGGTATAGGCTATATTTCAGGTATATATGGACCGATATCGGAAATTTTCATTTTCCATATTTATGTAACCTAATTTCATTACCAGAACTGCTTTTGGGCACAAAAAAGTTGTTTAAGTTCGCTTACGCGGCATTTTCATGAAAACCCCGGTCTAGGCTATATCTCGGGTATATATGGACCGATATCGAAAATTTTCATTTTTCATATTTATTTAACCCTATTTGATTACCAGAACTGCTTTTGAGCACAAAAAAGTTGTTTAAGTTCGCTTACGCGACATTTTCATGGAAACCCCGGTTTGAGCTATATCTCGGGTATATATGGACCGATATCGGAAATTTTCATTTTCCATATTTATGTAACTTAATTTTATTACCAGAACTGCTTTTGAGCAAAAAAAAGTTATTTAGCTTCGCCTGTGCGACATTTTCATTAAAATCCGATTTGGGCTATATCTCGGGTATATATGGACCGATATCTGAAAAAAAAAAATTTTTGTCTTTTAGTCACTATGCTTAATAAGTGTGTGAAGTTTGAAGCAAAACGAACAACTTTTGTTTTCAAAAATTTTCATACAAAAATGCAAAAAAAAATGGCTTTTTTCGGAATTTTGAATATATCTCAGCTATACGTGGACCGATATTACTGAATTTCAATAGCAAACCCATGAATCTATGGGGTAAAAGAATGGTGAAAGAAAAAAGTTTCTAAGTCTTATGGTTTTCTCAGAAACGGTATTTCAACAGCGGACAGACGGACAGACGGACATCGCTTAATCGACTTTTCCATTAATTCTGATTCAGAATATATATACTTTATAGGGTCGCAAAAAAAAACTGTAGAAATTACAAACGGAATCACAAACTTATATATACCCTTTACATTTTTGTGAAGGGTATAAAAATATGCATGAATATGCTCAACAACAATAGTTAGTTTAATGGAAATGTGTTGTAGATACATATATTACATAAAAAACATTATATTATTGTACAACAACAAAAGCTATTATAGTGTTCAAATTATCTTTTTAAACATTATTATTGTATTTAACATTACAATGATAAGATTGTAACAATGGAAATATTGAACATTCCACACTGATATATTTATAGAGGATTATACTATGTTAAAAATTATAATATACTGCTAGTGGCAACAATAGGGAATATCGCAGAGTAAATACTAATGTTGCTACAACAATATTCCAAACTGCTTTTTCTTTGCGTGTGCTCACACAAATCACGCGGTATTTTCTTAATTTCATCACGAATATTTTGTTTGCGTTACTCTGTTACGGCTGTTTTGTAAAAATTTTGCTGTTCAGATATTCGCAAAAAAAGAAGTCCGGAGCAGTCAAATCAGGCGATCTTGGAGGTCAACTAACATCACCATTTCTTGAAATAGGCTGATGTGGAAAGAGGTATCGCAGTAATTCCATTGCCATTCTAACTGTATGCGATGTGGCACCGACTGCTGATGATACCACATGTTAATCAAGCCCAAAGCAAGTAGTTGTGGCATTAAAAAGTTTTCAGTCATGTCACGATATCGCTTCCCAATCACAGTTACCACTACTCCTCCTAACAAAATTGCACACCAGACTGCGCCATTTTTAATGGATGCAAAGGTGACTGATGAATAATATGAGGGGTTTCCATTAGCCAGAAGCGACTGTTGTGTTTCTTCACATATCCATTCATATGAAAATGTCGCTCGTCAATCATTATGATTTTCTCATGAAAATAGGTATTGTCATGGGCGTGCTGTAACATCCTATTAACATATATGTGTAAGGCGGTCTTGAGAAAGAAGCTGTTGCATCAACTGAATTTTAAATGGAAACAAATGCAAATCCGTGCGCAAAATTGTAGACAAAGTTGTTCTTTGAAATTCAAGCTCCTGAGCACGGCGTCGAATTAAGGGTGGTGGGTTGTTTTGAACACTTTCTGGAGCAGCAGTAATGTTTTCAGCCGATCTTGCAGCATGTTGTGGTCTATGATTGGGCATATCACCCAAGTTCTGATTCTTCGAAATCATTCACCACACGTTATATAGTTCGTTTTGTAGGCAAGTTGTTTCTCCCAAAAATTTCACACAACATTCTCATCGTCACAGTAATCGGAAATTGATTTTGATAAAATGTTTTAACGATTAAAAGACGTTGGTTTATCGAATATTTGTCCATAATAAATTTGGCAGGTGTCTACTGCACGACTGCCAAATGTGAACTGTCAAGACTAATGTGTATTAACATGGCGGCAAACTAATAAGTAGTCCTGGCAGATAGCCGGTCTAAATGTATAGGCATAACAAGCTTTTTAAAGTATTCATTTGGGCTACACCTGAAAATGTTGTTTCACCTTCACGGCTCCTTTTGGCATTTTGAGTTTGGCTTAAAGGTTTTAAAAAGAAATTTAATTAAAAAAATTGAGTTGTAGCTTCTAACATTGATAAAAAAAACTATAAAAAATCAAAAAATTATAACAGCTTGTTTTCTGTGTTTTCCAGCTGTCTGCATGTCGACATTTCATAGGAGCTAAACTAATCATCAGTAGACTTGGGCAACTTTTGAAAGATATTCTCAAACGTTCAGTGTTATATCCCCACAATCTAAATAAATTATTCAGAATTAATTTTTTTTTGTGTTTTGACAGGTATTATTAAAGAAGTTTTGTTTTCAAATTCTCAACAATTTATTTAGATTGTTATTATTATATTTGAAACGCAAGAAGTTACCAGCTGCCCTCTTAATTTCACCTGTTATGAATTCGCTTTGTAGATAATAGGGAATAAAGAGAAAAGTTAAAAAATGTATACAGAAAAAATACTTGAATAGTGTATACTATTCAACAGTTCCGTTTAAGTAATTTATTTAAAAATATGCTTTTTTTACTGCACTGTATATGTTTTTATTCATCGATAACTATCTTGTCCCCTTCAAAGTAATCGCCTTCAGATGTAATACACTTATGCCAGACTTTTTTCCAATCCTCGAAACACTTCTGAAACGCGCTTTTTGGCATCGCCAACAGCTTCTGTTTTGATTTTTCTTTTATCACCTCAATCGTAGCAAAACGCTTTCCTTTCACCTGTGTCTTAAATTTGGGATGAAGAAAAATTCAGCGGTGCCCAAGTCTGGTGAATATGGTGGTTGAGACATGATAACGGCGTTATTTTTTTTTACCAAAAACTCACGCACAAGCACCGAAGTGTGAGCTAGTTGTGAAAACGATTAACGTGGGTACCTGCCATTGTGGCCTTACCCCACGGTGATCTTAACACCGGGTGAATACAATGCGTCTACCAGCGCCCCCATACATGACAAACTGCCATGCATGAGTACCAATTCGATCTCATGTTGTTTGGACATGATCTCCCCCTTGGTTAGGAGCGGAGCCTTTCTAAAACTCCTTCCGATCTTTGGGTCACGGCACCCGGTCGCAATGCAACTCCACATCGAGCTCAAATGAACTCTCCCCGCGATTTGGGTTTAAACCACAACCACCACGATACTCCCCGAAGGGCCGCACCATAACCGGGCAGGAACAAGTTCCTGGGGCTCCCGGCTCCCGTGGTACCAGATTTAAGTCTCCGGTCAGACTTCGTAGCCCAAGGACTACTACCAGTAGAGCCCCAAACGGCTCGGGGACTGGTGACCCCCTGCAACCATACTTACAGTAAACAGCACACAGGAACACAGCAATAACAGCAAACAGCAACATAAAACAGGAACAACAGGAACGTCAGCGACAACAGCAAAACAGCAGCCACTCAACGTACAAACTGCATCACCTGCAACACAAAACACACACGGGCACAAGGCACAATAAACAAAAACAACAAAAACATTCAACATTCATCCTCACGGATGAGTACATTGGCCACCCCCCTGTGGCCCAGCCCTTTACAACACGAACAAAACAAAAAACAACAAATTAGACATGACCCCCCTCACGGAAGGACTTACAAACAAAAACAACGTTGCCAGCAACACTGCGACATCAAAACAAAACAGCAGACAGCAACCAGCAACACAGCAAACAGCAACCAGCAAACAACACACAGCAAGGTGCATGACACCAGGAACAGCACAGGGCACAGGAACTGTGCTCTATGCTCCTCATGGTTGCCTACACTAAGACTTCAACCACAACTGCAACCAACTCCGCCGACGAGAGACGCACACAGTCACGCGCGAACCTGCGGTTCAACAAACGACGGTTCCGGAAATGGCAACAACAGGGAGGCTACCCTCCCTACCTTGGTCTCCGCCTAAAGACCTCACGGGCATACGCGCCCAACGCGTCAAAAGACGCGCCGACCGCCAAAACCCTACTGAAATCCCAATGGTCGCCCGCCCCTACTACGCCCATTCCCTCTAGATCCCTAATGTCATCATAAAGATGGCATTCGACCAGAACGTGTCTCCAGTCCTCAGGGCTCTCACCACATCTGCACAGCGCAGTCTCGGACAGGCCCCTCTTATGCAAAAATGCATTGAGGGAACCATGTCCCGTAAGCAAGAAGCCCGTACTGAGACTGAAGCCAAATTCCGGCCGTCCCACAACAAAATCAGCCTCGCGAATGAATTCGTGCGTTGCTCGCCCCTTTGTACTATTCGCCCATCGCGCCCGCCAGGCAGACACAAGACGTTCCCAAAGGAGCGCCTTGATCTGACTGGGTTCCCTATTAACCACAAGATCAAGAGCAGAAAGCCAATCATGTGGACAAAGCGGTAGCCCCTTCCTAACCTTGAAGGCGATCGCACGGCGAATCACCTCCAGATCAAGGGGAGCCACCCCCAGCAAGACCTGTAGAGCATCTGTTGACACCGTCCTACAAACTGGCATGCAAGCAAGCATCGCAGTTCTCTGGGCGGACTCTATCTTATTGCGGCCAACAACAGTCATGACTGTCTCGTACCACACAGGTGCACCATAAGCTGCGCATGCAACAAACAGTCCACCATATATGGTACGAGTAGCCCGCCTGCTGAGGCCCCATTCACTTCTAAGGATGCGCCTAACTTTACCTACTACAGCAGTAAGCCTGTCCCTCACATATGAGAGGTGAACCATAAAGTTCAACCTCTCACTCACCATTATTCCCAGGTATTTGACTTCCGTCGCATACCGGAGACTAATGCCGCCAGAGCGAACGAGTGGTGGACGACCCCGAGACAACCTGCCTTTCAGCAGCATTGCCACGGTCTTGTCCATAGCCACCTCCACACCCACACTATCGCCCCACTCGCGCACAACACGCATGGCCCTCTCACCCCGGCTTTCCAGATCAGCACGAGACTGTCCTTCAACCAAGATGAGCAAGTCATCCGCATATGCACACAGTTTGAAGTCACGCTGCAACGACCTCAGCAGGGAATCCATCATGAGGTTCCATAAAAATGGACCACAGATGGACCCCTGCGGACAGCCGCGTACAACGTCCCTCCAAACCGTGTCGCTGGCGCCCACCACACAGGCTTTCCTACCGCAGAAGTAACTCTCCCATAGAGCGAGCTCCCGACAGCCTACACTACGTAGTCTATCGAGAACTACACTCCACAGGAGATTGTCAAACGCACCCTTGAAGTCTACGAAGAGTCCCAGTACATATCTTCCCGCAGAGCTAGCAACACTTGACTTAACATGCAGCCAGGCATCGTCCACAGACCTCCCCTCCCTGAAACCGAACTGGAATTCAGACAGTGCTGCACCCGGACACTCTTTCAGTCGAAAGACCATTATCCTCTCCAGTACTTTTCCAAGCACTGGAAGAAGACTAATGCCCCTATAAGAGCGAGGATCAGTCCTCACTTTTCCGGGGGACTTTAAGAGCACCACAACACGTGCCTTCTTCCAAGCCTCAGGGAAGTAGCCCTCACTGAGGCACTTCGCAAATATTGACTCCAGGTATTCCGGTATGGCCTTCCAGATGCTTTTACACATCTCTCCAGTCATACCGTCTATACCCGGAGATTTCCTACTCTTGATCCTGTGGACACATACTTCTATTTCGGATCTCTCCAGCGCAGGAGGGGCGGCTCCCTCTCTAATGAGAGGAGGGCTACCGCCCGCCCGTACAACCGGAAAGAAAACCCCCAACAACGCGCCCATAATATCGCTCCAGGAAGACAATGTTACATTGTCAACCTGGAGGCTTCCTACTTCTAAACGCCTGTGTCGACCCGAACAAACGCGATAGACACGACCCCAAGGATCGTCCCTATTTTCACGCACGAATTCCCTCCACTCGTCTTCTTTTACCCTACAAATTCTACCCTTATATTCCCTCAGGCTTGCCAGATATTCAACCTTACGAATAGCTAGATCATCTGCGTTAGACTGCCGGGCCCTCTGGAATCTCTTCCTGAGGCGCCTGACACTCCTCCGCATCAGATCCAGTTCATCGGTCCACCACTTGACTTTTCTTGGCCTACCCGGACGGGCTCGGCCAAGCAGCGCATCATTCACCGCGCACATCCAGTCGTCAATCTGGCCAACCTGAGCGTCTATACCCAATTCCCTGAATTCATCTATTGGCTGTACCATAGCAGCCGCCCTAACACTATTCGCGTAACCGCCCCAGTCTATATCCCTTTTACGCCACCCGCGAGGTGACCCAGATATCCAACTCCGCCGGCGATAAGTGAACCGAATCTCAATGAGATTATGATCACTCACACCAGCGTTGTCACATACCCTCCAGCTGAAGTCGAAGTATGACAACGCCAAGTTATTGGCAATTGTCACATCGATATCGCTGCGGCCCTGTGGAGCGTCAAACGTGTACAGATCACTAGCCTCGTTTAACACCGAAGCACCAACTGTGACCAGCCATTCGCCGAGCATGATTCCTCTAGTGTGGTTCATATGACCAGGCGCATGCCTGGGCATTTTACTGAACCACATAGAGGAACATGCATTTGCATCCAGGCCTAGAATAACGGGTGCACTACTCGCTAGGAGTAGGACCGTATCCATGTACCGAATGTACGGCTCCAAAGGGACGGCAAACCTGCAATACAGGCTTGCAAAGAGCACCCGCCCAAACTCCCCCTGTACAGCAACGCAGACCCCCCACCGGGTACAGCTCACGACCGTACAATCGACCCCCGGGTCATCCACCACTACCGCAGAGTTCCCCTCCAAATCGGGGAAAACCCGCATACCCCCAGGAAGCCCCCTGATGTCACCAGACCGGAGGTACGGCTCCTGCACTAAGGCAACAGCCGCACCCCGTCGCCGCATCGCCTGCCCAAGTTCGCACGTGGCCACGTACGACTTCTGAAGGTTTTGCTGTATTACAACCGCGGTATCCATCTTAATGACGAGCGTTCACCCTAGCAACCATGGTCGCATAGACCGGGCACGCTGCAGACATCATCATGTGATCCGCCTGCAGTCCCTTGAACGCACAGTTCCTACACCTCAGCTCGTTGGGGCATCGGCTCGCCCAGTGGCCAGCGTCGCCGCACCGTCTGCACACATCCGCCTGGAACTTGCAGTCGCGCACCCTATGGTCGAATCCCAAGCACCTGTAGCACGCCGGTATGGGGTCAAGCGTCCTCACCGCAAACCTGAACCATTTAATGTACGCCCCCGTTGTCCTCAAGTGCTCTGCAACACGCGGCGTGCACTCCAGAGTCACATTGGCTGTGTCCTCCTCTACCTTCCAGGGTGCGCTTACCAAGCGGACGGATTTCTTGTACTCACTCGGTGACATCAGCTCCCCGAGGTTCATGGAGTGCAATTCCTCCATGAACTCATCCGGGGAGATCTCCTTGTGGACGCGCTGGACCACTATTTTAGGCCCCAACTTGTCCTTCACAGCCACCTCCAATCCTACCTCAGCAAACTTCGCGTTACCCGCCACCTTCCTCCGCTCAGCCTCCGATGGCGTGCGAATAACAGCTCCATCCTTTGTCTGACGCACCTCGTGGACGCGAACCCCCAGTGTCGGCCCGACCTCACCAACCACCTTCTCCACCACCTCCTTGGCGCTCTTACCAGCCTTACTTTTAACTACTACCGACCACGTCTCCACCGGCTTTACTAGTGGCAAGGCCGGATAAGATACCGGCGTTACCGCCTCCTGCGTCCTAGCTGCTACTCTACGACTTGCTGGGGGTGCGGCCATCGGCATCACCATCGGACCAGCAGTACCTCCTACCACACCAGCCTCCAGTCTTCCCCTTAACCTTTCATTTTCTGCCATCAGCCCCATAAGTAGCGCCTCATATTCGCCTACTTCCTTCAGCAACTTACGTGCCACCCCTTTGCCCACATCCTCAGCCATCACGACATCCATCACCTTTTCCGTGATCCTCTTCATGTCAGCTATTACCCCCTCAGCCAGCACCTTCTTTCTCCTATTCCGGGACACCCTCTCAGGCGGCTTATTCGGAGCCACCACACCTTCACTGCACACCTCCATGGTAGTAACCACTACTTCATCATCAGGAACAGCCTTCCTCTCTACCCCTACACCGGCAGCGCCCACTTGTCCCTTCCCTAAGTTCAGCCCGCTTGGCACTGCATCCTCCAATACAGGCTTTCGCCTGGGTTTCGGCGACAGAAGCTTCACCTTCTTAGCTGCTTCGGTATCCTCCGTGGACGAACACTCCGATTCCGTGTGCCTTATCTTCGGTGGTACAAACGGCGGTGGCGCCCTGGGATCATCAGTCGTTGCGTCACTGGCGTCCCCTTTCGCTCTTGGCTTGTCGCCCTTCCTTTTGCTTGCCGGCGGCATGTCGGCAAACTCCGCTATATCTAATAAATGATTAAGTGCCACCTACCTTTGTGTAGCAGTACTTATTTAATAGTAATTCCTTATCAAGTCCGCGAACCGTCAGCCAAATATAAATCGTAGTCTCAAACCTCACACGCGCCGTACCGTCAACCGTTCCGTTAAATCAATTTCAAATTTCCAAAAAACGTTAATCAATCAAATACCAAGAAGAAGCACGAGTAGTAGTCAACAGTTCACTTTAACCAAACTTTTGGCCGGAATATTTGTTTAACTTTGAGACACCTGCCAAAGGAGTCTCAAAACAAAACACACACACACACACACACTTTAGAGTCACTTAGCTCTTCAATTTAACCAAACTTTTGGCCGGAGATTTTTGCCAGCGGAGTCTCAATCTGCCAGCGGAGTCTCACTCTTCTTCTTCCACTTTATTTATTTCTTTTTGTTTTTTGTTTTTTATGCTTCTTCTTATCACTATTCAATTTTTAACACTTTTATTATCCGCTATATACGTCCGAACGCTTTAACACTCAAACTGCGAATGAGTGTGAGCTAGTGTGTTATCATGGTGCATCATCTATTATTGTTTTTCCATAATTCTGTGCGTCTGTGACGAATTGCTTCGCGCAAACGGCGTATAACGCCAATGTAGTATTAGTTATTGGCCGTATGACCTAGTGGCAAGAATTCATGATGCACCACGCCATTGCAGTCGAAGAAAACCGTGAGCCCATTCACATTTAACCGAACTTGACGTGCTTTTTTCAATCTTGGCTTTTCTGGACGCTTCCATTCAGATGATTGGGCTTTGACTCGTCGTTGTTCTTTTTGATGAAATCTGGATGATCGCTGAAGATGTTCAACAACTCCGTTGTTTTTGCTCAAAATTTAGTAAATTTGGTAAAAAAAATCGAAGAGCAAACCAAAACACGACTAACCTTTTTATCTGTCCAAAACAAACTGACAATCCAAAATAGCTGATATTACCAACATAACTATATAACAGAAATGTTTACCAACATAACAGAAAAAATGCGAAAATCGAACACACGTTACTCACGAAATTTGGAAATAACGTTTGTTTTTAATCACACCATGTACATATAACTTTGTAGTCAAATTCATAAACAGTAAGATGAGTTTGAAATGAGTTGTGCTTCAAAAATTTCTTGGCGGCTTTACCAGGTAGTATCAAAGTGACAATAAATGCAAAACCATTACGAAATGTTGTCAAAATTTGTCTATCTGGCTTATTCCAATACCTAGTGAAGCTGCCTTTGAAAATACTCGTAACGTGCAAAATTTTTTTAAAATTCATTAAAAAGCATTTTATTTTTTTATGAATTTACTATTTAGAATAATCCCCACTTTTGTAGTATATACTTTAGTGATTGCAGTTTAAGAGACTTTTATATAAATTAAATTTGCGCTAGCAGATCATTTTTAAAATTTCATAGAGGATCGTTTTTGGAAGTCCTGGTGAGGCTGAGCCTCTGCAGCTACGAGCGAATTAAATTTACACTCGGTCCATCACGTAATCGCCGACTACGTGGTGGACGAGCTATTACGTAAATTACGCAACTAACAAATGTGTCCACAGCAAACACGCGATGCTCACCTGTCAACTCCGACATCGTGATTGACAAATCTGTACAATCGATAATTCCAATGGCGGCATCCTCCGCCCGCACCGTTTATTACTTTTTGAAATAATCGTCAGTGTCGATTAACAACAACCCATATCCTAGATAACCGATCTGCTCACAAGCACCTCTGTTTCCAATATTAAATGAATTTGCAAATTTTTATCCAAAAAAAGTTTAAAAAATATTATTTAAAAATTAAAAGTTTGAAACTTAGGAGTCGATTGCTTTGTACGCTAGTACCTTTGAGCTTTTTAATTAATTGTTTTAAATTTATTTATAACAATTAATTCTAAATAAATAATTAGCCATTAGTTAGTTTAACTACTCATATTATAATAGAATCTATTAACAAATAATTCTAAGGCACTTGAAAATTAGTTGGTTTTAGAAATAGTTTTAGAAAACAATTTGGGCATTAATTTCTGTAAATACAAGTAAAAGCAAAATATTTAATATCTCTATTATTGCAAAGCTTTTACCATCAACCTTGTCAATAAAATATTTTCTTCCCTTTTTAAATTTATTTTTATAAAATTCTTCATTTCATTTTGACAGCTTAAAATACTTTGCACGGTATTTATGGATTAAAAGAATTGTGTTAAGAAAAGAAAAATAAAACATATGTAGCCTGACTTAAACACAGAACTACATATGAGTACTCACATGCCACAAAAATGCATATGGGAATTTGTAGGGAAAAATAAAGCCATACAAAAAAAAAGAAAAAGAAATGAGTTAAAAGAGTTCCTTTAGTGACTGAAAAGAAGAAAATAATAAAATGAAAGCAATATTTGCATAGATCTACCTCATGAAGAGTAATATTAATATTCACACACATACACACACACATGCACACAGACGCACTTGTACAGCTGTATTTAAATGTGCAAGCTCTTACTCTCACTCATTTACTGCAGAGGAGTTTAATAGGATAATATTTACAATTCACCTTTATTGAAGTGGAAATGATTGTTTTTACTCGGGCTGTTGTACGAAAAGAGGAGTGTGTTTGTGTGTGTGTGTGTGCACGTGTGTATGTGTGTGGGGATGTTTTTAATTGTAACTGTTGGAAATTCATTTAAAATTTACATTCACTCTACGTTGTTTGTAAACAACCATGAAGGTAAAAAATTTTGAAAATGGTTTATAAAGATAAAGTTACAAAAATATGTTCACAGCCAAATAAAATATTTAAAAATTATTTGCATTGCAATGTACTCGTACCAACGTGAATTTAAGTTGTTGCTGTTACGAGCAGCTTGAGGTAGTCAGCAGGGGGAATGATAGAAATAAAAAAAAGTGTCGTATTGTTGGTAACAAATGAAAATTGTTTGTGTTTTCCCAGCCCCATGTCAGAGTAAGTGAAGTGGTGCAAGTGTGCTTAAAAGGAGCAAATGTATTTCCAAATAAATTTGGAAACGTATACAACTTCATCGTTAACATTTCGTTTGTTGTCTTTCTTTTTTCTTTGTATTATAACAAATGTTTTTGTATTTTCATAATCCTTGTACAAAAATGTTATGGTGTTATTTTAAATAAAGTCATCGCCATTCGTATGTTAACTGAAAGGAATGTCTTACATCCTGTTGGCAAAAGACTTATGATAATGCGTGTTGTGTTCTGAAATAAATGTGGGTGTTTGCATTAAGTAAATTTAAGGTTTAGTGAAGCAAATGTAAATATTTCGTTGTTGATTAACAACGTGTACGAAAGATACCAAGCATTCTTGCATTCCAAGCGACATTCTATGGTTTCAAATGTCACAAAACTGTTTCAAAATGTGTTGGTTTAAATAGTTAGTTTGCAATAGCAATTGCAGTTAAGGAAAATTACAAAAAACAACAATTGTGAAATTAATGAGTACTGGCCTAATACTCACAAGCCTACACAGAAAAAAATAGATGAGATTATTTTTTTCAATCAAGTTATGTTTTTAATAAAAAACCAGCAATTTAATCAAATTTGTATTGAATCAATCAAATTATTATTAATTCTGAATTTTTGGAAATATCTCTTAATAAAATGCAATTAATAAAAAGTGTTCTGAATTATTGATTGTTATTCAATAAATAAATTTCACAGGTTGTTACATAACAGAGAAGAGTTGTTGTTCTTTAGCAATTTTTTTGTTAAGTATATTTTGCAGCTTTTACATATTAACAACAATTTTTATCAACTCAATAATTTTTGATTTTAAGTTGAAAAAGCTATTTTTACTTTATAACTTTAATTATCATTTTAATTGAAAATCCTTTTCACAGGAACTTTAATTGAAAAATCCTTTTCACAGGAAATTTGATAAAAATAGTGCAATTTTTTTTATCAATATGGCATCTATTTTTTTCTGTGTATGTATACTCAGTGATTTATTTTCAATTTTCAATTTTTTTTTTTGAAAACACATCAACACATTTATAAAAGGGTGGTCAAATTTTATGAGCTGATGTTGATTTTGAATAAAACGCAAGTTGTTTAGAAATTATTCACAGAAAAAAATTGCTTCGTGTTCAATAACGAAATTTGCTGAATCAATTAATAAATTGTTTGAATGCGGACCTGTAAAGGAATTCGTGGATTCAAACAATATATTAGTAAAAACAGTTATTGATCGAAATAAAACTATTTTTTAAACAACAACAAAATACGATGTCCAAGGTAATTTTTTTGATATTTAGATATATGAATACAAATTATTTTTTCAGACAAAAATTTTTTTGATTTTATTTTTACTATAATTTTTTCTGTGTTGTCATTTGTTTTTATTATGATAATAGTTCAATCCTATATGTAATAAAATATCGGTCAATCCGATGGTCCAAATTTTCGATGACGCTGAGGCATAATTGAGGTTCTATGCCATTAATGTGCCGACTTATCTCATCCTTTGGCTCTTGAATTGTTACTGGCTAATTGACGTATATCTTTTCTTTCAAATGGCCCCAAAGAAAGAAGTCCAACGGTGTAAAATCATATGATATTGGTGGTCAGTTGACATCGCCACCACGTAAGATAGCACAGCCATTCAATTTGTCTGCCATTGTTTCGTTAGCTGTGTGACAAGTGGTACCGTCCTGTTAAAGTCACGTATTGTCGACAACCATATCTTTGAATTCGGGCCATAAAGTTCGTTATTATAGCGAAAAGTACTCATAGTACGGCATGATGATGCCGCCAGCCCATAAAAAGCAGAAAACGGCCATTCTTTATAGGTGCATTGGTTTTTCAACAATAAAACTTTGATTATTATTCGACTAAAAGTGGAAATTCTGCTTATTTATGAATCCAATGATGTTAAAATGTGCCTCATGACTGAAGACGGTTTTCTTCGAAAATTTATCATCCACTGTTGCCATTTCTTGCCACCTTTCTGACCATCGACGAAGCTTGGAATGATGAAGAGGTGTTAGTTCATCAGTCAATTGTACCACGTAAGCGAATAAATGCAAATTTCTATACATAATGTTCACCAACGACGAGCGTGAGAGGTGCAATTGTTGGGCATGACGACGAGTTGAGGTGGACGGCTATTCAGCCACACTATAGCGGACAGCAACCATATTTTCTGCAGAACGAGCTGTACGAGCATGCTCTGATGTTTCCACATCTCCTACAGATCCGGTTTGCTCGAATTTTTGCCCGATTTTGCCGATTGTGTTCACATTTGTAGTATTAAATTGACCGAAAAAAATCACGAAGAGCACGATATGCATTTTATTTGAACGCTCATTTTCATCATAAACCTGAAAAGCTTTCAAATCATGGTTCAGATTGAACTAGTCCGAAATTGAAAAATGTCAAATGTAATGCTGAAAAAAACTTGGCGTTTAGGTGTGGTTCACATTCAACGTTGGCCCTGAAAATTTAACCAACCGATATTAGCTTCACTTGTATACGAGTATATACATTTTTTTAAGCGTTTTTTATTTATTGAATCTTCAAAATGTACTAACAATAAGTATTTAAGTCTTAATACTAAATATAAAAATAAAGAAATAAAAAAAATAATAATAATGTGCTTTGTCCAGCCAATTTTATTATGCGGGAGCAATATCGGCCAAATCACCTATTGACCGTTCTGATGGTGGCAACGGTATATTAAGTATACTACGCGCAAGAAGATTTGGATGAAGTTCCAGTTTATTGACATACCTTGTCGCGTACTTAGAAGATTCCTCTTTTACCAGTGGAACACTCAGATCTTTATGAATTCAAGAATTTTTTACGTAGTAAAATGCAGTAATCGTTCGAAGAGTTTGGTTTTGTTGCCTTTAAAATTTTTCAATGTTTGACGCTGAGGTGCTCCATAATTGAATTCCGTAGCACCACATAGGCTTTAGAGTTGCATTGTATGACAGAAGTTTGCAATCCAACTTCAATGTCGGGTTTCTCCCCATAAGCCAATTTAGTTGCGCTGCTTTTAGTTTCAACTGAGTGACTTTTGCTTCAATGTGAGACTTCCACGTTAGCCTACGGTCCAGGGGAATACCAAGGTACTTGACTTCATTGTGCTGCGGAATAGGTGAGATGTTAATTTGGGTAGGCGCACATGTTTGCTTACACAGTGTGAATGTGACATGAGTACATTTCTGCTCATTAGTTGTTTTGAATTAAGCTTTGGGCGCTCGATATACGAAACGTATTACACAAACCGCCCCATACTAGTAAATTTCAGTCAGTATTGTTTAAGTTTATACTTAAAATTATTTCTCTTAGTTTTAGCTCCATATCGAATTTTGATTTTTAGTTTTTAATTGCTCTTTGGACATTACAGAAGAAAGATTCCCATACGTAACTTATATCAACCAAGAAAAAAATCATCGCATCAACGACTTTATTAGCAGCGTTGTCAACTATGAAACTTCAAAACGCAGCAGAAGGGGAGAAAATGCGGGTTATTTCAACAAAACGCAACAAGTTGAGAATCTTTCATTTCATTTTTCTAAATCTAATTCTTATAAAAAGTATAATACTTTTACATTAAACACAAATGAATGATATGTATATTGTTTTAAGGGAATATCATACGTAGAAAAATCAGCTTAGTTTATTTCCTCACATATATGTGTTCATTTGCGTTTCTATAAATCCATTGTTGCCATGTAACGATTTCAGAATATGGTAGTATGCCAATTTAGTATCGAGTAATGTATTTTTTGAATAGTGTATATGAAAAACCCTAAGAACGAGATGTTGATACGCTTGAATCTCTTATTTTGTATATCTTGGTAAAAAAATGCATGAACCCAGAACTAGGACGGTAGAATGAGGGTAAAGGTCTCCACGTCGGGTTCACAGGCCGAGCAAAATGGCACAAAGTCCACAAAAAGCTTTATATCTGTATCTGAGTCGATTTTAGGGGAGCAACATGTAAGACCAATAGACACAAATATTTGTTCCTCTTTATTTCTTGTGAACATGTCTACTTTATAACTATCCTCCTTAAGGAGGCTCCTATACAAAATATTACTTTTGACACTTTAGGGTCAACCGCCTTGACTAGCTCAGGTGGGCTAGCTTCTAGCTTCTATTTTAAATCATTAGAAACATTTCCATACAAAAGCTTATAGTGTGTTCGTTTCTACATAAAAATCGCCGTCTTGTTTAAAAAATGCATTTGTTGTTTGTCCGCACAAAACACAAGTTATGCAAAAGGAAAAAGTCCGCGGAAAGGGACTGAAAAATGGTAGAGTTTTAAATAAATCAATCAACTTAATATCAATATCAAGGTTTATCGACATCATCATCAATTTGATACAAAATTAGTATTCCCTAAAAGTAATGTAACAATATCGATGGTTTATTGTTTTTCAAAGCACATCTCTAACAACTCAGACAATTGGTTTGTTTGTTTTCGGTTTTTATTAAAAAATTTATTGATAACTTTAAACAACTAAAATGTGATGAAGAAAAGAAAAAACAACTGTTGTTACAAAGAAGATTAATAAGGCAAAAATCAAACATATATCAATTATCTGATGAAAAGTAAGTAATAATTTAAAAGTGTTCTGTGCTTACAAACCTTCGAACGCTATTCATTTTACCTTTTGCCAAACTACAGCTGCTCTTTTTCGTGGACCAAAGGCACTGCTCTTTAAAATTATGTGGAAAACTGGTTTTCTGAAAACCTTTGGTGAAGTGAAGAATTTTTTTCCATCTCCTCCACGAACTTATTGAATTGTTAAATGTTTGTATTCTTTCATTTCTTTTATATTTAATTCTCTTATTTGAAAAAAATTTTAAAGGAATAAAACTGCATCAATACTAATAAGACTGATGACAAAATCAAACCCAATTTAAGTTGATGCCGTTGTTACCATTGCTTTACGGCATAGCAAAAGAACATCAACACTTATCGATAAAATTTGATATTGATAAAAGGTCGTACCGATTTACAACAATCGACATCGTTTCTTGTTGATAACGCAAAATAGAATAAGGGTGATTATGTAGTTAAATTAATAACTTTTTATTGCTAGAACGATATAGCTTTCTATTTGCGGTGACAACTTGAAACACAAATACAGGGTGCCTGGTAGTAGATTTATTTTCGAACTTAAATAAAAAGCGTAATAATTGACACAAAGTTTTGCTGGACGTTAGAATAGAAATGCTGATTTTATCATTAAACAATATGCCATCTAAATGCTCCAAACAGTGCGTCCTTTTCTAAGAATTAAAAAAATGGTACATGCGTAGAGAAGTGTGGCTTCAGTTGTAGTGGGGCAATACAATGGTTTATGATGTGTCAGTCAGGCATTACGGGTTTTCGGAACGGCTGTTTTGCTTTGTTGATGTGACCGTTTAATTGAAAGTGAGCCTCGTTGCTCGTGCTCCAAAAAAATGTGATCTACAGTGCAAAAACGCTCCAAAAAAATATCTCTTTAGCAAATGCGCGATGCTCACTCGACCACTGTAACATCGTGTCTGACAAATCCGCACAATCGATAATTCCAACGGGGTCACCCCCGGCCCGCACTGTTATTTACTTTTTGAAATAATCGTATTTAAAAATTTAAATTTGCCAGCGGACTACCTGTAATTTTTTTCTCGTTATGGCACAGTATCAAAAATAAAACTGTTAAATAATTTCGAATTTCAAATTTATTTCAACGTATAAAACAATTTGCCAGCAGACTTAAAAAAATGTTTGGACAACAGACAGATGAAAAGGCAAAAGTTAATATTCTTTCTAATTTGAAGGTGTCTGTCAATGGGCTAAAAAAAATGTTGGACATCCATCCTATGAACACGTTTTTTTTCTCTTTTCATCCGTGTTTTCCTAATACTCGTATCTTTATTATTAATTTTAATGTAATTCATTCCCGTGAGAGAGGTTGGACTAATTTTGCTACTCTGAGCAGTGACCAAGGCATACAGAGTGTCGCAGAACTCAATGTCATGCCAAAACAGCGTAACAAGGTTTTTTGTAACCATCAAGAGAAAAATCTAAAAGAAATGATTTTACTCAGATCAAATGTTTTTTATTCGCACAAGCCATTGTATCTCTTTATTTAGATTTTTTCTTCTAATTTTTCTCATGATGGTTACAGTCAATCTTCTCATCTTGTTTCGGCTTGACATAGAGTTCTGGGACACCTTGTATATACATGGCACCACTGAGTTTTAATAAATTAATTCCAATACTTTAAATGCTGTGATAACGGATAGTCTGGTCTTTCAGTGTTGTTATTGATAGGTTCAAGAAAAACATACATCGCCTTTCCTTTTCCTCATAACCCAAGTACCTACTTCCAGTACAATGCATGGGGGCTAGCAGGCCTTTTTAGGGCTGCGATAGTCTGACCAGAAGCTATTATTTTCTGGTACCACAGGAGCCGGGAGCCCAGGAAACATTGTTCTCGCCCGGCTGTGGTTGAGGAACTTTGAGGGCAACGTGGTGGTTGTGGTTCCATACCCAAATGCGGGGAGAGTTTTCGGACTCGGTGTGGAGTTGCACTGCAACCGGGTGCCGTGACCCTGAGATCGGAAGGAGTTTTAGGAAGACTCCGGCCTACACCATGGTTGAGAACGTACGCCATTCAGCATGTAATTAGAAATGGTACCCATGCATGACGATTTGTCATGCATGGGCATGGGTGACAGTTTGTCATGCATGGGGACGTCCGGGTGAAGGTTTTTTCACCTTGTGAGAGAATCACCGTGGGGTTGGGCCGTCAAGGCAGGAATCCATGCTAAACATTATCTGATTCCAGAACAATGCATTCGATATGTAGAGTTAACGCCAGTAAATTGGTCCAAAATAAACAAATTTCATACAAAATGTAAATTTTTAAATATATCCGCCATTTTAAAGGCGATTTTGAAAATTTTTTACACCTGAATCCCATAAAAGTTTTTTGAAGAATATGTACACCCGAAAATAAATTTTTCAAAAGTTGTGCCATTTATGAATCGATTTTAAAAACATCTTCTCCTTCAGCGGACTATATTGTGTTCACCTTTGACAAAGTCGAGGATACACGTTAATTTTAAATAATATGCTGGTATTAATATTTATATCTTATAACACTTTATTAGATATTTTTCATTAACACATTATAAACTTACATACTTGTATATTAAAAAATAAAAATACAAATATTTGAATATTCAAGCTTCTGACGAAATATAAGTAATCTAATATTTAATGTTTGGTTTCTAATATATTAAAGTACTTGTCTGGAAAAATACTAGTTCCCTGCAAATCTTTTGTTCTGCTGTGTCTTAAGTAAATCCTTGCAACAATAATTTTACACTAAAGCATTCCAATAAAATTTAAAAACAATACTTTAAGGCAGATGTCCTCGTATATCTTTGTATCTTCTAGTTTTGGTAAAAGCACAATAGCAACGACACATGTTTATAGCACTGAGAAACAAAGTGTTAACATGAGTATTTGTGTCCTTTGTATTTCCCATAAAACTACCAACAAACATTTGCTGTAGAAAGTCAAAGACACACGAGTATGTGGTGTATGCTTATGAGAAAAGGGAAGAAGGAATGAAAGAATGTATGAATGTTAAATGGTAATTTAATGTTTCTATTCTCTTGTAATTTCATACCTCTTATATGAGTGTTTGACTACACTTATGTAACAAGTATGACAACATTAAAATAGTATTATGAACATAAAGTGTATGTAAATACTTACTTCCATGTGCGACAAGCTGACTACTTTTGGGAGGTAGGATTGAAAAGTCTCTTAGTTAATATTACTGGATGACTTCATCTACTCTGTGAGTCGTGAACAAAAAATAGAAATTCATATTTCCATTTGCGTATGAGCAATATGAAAAAAGATTATGAAATATTTTAACAACCATACGCGAGGATTGACCACAAAGTAAAAGAGAGATGCAACTCGACGCGAAAGGAGATAACTTATAAACAGTGTTGTCAAATTTAAATTTTCAAAATGTACCAAAATGCAAGAAATAAGTATTATTTCAGAAAAACCGCAGCAATTTTTTTTTTAATTTTTCTGTAAAATTGGTAAAAACCAAGATCAAAGATTTGTAATGAATAAAAGTTGAGAATTCCATTTACTAAATATGCGTTTACAGAACACAAGCGAGCGACATGTCTAAAAAAATTGTTTGGATAGTATTAAAAATATTAGTGGTTTTTGTACTGGCCAAGTCAATGGTCTATGCTCTGTTGGCAGCGCATAAATATTTTTATAAAACTTATTTTTATAAAAACTTTAATATTTTTATTAAAAACATAAAAATTAAGCCCCTTTATGCTTTTGAAAGATAAATTATGTGAAGGAAATCTAGTTACTCACACTGAAAACAAATTGGGTTTGTCTCACTATTTATGTATTTTAATTGAATTTTGAATAAAGTTAGACGAACCCAAATTAATTATCTTTCGCCCAGAATGCAAACGAATTTATTCTTTTAATATCTGCGAACTGGCTGATAAACTTTTTTATCACAAACGAAATTATGTAACTATGAAATATTATAACTATGTTACTGTTTCGTTAGATAATACGAAATAAAATTACGAAATAAATATTCTGTAGCATGATCACGACATACATTCACTCTTTTAGCCATAACATAAATGCATCCTATTAAAGGCATAAGAAATAACTAAAAGAATATTAAGTTACAGTTAAAAAAATTCATAACCCACGACACTTGACACCTCTTGCTGTCACTGACCGTCGTCGCGACAGTGCGCCTATTAAGTGCAATCATTTGAAATTCACTTGAGCTGCGAATGATAAGGGTTTATGAAGGTATGTAAGCATGTGTGTGGCACTGTAATAATTAAATGTGAAAACACTTGAATCACGCCGCACACGTACACATGTATGCACATACCAAAGAAACAATTTACGGCCTTGAACCGTCTGTGTATGTGTATATGTGACGTCTGATCAGCTTACCCCTAAAACGTGGAACCAAATTTGTTTCCCATACATTAACTTTGATAATATAACAATTAGTATAGATGAGTCGTCCAGAACTTCTTATAAGTAGTATATAAGCAATTGTAATTTTAGTTTAAGCAAGGATTAATACAGAAGAATTTATTTGAGCAACCTCGAGTTGCTCATCAATTCATGAACTATATAAACATTTTATAAACAACAAATATATACCTGTTTTAATCCAATTAAAATTCCTTTTCATAGGAAACGAATGAGTGATAGATTTAGAAATTTTGTATGAATTACATTCAAAATATTGAGTATATTTCATACAAACTTTCTAGACGTATCACTTATTGGTGTCTGATAAACACCACATAAGACTGTTTTACTTTATGCATCTGATTTGTTGATCACTATTCCATCCTCTTATTGTGCTCTGTAAAATGATATGTACAACTTTTACACACGTGAGTGAAATGGTATTGAATATATAAAGGCCTAATAGCTTCTTCTTACACCAGAAGAAAAAGCTGTTTTGAACTTGATTTGTTGCCGCCAAAATTTAAAAAACGCACTGACTAATTAATTTTTTGCACAAAAAAAAAAACCCAAAAACGCTTACAACCCTGCTAATAAACATTAAAACTCTGTGCATTTTGCTCATTTGTAGTTTCCGCACTTTGTGCGCTAATTTTGTGAACAATTATTTAAACCTTTTTTCTCTTAAAAAAAAACCTCCCGCTGGATATCAATAAAAACACATATCATTTTACTTGGCAATTAACGTAGCATCGTCTGTTTACGAGAGGTTATACTGCTTAAAAAAGAAGTTGATCTAATTAATTTTTATACCTTTACAAACCTCCAGTTTATTTTATACTTTATACTACAATACTTTTGCTATTCGAAAACCAGCACAAAAAGTCTTGCTATATAATTTTTACTTAAGACCATAAGCTAGAAACATAAAGTATATAATACTTTCGACATAAGTCAAAACTTTTTAGTAAGGAAGAACATTATTGTTGGTTTTTTTTAATATAAACAAGTTTTAAAAAAATATTTTTGATCACCAAGAGTTTTTTTTTTCAAACTCTATAAAATTTGTGTAAATCTTATATAATTTGATTACACGAATTTTAAACTGCTTTAAGCAAAGCTGTCGTACGACAATATTTTACTGCTGCACAATGCAAAGAATTCAAGTTTTTTTTACAAAACGTGTGTACTCGTATGTGCAAGTAACATAAGCTTCATAATTCTTAGAACAACATTTGCATGTAGAGTGTATATATTATACACTCGAAAAAAACAGCAGTTTTTTTGTATGTCTCAAAGAATGTATTTATTGAAAGTATGTTATTTCATTCAGGAACAAATGTTCTTAATTTCAATTATTTTGCATTTAATTTTAGAAAATTTTACTATTATTATGGTCGTATTAAAATATTTTTATCTAATTTTAGTTAGCTCTTTTCTGAGTGTAGCAGTGTATAAATAAGCATTTCAGATATTGCTTTATTATTATTTTGAAGCAAAAATTTTGTTGGTGCCCGTATTCTCGTGTGTTGCGTAAGAAACATCATCATTTATTTATATTCTTTATTCTTTATTCATTTTCATTTAATTTTTGTACAAAGTAATTTAGACATATAAATATTTTTTTTGGAAAGGCTTTAAGATAAAGACCTTAAGTAATTTGTCTATTGTTTACGTTATTAAGAAGCTTTTGTTGACATTTAATGCAGAATTTATTAATAATTTAATATGTTGCTGTAAAATAATATTATTTAGTTTATTAATTGCTTTACAGATTTACAGATATGAATGCAGGAAGTTTTTCTCGAGCAAATATTTACAGAATTAATTTATTCTTTAAGGTAGGCTCACACGATTGCCGGAAATAGAGCAATCTGATCAAATTTTTATTGTGGCGAATTTGTGCTATAATCAAATTGTTCTAATTAAATACTTTGTAATCACTTGGTTGCTCCTTTTTCCCCAAATTTGATTGAAGCAAGATTTCGAAAAAAGATTTAATAGCAATAATTGCCACATATCAGTCACACGACAGTTCAGCTGTTGTCACGAATTAGCTGTTGCTCAAGCTTTTAATTTGTCATGTAGCTAAAAATATTTTCTTAAAAAAAGGAAATTAGTGTCAGCCAAATAATAAACAATCATAAACACATTGCAGAAAGCATTTCTTTTCAAGAGTTAAAAACCAGTGATGGAAATTAAAATATCAATTTTCTGTAAGTATTAATGTTAAAAAGTCGAACTTATTTTTAATATTACTAATATTATATGATGGGTTGTTACCATTCGTCTAGCTCAAGTTGAATCCTGGCTAAAGCCAAGAAATATTTGTATTTATAATTATAACATATTGCATTTTATTATTATAGAGAATTGCATATGTGATCAATATGAGACAAATATAGACGAAAAAATATGTAAGGGCTCAGTGGCTGAGTTCGTTAAGCAGCCGTATTGAAAAATACATCATGTTTACATGGTACTGAGTTCGAATCCTAGTGGGTGCTGATGAACAGTGTAGGGACTGTGAAACAGCTAGTTGTCCCCCAGCTTTAGTGTATTCAATTATTTTTTCCTGTCTTCTTTGATCAAGAGTTATAGATCACGGCAATTATTGTTATAATTATAACTAAAAATATTTCTTGGCTTTAGCCAGGATTCAACTTGAGCTAGACGAATGGTAACAACGCATCATATAATATTAGTTATATCAATTTTCCATGTAAACATTTTAGTTTTGTTACATTTTTTAATCTTTAAATGTATTAATTTTTATTTTTTATAAAAAAAAAACTTTATTCATCTGGAAATCAGTGTCGTTGCAGGAAGCAGTAAAATAATAATTACCACATTTGTGTTTTCTTTTTTATAAAACAAAAAATATGAAAAAAAAACGCTGATGTATTTTTACATTATCATGCAGAATCATGTCTTGAGTTCTAAAACTTAAAAAGCAGCTATATGAAATATAAAAATAAATTTTGATATCTAAAAACAATTATTTGCTATATTTTAAGTACCTGTTTCACGATTTCGTAATGTAACGTTCACAAGCATTTTGAGTGACGAAAGCTCCAATTTCCAATCCAATTTTGAGTTAAAAGGCAACACAGTGTATAAAAATGTAGCAAAGATAAGAAATTAGATAGATAGATAGATGATTTATTTCAAAAATGTTCATGTTGATTTACATATATAATTTCGAAAAAATATTATCTTTTGATAAATCAATAAGACATAACAAAAATATGTTATGTGTCTGATCGGCAATTTACAAATATAAAGCGGCCGTTACACGTTTCAATTCAATTGCGAATTGAGTCTTTCAACTGAATTGATTATTACCCACACACTTCATAAACTGAATTGAAAGATTTTCATTCAACTATTAAAATCAACGAAATTATAGATAATTTTAAAAATATATAACGTTCTCTTTGCAAAAACATTCCAAATATAAATTTTGACACACAACACAATCGAATTGAAAGTGACTTGAAAAAATCAAAACATTTTAATTTTTCTTTAACCGACTCGACAACTGCCAAACTAATCAACTGACAAAGCCATACACGCTTTGATTTGGACAACAACCGACTCAGTCGCCAACTGAGTTGAAACGTGTATGGGGGGCTTAATACATAAGAATGTGTGGTTTCAAAAGTGACGCAAAAGAGAAAAAAGAAATTAAGTATACAAATACATATGAAATAAATATTACACAATGCAAAGTTATCTGTATTCAGTTATAATAAGTTCTCTATAATTCAAGCAAAATTTAAAAAAATGTATATAAACGCATATAATCTCCACCGTACAATACGTCATGCACCTCTTCAAGTGATAGGAATCTTCTTCCAAAAATACTTAAACGGATATAGGAAAAGGGCGTATTCTCATTTTCATTTGAGTTACACCATGTAGTAAGTTCGTAGAATTGTTTTGAAATGAAAAGCAAAGAATTTGTCAACTCATAAGAAAAAATTTTATTTTTAACCAATAAATGCATATCTGAGCTTTTTCAAATGTTTGCGAATGTTAACATCCGAAATCGTGGAACAGGGCCTAAAGGCCCATTTAGCCGAACGTAAATGTAGAAATGTAAATTTAGTTGGAACAGCTGATTGTTTGTGAAAACATGAAAATGTTTACCTGACTGTAATGAAATGTAACCGCAACCTCTCAACCTGTAGAAAATAGAATTTCATTACGTGGTTACGTGACAAATATTGCTAGTGATGGTATATATTATTGTGAATATTAGGGTGGCACAAAAACCTTGTTTTAGTACTTTTTGCTTGTTTGATAATTGAACTATTTAGGTCAGTGGTGCCCACAAGTTCTATATGAAAGAGTAAACACCAATACATTTAAGGAAAAACTATTTTTATTTAATATTTTTTGTTGTAAAAAGCAAAACATGTGCAAAAATAAAATTCACACACCTAATCGCTGTCGTCAATGTTTACCGTCAAAACATATGGAAGTGTTGTTGCTTTGCTTTTGTGTGTGTGCAGTGAAGAACGACAAAAAATATATAAGACGAAGTTGTTTGTGTATTTATCAAGCGCATTTACAAAAACAATTGAGTATCAAGCGCATAGGTCTGATTTGGGTAGTTAAATTTGTATAACTACACACGTAACATATTTTAATAAATTTTAGACTTTTTCTCCGAGTCCTGTAAAATACGCTAAATGGTAGTATAATTAATATACTGCTCAAATGTCATATTATATGTAACCACAAGATTTATTCGCCCGATTTCGAAAAATATATTCCTCAAGCACAATCTTCCAGCAATAAAAAGAGTTTTGAAAATCGGTTCATAATGTAGAGTTGTGCTGCTATAAATGTAAGAAAGCAATACATTATTAAATTTAGATCTGTAATGAAATAAAAATGTAGTAACAAAAAAAAATAAAAAATGTAAATATTTTTAAGTATAATATGATCTCAATATTATTTGATCTTCGTTTGTTAAATAAATATAATTTTTGCAGCTCCAGATCTTTGTTTTTGTTTTCTATAAAAAATTTACAATTTAAAATCTTTTATTTCTTAATATTTCGATAACAATTTGTTATCATCGTCAGGAGAAATTAAATGTTATAAATTTAAATTGAAAAATTATTTTCAAAAAATTTCTATACATAAAAAATGCATACACTAAGAAAAATATTTAGTTCATACACAAAGAAAAATTCTTAACAATATTAATAAATTCAAAAATCAAAATATAACATAATTTAAATTAAACTTATTCTGGGACTCATCAATCAACTTAGATCATTGAGGAATAAAGTTATTAATATAAAATCGGGCATAACCTTCTTGATAAGGTGTAGAAATTCAGGAATCATTCCGAAGTTTATTGTTAATACAACGAAGAATATTTCAAATATTTTCAAGAAGGATATTTTGCGAGGTTTTCAAGAGGCAGTAGCAGAATATGAACAGCGGCTACATATCAAGATTTTAAGATTAGCTATTAAGGAAAAACATGATTTATTGAAGCATTTTCAAAAGGAAAGGGTAATGTATTTAAGAAATTTGGTGAGATTTTTGACAAAAGAAGAGATGGATGAATTTTTAATTTTTGAAAAAAGTTTATCAGCAATACATAATGAGACGGTAAAGCTAAGACATAAGAAAAAAAATTTGAGCAGCTAAAAAATCAGCAGGTAAAAGACCTAGGGATTAGATTTAATGATAAATGGTTTGTCAATAAGACAAATCAGGATTTTCCTAGGAAGAGTAGATGGATTCTTTCGCTCGGACAGAAATATGCGTTGCCAGTTAGAAGGGAAGATTTTCCAATTATGAAAATTATTTCAGAGGGAGAAGATTTTGTGCAAACATTAGAAAATAAAGAAGAGCAGGAAATAGCTAGACATAGATTTACAACAATAATTTGAACAGAATGGCGTTAACTAACAGAGATAGATATATTTTAGATAAAGTTAAAGAGGCAGAAAAATTTCTAAGAAGAAATAAGGATATTCTTGTTTTAAACACAGATAAAGGTAACACTACGATAGCTCTATATAAAGAGGATTATGATTTAAGAATAAATAATATTGTTGAGGATTTATCTAAATATCAGTTAATGAATAAAGATCCTACAGGCAGACTACAAAAGATAAATAACAGTTTAGTAGATGAATTGTTTAGAAAGGAAATTTTGACTAATATTGAGAAAAATAGAATTAGGACAAATATAGCTGTTGCACCTAGATTATATGGATTACCAAAAATCCATAAAATGGATTTTCCATTAAGACCAATTTGCTCATTTGTTAATTCAGCTTCTTATGAACTTTGCAAATATATTATAAAAATTCTAAAGAAGATTACTGACAATTCGGAGTATAATATTAGGAACTCATTGCAGTTTAAACAGAGGATAAAAGATCAAAGTATAAATAAGGATGAGAAATTAATTTCTTTCGATGTAGTCTCACTATTTCCTAGTATACCAGTTGAACTAGCAATGAGCACCATAGAGGATAAGTGGGAATTAATAACACAACACACAATGATGGAAAAAAGTTTATTTTTACGTTTATTTGAAATTTTGTATAGAGGATAATAGGTATTTTCAGTATAATGGGAAGATATATACGCAAATAAATGGACTACCAATGGGATCTCCAGCTTCCCCAATTATAGCTGACATTGTAATGGAGAAGTTATTGGACAGCTCTATAGAGAGATTGAATATAAAACCGAGAATGATGATTAAATATGTAAATGATTTGTTTTGTATCATTCCTGATTGGGCTATTGAGGATATGCTTACAGCTTTGAATGATTTTAATCATAATATTAAGTTTACCATGGAAAAGGAGAATAATTCAAGGCTTCCATATTTGGAAATATTGCTAATTAGGAGGGATAATAGGCTTGTTATGGATTGGTATCAAAAGCCTACTGCATCAGGAAGAATAATAAATTATTTTTCAAAACATAGTAAGAATATAATCATCAACACGGCTAAGAATTTTGTTGAAAGGGTACTTAGCATAAGTGATGAAGAATTTCATAGGGGAAACATTATTAAAATTAGGAACTTGCTGGAAGACAATGATTTTCCATCTGAGCTAATTTATAAATTTATAAATCAATTTGGAAGGAGAAATACTCATAATGTAGTTAATTTAACAAATCCAAAAACCTATAGACCACTAACGTATATACTGGGTTTGACAGAAAGGTTAGCACGATCTAATATATTTAATAGGGAAAAATATAGAATGACTCATAAGAGTTATAATACGTTAGATACATTATTTAGTAAAACTAAGGATAGACTTAGTAAAATAGATATTGCTAATATAGTTTATAAAATTCCATGTAAGGGAAATAATCAGGAGAATTGTAATAAAGTATACATAGGAACAACGAAAACCAAATTAAGGACACGGATTGCAGGACATAAATCAGACCAAAAATATAGGCGAATTAATTCACAGAAAACAGCGTTATCTTCTCATTGCTTTAGATTAAATCATTATCCTAATTTTGAAAATGTTTCAATAATAAAAACTGAGAGTAATTATAAGAAACGTTATATGTTAGAAATGTGAGAGATTATTAACACACCTGTAGAAAAAATAATAAATTTTAAAATGGACACAGATAATTTAGCGCATAGTTATAGGCATTTAGTTAGCAAAAAATTAGCACGTTGAATGTAAGTTTTATTTGTTAGACTATTTTTTACATTGCTTTTTATTAAAAAAAAAAAAAAAATAATTATGTTAATATTAATGGTATTCTGTGAGCAACATGTGCCATGTTGATTTGCTTAAGTCTAAGATACGACATGTTCTAATCTTTAACAAGGCCTGTTTTGGTTGCAGAATAAGCTTAATTTAAATTATGTTATATTTTGATTTTTGAATTTATTAATATTATTAAGAATTTTCTTTTGTGTATGAACTAAATATTTTTCTTAGTGTATGAATCTTTTATGTATAGAAATTTTTTGACAATAATTTTTCAATTTAAATTTATAACATTTAATTTCTCCTGACGATGATAACAAATTGTTATCGAAATATTGAGAAATAAAAGATTTTAAATTGTAAATTTTTTTATAAAAAACAAAAACAAAGATCTGAAGCTGCAAAAATTAAATTTATTTAAGTATAATATATTAATAATAATACATTATCCGGCATGTTCCAGAAAAGTAGTAGAATGAAAATAAAAAATGATTTGAAAAGTTAACTTTTAATTTTTGTTGTTCTAAAAAAGTAGTAGTTTGGGTGTTTCATTCTTTCATTCGAACTGAACTTTGAAAATAAAACTTAGATAAATGTTCAAATAATTAGTACTGACATGAACCACGTTTTCAGTTTTATTTGTTGTTTTTATATATAAACCAGTACTGATATGAACCATGTTTTCAATTTTATTTTATTTTTTGCGATATTTGCAAAATTTTTTTTGTCTAATGCTTGTTATTTTATAAGAACAAAATTTAGTTAGGTTTATCAAATTATCCGTCATAACGATGATCGTAATTTTTTTCAAGTAGCATTTTATGCAAAAAGTTTATATAGCCGGTGAGAGTATATCCAAGACATGGAAGTGATGACGATGATTCAGATAAGTTAATGATTTCGTAACCGCTGTAATAAGATATGATGTCGCCAATCGACTTTAGTTAATAAAATAACAATTATTAGTTTTTTATATAATACTCGTATGTTCCTTATTTTGTCTATAAATATATGCAGAATAGTATCTCAAATAAATATTTCGTCATAGTATAGTTGTGAATTATTTAAGTACTGTATGACGAACAAGGGTGAGTGTCATTATATCATTTACAATTGAAGAATCCGGAAAAGCGTTTTTAGAGGCAAAAACGTAACAATTTATTTTTAAACGCATTAGTTCACTTGCAACATTTTTTAAATTGTATACTTGGATATGTGCAGGGTATCCTCCGGGAACTTATTCTAATTAGTATTGCCACCATTTTGGTAAACATTAGTCCCGCCATTTTATATTTGACAGTCGTGAAGTAGATACGTGGTATATTTTTTATCACGAAAAGTAAGCAACGTTTTTTAATCGTTAAAACATGTTAGCAAAATCACTCATAGAATTTCATGAAAAAAATAATAATAAGTGACGGAGCACATTTTCATTTAAATAGATATGCAAATAAAGAGAATAGTTGTTTCTAGGCAATAGAAAACCCACAAATAATGTTTTAGTCGCCTTTGCATCCGTTAAAGGTGACAGTCTGGTATGTAATTTCGTCAGGAGGAATCTTTGAGCCTTACTTCTTTAAAAATATAAACGGCGTATCGGTAACTGTGAATGGGAGCGATATCGTGATATGATTGAAAACTTTTTAAAGCCACAACTGCATATTTTGGGCTTGGTTAGCTTTAGGTATCAACAGAACTGTGCCACATCCCATACAGCCAGGACTACAAAGGAATGCGATTAGTATGCCTTCTCGGCTGACACCTTGTATTTCTATTTTATCGATAAAACAATTTGAAAATTCAACATAATTTAAAATTAGGCTGTCAGGTATCAGGTAGCAACATTTCTGCTTAGACATAATATAAGAAATGCTATATAAAGGGTGTTTTTTTAAGCTAGATAGAACTTTAAATTGTAAAAAGTAACACAAAAAATTTAATTTTAATGAAAGATTTTTTTTATTTGTTTCAGTATACTCTGACAAATCATCATGAATAGACTCACGCTTAAACAACGCTACGAAATTATCCAAATTTAAATTGGCAACTGACCCGTTGTTTTATCGCAAAATTGTGTTCAGCGATGAGGCGCATTTTTGGCTTAACGGGTTTGTTAATAAGCAAAATTGCCGCATATGGAGTGAGACCAATCCACAAGAGACCCTACAGACTCCATTACATCCAGAAAAATGCACTGTTTGGTGCGGTTTTCATGCTGGTGGCATCATCGGACCTTATTTCTTCAAAAATGAGGCCGGAGCTCGCGTTACGGTCAATGGAGATCGTTACCGCACCATGATCAATGATTTTTTGTTTGAAAATATGGATGACATTGATCCGGAGGAGATGTGGTTTCAACAGGATGGCGCTACGTGCCATACGGCGAACGCAACCATCGACTTACTGAAATCAAAATTTGGCGATAAGTTGATTTCGAGAAATGGACCTGTCAATTGGCCTCCAAGGTCGTGCGATTATTTCCCTCTCGACACCTCTCGATTATTTCCTGTGGGGCTACGTGAAGTCACTGGTTTATGCTGATAAACCAGCAACAATTGACGCCTTGGAGGCCAGCATTGTTCGTGTTGTTCGCCAGCAGTGCTCGAAAAAGTGGCCCAAAATTGGACGTCCAGAATGCGCTTCGTCAAGAACAGCCGCGGTGCCCATATGCCCGAAATCATTTTCAAATGTTAATGTCACGTATTGATCTTTCGAATAAAAAAAAATTTTGATTACAATTTAATTTTTTGTGTTATTTTTTACAATTTCAAGTTCTATCGGGCTTAAAAAAAACACCCTATATAAGTTTCAAAAAGAATGTTATAAATTTGGGAAAAATAGAGAACAATAGAAAACTTAAGACTTTTAAGAGAAGGTAATTTACAGTTAACTTTAAAAACAAAGGGATCGTAAATGATCGATCATATGTTGAATTTAACAACAAAATTATTTATTAAGTCCGCTAATTTATCTTTAACTAAAAACAAATTGGTTTAAGAAATTAGTTTGGGAGTGGAAATGTAATGTTGAAAATTAATATTTTTTTCTCATAATATAACTCAGATATAATATCAATCACTTGAAAATAATTTCGCTGAATGCGAAAAACAAAAAATGTTATTTTTAGTTAAGTTTATTAAGTTATTTTTAAGCTAATGTAATGCGATTTAAGTTTCACAAAAATTAACTTGTCTTTAAACATTTTTTGTAATAAAGAAAATTAAATTGTGTTTGAGATAAATTTTAATAAAATTTTCTATCGAATTTTTGAATTGAAACTAAATAATTCCAATTTCATTCTAATTTTTATGAATATGTCCATCAGTGTCTTAGTTTGATTCTATAATTATAGAATCAAACTAAGACTAACTAAGAATCTATTTATATTAAATATTAAAATCAGTCGAAAACAAAGAATATTTAAATATTTTTGTATTTAGACTCGTTTGTTGTAGAGGTAGAATTCTATTTTATTATCAATATTATAACTTAACTACGTACTAGTACTGCGTAACTAGTACTACGTAATACTCAGATGCCGGCTAAACACTCGTATCAGTGTGCAAAAGAAACATTTTCCCTCTCATATTAAACAAAATAGTCTAAATATTTTTTTTCTTTCACAGCAGAAAAAAAACTTTTCAAGTTGTTTACTTCCGCAACCAATGGAGGAAACGTTTAATAAAAGCAAACGTCTGCAGTGTTGCATGATGTTTAGCTTCAGATGTTTTATTTATTTTTTCATTATTTTTACTTTTCAGCAACAAATGAATGTGCCGTAAAATGTGTTTACACTTAGTAGAAATAATAAAAAGAAAAAATGACGTGTAAACATGTTAAGAAATTCATGTGAATCACTTGAGATTTGCGTGTGTGTGTGCTGTGAGACTTGCACAACTGAAAAGATGCTTCACAACAAGTGGAAAACATGTCACAATGGCATTGGAAATTATTTGAGTTTCGTAAAAGGACAGACGTTTGAACTTGTCGCATAGTTTTAATGAATATATTTTCAATTGAGGGGGTGGATTCATAAAAAAATAATATGACATTTTTCGAAAATATTTGAAATAAATTTAAAATAAATATTAGAGAAAATTTTATTATTAAGAAACATTTCATTATTGCCATTAATGATTTGGGTGACGTAATTGTCACGCTTGCCGCATACATGATGCGATTCGAAAGTTCGATTGGAATGCACAGCTCGATCCAACTTCAAAATCTAAAACACCTTCTCAAAGTTGTGAACCTAATAAAATACTCTGAACATTGAGTTCAGGGCTTGTATCTAGACAAGCCAGTGCTGCTTAATTTGACAAAAATATCGTAATGTGCTGTAATTGGCTTAAACTCTTACATCCGACCCTCGTGTTGGTTCTGAAGTGGACCGGTGGTATGTGCTGAGACACAAATCACACTCAGGCAACACAGTGGGAACAATTGGGACGCAACTGGGCTGTCCTTTTCAATGGCTGGCAACCTGTTAAATCTATACAACTGATCCTATCCTATATAATTAACAGCGTTGTCAACTCGGTGGGTTTCGCACCGTTTTTGGTGCTTTTTAAAATTATTTGTGCGAAAAATTCTTTAGTGGGTGCGTGGTGCGCTTTTTTTTAATTTTCGGTGCGCTTTTTAAATTTCGGTGGCACCAAATCAAATTCAACTCAACTTTTTGTATTAATATAAGAAAAAATTTTATTCAAGTGCAGAAAATTTTTACCTTTAATTTTGCAGAGCACAACCAGAACACAGAGTTATAATGTGAAAAACGCACCTTATTATATGCACAAAAACGATCTTGGTGTATTATACATATCTTCGAAAGAACAAGAAACATTTTGTTTTGTAAAATTTGCTGCTTTTAGAGCTTGTTTTCATATTAAACGATTAAGCGAGGTTTGTCAAATATTACAATAAATAGAAACACAGATATGGAAGTTTATATTTATGATGGCGCGTGAATTTGTTACCAAAACGGTAATTGATAAATTACTAAATTACTTATAAAACTATAAGCGTTTGCATACTGATCAGCATTTATTTGTTATAATTCAGGTATATTTCAATAAATTCTTTTAAAGACATCCACTCTAGCCAACTGATTTTCACTGTTAGCTTACGGAAACACAAATGAAATTTACATTGTGTATGATAGAATTGCTGTTAGATCGCTTGTAGTGCGATCCTGTAACTTTTAATGATCCGATAATCGTAAATCTCTTCGACATCTTGCATCCCTTGCAGACTATATGCTCCTGCAATATATTGCAGCTGTATTTTTGTGCACACAATATTAGTTAATATCGGTCGGCAGCGAATATAATTAAATAATATTGCTCAATAGCAAATTTTATAAAATATCGATATAATTATTGTAAATATATCATTGTATTAATAAAAATAACAGAATCCCACTAAAGGCCACGTTTGACAAACATGAATTCTAGCTATTGAACGAAAAGGCTGTTTCATTACCGTGTTTTTTAACATAAAAATATTATACTTTTTAAACTAAAAAATGGGTTTTAAAAATGAAAATAAAAATTCAAAATTCGATGCGTTTTTGTTGAAATAACGCGCTTTTTTCCCATTTTGGTTCGCTTTGAAATTTCAAAGTTGACAACGCTGATAATGAACGTGGAATACAGTATTTAGCGGTGACCCCTAACATGACTTAGCCTTATCTTGCTTATTGTGTCTTGCAGCGTCCGTGCGGAATATTTATGGTAATATATTTTTGCTTTGGTGATTATATTGTAGTTTGAGTTCAAAAAGAGCATTGTTTCTAAATATTTGCCATTTTTATTTATTAAAATTAAGAAAAACAAGTAAGAGTGTAGTATATTCGGCTGGGCCGAATCTAAAATACCCTTCACGATAGTCACGAATATGTATAGTATATTAAAAATGTGACCTGAATATGCTCGGTTATATATGAACCGATATCGGAATTTTCTATTTTCTGTATTTTAGTAACCTTTTTTTATAACGAGAATTGCTTTTCAGCAAAAAAAAAAAAAAATTTTTTTTAATGGAAAAATCGGTACAGGCTATATCTTGGGTATATATGGACCGATATCGAAAATTTTAATTTTCCATATTTATATAACCTTATTTCATTACCAGAACTGCTTTTAAGCACAAAAAATTGTTTAAGTTCGCTTACGCGACATTTTCATGAAAAACCCGGTTTAGGCTATATCTCGGGTATATATGGACCGATATCAGAAATTTTATTTTTCTCTATTTTCGTTACCTTCTTTATAACAAGAACTGTTTTTCAGCAAAAAAAAAATGTTATTGGAAATATCGGTTCAGGCTATATCCTGAGTATATATGGACCGATATTGGATATTTTCTTTTTCCATATTTATACAACATTATTTCATTACCAGAACTACTTTTGAGCTCAAAAAAGTTGTTTAAATTCGCTTGCTCGGCATTTTCATCAAAAAACCGGTTAGGCTATATCTCGGGTATATATGGACCGATATCGGAAATTTTCATTTTCCATATTTATGTAACCTAATTTCATTACCAGAACTGCTTTTGAGCACAAAAAAATTATTTAAGTTCGCTTACGTGGCATTTCCATGAAAACCCCGGTCTAGGCTATAACTCGGGTATATATGGACCGATATCGAAAATTTTTATTTTTCATATTTATATGACCCTATTTCATTACCAGAACTGCTTTTGAGCACAAAAAAGTTGGTTAAGTTCGCTTACGCGACATTTTCATGAAAAACCCGATTTGCGCTATATCTCGGGTATATATGGACCGACATCGGAAAGTTTAATTTTTCATATTTATATGACCCTATTTCATTACCAGAACTGCTTCTGAGCACAAAAAAGTTGTTTAAGTTCGCCTACGCGACATTTTCATGAAAAACCCGATTTGGGCTATATCTCGGGTATATATGGACCGATATCGGAAATTTTTATTTTCCATATTTATGTAACCTAATTTTATTACCAGATCTGCTTTTGAGCACAAAAAAGTTGTTTAAGTTCGCTTACGCGGCATTTTCATGAAAACCCCGGTTTGGGCTATATCTCGGGTATATATGGACCGACATCGAAAAGTTTAATTTTTCATATTTATATGACCCTATTTCATTACCAGAACTGCTTCTGAGCACAAAAAAGTTGTTTAAGTTCGCTTACGCGACATTTTCATGAACAACCAAGTTTGGGCTATATATCGGGTATATATGGACCGATATCGGAAATTTTCATTTTCCATATTTATGTAACCTAATCTCATTACCAGAACTGCTTTTGAGCACAAAAAAATTATTTAAGTTGGCTTACGCGGCATTTTCATGAAAACCCCGGTCTAGGCTATATCTCGGGTATATATGGACCGATATCGAAAATTTTCATTTTTCATATTTATATGACCCTATTTTATTACCAGAACTGCTTTTGAGCACAAAAAAGTTGTTTAAGTTCGCTTACGCGACATTTTCATGAAAAACCCGGTTTGGGCTATATCTCGGGTATATATGGACCGATATCGGAAATTTTTATTTTTTATATTTATGTAACCTAATTTTATTACCAGAACTGCTTTTGAGCAAAAAAAAGTTATTTAGCTTCGCTTATGCGACATTTTCATTAAAAATCCGATTTGGGCTATATCTCGGGTATATATGGACCGATATCTGGAAAAAAAAAATTCTTTGCTTAATAAGTGTCACCATGCTTAATAAGTGTGTGAAGTTTGAAGCAAAACGAACAACTATTGTTTTCAAAAATTTTCATACAAAACTGCAAAAAAAAAATGGCTTTTTTCGGAATTTTGAATATATCTCAGCTATACGTGGACCGATATTACTGAATTTCAATAGCAAACCAATGAATCGATGGGGTAAAAGAAAAAAGTTTCTAAGTCTAATGGTTTTCTCAGAAACGGTATTTCAACAGCGGACAGACGGACAGACGGACATCGCTTAATCGACTTTTCCATTAATTCTGATTCAGAATATATATACTTTATAGGGTCGCAACAAAAAAAAAAAAACTGTAGAAATTACAAACGGAATCACAAACTTATATATACCCTTTACATTTTTGTGAAGCGTATAAAAACAAAAATAAATACGTGTACACAACTTGCCACCTATTACGGTGCAATCCGGCCTTATACGAATTTAATTAATAAACATACATATATTGGAAATACGGACAGCAGTAACAAAAGACGTGTGCACCTGATGAGAGCCAAAACACTACTCCGATTGCAATGATTCTAATACACTAGAGTCTCAACTAGCAGACATTTTTGTAAACAAACTTTTAAGTTTAAATCTGTAATTGGAGGAAATACTTTTATATAAAATAAAGGCCAATATTGTAATTGTTTTGAATGGAAAATTTAATTCATGCATGCCTTTTGATATATGCATTAAAGTAATTCATAATTGCTTTCAATACTTGTTTTTCTTTTTATTAGATGCAATGGACAAGGTCCTATTTACGCGACAGAGCGCAATTTTTCTTTTCCAAAAATTGAAAACGCTAAAATAAAAGTAAAATATAATTCATTTCTCTACATTTGGATACCTTCAATACAAAGCAAATGCTATTAAACAAATTGACTGAACTATGAATATGTAAAACAAGACTTTTAGTAAACTGAAATATGGATATGGACACACAAATTTGCAAGTAACTTGGGATTATTTAAGAGAATTTATGAAGTTTCGGTGTTGTTATAACTCTTCGAGACTCTGACACTACTGTGCATGTTTGCGATGTGTCTTTTTATTGATGAGCGGTCGCCAAAAGTTCGATCACACTCGCTACATTGAAACACGCGACTCTCTATGTGATACTAAATGTCAACTAAGGCCAGATGCATGATTAAATCTTTTCGGGCACAAATTGCAAGCATGTTGTGGAATTCGAGGATGTTTTGAATGTATCCGGTAGATATGCTGAGTCCAGACTACTGGAAATGTTGAAGTTTTTATGTTCCCAATGTCGGCATCAATAAAATTCGGAGAAAATTTATATTTCATTTCGATTTTTCACATTTATAACATAATTTGAATAGTTTTATATCATTAAACACCATTTGCGAATAAAATTTTTTTAAAATGTAAATAGTTACTTTTCTTCAAAATTGGCTATGTTACTAACTTTTTCCTAAAAAAAACAAGCACTACCACATGTATTGAAGACCTCTTCCTGAGCAAAGGTATAAAACTCTTAAGATTCTCATCTAAGCTGGAATTTGTTTTTGCGTAGAGAGTATTCTCAACTCTCTAACATTTTAATGTAATTATATTAATATATAACTACCGTTATTCTTAGTTATTTAAATTTAAATAAAAAAAAATGGCCGACTACTGGTACATGCCGAGCTTAGGTACACTTACCCTAGTTATGAAAAGTTTTTTTCAGAAAAAAAGATATGTTACAATAAAAGCATGCATTTATCTTAAAATATGCAAAAACATGCATTTATTGCAAAATTTTCGATTCACCAAACCATTTAATCATAATTCAATTCGAGTTAAAGAGTAGACACATGCATTTTCACAATAATACTTGCCCTGCTAATAATCAGCGAGATCAGACAAATAAGATATAGATGAATTGGTTAAACATCTTGGATATTTAATATTCAAACGCCAAACACTAAATGAAACAAAAGTAGAGTTTTTTCTCCAAGAATCTTATTCGTATAAAAATTAGTTATGTTTCGTATAAATTGAAGATTTCAATATATTCTCTGATGATAATACACAAAAGAATATCCGAGCACTGATCACTTATACAGTAAATCAAAAAAGAAAAATAAATGAGACGGTAAATTTTATAAATTTATCGATCTGCGTAGTCGTCAGGTCTCTTCCTTGAATCGTTTTCCAAATATTATGAGTGCATTTTATTGGATATCCGCATTTGATAAAAATTTAATGCTTTATTTTACGGTAGGTAGCATTATTATGTATTCGTATGTGCGATAAAAATTATATGCAATTTTTGTTTGTTTGTCCATGCCTTGGTTGTAAATTGTTTGTGCATCTTTATTGGTTTAAAAGTTATAAACGTAAGTGTGTACTTTTAAAGCTACGGTCTATTTAACTACAGGGAGTTGTTTTTATTTCAAACTATTTGGATATAACTGTGGGTATGAAGCTCACAATATATACACTTTCAAATCGAAAACAAAGGGCAATTAGGGTTTCTGATTCTCCAACTTTCAACTGAAGATTATGTGGAGGCAATTCAGGTAAATCTAAAGAATTCAACAACTCCGTCTGGTAATTCACAATATCTTCTTCACTGCCAACAGTATCCATCGACTTGTACGAAACCAAGTTGTTAGCAATCTTGGATTTAATTGTTGTAATTGTTGTTTAAATGAGAAAAAGTATTAGTTTATTAATAAATATTTCGACACCCCTTTGTGTGTCTTCGTCAGGAAAATCTAGAAAATTTTCTAAAAAATATGCCTGAAGAAGACACACAAAGGTGTGTTGAAATATCGATTAATAAACTAATGTGGTGTTTATGGGACACGATTGAGTGATATGTTTAGAAAATTTGTATGAGATGCAGGTATATGTGTGTAAAGAGTACAGTTTCAAACAAATTTTATAGACGTATCACTCAAGCGTGTCACATAAACACCACATAATACTTTTCTCTGGATTTATCTGCAACAAGTGAACTCAGGCTAATTTATACAACAATTATGACTATACAATCCAAGATTGCTGACAACTTCGTTTCGTACCAGTAAAGAAGATATTGTACCCGATGGACTATCAGTTGGCGAATCATAAACTGTCTTCGCAAGTGCCGTTTGTCTTATTATTTGAAAGTGTATATAGCTCGTGTGCTTTGTATCTCAATAGCTTGAAATAAAAACAACTCCCTGTAGTTAAATAGAAAACAGAGTACACACTTTTAAACCAATAAAGATGCAAAAACGATTTATAACCAAGGTATCGACTTAAGTTTTTATTAGGCACGTCGAAAATCAGTTCACGCTTTGCAGAGACTATTGGTGACGAAAACTATTATACAGGGTGGTTGATTAATTTTGTTACATTAAGAAACTCAAATAACTTTTTGTAAAGTTTATATAATTTATTTGAAAAATAATAAATTTTTCTTAAAGCAATTCATGAAGTTTTGAAAATAATTCAAATGGCTTCCACCCTTGGCGAGATATGTGCGATATCTTATCAAAAAGTTATTCATTACTGCTTGGTGTGTTTGCAGCGGGCATTGTCTCAATTACCGTTCGAATGGATTGCCTTAAATCATCCAAATTTGTTGGGTTTCTTTTGTAAACTTCTTGCTTGCAATAACGCCACAGAAAAAAATGAGGTGCTGGTTGGTCAGAAGACCTGCCAGGCCAACGGAGTGCGGAGATTCTAGAAGTCAGTTTATTGGGGAATTTTTTCTTCAAATCTGTCATAACAGGCGTGGCTATACGACAAGTTGCCCCATCTTGTTGAAACCAAACAGTGTTGAAAGGTATTCTCTTTTGGCACAATTCTGGAAAGAAAAACTCTTTCAACATCTTTAAGTAACGATCTCCATTGACTGTAACAGTAAGACCATTTTCTGCGAAAAAGTAAGGCCCGACAATGAAGCTTGAAGAAATTGCACGCCACACTGTGATGCTAAGTGGATGTAATTGCATCTGATTGAGTATCTGTGGGTTAGAATTACTCCATATTCGACAATTTTGTTTGTCAACAAACAAAAATATGCCCCGTCAAACATAAAAATGCAGTTCAAGACGTTTTCATCCGCTGACATCATTTGAATGATCTTCTCAGAAAATTTCAAACGAATCGGGATGTCTCTAGGGTTTCAGTTTGTTTGGTAATTGAGTGTTATATGGAAATAATTTTAAATCTTGGTGCAAAATTGCCTGCAGTGACTGTCTGCTGAAATCCATTTGAGCAGATAAGCTCCTTGTCGAAACTCTAGAATCGGATTATATGGCAGCAGCTACTGCAGCGATAGATAAGCTCTTCTTGCGCTTATGCTAAGCTTGGCAAAATTTTTCATTAGCCTCATTGTTCATCTGCTAGAAGGAGTGCCGGCAAACGTGCGCTTGTATTCCCTTTGGACAGAAGCAACGGACTCTAAAGTATGAAAGCATTGCACTATCCAAATTCTTGATTCAATTTCCTAATTCTCCATTTTAGTTAAACTTAAAAATCAATCTATAAAATACAATAAAAATGGAAAAGGTTAGTTACACAGAAAATAAGTTATTACGTTTTTTTTCGTAGCAACTTTCATCAGCCACCCTGCATATGTAGTTTGGTTTATCTTCAGGTATGTTTATGATGATATGTATATTATAAGTTATCTACTTTGAAAATCCTGAAAGATGTCTATCTAACTTTTTAATAAAAACAATATCATTTCCGAATCGACCTGTAGCGTAAGCGGGAGCAGCTGATGTGCGTGAAGAGGGATTTCGAAAAACTATATTGATACTAGCTACGCTACTGCTTAGTTCAAAGATGAAACAAGAAGTGACAATAGTAAGAAATAGTGCATAAAGAAGACTGAGTCAAGCAAGTTTGTTTAAGTGATTGCTATTATAGATGGGCTCCACTCCCGCAGTTTTTTTTTTCTGGTTATAAAAAATTAAACTTATTCTCAACCTTATCTATGCCACTTACTAATTGTAACGAACTGCATATATGCGAAGATAGTTTTGGAGATAAAAAACAATTTCGATTTTATCAGTATATTTTCATGTATATGCCATAAACTGAAAAGTATTTCCAAAAAATTTTTGTAAATCAAATTTTTGTTGTATAACTTTTGACATTTTTACAAAGTCTATAAAAAAGTTTGCACATAATATCTGACAAAAATATTGCACTACGTTTTTCGTATAAATTGTTTTCCATACCTTGCTTGGGACCTGTGAACTGACCTGTAAGATCATAAACACGACGGAAAAGTAATCGAAGATTGGACCTCCAGATTAATCAACGTCCGAGTTAGCCGTGGCGGTGATATACCAGATGTCATACAGAAACTCAAATGCCAGAATATTATCTTTCGAAGAAAAAACATTTCATGTTAATTTAAAAAATTCAACTTTTTTTGCGTTATACTTTAGGGTTCTATGCCTCTATAAAAACATCCTTTACAATTGCGAGTTAGTTTATTACACAGATTGACCGTACGACTGGGATTCTGAATTCTTTTTGAATTGCGTTGATTCACTTACTAATGAACTCATATTGCGCTAATTAATTCAACGAATTATGTTATGTTAACATGAGAAGAATATTAATTTAAAAAGCTAATATTGTTTTATTCCATTTCAAAGCTCTATATCTCTTTAGAAAACTCCCTTTAGTTTCGAATTGAAAAGTCGTGCACCTTTGCTTATCGTCCAATAAAGATTATTAAAGTTAATTTACTTGATCTATCTTCCTTTTTCTCACTAATTCGTATTTTTGATTCGATTTGATCTCTATGGAAATACCGATATTTACTACAACTGTGTTCAGATGTATTTTCGTTTATAAGAATGTATAATAAAATTTAAGTTTAAAAAAATATATGTACACACTCGTACACCTGCATGTATGTATGTTTATGGACACATTTTGAATACTTATAATGATATTAACTGCAAACAGGCATGCATACATACTGTGAGCGTCAAAATAAAGTATACAAAAACTTTTTCTACATCAAAGTACTTTTTTTTCTTTTAAGATATGACTACATTTATCATTTTTGGTTTTTGCTATTATACTACACTATTCTCTAGTTAGTTATAAAAAGATAATGAGCAATTTCTTACAGTTATATAACTTATAGAGCAAAACCAAATTTGAGTGCATATTTTACGCGTCAAAACAAAGTGTACATGTTGCATGTGAATCATACCAGCGTTGTATTTCTGTAAAATAATACCGTTATATTTGCTTATTTTTGCACTCTGCTGCAACGTTTTTATTGTTTTATGTTGATTAATTGTGATCGGCAGAGTAAGAACTCCGCGTGTGAAGTAAATTTTTATTTGTTTTGGAATGGGTCAAGAAACTTCTAGCGATATCAGGGAATTAGTAATATAATTTCAGAATAAAGGAAAAACTTTCAGAAAAATTGGCTCTATTATAAACAGAAGCCATAATACTGCAAACAAAATTGTTCATAAATACGACAAATACGGCAAAATAGAAAGTTGTTCAGGGCCGGGCTGACTAAAACTTTTGAAAGAGGCTGAAATAAGATCTATAGTGCAAAAAATAATTTTTTTTAAGTGCCGTTAAAATATAAGAGCGAGTTTCGGCAACATCAAGAACTATCTTAAATGCCAGTATAACTCGACGAGCATTACACGAAAACGAGTTACATGGTCAAATCCCGCGAAAGAAACCACTTATATCGCTAGCTAAAAAAAAGATGCCTAGAATACGCCAATAAGTATCAACATAAAGATGTTTCTTTATTAAATAAAAATGTCAGGAAGTTTTTGAGCTTGAGGTCAAGTTTTTTACTTTTATTTTAAAATTTCCAATATTTCGCTGTATCACTGGGTAGCATCATCAGGGTTAATATCAATAAAAAACGACAATAAAGAAAAAATAAGTATAACAGTTTTTTTTGATCATAATACGTAAATAAAAAGATAAATCAATCAATATACACACATATTGAATAATAACACTAACAAAGCAAACTTACATTTAGATATTGTTTTTTCCAAAAGAACACTAAAATGAATAATGTGCTTTTTAGTTTTGAAGGTAAATTTGAGGCATTTGCCTCCAGTTAAAGAGTGACGAACAAAAACACAATCAAAGTGCTGACCAAAATTTAATAACCACGGTTAAGCATGGAGAGGGTTGGGTGATGGTGTGGCGGTGTATGGAGGCAACCGGAGTTGGCAATTTGGTTTTTATTGAAAGTATATTGAATAAGACGGACTACCTGAACATTTTTCAAAACATAATTCCAGGCAGTGTGGAAAAATTGGGGTTGGAAAGCTATTACATTTTTCCACAGGAGAACGACCCCAAACATACGTACTATATAGTAAAAGAATGGCTATTGTATCGCACTCCCAAAATAGTGGATCATCCTCTCCAATCACTGGACTTAAATTCAACTGAACATTTGTGGCAACATTTGGACCGCAAAATCCGAGAAAGAGCAATTAGCAATAAGGATATGCTGCAATCCGGTGTAATGGAGGAATGTCAGAAAATTTCATCTGATATAACGTAAAAAATTAGTAGAGTCGATACTCAGAAGTCTAAATGCCGTAATTAAAGAAAAAGGAAAATCAACAAAATTGATTTTATATTCATTTTAAAATAGTTTGTACACTTCTTTTTGACTCGTAAATAATTATTTTTTTTTTTTTATTTTTGTTGTAAAATTCTGTTGTAGTAAATATTTTTGTTTAGAATAAGGTAGAATATTGATTTAAAAACAAGTAAGAGTGTAGAATATTCGGCTGGGCCGAATCTAAAATACCCTTCACGATAGTCACGAATATGTATAGTATATTAAAAATGTGACCTAAATATGCTCGGTTATATATGAACCGATATCGGATTTTTCTATTTTCTGTATTTTAGTAACCTTCTTTTATAACGAGAATTGCTTTCCAGCAAAAAAAAAAAAAAAAAAATTTTTAATGGAAAAATCGGTTCAGGCTATATCTCGGGTATATATGGACCGATATCGAAAATTTTAATTTTCCATATTGATATAACCTTATATCATTACCAGAACTGCTTTTGAGCACAACAAATTGTTTCAGTTCGCTTACGCGATATTTTCATGAAAAACCCGATTTAGGCTATATCTCGGGTATATATGGACCGATATCAGAAATTTTAATTTTCTCTATTTTCTTAACCTTCTTTTATAACAAGAATTGCTTTTCAGTAAAAAAAAAAATGTTATTGGAAAAATCGGTTCAGGCTATATCTCGAGTATATATGGACCGATATCGGATTTTTTCTTTTTCCATATTTATATAACCTTATTGCATTACCAGAACTGCTTTTGAGCACAAAAAAGTTGTTTACTCGGCATTTTCATCAAAAAACCTGTTAAGCTATATATCGGGTATATATGAACCGATATCGGAAATTTTAATTTTCCATATTTATATAACCTTATTTTATTACCAGAACTGCTTTAAGGTGAAAAAAGTTGTTTAAGTTCGCTTACGCGGCATTTTCATGAAAACCACGGTTTAGGCTATATCTCGGGTATATATGGACCGATATCGGAAATTTTTATCTTCCATATTTATATAAACTGATCTTATTATCAGAACTGTTTTTAATCAAAAAAAAGTTGTTAAAGTTCGCTTACGCCACATTTTCATGAAAAACCCGGTTTGGGCTATATCTCGGGTATATATAGACCGATATCGAAAATTTTCATTTTCCATACTTATACAACCTTATTTTGTTACCAGAACCGCTTTAAAGCAAAAAAGGTTGTTTAATTTCGCTGACGCGGCATTTTCATGAAAAACCTGGTTTGGGCTATATCTCGGGTATATATGGACCGATATCGAAAATTTTCATTTTTCATATTTATATGACCCTATTTCATTACCAGAACTGCTTTTGAGCACAAAAAAGTTGTTTAAGTTCGCTTACGCGACATTTTCATGAAAACCCCGATTTGGGCTATATCTCGGGTATATATGGACCGATATCGGAAATTTTCATTTTGCATATTTATATAACCTTATTTAATTACCAGAACTACTTTAAGGCGAAAAAATTGTTTAAGTTCGCTTACGCGGCATTTTCATGAAAACCCCGGTTTAGGCTATATCTCGGGTATATATGGACCGATATCGGAAATTTTTATCTTCCATATTTATATAAACTGATCTTATTATCAGAACTGTTTTTAATCAAAAAAAAGTTGTTAAAGTTCGCTTACGCCACATTTTCATGAAAAACCCGGTTTGGGCTATATCTCGGGTATATATGGACCGATATCGGAAATTTTCATTTTGCATATTTATATAACCTTATTTAATTACCAGAACTACTTTAAGGCGAAAAAATTGTTTAAGTTCGCTTACGCGGCATTTTCATGAAAACCCCGGTTTATGCTATATCTCGGGTATATATGGACCGATATCGGAAATTTTTATCTTCCATATTTATATAAACTGATCTTATTATCAGAACTGTTTTTAATCAAAAAAAAGTTGTTAAAGTTCGCTTACGCCACATTTTCATGAAAAACCCGGTTTGGGCTATATCTCGGGTATATATAGACCGATATCGAAAATTTTCATTTTTCATACATATGTAACCTAATTTCATTACCAGAACTGCTTTTGAGCACAAAAAAGTTGTTTAAGTTCGCTTACGCGACATTTTCATGAAAACCCCGATTTGGGCTATATCTCGGGTATATATGGACCGATATCGAAAATTTTCATTTCTCATATTTATATGACCCTATTTCATTACCAGAACTGCTTTTGAGCACAAAAAAGTTGTTTAAGTTCGCTTACGCGACATTTTCATGAAAACCCCGATTTGGGCTATATCTCGGGTATATATGGACCGATATCGAAAATTTTCATTTCTCATATTTATATGACCCTATTTCATTACCAGAACTGCTTTTGAGCACAAAAAAGTTGTTTAAGTTCGCTTACGCGACATTTTCATGAAAAACCCGGTCTAGGCTATATCTCGGGTGTATATGGACCGATATCGGAAATTTTCATTTTCCATATTTATGTTACCTAATTTTATTACCAGAACTGCTTTTGAGCAAAAAAAAGTTATTTAGCTTCGCCTATGCGACATTTTCATTAAAAATCCGATTTGAGCTATATCTCGGGTATATATGGACCGATATCTGAAAAAAAAATTTTTTGCCTTTTAGTCACCATGCTTAATAAGTGTGTGAAGTTTGAAGCAAAACGAACAACTTTTGTTTTCAAAAATTTTCATACAAAACTGCAAAAAAAAATGGCTTTTTTCGGAATTTTGAATATATCTCAGCTATACGTGGACCGATATTACTGAATTTCAATAGCAAACCCATGAATCGATGGGGTAAAAGAATGGTGAAAGAAAAAAGTTTCTAAGTCTAATGGTTTTCTCAGAAACGGTATTTCAACAGCGGACAGACGGACAGACGGACAGACGGACATCGCTTAATCGACTTTTCCATTAATTCTGATTCAGAATATATATACTTTATAGGGTCGCAAAAAAAAACTGTAGAAATTACAAACGGAATCACAAACTTATATATACCCTTAACATTTTTGTGAAGGGTATAATAACTAAATGTAAAACTTTATCATAACTAAAAAGACTGAAATAAAAACAATATTTTAAGAAATATTTTGTACACTTTATTTTGACGCTCACAGTATATGCACATATGTATACTTATGTCTATTTTTTCATGGCTTTACTATATAGTTGATTTGTACGAAATAGATTTCTTTTTTAATTTTGTTCCACAATATTTATCTTAATTTAAATTTCATTCTATTCGGCTGATGGCAGAATGAACAAAATATTTATTGAAGGTCAGTTATATTTAAAATCGTATGTTTATACCAGGGATGGGCAGTAGAGCGCGTTGAATTACACAGAATAAACATGTTGCTTTACACTAAGTCAAATTAAAAATAACATGTAAGAAACAAACATACGACCAGTGTTTTGTTTTATCTCTGTTTATTTTGTGAAGCTACAAAATTATATTAAATTTTTCTTTCTCGTTGGTATTCGCAAGAGTTGCCGCTGTTATTAATTTTATGCATGAAACAAAATATGCAAGATGTTCTGTTTGTGGGCTGCAGTAGTTGAGTACGACAATAGTATACAGCACATATGTTAACATTTCGGTTTTTATTTAAAACTTTTTGTTTTTTATTTTTTATTATGGTGTCCTGTTTACACATTTTTTTATGCACAGAGCAGTATAATAAAAGTAGTGATTAGAAATTAGTTCTTTAATATTCTTTACTACAAATTAAAGATTTTCTTTTTGTTTCTGTTGTATATTTAATAAAACCCCAAATCAACATATGACATACAATATTCACATGTTCAGCACCGTGGCCATATATCTGATTAAATGTATAAATTTTTAAGTAAAATTTGGTTTAGCTTAGCACAGCAACACATCAAACTTTTTGAGTCAAACTTCATTTTAAAATTGTTTTGAAAAGAAATTAATGCTTTTCATTGTATCTAAAATCATGGTTTGTTAGTAAAAAAAGGTTTTTTAAATAGTGTATGCACATACATATATACATACATATGTATGTCTGTATGAAACTACCAAAATTGAAATAATTTTTTCAAATTGAAATTTTTTATAAAAACTCAACATATTCCTAATTAATTGAATTTTTTTTAACTTAATAATTTTTTAAATTACATTTTAGGTTTGTACATTGGGTTTTAGTTCAAGGTTTTCCTTTCTTAAGTTTTTTCTTAAGAGCGTTTCTTACATTCTCGCCATATGATTGCGGTTATATGAGCAACTTCTTGTTGAGGAGTTCGGGCTTTCTAATCCCTCATGTATGCAATTTCCCAGCAATCAATGGAGGACAAGGCTTAATGAGTTGGTAAACCGAAGCCCATTAAGAGCATCAGCCCTTAAACCAACTCACCCGTCAATCATCACCACTGGTTCCTTACAGTACACGTATCTGTTGTATAGTGAACAGATCCTCGGGAGATTGTTAGCCCTCGAAAAAAGCCACACACCAAACAATTATCAAGGATACCAACACTCCCTTCCTGCGTTTTAGATTTCAACCACAGCCAGAACGTTTCAGCCAAGGTAGGCAGTTCAACCATGATCAGCCCGGGTCGAACCGCAAGCAGAACTACCCGGAGGCCATGCTGATCCCCGTTCTGCCAATTTATACCCTTGGTAAGGGTTTCGGAAGCCAACACAACATAAGTCATGCGGCTTCCTATAGTCTTGTTTGCCGCACCAAACGAGGGACCCCTTCCCGTCTTTTCTACGAAAAACAGAGCGCCCAAGTTAGGAATACGCCAAGGCAAAACCTGTTCCCCGCGGGGATAGCTGGGGGACAAATAGCTGTTTACACTACTGATCAGCAGCCATTGGGATTTGACTTTGGATCATGACGTATCATGATCTGCTGCCTTAACCACTCAGCCACTGAGCCATTTAATTATTCTCTATCTATATTCATCTCGTTTTGAATCACATATGCATTTTGTTAATTGCCCACATTGTTTGTACAGCGTTTGTTGTCCCAGAACTAGCGGTATTTCTTTTTTAGTCATTAACATACAAATTTTTGTATTTTAATAATTCTCAGTACCCAGAGATGTAAATATTAATTTATTGATTTTTTTTTTTTTTTTGAACTTTATATTTTTTTAAATTAGATTTTTGGTTTGTACATTTGTACATCGGGTTTTAGTTCAAGTTTTTCCTTTCTTAAGTTTTTTCTTAAGAGGGTTTCTTACAATACAAATTTACTGTGATCAATAATTTTTGATTGAAGAAGAGAAGAAAAATACTAATCAAATCTTTAGCTGGGCAACAACTAGCTGTTTCGTAGTCTTTCTTTGTATTGATATACTTTGGATGTAAATCCAATACATTCATGAAAGAGTGCATTCATACTTTGGTTCAGTGATGGCTTTTCTACGCAAAAAGTAATCGACTTCACACGAATGGTTGCCTAAAACGCAAACTAAATTATGTATTGGGTTCAAAATTTGGCAGCAGTCTATTAAAATTTAGTACTTACTCGTAATAGTAGAAGAGTCATTGCAAGTTACTGTGTGTGAAATCGAAAAATTTTTTATGAAAATAGTCTCTCACTTAGTTTGAAAACTTGCTGTTTTTCCCTGTGGACGCTACGAACGGAGTTCTTTTAATCCGCAATAAGCTATAGTCTTAGTTCAAGTTTACGTTTTTTTTTCAACTATATACATCTTATTTGAACAAAATTCATTTTACAATTTTAAATTTAGCCTCAGCGCCATAAAGGCATTTTTGAGGAAAGTTGGCAAAAAAAAAAAAACCAAATGTACAAATAAAATATATATATTATAAAAAATTTTATTATAATATATTTTACAAAAGTTTTTTTAATACCGCCAATATAATCAATTCGCTGTTTGGTTATCTCTAATCTGCATCTGGGAAGTCTATAATTTGTTCTATTTCGGGTATTGAAATTTACTTGACTTTGCGTAAAAGATATAGTGTGGTAACCAATTTTATTAACACATTTAAAAACAAACATCAGAACTTGGTATTCATGCAACCCACAGATTGGTAATATAATTTTGCTCCTTATACAGTGAAATAGTTGAATACAATGACGGTAAATTGTAAACAATTTTTAATGCTTTGTTTTGCATACGCTGTAGAGATTGAGGAAAGGTATTATTTTTATTGCAAGCATACACAATAGCTAAATAATTCAAATGAGATTGAATTAAAGCTTGATAAATAATCAATTTAGTTGTTTTCCCTAATTTGTTTCTTAATTTATATAATATACCAATTGGTGGAGGTATTTTCTTTTTTAGCTCAGTTATGTGTAGGTCCCAAGATAAATTGCTTTGAAACGTTACTCCTAAATACTTAATGGAATGTGTTTCATGCACAATTTTTCCATCTGTATAGACATAAAAGTTGTTGTTGATACTAAAAGAATGTGCTTTGAAGCGAATTAGGTGGGTTTTTTCAGGATTAAGCAATAATCGATTTAATCTCGCAAATTAAAAAATCAGAGAAGCATCCTTCTCAATTTGAGTTTTAAGCACCAAATCATGCTTATATGGGTACAGTACGCACACATCATCCGCAAACATACACAGCTGACCATTTAAATCTAGATTATTTATATCATTTATGTAAATCGATAATAATAATAGTGGCCCCAATCCATTGCCCTGTGGTACCCCGTATTCAACAGAGGCAAGAAAACTTTTTGCATTGTTTATATTAACAAATTGTTTCCTGTCTTTAAAATAACTCTAAAATAACAACAGTTCACTACCCTAACATCATAATACTGTAACTTTTGTAGTAATATTCAATGATCTACTAGGTCAAAAGCCTTAGTAAAATCAAAAAACACTCCAGCAACTCCAGAAAACCCATCGTCACGACCCTGACAAATACTTTTAACAACATTAAGAACATCATCTTCAGCGCCACATCCTCGTCTAAGCCCGAATCATACAAAAATTTATTCGTCTCCATGTAAGTTAGCAATCGTTCACAAAATATTTTTTCGAAAATTCTATCAATTGAAGATAGAAGGGCAATCGGTCGATATTTATCAACAGTGTCAACGTTTATATCTTTAATTAATCATACTATTTTATGAACCTTTAATACTTCAGGATAAACTGAATGATAAATACATTTTGTTAAAAATGTCGCACAAAACTGGACCTATCTCATTCCGACATTCCTTGACGAATTTTGGGGATATGTTATCATAGCCTGAACTTTTATTAACGTCCACACCTATTATGACCCTAATTATATTATCAATATTTATATTTCCAAGCCTGAAGCGGTCTCTTGACTGAGAAAGAGTTCTAAGCAAATTACAATTGTCACTAGGACAAATTGTAATTTCTCACTTGAGTTTATCTATGGTTGTTTTATTTGATTACATGAAATTCTTTCCCCTTGAGCGTTATTCAGATGAATCTCATTACCTTTTACACGACCTAGTGTACACTGAAAAAATTTTGTTCAGAAATTCTCTGAATTTTGACATTACTTTTATGAATTTTTTCATTATTTTTCAACCATTGTAACTTTTTATAGAAATAATGAAACAAATTTCATTAGATTATTTTAGTGAAAACCTTCATAAAAGTAATGAAATATTTTAATAAGAAACCTGACTTATTTTCATTAAAAGTATGAAAGACGACAAATCATATGATTAGTGAAATAATTTCTCTAGATCAAAGAATCAATTTCATAAAGCACATGAAAGCTGTACATTAAATTAATGAAAAAGTAACATTTATTTAATGAAATAACTTCTTTGTACTAATGTAATATATTCATTAAAAATATGAAAGTCCTTCATAAGGTCAATGAAGTTATTTCATTTATCTAATTTTATTACTCATTGAGCACCTGAAAAATTTACATTAAATCAATGAAATAGTTACATTTGTTTAATGAAATAATATTATAACACACATTAATAAAATATGTTCACAAATGTACGTAATAAGATCAATGGAATTATTTCATTTATTCATTGATATTTCATTTCATTACACAAACAATACTATTCCTTGCTTTTGTGAAATTGTACCTAATTATGATAAAAGAAAATGTTGAACAAGTATTCACCAAATAAAACAGATTTTATTAATTCAAATGACTTCAATGCACTGGTATTTAAATTTTTTAAACTATTATTATGCTGATTTGAGTACATGCACATATGTACATACATACCCAAGTTCGGTAGCCAGAAATTGATTTGTCATTGATCTAACGAACTCTATTTCATTGGAATTATGAAACGCATAAAACTTACATTTTAATAAAAAGACCTTGACATTTTTTAAACTGTAGCTTAAGATTAATAAATGCCCATTAATATATCTTACCAAAATTCAAAGAATTTAAAAAAAATTTAATTTTGTTGTAGTCATAAATCCAATGACTTTTTTTAATGAAACTATGAAGCTTAATGAAACAATTCTGATGGAACTATTTCATAATATATATGAAGTTTCATGCATATTGTGAAAAGTTTTCATTTGATTAATGAAAAGTATTTAATGAAACTGTTTCATTAAATATATGACGCATAATTCTTTCAGTGTAGTATAAATAAATTTCTAAGATTTTTTGGGATCGTTTCCAATTCTTGATAAGCTGTCAGCGTAATAGTTATCTTTAGACTTCTTGGTAGCAATTTTTATAACTTTGCTTATTCGCTTCAAAAAATCTGCGTATCTCTGATTACTTCCAGATTTTCTCTTTTTCTTTAAAACTTTCTTTTTTAGCAATATTAACTTTTGAAGATTTTTATTAATCCATGGCGTAAGCTGGAACCTGTTTTTTACATTTACTCACTATGCTCGATTCATTTCATTAGCAAATTTCATGCAAGCACAGAAATTTACTTTTTTATATTGGATCCGTGTAGACTTTAATAAGCTGCCAGCTATTGAAACGCGAGCACACTTGGGTCCAATCTGGTCCCGTTGTATTGCATCAGTGGAGGTTTGGCTAAAATGTTCTTAAATTCTTCAACATAAAGGTCAGGATAAAAACTAACATATACAATCAATCATATTTTCTGTGTACTACCTTTCCCAGTTTGAGAAGACAAATCACATTAAAATTTTAGTGTTCTAGTTTTACTTAATTTTTTTATTTTTATTTTTTTTAAATTATTTACTTATTTAATATTCCACAATTTTCTAATTGCAATAAAAGGTTGCATAAACTCGTAATAAATATATATGTAATATCAATATAAAAATGTTTCACCAAAAAAAAAAAAAAAAAAAAAAAACCACATATTACTTAAGTGCAAATACAACGTAGTGGAATAAATTTAGATTATTTAATAGTTCACAAATATTTTTTGCTGACAAGTTCAGTAAACAAATTCATGTAGATAATTAATCGAAAATATATTATAATATCTTTTTTATTTGTGTCGTGGAGTAAAACAATGCCAAGAGGATTTTTGTTTTTTGCCATAAAAAATAAAAAAGCGAATATTTTTAAATTATTCAATATATTTTTATTTTTTATTTCAAAGCAAATATGTCCCGAATGTTTTAAAAAGCAAATATTAAGTATGATAAGAAATTGTATTTGACTTGATGTGCTCGTAGACTGCATATTGCAACGTTTGTACTGTCAGAAACCTCCTGCGGAGTCTTTAGTTGCAATTGAAATAATGACAGACAATTGTTTGTTACTTCAAAACTTTTCACTTAATACCGCTGTATATTAATTTGCTAGAACTGCTTACTGTTAAGAATTATGACTGTCTATCAACACGTTTGCAGTTGCTCTGTAGATCTCTTGCTTATGGTCGCTACCACACTCGTACTTGCGTTGCAAAACTGCCATAATTCCCCCCTACTTGCCTCCGCAAGAAACTGGCACAGTCTCCCAAAACCTCTGCCCCAGAGCCTTTTAATGTCGGAATTAGCTTGATTGCTTTTTTTTCATTGCCTCAGCTGTTTTGGTTTGCCACTGTGGCGAACTTGAACTTAAAGACGTTAAACGGGACACTACCATCAAATGTGGGCGCTTTTATCCTGTTTTCAACTTATTCCATGACGCGCAACGGCGCATTTTACAGTTGTAGACTATTAAATTTAGTTTCCAAGCTATGTAACTTCTGATCAAAAGCATATACTAAAGTATGACATTTCTGTCTAAATCGGTAAAATTTTTCGTCCATTATCTTCACTCTAACGTTCACGGCCTCAGAAATTTTTATCAACCTTTCATTTGTTGTTCCAGATGCTTTTTTGATAGTTTTAGAATTTTAATCTATCTTCTGCATTCTTTAGAGCTTTCTTCCATCTTCTGCTGTATACATTTAGTGTTTTTTTTAGACGCTTATATTAGTTTTACTTGTTTGTATGTTAGCAACACTCGAAATCCATGCCATATGAGTGACTATTACATATATACATATATGCGGAATCGTAATACATATATGCGGATATGCCTACAGTAGACAATGTAACCACTGCTACGTACGCTGATGATGCCGCCATTATGTACGCAAACAAGTTCCCACAAGAGACTTCTGCACGGTTCAAAGGCAATTAACTCGCATCGAACAGTGGCTACAGAAATGGAATATACAAATTAATACGCAGAAATCGTAACTTTCACTTTGAGAAAAGGAGATTCCCCAACACTTACGTTGTTTGGAAATTCTGTTCCAAAATCACATAACGTTAAATACTTAGGTATCCATCTTGATAGAAGACTTACCTGGAAGGATCATGTTAAACCTAAGAAAGAATACTTGAATATTAAAACCGGAAAACTATATTGGCTCTTGGCACCAAAGTCTGAACTAAGTTTAAGAAACAAGATCATTCTCTACAAAACAATTTTGAAACCAGTTTGGACCTATGGTATTCAAATCTGGGGCACAACAAGCAACTCTAATGTGAAAATACTCCAAGCATATCAATCAAAAACTTTAAGATTATTGGCTAATGCTTCTTGGTTTATAAGTAACAACTGCTTACACAATGACCTGCAAATACCCACCATAAAGGAAGAAATAAATAAGTTCACTGAAAGATATTTGAATAGATTAAGCAACCACTCCAACTTATTAGACCTTACACTGCTAGACGACAGATAATAGATTCGTAGGCTTAAAAGATTTCATGTTCTTGATTTACCTTTTAGAAGATAAATATAAATATAAACTTTAACATTTTTAATATAAAAATTATTTATTTTTTTTTTTTTAATCATAATTTTAATTAAAAATTATTTTTATGGTCTACTGAGTTCACTGGAACTTGGTAGAATAAGCTATCTTTAAAATTCTTATACATTTTGCTTAATATTTTTATTTATTTATTTTTTTATTTATATTTCCTGCACAACAAGACTAACAACCTGTTTATAAGACACGACTCGTCGATAAAAAGCGCTAACTTTGTAAGCTTTTTCTGGTTTTGGTTTACAAACCGCAACTATTGACGATTAGCATTGAAAAACGTAACATCTGTCAATTTATTTTGGTTTGTAAGACGTGAGTCGTGTCACCACAAATGTCAAAATCGGCGAATGAAGAACCATGCTCATCAATGGAAAATGTGTAGAAAGTTTTATAAATAATAAGAAATTATAATAAAAATTGTTTATAAGTGGTAATAAATAATAAGAAAACTAGGAATGGAAATTGCAACAGAATGTTCTAAGAATCTCTCAAATTTCTGGAGGCATGAACTGAAATCGTTTTTTCGTTGATTTGTATACATATATACATACATAATAAAACATACACATATACAACATAAAACTTGCAGTTAATATATACAATTTTTGTTTGTTTATTCGTTTTCTTCCAATTAGACCGCCATAAAAAAAACCTTTCCACAAAATATTTTGTTTTATTTATTTACTTATAGATGCATATGTATGTAAGTATGTCAACTGTGCCTAGAATAGGATTGCCGTTTTTTAGGTTGAAATATATTTTTTGGTATGAAAAATGTAAGCAGATACAGTCAAATCCCGATAATTCGTACCCCTATAAATCGTAATTCCCGATAATTCGTAATAAACAGTCGGTCCCTTGTAAAAATCTCGATAATTCGTAAGATTTCCATTCATTTTGGTTCACTCGATAATTCGTATTTTTTATAAATCTTATAAATCGTAATTGTTTGCTAACTACCAGTTATAATTCGTAATAAAACATCAGAAGCATGGAAATAATAATGATTTTTGTTTGCCGCTATTTTTTTCGTGGGTTTTTGCTTGGGTGTGTATTTGTTTTCTTAAGATCAGTTTGTTACATGCTTATTATTTCTTTATTTCGACCGTTTTTTCCTTTCTTAATATGTGTAATTGTTCGAGCTTAAGGTCTTTCTTGGAATTTTTAGTTTTTTTGGTTTTTAATTATCTGGCAATATTTCGCTTTCCTTTGGATAGCTTCTTCAGGCCACATAATATTTATTTAATGTCAATTGAAATTAAATAAATATTATTTGGCCTGAAGAAGCTATCCAAAGGAAAGCGAAATATTGCCAGATAATTAAAAACCAAAAAAACTAAAAATTCCAAGAAAGACATTAAGCTCGAAAAATTACACATATTAAGATCAGTTTGTTACATGAACAATAAAGAAAAATGTCAAAGCGCACGCATAAAACTGTCGGTATTACAAAAACAAAACAAAAATTTGCAGCCATTGACAATGGAGAGAAGAAAATACGAGTAAATGTTGCTAAGATTTGAAATTGCTCCTTCAACTCTTACTTCAATCAGTAAGCTAAAGCGTTTACTCAGTCCCGGCAGTCTAACATTCAGATTAGTGGCCCACTATTATTTTTTGTTTGGTATTAAAATTACACGTATCTTACGCTAATTAAATGAATTTGATATTTTGTTTTAATTATTTTGTATTTTATTTAATACATATAATATTTTATGTTTTTTATAGTTTTAGTAAATAAATCGAAAACCCCCGTTAATTCATATTTATTTTATTTTAGCCCCGTTAAATCGAAGCCTCGCTAAATCGAAAACCCCTATAATTCGTAAGAAATGATCGATCCCTTGCGATTACGAATTATCGGGATTTGACTGTACTATTTTTTCGTATGCTGGCAACAAAAAAATAACATAAATGTTTGACATATACGCGAATTTAAGTAAATTGCACCACACGCGTTTTATAAATCTAATTTCTTACGCACTCGTCTTTGAATTGGCTCGTCGCGAGTGAGCTAATTCGTATCCTATAAACAGGCTGTAAGTCTTATAGTTACAGTACAGGATTTTGTATGTGTACAAGCAGTATTAAGATGCAATGGAAAATAGGTAATTAAAATAAGAATAATTTAGAAATTGATTGAATAAAAAGGAATTTCCTAAAAGATATTGCCTTGTTGTTTGTTTATTGTAAAATAGATTGCAAATAAATTATATAAAAAAAAGAAGAAAAAATATGAGTGACTATTACATATATAGATTGCTACGATTTATTTTTTGCAAGGATCAAAGAGTAGAGAATAAACATTCAAGTAACCCATGGTTGTTCATTTCTTTGAAGGGTGTAAAAAAAAGTAAAGACGTGTGCAAAAGAAAAAGCTTGTTTTTTGTGTTTTTACAGGTATTTTTATTTTTAAATTCACAAAAACTTATTTAATATATTGGAATATAAAGCTGAATGTTTGTCAAAGCTTTCCAAAGTCTACTGATGATTAGAGTCCTATGAAATGTCGACATATATGCAGCTAGGAAACAAAAAAACAAGCTGTTTACAATTTATCTTTTTTGAAAGACAAGATTAACTTTATAATTTTAGTGCATAAAATCATGCTACTGAAACATAGAACATGAAGGATTTTTAAATTTCGAACATTAAAATGAATGGACAAATTTTAGAAAAACTTGGTCAGAAATATGCCTTGAACTTATTCACCTTGCAGAGAGGACTAAGTGAATCCAGACATTTAGAGATAATTTATTTGTATAAGCTGAAAAAATGTTCAATTTCTCTCAAAAACTTTTTAATAAAGATTTATCTGTTCGAGTGGCAAATTTACACAATAGACGGACTTTTAAAAGTGTATAATTTTTCAAGTTTTAAGCGACAATTAACAATCTTTCGATCAATTGTTCGAATAATTTTTAAAGCAAACTTATTTGTTTGAGTCTACGACGATTTTTTTTTTAGCGTTTTACTGCATCATCAAAAATATTGGTTTACTGTTTCTGTTACACTTTTGGGCGATTTCCATTTATTTGATCATTTATATCTACAGCCATTATCGCTGAAAAGCCACAAAAGTTTTTGAAATTAAATCTTTAGCAATTTACAGCAAACAAAAGCCGAAGTACTCAACAAATTAAAGGATTAAATAGTTGAATAGTTATTTCTACGTTTTCAACCACTTCACATAAAGCATTTAGTGGAATGAACATAATTAAGTTTCTGATCTCTCCAAGGAATAAAACATCAGACAAATAAAACTACGAAAACATAAATCTATGTAACTTTATATGTATGTAATAAGAACATAAGCACATATAAAGAAAATTATTTCATCATCATAGTCGCTTGATTGAGATTAAATGATTTGTTTATATGCAGCATCAACAGTTCATTTATATTCGAAATGTTTATTTTTATTGGCAACATTAACGACCATTGAATTACAATCGCATACACGAACAGTAGCCATAAAGGCAGACAAGTAGTCGAAAAATCCACTTGCAACATACAGCCAATCATTTTCGCTCATTCAATGCACAAACATGCAGACAGTCTACCAGACAGACAAACAAACAGTCAGACAGACAGACAGACAGACAGACACATGGTCACATGAACTCAATCAGTTGTCAGTACGAGTATGTTATCGATGTCAATTATATTAAGTGGAATCCGTACGCGCTGTTTGTATTTCAAATTTATTATGTGTTTTAATTTTTCTACTTTGGATGCGGTCCAGCAAATTTAATTGCTTAAATTTATAAGAATTAAAAAAAACATTTTACAGAAAAAGCTTAGGCAATTCTACCATAAATAAATATTTTTATTTTCCTGTCTTTGTAGACTACCCCACCTGCCGCTCTGTTGAATGGAAGTGGAAATTTCATAACATCTGCCATTACTGAAAAGACTTCTCTCTCCAGCGCTTTCCCCGCCTCTAATGACGTCAATTTGATTGGGACGAATAGTTTGAATGCATTAGGAATGCATTCGCATCATCAAGAAGAGCCATCACCAAAGTACGCACTTGGACAAACATCAACACAATTGCAGACACTGCCTGAAGGCTGCAACCGGTAAGTTCATGCTGAATGTGTCTAAATATTTTTTCTTATTTGCTTTTGCTTATTAATTATGATTTTTATTTATTCAATGCTTTGGCATTTATATTTAGTTTTTCTTCTGATTTTATTAGTATTTATTATGTCTTAAACGCAGACAGCTTCTTGACCATTTATTACTACATTCGTTTTAATTTTTATGACTTAAATGTGAAATAAATGTGAATTTGCACTCACATGTATCAAAGTAGTTCAAATATATGTTTAATTATTTTTATAAAAAATATGATGTATGATGTAAAATTTCGGTAAAAGAAAAAAAAACAGATAAAAAAACACCAGCCCGTCATTAGGAACTTTTCATGCAATCTTGAAAAGTGCTAATATTGGTGCAAAAGCGCTTATGGCGTTTTCTTTTCTAGAAAAAGTGTAACATTTTCAATTTTGCTTTGCCAAAAAAATACAGAAGTATACAGTTTTCTCAACCTTTTTTCACATATTTATAGTTATTGCGACATCTTCTTTTCATCTCAATAAAACTTAAATTTTAAAACTTGAATTTTAAGAAAAAAAGTGCAGCATAAATGCAAAACTTTTTCAGGAAAGAAAACGGCATTAGTTGATAGCAACGCTCAAACCCGAAATACATTTTTCTTTAAATTTATTTTAAAATAAAATATTACATTTCTTGCTGCTAATTTTTATTTAAACTATTGTTTGTTTGAGTTATTTGTTTTTAGTATGTACGTAGCTGGTGAAGCCTAACTTTTCTTATGTCAATAAAAATGCAAATATTTGAATATTTCTTTATTAAATATTTTCCCAACGTTTCGTGAATTTTGTGTTCACTTCTTCAGGGGATTTGTATTTTTGTGACTTTACAACGTTAAACACAAATATATTGAATTATATTCATAACCAAGCAATACAACATTTGTACATTAATTTCCTTAAGAACTGTTTTTTATAATGTTTGTTTGTTGAGCTAGAGGTCACTTGTGTATATACTCGTAAATTATCGTTGTTTATTTGATTCGATGATATTTCGGCACTCCGTTGACTGTCCACAGAAAAAATTATAGTAAAAATAAAATCAACAAAATTTTTGTATGTATATATCATAAAAATTACCTTGGATATCGTATTTTGTTGTTGTTTAAAAAAATAGTTATTTTCGATCAATAATTTTTTTTACTAAACTTTTGTTTGAATCTACGAATTCCTTTACAGGTCCGCATTCAAACAATTTATTAATTGATTCAACGAATTTCGTTATTGAACACGAAAAACAATTTTTTCTGTGTCTTCTTCACGAAAATTTGAAAACACAAATTGAAATAATAAAAATATTCAACTACATTTACATTTTCAATGAAGTACTAAATTTTATTTAGTTATTTTTTCTTGGACCAGTACTTAAGAGATGACTCCTACATATGCAGTGCATTGTACCGGATCTAGGAGAATAGATTTTGAGCAGGGGGAAAGAGGGAGTAGTGTTTTTTAACATAGAGGCAACTTATTCCATAGGCGAAGCGTACGGCTGAAAAACGACTTCTCTCACCCCACACTGCGTCGATGCTCCAGTGAGTCAATAGAGTTGGATACCCTACTGTCACCCAAACATGAGAGTTGTATTATATATTCGGTGGTATAAATAGTAAGGAGATCGGATGGAGTGAATTACATCTTAGACCGTTTCGAAAGCCCGAGGCACTTGAATGCTTCTTTAGAGACATGCAAAATGTGTTCAGTCCCGCGAACATCACACTGTCTCTTCATTCCAAGAACATCCAGAGCATCCCATTCCTCAAGACTTATACCATCCATGAGTACATCATTTGGGTGAAGTTCCAGTTTACTGATATACCTTGTCGCATACTTAGAAAATTCATCTTTTACCAGCGGAACACTCAGATCTTTATGAATTCATGAATTTTTTACTTACCATGGAGGTGCAGTAATCGCTCGAAGAATTTAGTTTTGTCGTCTTTAAATTTTTTCAATGTTTGACGTTCAGGCGGTGCCCCATAACTGAATTCCGTAGCACCATATGGACTTTAGAATTGCATTGTATAACAGAAGTTTGCAATCCAAGTTCAATGTCAAGTTTCTGCCCATAAGCCAATTTAGTTGCGCTGCTTTTAATTTCAACTGATTTACTTTGCATCAATATGAGATTTCCACGTCAGTCTACGGTCGAGGGAATACCAAGGTTCTTGACTTCGCTGTGCTGCGGAATAGGTGAGTTTTTTTTTTTTATCTGGGTCCAGTACTCAGGGGAAGACCCCTACATATGCAGTGCATTGTACTGGAACTAGGAAAATAGGTTCTGATAAGGTGAAAAGTGGGAGTAGTGTTCGTGGAGGTTTAATTTTAACAATAACAAGACGAAAGACTAAAACAAACTCTATGGCAGCATTTAAAATGTTGGAATTAAATTAGTAAAAACTGATCAGTGTCCAGTGTATATACCTTCGACACTGCTCAGATTAACGAAATTTAGTCCAACACCTTCCACACTACACGGTAATGAAATGCATTGAAAATAATATTAATATTGAACATATAAAGAAAACACGGGCAACGGTGAAAAAAGACAACAAAGAAAAAAGAAACACCTGTACACATATTGTTACCTATTCCGGTGCACTTTGGTTTAATACGAAATTAATAATGAACTTAATTATGAATTAATGTTTGCTTATACAGTGTGAATGTGACATGAGTACATTTCTGTTCATTAACTTTGATTTTCCAAACCTTCAGTCATTTTTCCAATGTTGAAATATATTCCTGTAAATTTCGTGATGCTAATTGGTGGTTTTCATGAACGCTCAAAAACGCTGTGTCATCTGCAAAGGTAGAAGTGTGGATTCCGGATGTCGTTGGCATGTTAGAGGCGTAAATCAAATATCAAGTAGGCCCCAGTATGCTGCCTTGGGAAACTCCTGCCTTGATTAGCTGATTTGGGCTTATAAAATCGCCTTCTCTGATAACAAACTTCCGCCCATATAAGTAGCTTTCCAGAAGCTTGTGTGTATTTGCAGGCAAGTTTAACTTTATTTTGTGCATCAAGCCACGTGCCACACTTTATCAAAAGCTTGAGAAATGTCAATGAATAGAACTGAGCAATACTTCTTCTCTCAAAGGTCTGTCTTATGACATTGACTAGTCTGTGCGTTTATTCTATGGTGATGTGCTCAGCCCGAAAACCAAATGGCTGATCAGGGATGCATCCCACATTGTAAAATATTGGACTCAACTTCGCCATTTACAATTTTTCGAACAGTTTTGAAATTGTTGGTAAAAGGCTTATTGGTCTATATGATTCTACCTTAGTCAGATCCTTCCCTGGCTTGGGTATCATAGTAATCATTGAGACCTTCCACTCTGCAGGATAATACTCAAGGCGTAAAATAGCGTTAAAAATAAAAAGTAGAACTCTTCTAGCTACACGAGGTAACTGTTCAAGCATTTCACCAGTAATTTAATCAATGCCTGGAGCTTTCCTGGGGTTTATACTACCGATAACGTTTTCGACATTTTGAAAATTAAGTCTCGAACACAGGCGGTCTAACAACATATGATGGCAATTCCGCTGTATTATTCGGTGAATCATTTGTAATAAAAACGTTTCTCAAATTATCGACACACAACATCCCCGTTTCAGAATCGCTTCTTGCCCAGTCGCCAGTTGAAGTTCGCAGAGGTGGCTTACCTATTACGGGTCTTTTTAAACCATTTGTCGCTTTTCACAAGGAATAATCAGATTAAGGAGTACCATCAAGGCTTTCCAAATATGTTTTAAGGGAAGACATTTTGTGGACTTCAAGCAGATTTCTTAGCTGAGTTATGCATTCCCGTAGCCTAGTTTTAGGCTGGGGAGACCTGCGAAGTGGCCATTCTCTTCTGACTGTTCTTTTTTTCTGACAAAAGTTGCGCAATTTCAGACGAATAAGTTCTATTGGTTTCATTTCTGGATCTTATATGACTAGTGGTTGCATGCTGTACGGCCAGTTCGAGGTTTTCAGAAAAATCGTTAATTGACACATCAATATCCTCAGGCGTTCTCAAGGCGATATTTTCAGTGCAATGTGTACCCAAAAATTTTTTGTATTTGAGCCAATTGGCATGTATTGATAACTAGTTTTTAGTCAGTTATATTTTATTCACCTCAGAACAAAATTTTATCTATGAGAGCATTTTGCCAACCTTTCGCACTCATCTGTAAAAATTAAAAGAAATACTTTTTATCATCCCACACAATATTTTATAGTCCAAACACATTCAAATTGGGGGGTTTTTTTTTGGAAAATTACTATTTTGTTTGAATTGTTTGTCTTTCAAATATTTAATCATACGGACAATCGTATTTCATTTACTTTATACTTATCTTTATTTCTTAGCAATTAACTTAAAGCATTTTTGCATGTAGAACTTTTTTTTAGAAGCCATTTAGATAACATATTTGTTTGCATTTTATGTAGCTATGTATGTATATGTAGATAAGATTTTTAATATATTGTAACATCCCGTTAATTATTTCCATTTTTGCATATTATCTTTTCCATTTATCGCTAAACAATCCCTGCATCTAAAAAAAATACCAATTCATTCGAACTTCATGAAAAAAAAAACGATTTACCAAATTCCATCATTTAACCAACCAACCAACCACTTTTTAACCAACATTATCTAAATAATAATATAAAAAAATAATAACTAAAAAAAAAAAAAACAAAACTGTCCTGTAGTAAAAGTAATGGTTTTGCGATCAATGGCTCTTTACAAACTACCGAAATTCTTTCACAGACTAATGCGCCCACGAAAACAGCAACAACATTGGCGGTTACAACTGCAACAACAAATGATTTGAGTTTTCTACCGCAGCCACAACAACTTCAACAGCCGGCAGCTGCTTTTGTGTTCACTTCGCCAACCTCAACTTTTAAACGTAAGAAACAACAACAACTGCTGAAGGAGGAACAGGAAGTAGAGCAACAGAAGCAAAAACAGCAACAACAACAACAAAAGCATTACAACAATAACCTGAATAAAATTGGCAGTAGCCAAGAAAGGCCAATAGGCACCACTAAAAGTGCATTAACCTTAAAGGAAGATTGTTCCGTAAACAATACAATAACAAAGAGGGCAAATAAAAAAGGAAGTAATTTAACTCCCAAACGACAACGAGACAACAACAATACAACAAATGATAGAAAGACGGTGATAGACAATAGTTTAGGTGTTGCACTGCCAGACACCGTTGCATATGCGCCATCTTCTTCACAAACATTTTCTTACATCAGCGGAAACGGAACCCTAAACAGACACTCGAACGGCAACGGATCTACGCGTTTAACTTTCAAAACGCACACACTGCCAGCCGTTGGAAAAACATCAGCTTATTCAACATTCGTTACGGATGGTGTGGTGGACTTGCTGGCTAAAAACACTACAACAACAACAACAACATCGAAAGAAAGCAATAGAGACAGAAATAAAAACACACTGTCGGCAGCGGGCAAACGTGGCGATAAAATGCAAGCGAGCAGTAGTGGTGGCAGTGGTACCACAACAACGGCAAAAGGCAACAGTACCTCGAGTCTAATGGATGACATTGAAATGCATTTGGGCTTAATTGGTTGGCGCAAAAAGTGTCTTTACACCCTGCTGGTGCTTCTAATGCTCTTGATAATCATAAATTTGGGTCTAACGCTGTGGATATTAAAGGTCATGGAGTTCTCAACGGTAGGTAAAGGTCTAAAAATTGGTGATTTACTTATATTTCAATATAAAACAAGGATTATTTGTCGAAAAGAAATAAGCATTAAGCAAAATAAAAAAGACAATTGTATGCTAGAGCTTGTAAAAGAAATAGCAAAAATAAGGTTTGACTAAATTAAACAACACTATAGGTAAAAATTGCATAATATGTTTTGTTGACAAACAAACAAATTTCTTCATAGAATCTCGAGAAATCATTTTGTGAGTCATGATTCTTGCTTTGATGAAAAATGGTTTGAAATTTCTTGCAAGTTTTTAGCAGAAAGTTTCTCATAAACCTTATATGAGAATAACCATAATAATAACTGGCCCTAAAGTTTCTCATAAACCTTATATGAGAATAACCATCAATTGCCTCCTAGCTACTGACACTCATACAAAAGCTACAATAGTATGCCCTTGGGCAGTAGCCGATCAGTTTTTTTTTTTGTTTTAGAAAATTCTATCAGTGCTGGGGACTTACTAGTATTTGAAATTCACAAAATTTTAGAGTCGAGAGATGCCTAAAGGTCCGTGGCCACACATCGAACTATATGATTATATTTATATATGTCTTAGCGTTAGGTGTACAGATTAGCTTCCTCCGGTTTTTATTTCCGAATTTCGAGGCTTTATTGTAAAAAATTATTAATACATTTACGAGTATGATACAAAGTATTGCCCATCGCCGGCTCCTACTTATTCCCATTTTTCAGCGTACGGATCTAGCGTTGAAAAAACTAGTCATCTTTTGAATCGATCCACGAATCGATCCAATTTTTTACTTCTTCATAAGATCGAGGGAGCAACGTCTGGAAAATTTAATTTTTTTTGTTTTCTTTTAAAAACAGACACAAAACCTCCGAAGTTTTCTGCTTGTCGTATGTGTTTTGAGGTAACACTCAGGGTCTGTAGCAAGAATCTTTCGCAACATGGGGTCGAGCATTGTCATACTGTAAAATCACTTTATCATGTCGCTCGTTGAAGTGCGGCCGTTTGTTTTCCAGTGCTCGTTCAAACACATTAACTACGTTCGATAACAATCGCCTGTGATTGTCTCAGTCGCTTTTAACAACTCATAATGCACTTCGCCGAGCTGGTCCCACCAAAAACTGAGCATGATCTCGGAACCGTGAATATTCGGTTTGGCGGTTGCGTGGAAGCACGACCGGGATATGTTTTGGTCCTGGTATTATCGTAATGATCTCTACTATCTTTGCCTTTCAAACAGCTGTTCACAACCTAACAAACGCTGTTCAACATCCCTTGACTTCAACTTGTACGGTACCCAATTTCCTTGTTTGTGCATCATTCCTATAACTTTGGGGCGTTTAAAATCTCTTGTTGCGTAACCGCCAATAATGTCGAAACACTTCCCTCTTCCATCCCCATGTCAACTTTCTTTATCTTTGTATTCTTGGACCAGTATTCAGGGGATGACCCCAACATATGCAGTGCATTGTACTAGAACTAGGAAAATAGGTTGTGAGGAGGGGGAAAGAGGGAGTAGTGTTTGTGAACATTTGACTTGAACTTTCCAACGTTATAACAGACAGGAAATACGTCTGCAGGCAACTTATTCCACAGACGAAGAGTACGGCTGAAAAACGAATTCTCTCTGTAATGCGTAGTACGATTCGCCGCGCAATCGACTATAAATAGATGAGCTCTGTACGATGAACGCAAACCATGCATAAATGTGCGAGTTTCTGGAACAAGATTTCTGAAAAACGAATTCCCTCTGTAATGCAAAATCAATTGCAGTAACGATATAACAGAGTTACCCACCCTACACTGCGTCGATTGTCCAGTGACTCAATATATTTGGATACTCTACTGTCACCGCTCAGCTTCTTCGCCCCCTCCTGCGCTGAAACAACTCTTGGCACGTTCCTTCACTAACAGCGGCATCGCCACAAATGTTTGAAATCATTCGATGAGCTTTAGCTGCCGATGTTTTCATATTAAAGCATAAAATTCAAACCTCCCGCAAATGACGAGAATGTGGCTTGTAAGCTGACAATTTAATCGAGAATAACTTTATGACGCAGACACAAATCTACTAATGTTTCGATGGTGTTACGCTAACAGTTGAGCTTATTGTATGACATTAACGATACAGCCACCTATTACAAATTGGCGGAAGCAAAGTTGTACGTCTAATAAAAAGTGGTTTGAAACACATAAAATTTTGCCCGACAAACTTAAATATATATATTTTAAACTTTTATTTATTTATTAAATTCTCACAATGTGAACTAACAATAAGTATTCAAATCTTAATACAAAATACAAAAAATTAACTAAGTCCAGCCAATGCTAGAGAAAAATCTTTTATTTTGCACGGTCAATATCGGTAAAATCACCTATTTAACGTTCTGATGGTTCTCAACCGAGTGTGACCGCTAAAATTAAGTATGAGAAGAGAATTGGGGAAGTTACAGTTTGCTGATATACCTTTTGGCATACTTTTTCGTCTTTTACAAACGGAGCACACAGATCTTCGTGAATTTTTTACGTACCATGGTGCTGCTGAATTTTTTCAATGTTAGATATTAAGGCGGTGCTCCATTATTGAATTCTGTAGCACAACATAAGCTTTAGAATTGCGTTATATAACAAAAGTTTGCAATCCACCTTCAAAGTCGAATTTCTGCCCATAAGCTAATTTAGTTTCAGCTCAGTGACTTTTGCTTCAATGTGAGACTTCCACGTTAGCCCATGGTCCAGGTGAATTCCAAGGTACTTGACTTCATTTTGTTGCGGATTAGGTGAATTGTTAATTTGGATAGCCGAACAAGTTTTTTATGCAGTGTGAATGTAACATGAGTACACTTTTGTTCATTAACTTCCAAAGTTAAATTTGCCAAAGTTTTAGCCATTTCTCTAACACTGAAATCTACTCCTGCAGATTTCGAGAATCTAACTGAATGCTGTGTCATCTGCAAAAGTTGAAGTGTTGATTCCGGATCCCGTTGGCATGTCAGAGGCATAGATCAAATATAAAGTAGGTCCCAGTATGCTACCTTGCAGAAGTCCTCCTCCGATCGCCTTTTCTGATAAAAAATTTTCGGCCACATAAGTGGCTTTCTGGGAGCTTGTGAGTATCTGCAGGCAAGTTAAACTTTATCTTGTGCATTAAACCGGCGTGCCACACTTTATCAAAAGCTTGGGAAACATCAATGAATAGAGCTGAGCAATACTTCTTGTCCTCAAAAGTTTTTCTTATGACATTAGCTAATCTATGCATTTGTTCTATTGTACTGTGTTTAGCTCGAAAACCAAATTGATGATCAGAGATGCATCCTACATAATTCAATATTGGAATCAACTTCGCCATTAACAAATTTTCGAAAAGTTTTGAAATTGTTGGCAGTAGACTTATTGGTCTATATGACTCTATTTTGGTGGGATCCTTCCCTGGTTTGTGTATCATAGTTGTTTGGTCACAAATAATTAAATAATAATCATAATAATACTAATAATTAATAATAATAATAAATTAATAAATGAATAATATAACAAAAATATAAAACCAATAAATAAATGAATTGTAAAGAGAATAATTGGACATAGGCGGTTTTTAATCAAAATGAATGGTTGAATATTAAATACCGTTCCTTATATACTTAGTTTTAAGCATTTTATGTAAATAAAAAAGGCACTTGCAAGGTAACTGTGAAGCAAACAAGTAGTGTTCTGAGTTTTTTTCCACCGTGCCCTAAACTTTATTTAAATTATAATTTACTTAATTTAAATTCGCCACCGAATTATAATTTATTTAATCCGGCTTCCTAAAAACCATTAGGAAAAAACAATAGTAACCACAGACACTCTGCAGGATAGTATTCTAGACGTAAAATAGCGTTAAAAAAAGAATTCTTCTAGCAACACAAGGTAACTGTACAAGCATTTTGCCAGTAATTTTATCAAAACCTGGATATTTCGAGGGGTTTGTGTTCCTGATAACGTTTTCAACGTCTTGAAAATGGTTTTTGCGTACCATGGAGCTGCAGTAATCGTTCAAAGAATTTTGTTTTGTTGTCTTTGAATTTTTTCAATATAGGCTTTAGAGTTGAGTTGTGTAATAAAAGTTTGCACTCTAACTTCGATGTATAATTTCTGCCCGAGGTACTTAACTTCATTGTGCTACGGAATACGTAGGTTGTTAATTTTGATGGGCGAACATATTTGTTTTCACAATGTGAATGCAACATGAGTATATATTTCTTCATTAGCTTTGGTTTTCCAAAGTTCTAACCATTTCTCTACAATAGAAATGGTGAATTTTGAAATTTCGCATTCTATGTCATACTCGTCTCGAACACATGTATGTTTTTAGTTCAATTTTTTTTTTAGAGGCATAATAAATAGTTGACATTTTTTACTTGCTCGGCGATTTTCAGCTGTAGAAAAATGCTCATTTGCCATTACTTGTTCGGACTTTTGTTTTGCCGAAAAGAATACTGCAATCATGCTTCCGCCACCATATTCGTCTTCACCAGAATTCTTCCTGTTCCCAATTCATCCCTCCTGAGGGCAGGTTTACCTTCATACTATTGTCTTGCAACAGATCTATAATGTAAGGAACCAGTAGTGTTGATTAGACGGGTGAGTTAATTAAGGGCTAATATTGTTAATGGACTTTAGCGTACCAATTAATAAGCCTTATCTTCCATTAACTGTTTGGAAAATTGAATATTAGAGGGATTAGAAGGTTTGAGCTCTTCAGCAAGGGTTTTGCCCATTTGGCTACAAACTTTTGGCGACTTGTGTAAGCCTTGCAAGCTACATGACGTGAATCGTGAATAATTCAGCGCGTGGAGTTGGCCCATCATTAGATAAAGCTATTAAAGTAGGTGCTGATGTAAATCAATGACAATTTATGTTCCCTAAATTGAAGTGACTCAGGAAAATACAGCATTTTGTCGACAATTAAGGAGATAAACCCCGAATCACTATGAGATATCAAGATACAGAAACTGCAAATTAAAATTGCTTTGAATATTGAAAAAATTAAGGTGTAAGTGCTCTATATATAAGGGGAGGACTTTGAAGGAAAACAAATACAAATTGATAAATAAATAAATATCTTTTGAGAAATATTATGATGAATCATTTGAACTGATCAGAGGCATTTGAATATTTTACTCGTGATATTTATCACTCAGAGCGATACAGACCGCATGATTTCGTATAGAAAATCGGCCAGTTTTTCCCAAAATTGACATAGATGACCGCATCGATGCCTTTAGAATGCTCAAATCGCACTAAGAATTTTATTCTTTATTCTTCTAATGCTTGACGCACATACTTATTTTATGTATTCGGTAACAAACAACCACAAGAGCTATAGTACCACTTATGACCTTGTCGGCAAGTTTCTAAATATTATTATATATTGGTTACATTGGTATGTATCGAAGACATAAATTATACCTTGGTACATGATAAAGAAATTATTGAATATTTCGTAAAACTTAGTTTATAGCGGCAATAATGTTTCTTCTACGAATTCAGGTTTTCTGAACACAAAAGTGTTGGAGTCATTTTACAATCCCGAAAATAAAAGGCAGTCAGATGAAGTTTGTTTGCGAACGGTTGAAAGTGCAGAAAATATTTGAAAATATGTACAGATACATGAACACTATTCGCTCCTTTATTGCAACATAGTCATAACTAAAAAAAGGTTGGTAAGAGAAAAACTCATTTAAAGTTTTTAGTCTCCATACACGTCTTAGAAATTTGTTTTAGAAAATATCTCCTAAAGGAAACAGTTTAAAAGTAATTTGAATAAATTTTTTTGGTAGAAGGTAAACTGTTAACCATTCTGCATTTTTAACTCGAAAAGCTCATATTTTTTTTAACTATAACCCGTTGTACAAATGTACAAACCAAAAATTTCATTTAAAAATTATAAAGCTCAACAAAAATTCAAAAAATTAATATTTACACCTCTGGGTACCGAGAATTATTAAAATACAAAAATATGTATGTTAATAACTAAGAAGAAATACCGCTAGTTCTGAGACAGCAAACGCTGTTCAAACGATGTGGGCAATCAACAAAAATGCATATGTGATTCAATATGAGATGAATATAGACAGAAAATAATTTAATGGCTTGGTGGCTGAGTGGTTAAAACAGCAATTCATGATATGTGACCCGAGCTCAAATTCGAATGGGTTCTGATGAGTTGTGTAGCGACTACGAAACAGCTAATTATTCCCCAACTTGAAAGATTTGATTATTATTTTTCTTGCCTTCTTCAATCAAAAATTATTGATCACAGAATATGTGTATTGTAAGAAATCCTTCTTAAGAAAAAACTTTAGAAAGGAAAAAACTTGAAATATAACCCGTTGTACAAATGTAGAAACCAAAAATATTTTTGAATTTTTTGTATATTGTATATGACTATGTTGCAAGAAAGGAGCCACATACGTATATCCAGCTAACATATCGTTCCTTTATTGCAACATAGTCATAACTAAAAAAAGCTTGTTTCAAGTAAACAACATTTCAAATTTTTAGTTACCATACAAGCCTTAGAAAAAATTTTTAGAAAATATCTCCTATAGGAAACAGCTCAAAAGTAATTTGAATAACTTTTTACCATGATATAAAAGATAGAACTGTTAAAAATTCTGCATTGTTCACTCGAAACGCTCATTTTTTGAGATATGACTGTGTTGCAATAGAGGAGTGATATGATGTTTTTTAGACGATTGTGTTTAATACACAACTCCTTAAGGAATGCTGTGATGATTATCTGACGAATAACAATAACAACTTGTCTTTCAATCTAGAAATGTTTAATAAACGAAGTTTCTTGTGTGAATCATATCCAGATTACACGGCACAATTTTCACGAGTTGTAAGATAATTTTCACATGAGCCGAACTGATTCCCTCTACTCCTCTAAGTGTACCGGTTGACTTGGCAATGAGCATAATAGAAGAAAAGTGGTGGTTAATAACCCAACATACGAGAATTGAAAAGAGTTTATTTTTGCGTGTTTTAAGATTTTGTATAGAGGATAATAGGTATTTTCAGCATAATGGAAATATATATACACAGTTAAATGGACTCCCTATGGGATCTCCAGCTTCCCCAATTATTGCAAACATTATAATGGCAAAAGTTACTAGACAGCTCAGTCTAGATTAATGACTAAGTATGTAGATGATTTGTTTTGTATTATTCCGGACTTAGCCATTGAGAATATGTTTTCAACTTTAAATAATTTTAATACTAATATTAAATTTATAATGGAGAAGGAGGATGGAAGGAGGATAACTCAAGGCTTCCATATTTGGAAACAGTAGTTATTAGGATGAATAATAAGCTAGTTGTAAATTGGTATAAGAAGCCAACAGCATCAGGTAGAATAATTAATTATTTTTCAAACCATAGTAGAAGTGAAATCATTAACACAGCTAGAAATTTTATTGAAAGCGTGCTTACAATAAGTGATGAAGAGTTCCACAGAAGGAATATTAATAAAATCAGGAACTTTCTGGAAGATAACGATTTTGCAGATGAATTAATTAGAAAATTTGTGAGTCAGTTTAAAAATAGAGATATGCATAATGTATTTAGCGCAACAGAACCAAAAATTTATAAGTCTATTTAATAGGGAAAAATATGGAATGGCTCATAGGAGCTATAATACGCTAGATACATTATTTAGTAAGACTAAGGATATACTTTGTAACTTAGATATTGCTAATATAGTTTATAAAATTCTATGTAAGGGAAACGATCAGGATAATTGTACTACATAATAATAAGATAATACATAATAATATAATAATAAGTATACATAGGGACAACAAAAAACAAATTAAGGACATGGATTGCAGGATAATTTATATCCAGACAAAAAATATAGGCATATTAATTCACAAAACACAGCGTTATCTTCTCATCGCTCTAGATTAAATCACTATCCCCACTTTAAAAATGTTTCAATAATAAAAACAGAAAATAATTATAAGAAACGTTATATGTTAGAGACCTACAGAACAGAGAATTAATTTTAAACAGACACAGACAATACAGCACACAGCTGTAGGCATTTAGTTAGCAAAAAGTTAATACATTGAAATAAATAATACTTATAACTATAAACAATATTATTTATTTTGTCATGTTATTTGTATGTAAACATTTTTTGACAACATTTTTCAAAAAAAAATTTTATAACATTTTATTTTTCCTGACGATGATAAATTACATAAAATTTCGAAATATCGAAAATAAAATACCGTTAAACCTTTTTTATAAAAAACAAAAACAAATCAAGATCTTTAGCTGCAAAAATTAGAAGAAAAAATAAACTTCTTTCGTTATCTTGTGGAGGTATCTCACAGAAAAATCAGCTCGTACAATATTTTCTCCAGTACGAAAGAACTTCTATGATTAAAAGATGCGCTCGTCGGCAATCCAAACCTCTCTTCATAAAATTACCACTATCTAGCTAGGTATATATGTACATACGTACATCCTGGTGGTAAGAAAAGAAACCATAAGCACCAATGATAGGGAAAATAGGTAGCGCTTTAATTAAATTTTTACTAATGGCTATTGAAGTGATACTCGGATCATAGCTACATTTTTCTGTAAACAAGAATACTCGCATTTCTACAGCTAGCTTTATAGCTCCAAGTACTGCAGAGAACAGAGAACGCAAAAACTTTGTAATAAAGGCTGCATGAATAAATCCATTTGTTTATATAGACACCGATAACACATTCATATTCATTGAAATGTTGAGTACTTTAATGCAGATTCCCAGAGTTAAACGGGTAAAAACAGAAGAGAGAACGCTTTTTAAAGCGGATCGTAATATATGGATTCTTTCGTGTACTCTTTTTAAGTCGAATATTCTTTATTTACTCAGTTTGTCATATGCACACGTCTTTTGCTACTGCTGTCCGCATTTTCTATATATGCTCATTAATGAAATTCGTATGAAAACAAATTGCACCGTAATAGGTAGCAAGTTGTGTACACGTATTTTTTTTTCTCTTTTTTACCGTTGTCCGTATTTTCTATATATGTATGTTTATTAATAATTTCGTATGAAATAAAAGTGCACCGGAATAGGTAGCAGTATGTGTACACGTGTTTCTCTTTGTTTGTCTTTTTTTCACAATTGTCCGTGTTTTCTTTATATGTTCAATATTAATATTATTTTTAATGCATTTCATTACCTTGTAGTGTAGAAGGTGTTGGACTAAATTTTGTTAGTCTGAGCAGTGTCGAAGGTATATACACTGGGTACTGATCGGCTTTAACTAATTTAATTCCAACATTTTAAATGTTGCCATAGAGTTTGTTTTAGTCTTTCGTGTTGTTATTGTTAACACTCCGCGAGCTCTACTCTCTTTTTCCTACTTCCAGTACAATGCGCTGCATATGTAGGGGTCATCCCCTGATTACTGGTCACAGATAAACAAAAAAAAATACAAAAGCTCGCAAATGCATGGCTGTAAATATTGCCCGACATATCTTATTAATAAAAAATTAGCAACCAAATTCTAGTAGAATACTACAAAAATATGAATACATTCGAATACTACTTACTTTCATTCGAATACTAATGTATTTGAAACTTTTTCTTCTTATAGTCGTTTTATTTGAATATGACTGTACTATTTTTTCTCCCCTAGTAGAGTTATTGTCATTATTCATTCGGCTTGTGTATGCTTTCATTTATTTGTATTAAAAGAGAATATGAGTAACTTCGTGTTCAAATCGTATGCGGAACGAAACTTAATTAACTCAGAAAGGAAATGAATATATTCAAATGCTTTTTGACCATAATCATATAGACGTTTAGTAATAAAGCAATATTTTAGGAACATTAATTTAATATTAAGACATTTAATTTTGAAAAAAAAAATTAATATACAGTACATAATTATGCATATAAATATGCGTGAGTTCTATAGCAAATATTATATTTAAACATGAGCGTTGATGACGCATACAAGTCTTCAAATACTAGCGACATTGTTGTCAATTTAGGAGTGATAAATTTAGTAGCATTTTGACGGGAGACTATACAAGATTTCATTCTAGGTACTAGTATAAAAGTAAATCGTTAAGCATAATTTTCTATTAGATATGACAGCCACGTTACTAGGTAAGAGTTATAAAAGCTGGGGCCAACATCCAGCTCTGTAGCACTTTTCCATGATAAATTCAACACCTAAAAACATGTAAAGTAGATTGTAATGTAATAGAGTTATTTCTTTAAGAGCAAGGGAATACACTCATGGAACTACTCCAATATATGCTGGGATTCAATACATGTATACATATGTACACACACATATTAAAAATAAAACAAATTGTGTCTTCTAGTTGCTTTCAATATACATATTTATATATGCATGTACGTAATGCATACAGATATGCATAAGTATTTGTGTAAATTAATTTAGCCGAATAATCTTTGTACTTATATTGCAAGAAAAGAGCGGCAGGTCTTAATAATACGAACTAAATTCTTGTTCTAAAATTTCATTTTATTTTAGGACGGTATGGGTCAACTAAAAATTGTTCCCGGTGGAATACAACTAACTGGCCAAGCTTTAATAATGGACATGTTAAGAGCATCAACAATACGATCAAGGCATGGACAACCGATAGCAATAGGTAAGAACTGTTTATCTTTACTGCCATTTCAAAAAAATTATATAATATACTTATGTATACATCGTCTGATACAAAAAAAAAAACGTTATTTTCAAATTACCTGAGTTACGTATATACAATTTTCGCATTTTTTTTTCTGTTATGTTAGTACACATGTCTGTTATATATCTTGGCAATATCAGCCATTTTGGATCGTCGGTTTGTTTCTGACAGATAAAAAGGTTAGTCGTGTTTTGGTGAGCTCTTCGATTTTTTTTACTAAGTTTACTAAATTTGGAGCAAAAACAACGTCGTATTGACATCGCTCAGGAGCTGTTGAACCTCGTTAACGACGATCCAGATTTCTTCAAAAACTGGTGACGAATCATGGGTGTATGGCTATAGCAATGAAACCCAATCATCCCAATGGAAACATCCAAAAAAGCCAAGACCGAAAAAAACACGTCAAGTTCCGTGAATTCATCATGAATTCTTGCCACAAGGTCGTATGGGCAATAAGGAATACCACCTTGAAGTTATGCACCGTTGCGCGAAGCAATTCTTCAGAAAGGTACACATAATGATAACGCACCAACTCACACATCAATGCTTGTGCGTGAGTTTTTGGCCAAAATGAAACCGTTATCATGGTTCAACCACCGTATTCACCGGACTGAGCTCCCGCCGACTTTTTCTTCTTCCTGAAACTGAAGACACCGATGAAAGGAAAGCGTTTTACAACGATTGAGCAGATAAAAGAAAAATCGAAACAGGAACTGTTGGCGATACCTAAAAGCGCGTTTCAGAAGTGTTTCGAGGATTGGAAAAAAACGCTGCCATAAGTGTTTTATATTGAGGGGGATTACTTTGGAGAAATACTTTGTGAAAAAATTGATAATCACGGTTATTTCTTGATCAGATTGAATGCATAAAAACACGTTATTTTCCCTTTATAAGTGCTTTTTAAAAGATATTTTGCAAAAGTAATAGTCGGTAAAATTTCTATGGCATCTTTTCGTAAACAAACACATACACAGTTGCTTTTTTGACAGCTCTTATTATATGATTCTGGCCATGAGATTTCTCATAAGAACGCTACATAAAATTTATTATATAACTGCGATAACACTAATTATAAGTCTACAAGTGACAAAACTCTCTTTGCAATTGCATTTTTCTCCTAGAAGGATTTTTATTATTTAATTATAACAATAAATGCCACTATCAACAACTCTTGATCAAAGTAGACAGTTATGAGAAAGATTTGCGTCAGCACCTGCGTTTACGCCCTTATTTGATGATGCATCAGTTCCACGGAGTGAATGATCCACGATTCACCAACGCCCCCGTGTGGCTCTCTAGGCTCACACAGGTAGCAATTTTTACCATATGTTTGTAGCCATATGAGTAACTTCTTTTTGAGGAGTTCGGTATTCTAATTCCTCCTGTATGGAATTTCCCAGCAGTCAATGGAAGACAAGGCTTAATGAGTTAGTAGACCGAAGCCCACTAAGAGCATCACCCCTTAAAGCAACTCACGCGTGAACCATCACCACTGGTTCCTTACAGTAGAGGTATCTGATGCAAAGGCAACAGACCCTCGGGTGGTTATTAGTCCCCGAAAAAAGGCACACACCAAACAGTACTAAATCTGGGGACGGTTCAAATTTCAATTATTTTTTCATGTCTTCATTGGTCAAGAGCTGTTATAGTTGAAAATAAAATGTTGGTGCTGGGTTTTTCTCAAGGCACAGATTACTAATATCAGATCTTTAAAGATAACAAAATAGAAAAAGCTCTATTTCAAATATTGTCGATTCGAGTAAATACAAGTAAATCTCGATACTTTTTATTCGATAACAGGTACTTTTGGTATCGATGCTTTAATACTAAGTACCAAGTAGGTATTGGTCAAAACTACTAATATCGCTCAGATATATTATTTCTTATTGACAGGCAAAAAACTGAGTTGTTCAGCATATTTGCCATAAAAATTGTGTTTGTTTTCAAATGAGGCTACCAAAATCGGGTGTATTGTTGAATTTCATAAAAATTATGATAAGATTACGGTCACGACCTTGAGATACTAAAATAAATAGTCTAGTCACTATAACCATTCGAATTTTTCACTAAAAAATCTTCAGGCCAGAATTATGTGACATTGTCGAAGATTGTACTAATGATAAAATGTCTTACATCCCAGCTACAAAGTTTTTCTTCCTCCGCTGAATATGACAAGAGAAACTATTGGGTGAATGTAGCAGAAGAGTTTTTATGATAGATTTCCTGTGTTTTAAAAATCAAAGACACCTCAATTTCAGCTAGTGGATCAGAAGATTAAGCCCATAAGGAAGATTTTGATTTTGGCTCCATGTGTTCTTCCCTGCCATTAGTCGTAAGAAAAAAATCGACCGATACAAGTATGTTTCGATGCTTTATATTCGATACTTCGTAATCGATACCGTTCGAGTATAAGTACCGATACCCTACTGGCATCGTTTCATCCCTAGTTGAGATTACTCATGTTTTTAACAGAAGCAATGTTTTCGAAGTAATATTCTTGTGACTTGTAGGCATTTGCCAGTGGGAACAAGTGGCATCTGTATTGCTAAAACCACATCGTGTATTATCTACTTCATACAACAGAGAATGACGTTGAGTACTTCTGAAAAAAGCCAACTTTTAAGACATGGGCAAACATGTTCAAATAATAAGAATTATCTGCTTTCGAAAGACATAAGACTGACACTTATGTGCTGTTCATAGAACACAGACGACCAACTTGTCTACAAATTTTGTACGTAAATAACTCAACAAAATGAGTAACTTTCATACAAATTTTCTTGGCGAGTTGCTCGTCTGGGTTCTATGAACAGCACATTAACGTACATATGAAACATCGAGGCAATTAGGCATCCTTTAATTAGTTCTCGCAAATTCGTATTGTCTTCACTCGATTGATTTAATTTACTTTTTTTTAGCAAAAATTATTTTCTGTTCTTGCTTAGTCCGCAAATTTGCTCTGACTGTGAAAGAAACAATCGTTTAAATGAGATAGTTAGTGAATGTTTTGCAAACATGTATTTTAATTATGTATTCCCTTTATTTTATAAATAAACAATTCAAGTTGTATGTTGTTTATTTATTCATATTTTATTCACACATTTTTGTTTATTCATTTGCTTGTAACTGGAATTAGTAATTTACATAAATTGTACATTAGTTTTGCCACATGTATCCAAAAAGCATATCGCACGTGAACAACACAAATGGAAAATTTCAAAAATCCGTTTTTCTGAAAACCGCACTTTAATATTTTAATACCAATTTCTGCAAAAAAAAAATCGCAAAAGTGGCGAAAATTAACTCTGCTATAAAATGTTTTTGGTTATGTCTCGTTTTTAGTTCCTAAGCGACATGTTATCGTGTAATTGTGTCTGTGTGATAGCAAATTTGTGTGTTTTCGTAACATCTCTTTTATTTTCTATTAAATACCTTCCTCTATATACTCGTACGTTCCCTTAGAATACATTTATTTAGTTTGTAACTTTATGTGTGTTTATTATTTCTAATCTTAGTTTACACCTGTGTACGGGTATGTCTGTAATCTATGAAAATTGTTACTAGTCATTTGACTTATTGTTTGTTTGTATAATATTTAGTCGATTAAATGATATTTGCCTTTGCATACAAATTTATTTACCTTGAGGCTTAATGGTGAACTGTAGAAATCCTGGTATTGTGCTTCTTACTGCAAATACATGAAAAGGAAATAGAGTCATGTAAATAGCACTCTTATGATTAAAGGAAAAATATTTTCATAGTTGTTAATGGAGATAAAATTTTCAAATAATTAGTAATTAACAGACAATCTGAAAACTTTGTTAATTTGTTTGTGCGTCAGAAAAAATATGCATCAAATCATTCTCGTTATAGCTATCATCTGCCATTCTCTGACCTCCGCTGTCTTAACAGTAGCTTGGGAGAGAGCTTTGAGGATATTAAACTCCTGTAGTTGATTGGTTTCTAATTTTCCGCGAAGTATTTACCTTCTAAGCGAAATCGCACGAAAAAAGTAACAGCTAAGTGGCAACACTCAGACGAGTGATAACATTATTTACAATCTATCCATTTAAGGATAATAAGTAAATTTATATAAATTAGGGGGAAAAAAAAAATAATAATAATTTAGATTGTTGAACTCCACTGAGGACAACACCAGGCGTTTGCAATTAATATTGATAAATTCTTTAAAAAAAATTCAATAGCTACATCAGTGTATACGGATAAATATTTAAAATATTATGTTGAATGAAAATTAATACGGCTTTACATTTTTATTTTCTGAATGGTAAATCCAGGATATGGTATCTTTTAAGTCGTCTTATTTCTTCAGTGTCATCAAGAAGAACAATTGCCAATGGATTGTTATGATGACTTAACCTCTCCAAGTAGTTTTCGCTAAATCTTTTTATTTCCTCAATAACTTTGGGTACAGCAAGATCGTAGTGTATTGAGTTATTCGATATATACCAAGGTGCGTTGACAATTAACCTCAAAGTTTTTGATTGGTATCTTTGCAAAATTTCTAAGTTTGAGTTGCTGGATGTGCCCCACAGCTGTATTCCATAAGTCCAAACAGGTTTAAGAATAGCTTTATAAATTGTTAATTTGTTTCTCAAATTTAATTTTGAATTTGGCCCTAATAACCAATACAGGCGTTTGGTTTTTATAGTTACTTGTTGTTTTTTTGCCTTTATGTGTGATTTCCACGTTAACCTTCTGTCAATATGTATTCCCAAATATCTAACACAATCGCTCTGGGGAATTGGATTACTATTTAAATTAACTTCGGGACAATTGCTGCGTCGTAATGAAAACGTAACATGCGTAGATTTTTCGGTATTAACTTTAATGTTCCATTTAGATAGCCATTTTTCAACTTCATTAAGTTGTCTTTGCATCAAGTTTGAGGCACTGATTGGGCAACTATCAGATGTCAAAATCGCAGTGTCATCTGCGTAAGTTGCAAGTAAGACTTTTTCGGTAATTGGCATATCTGACGTAAATATTGTATAAAGAATTGGTCCGAGTACACTGCCTTGTGGAACTCCCGCATTAATTAAATAGACTGCTGAAAATTCGTGGTTAACTTTAACATAAAAGCTCCTATCTTTTAAATATGAACTTAATAAAAGATAAAAAGGTGTTGGAAGCAGTTTTTTTAACTTATAATTTAATCCAATGTGCCATACTTTATCAAACGCTTGTTGTACATCTAAGAAAACTCCTGAGCAATATTTTTTAGTTTCCAAAGTATCCCTTATATGTGCAATGATACGATGGCATTGTTCTGGAGTCCCATGTTTACTCCTGAAACCAAATTGGTATTCAGGAATGATGTTAAATTTTTCTAGAAGTGGTAGAAGTCTCTTCAGAAATATTTTTTCAAATATTTTGGAGAATAAAACCAGTAAGCTTATCGGACGGTACGATGAGACAACGTTCTCAGGTTTGTTGGGTTTGTGGATCATTACAATTTCTGCACACTTCCATTGTGCAGGAAAGTAACTTAGTCTTAGAATAGCATTATATATATATATATATGTTAAGTAAAGAATACCTTTTTTTGGCAATGCTTGAACTACTTTTTCATTGATACTATCGTGGCCAGGAGATTTTTTACAGTTTAACTTTTTAATTTCATATGTTACTTCATGCGGGGATATGTGCTTTATCGGCCAATACATAGGGCAAGGACTATCCAAAAAATTAACGATTTCATCTATAAAAGCATTTGTATTTGAGTGGGGTTGAAAAGTTTTTTGTAGGTGACAAGCGAATGCTTCAGCCTTTGATTTGTCACTTTTACACCATGTATTGTTAGCATCTTTTATTGGTACATTTCTTTTTGTTGGTCGTTTTATATATTTTGTTGCCTTCCACAAAGAAAATTCGTTATTTTTAATATTATTTGTATTTAGATTGCTTAAAAAGTTACCAATTTGTTCATTTTTTAAGTCAGATAGTGCTATTTTAAGGTCTTTTGTAGCTTTATTGAAAATTTGCTTGTCATTAGGATGTCTACTATTTTGCCAAATTCTCCTTAGCCTTCTCTTACTTCTTAAAAGTTGTCTGATTTCATTTGTCATGAAAACTTGATCTCTCCTATTTTGGATTTGTAATTCAGGGGTTGATAAATAACCTGCTTCATGGATTATCTTATTAAAATGTTCAACTGCATCATCTATATCTTCAGGAGATTTTAAGGACACGTTTAGGTTTATATTTCTTTCAATTGAAGTTGCAAACGAAAACAAGTCGGTTCTGGTATATAGAATATTATGCTGCATTGTCTGCGACTGCAGTATAGTATTAAAGCCGACTATTAAAGGTGAGTGATCAGAGCTAAGTTCTTCAACATCATTTATATGTAATAAATGACTAGAAATTCCACAGTAGACAGCGAAGTCTAAAAGATCAGGTATTTTTCTTGGATCGGTAGGCCAATATGTTGGATTTCCCGTAGACAACACAGAGTAATTATTATTTATTACACATTTATAAAGCTCACTTCCCTTAGGGTTTGCTAAGCGAGATCCCCACCATTGATGTTTAGCATTGAAATCTCCAGCAACAAAAAATCTTGGTCCCAAACTATTGAAAAAATTACTAAATTGCTCAGATTTGACAGAAAATCGTGGAGGAAAATAAATAGCACAGAAGGAAATGGGGCTTAGATCATATTTTATTTTAATGCATGCGGCTTGTAAGAAAGATTCTCTAACTTCGTCTAGGACTTCGTAATTTATTGTAGATTTTACTAATATTGCAGCACCCGCATGTGCTCTGTCATCTGGATGATTTGCTGTTATCAGTTCATATCCTCTTATTCGAAAGAAGGATCTGCTAGTGAAATGTGTCTCCGACACTAACATAATATCGATAAAATGTAACTTAAGAAATAATTCGACTTCTTGTGTGTGATTAGAAAGCCCGTTAGCATTCCATATTGCTATATTTAAATTTAGTTGCATAGTTTAGCAATCAACACAGTCATCATATTTAGCAGTTTGTTGGTTAACTCTATTTGATTTTGAATTAAATTTTCTAATCTGCTAAGAGACTGTTGTTCAGTATTTTTAATGACATCTGAGTAAGAAATTTTGTTTTGATTTAAGTTTTGCGTAAAGTCATTATTTAACTGAGGGTACTCATCATTATTTTGGGTGTAGTTGACGTTACTTCGTCTATTAAATATATTGTTGTGTACTCTTTTCTTCAGTAACTGCTTGTAAACAACACATCCTTTGTAACTGGCAGGATGGTTCTGTAAGCAGTTAACACATTTTGGAGGAGTATTAATATCTTTGGTGCAGTCAGCAGTAAGGTGCCCTAGACCACATTTAACACAACTTACTGCTTTTCTGCAATAAGTTTTTGTGTGACCGAACTCTTGGCAACGGTGGCATTGAACAATATCTTTCGTTTTCTTTGGTGGTACAATGTTAACAATAGCGTTGCATAAAGTTTTGACATCATAAATATTTTTATTGTTGGAGCTTGGCTCTAGATCAATGAAAAACATAGGAAGTGGCTCCTTTGTAATTCTACTTCTTATATTGGAAACGTTTCTTCCGCTATGTCCTAAGGATTCAATTGCATTTTTAATTTCTGCATTTGTTATTGAAGGGTGTAAATTTTTTACAACTACTCTATAGGCTCTTTCTTGAAACTTAATTCTCTTGTCATTTAAGAATGAAACCAGCATTCGATAAGATTTAATATCTTTGACAATAATTCTTATTTGTCCATCTCTTAGAGTTTTATAACTAAACTGATTAGATTCAATCACTTTTGCAAAACTTTTAATCATAGCACTAATATCTGCCACATTAGGAATGAAAATTGGTGGAGGTTTTGGAGAGTTGTCATTTGTTGCTTTTGCATCATCAATTTGATCTTCATCATTATCATCTACTATATTATCGGCTAAAGCGCTAAACTTATTTTGTCTTGCATTGTTATTTTCGACCGCTGCTTTACTGGATGTGCTGGCATTGTTGTTACTTCTGCATGTACTTGCATTGTTGTTGACATTCTTTTCAGCATTACTCAAGTTGTTGTTATTATTAATGTTTTTTCTTTTGTTCAGAAATATTTTTGGGGAATGAGTTTGTTTGCGTTTTATTGCTTTAGGCGAGGAGATTACCTGCCAGCAGGTTAAGTCATCTTCACTATCATCGCTGCTATCACTCATTATGATAGCCGTGCAATTTGTTTTTGTTAAAAAAAATTTTTTAACTTGCAAATTGTTCTTGTATGTATTTTTTGTGTATCAATTTTATTATTACAAGAATTGTTATTTTGTTTTTATTTTTATTACTTTTTTTTAGCTCAGTTTTATTTATACTTTAGAGAAATCAGAGTTTTGCACCTTTGAACACGATCACTGTCAAAGAGAGACTCGTATGGATAAATGTAAAGGAAAAATATTTAAACAATCAACTAACAGGAATATTATCCAACGCTGCATGAAAGCCTTCTGCATTTCATTGAGATTTTCTGTTGATTTGGCTAACCAATTCAGCCACTGAGGTCTTATTTATTTTTTAGTCTATATTTGTCTCATATTGATCATAAAGGGTATTTTTTTAAGCTAGATAGAACTTTAAATTGTAAAAAGTAACACAAAAAATTAAATTTTGATGAAACATTTTTTTTATTTGTTTCAGTATACTCTGACAAATCATCATGAATAGACTCACGCTTGAACAACGCTACGAAATTATCCAAATTTACTTTGAAAATCAGTCGTCGATTCGCGACGTTGTTTTATCGCAAAATTGTGTTCAGCGATGAGGCGCATTTGTGGCTTAACGGGTTTGTTAATAAGCAAACTTGCCGCATATGGAGTGAGACCAATCCACAAGAGACCCTACAGACTCCATTACATCCAGAAAAATGCACTGTTTGGTGCGGTTTTCATGCTGGTGGCATCATCGGACCTTATTTCTTCAAAAATGAGGCCGGAGCTCGCGTTACGGTCAATGGAGATCGTTACCGCACCATGATCAATGATTTTTTGTTTGAAAATATGGATGACATTGATCCGGAGGAGATGTGGTTTCAACAGGATGGCGCTAGGTGCCATACGGCGAACACAACCATCGACTTACTGAAATCAAAATTTGGCGATAAGTTGATTTCGAGAAATGGACCTGTCAATTGGCCTCCAAGGTCGTGCGATTTGACACCTCTCGATTATTTCCTGTGGGGCTACGTGAAGTCACTGGTTTATGCTGATAAACCAGCAACAATTGACGCCTTGGAGGCCAGCATTGTTCGTGTTGTTCGTGACATACGGCCAGCAGTGCTCGAAAAAGTGGCCCAAAATTGGACGTCCAGAATGCGCTTCGTCAAGAACAGCCGCGGTGCCCATATGCCCGAAATCATTTTCAAATGTTAATGTCACGTATTGATCTTTCGAATAAAAAAAAATTTTGATTACAATTTAATTTTTTGTGTTATTTTTTACAATTTCAAGTTCTATCGGGCTTAAAAAAACACCCTATAGTAAAGCTGGTGAGGCAAGACTTCCCATTTTAATATTTCCAAATATGGCACATTCGCATATGGGGTCGATTATTGTCATGTTGTAAAATCACTTTATCATCTGTCTTGTTATACTGCGGCCGTTTGTCTTGCTCGACTCAAACACATTAATTGCATTCGAAAACGCGCGCCTATGATTGTTTCAGTGGGTTTTAACAACTAATATTGCGCTACTCCGAGCTGATTCCACCAAATGCAGAGAATGATCTTGAAACCGTGATTTTCTGCGCTTAGTATTATCGTAATGAACTCATTTTTCGTCTCCATCCATTTCGTCTTTGCCTTGCAAGCTGTTGCTCAAAAGCAAACGAACGCCGTTCAACATCTCACGATTTTAACTCGTACACTAACCAATTTCCTTGTTTCTGAATGATTCCCATTACTTTCAGTCATTTTGAACTGACTTGTTTCATCACTCCCAATGACAGGTGTCTTGATCAAGTGATTATTCGAATTCTATATCTTCGGAAACCTTCTCACTCCCACCGCCATGCTACTCTTCGAAGCCAAATCGCCTTTCTTGAAGCGTTAAAACTAGTCTCTGCACGTGCAGAGACTAGTTTGAGGGCATATGATGAGCCTCAGCTGTAGATTTCTTCTTTTGACAGTAGAAAATTGAAATCTCTGCTAAAGACGAGAGTTTGGCTTGCAAGCTGAAATGTGTAATCGAGACTAATTTTATGATGCAGACTCTAATCGACTTATTGCATGACATCTTCGATCTATTTATTTCGACTACCACTCACCGCTACAGCCCTCCATTGCAATACGGCGGAAGCAAAGTTGTGCACCTAATATTTTCCTCAAATATGGTAACTTTTTAGATTGCTGGAAACTTTCGTGTATTGTACCAGTTTTGAAATCAGGCGATCGTGGCCTAATTACCAATTATATATATCATTTATAAGTAAAAGTTATTTGGGAATAAAATCTGTTTGCAAATGACTAGCTCACAGTTTATACGAAGAAGGTTCAACGTGATATGGTAAAGCACATCTATATGGCAACACCGCAACGCCAATTTAATTACAAATATATAAGTTATGATGTTCACTGTCCTATTTAAATTCGATTGCCCATTTAAATTCGATTATTGTATTAGCAGTATCTTAATTTAGTGTGTAGTTGAAGCGAAGGCCTTAGGCGTAATTTTTGATAATGTATTAAATTTTTCTATCTATAGAGATTATGCTGTTTCTAAAGCTTATTGTATGGTTGGCTTCATACGTAGAAATTACAAAAATTTTAAGGACGCATTTACCTTTAAATCTTTATATATCTCTCTGTGTACGAGAATTTCAGAATGAAACGATTTGATTTTCCGTATTTAATCCAATAATAATTTTTATTTTATTTAAACAACAAATTTATAAAAAATTACAATTCAATATATATTGGAGATGACTTCTAATTTACTGTTACGACTCAACTTAAAAACTTCTTTTTTCTGTATAAGTATATAAAAAATACAAAGCTACAAAATTAAATATAAAAGAAAAGAAAATACTGTAAGTAAAGCAAAAAATGCAAATTTAGTTATGTCAGGGCTCGAGAACATTACCAATAAGAAAATTCCAAACACTCTGGTTTGCACTATTTTGGAATATTGTTCTATCATCTGGCCAAACTTACTTTTATTTTTGCGGCAAAGTCACTAGAGCTCTGAGCTATTTTCCAAGTATTTCGCCTTTTTGCAGCTCTTGTGGTTATTGTCTGCCTTTCCATTATACTTTTGCAGCATTTCTCTTTATTTGTTAAATGACTACATACGACGTTAGCAATTTGATTCATTTTTATAGTAAGTTCACGACCTGACAGACCTTGAATAGTATAGGCATCAATATTTACCTTCCCGCCAACCACTAGTGATTAACTGCGATCCATTTTCAATTAACAAATCTTTAGAAAACTATTTAGCTGTAAATTTTTATGATAGCCGACCTTTATTATTGAATACTGCATGATGTTATTTGTTAAGTTATGAGTTCGATTCCACTTTCAGAGAAGAAAGATTTTTTTTACTATACACACTAAATACCGTGATCAGTAGCTCTTGGTGACAGAAGACGGGAAAATATAATTGAATACACTAAGCTGTGGGAAAACTAGCTGTTTCATAGCCGCTATAATACTCATCAGCACCCACTAGGATTCGAACTCGGTATCATGTATTCATGATTTATTTTTGATACGGGCGCTCAACCAGCTCAGCCACCGTTTTTGTCACATATTCCTCACATTATTAGATTTTTATGTCAATTGTAAGGCATTCTTATGTCACTGAAAAACCAGTTATTTGTATTGATAGCTAGCGGGCCCTGATAAGTAGTGACTACGAAATCTCCCAGCTTTTGTTTTCAATCATTTTTTTGTCTTATTTGATCAAGAGTTATTGATCACAGCAATTAATGAAAATTATCCAGTTAGTAATTACAACAAATGACCATATATTGAATTTTATATTATTGGACCAATTCAAGTGACTCATATAGAAATAAATTACACTTTCCTTCACAAAGAATAAAAACAATCTCAAAAAATATACGAACTATTTTGACTGTTTTTCATACTCTTCACAAAAATAAGGGTATACATAAGATTGCGATTCCGTTTGTAATTTCTACAATTGTCATTTGCCACCCTATAAAATATATATATTCAGAATTAGCATTAATAGAAAATTCGATTAAGCTTTGTCAGTCTGTCCGCCTGTGGGTCTTTGAAATACCGTTTCTGGGAAAACCATTAGAACTGGAAACGTTTTTCTTTCACCATTCTTTTACTCCATCGATTCATGGCTTTGCTATTGAAATTCAGTAAAATCGGTTCTCATATAGCTAAGGTATATTAAAAATTCCCAAAAAACCCATTTTTTTGCAATTTTGTATAAAAATTTTTGAAAATAAAATTAAATTAAATGCTCGGTGGCTTAGTGGTTAAAGCAGTAGATCGTGATACGTCATGACCCGAGTTCAAATCCCAGTGGGTGCTGATGAGTAGTGTAGCGACTACGAAACAGCTACTTGTCCCCCAGCTAAAGATTTGATTATTATTTTTCTTGTCTTCTTCAATCAATAATTATTGATCACAGCAAATTTGTATTGTAAAAAATCCTTCTTAAGAAAAAACTTAAGAAAGGAAAAACTTGAACTAGAACTCGATGTACATATGTCCAAAACAAAAAATTTTTAATTAAAAAATTGTTTGTTTTCCTTCAAACTTCACATAATTATTAAATATGGTGATTAAAAGACAAAATTTTTTTCCCCAATATCGGTCTATATATACCCAAGATATAGGCTAAACCAATTTTTTAATGAAAATGTCGCATAAGCGAACTTAAACAACTTTTTTGCTTAAAAGTAGTTCGATTAATAAAATAAGGTTATCTAAATATGGAAAATGAAAATTCCCGATTCGGTCCATATGTATCCGAGATATAGCCGAAACCGGGTTTTTCATAAAAATTTTGCGTAAACGTACTTAAACAACGTTTTTTGCTCAAAAGCAGTCCTGCTTATAAAAGGAGGTTACTAAAATACAGAAACCGGAAATTTCCGAAATCGGTCCATTTATTCTCGAGATATAGCCTAAACGGATTTTTTAATGAAAATTTCGCGTAAGCGACCTTAAACAATAATATGTACTTATGTGACTATCGTGAAGGGTATTTTAGATTCGGCCCTTCCGAATATACTACACTCTTGGTATTTTGTTTACATAGTATTGAAACCTGTTAAAAATATACAGTATAATCCTCTCCAAAAATTTGTTGCTAAAACACTGCACAGTATGTCGAATGCATTTGCCGGGAAGGTATACTACTCGAAGTAATTCCATTGTAATCCTGGATGTATGCGATATGGTATTGTTGAAAGCACATGTTAATCAAGCCCAAACCGTGCAGCTGTGGTGTTAAAAAGTTTTTAATCATAACGATATCGCTTCCCATTCACAGTTACCGTTACGCCGTTTTCATCTCCAAAGAAGTAAGGTCCAATGATTCATCCTGAACACATTGCACACCAAACTGTCACTTTTAACGGATGCAAAGGTGACTGATGTATAATTTGGGGTGGAGGGTTCATTGCCCAGAACCGACTCACTTTATTCACATACCCATCCAAATAAAAATATGCCTCGACGCTTGTTATGAGTTTTTTCATGAAAATCGATGATTGATGTTGACGTAATGTTTTAACTACTAAAACACGTTTTCTAATGCCAATATAGACTAAGACTAATGTTTATCAAAATGGTAGCAGCAAAGTAAATATATAAAAAATAAAATAAAATAAAATAAAAAAAAATAAAATAAAATAAAATAAAATAAAATAAAATAAAATAAAATAAAATAAAATAAAATAAAATAAAATAAAATAAAATAAAATAAAATAAAATAAAATAAAATAAAATAAAATAAAATAAAATAAAATAAAATAAAATAAAATAAAATAAAATAAAATAAAATAAAATAAAATAAAATAAAATAAAATAAAATAAAATAAAATAAAATAAAATAAAATAAAATATATACAAACTCTTGAGGGTCCATGTTTTAAAAGATATGAATTCGCCTTAAAACAAATTGGACTTGAAAAAGTCATTTATATATTGCAAATATTTTAGCACATACATAAATACATACATTTAAGTTTAAAATCTTCTTCCTAATTTTAACTTGGCGATATCTCCAAAATGGTCATCACTCATTTACTCCACATATGATCTGAAATATAAATCAGCTTTAAATCACCAATTCATACTTGTAGTCCAATTGCCTGATGAATTTATCATCCAACAAGAACAATATGAGCACAAACAAGATTCACAATTTCAGATAAACGAGAAAGATAAATGGGACTTGTAACAGGAAATACAAAAGAAAAAAATTTTGCAGAAGGTAAATGACACCTTATTTCTTCCATAGAATAAAGAACTAGAAAAAAAAAGAAACGGAAGGTAAAATGTTTGTATATGGCAAAAACTGATAAGGAAACAAAAGCACAGTAATATGAAGCAACACGCGTGCGAGTAGCGGAGTTGTAGTCCGTTCTTAAATTGCTTTAAAACAAAACGCAAACGGCTGAATTCTATACCGCTGATGTCTTTTTTTTTATTCAAACGTTTTTATAGTCTTATCAAAAATTTCTAATCTCTAAAAATATTAGCAAGCAAACACCTCTTCAATCAAATAATTCCTTTTTTTAGTAGCATCAACCATAAAGAGAAAGCACGAAGCGACAAATACAAGTGAAACCACAAAGTGACATGACGCATTCAATGTTGTAAAATGTTTTTCTTATTTCCCTTGAATTTTTCTTGATACTTCACTATTATTTGTATTAGCTCTTATTTGATAGTTTTTGTCTTACGCTTGACTCTGTCTGCGTGTTTCTGCAGTACATTAATACTTGTATTTTGAATGTTTTACACTTATTTTGGATTTTATTTCGTTCTGTTTTTTCTTTGCATTTATATCGTCATCATCATCATCAAGCAGAGTCGTCACGTAATTTTTCAATCAATACACGTGATGCGAATGGTATGCTTGAAAATCATTTATTCCTGGGTCACGATAAGCTCGAGTGCCTGGCGACAAGTTTTCGTATCAATGATACAAACGGAAGAAATTTATTTTCTGTGAATCGTAATGAAGTTACTATCGGTGCACACGCTTTGAGAATTGAAGGAGAGGGGGGTGCAATATTTCGCGAATCAATACAGACACCTCATGTACGTGCTGAGCCAACCCGTGAATTAAGGTGAGTAAAGTTATTTTGTACATATATTTATATTAATAAAATTGAGTGTTTTGGTTTGGATAGCTAATCAAATATTTTTTTTTTCTTAATTTTGAGTGCTTTCGTTTGGCTCCTTTATAAATTGAATAAGATATTTTCTAAATAAACTCTAAATAAAAATTTTTTATTAAACTTTCATAATTTTTTAGTGCAATATTTAGATAATTTTTAGGAGCTTAGGGCAAAGCTCACATAGAACACATATACAGGGTGATGCAAAATTAATCATGCAATTTCATTTTTGAATAACTTTCCTAAATTCAAATCTAATAATTTCCAAGTTTAAGGTCCCTTTTTTATAAAAATAGACTCTTTAATTTTTAATTAATTTCAATATTACGTCTTCCTTCAGGAGATTTTTTAAATTTGTGAACAAAATAAAAGTATTTGATAGCATATGAAAAAAAAATTATAAACAATTTGTTTTTTATGTTTCCTAGCTGTCTGTATGTTAACATTTCATAGGAGCTGCAGGTATTACTAAAACGTTTTTCTTTTTAAATTCTCAATAATTTATTTGGACAATTAGGATATAAGGTTGAATGTACTTGTATATTAATGATCAGCGTTGTCAACTTTGAAATATGAAAACGCACCGAAATGAGGAAAAAAGCGCGTTATTACAACAAAAACGTACCAAATGTAGAATTTTTCTTTTCAAGTTTAAAAATCTATTTTGTATTATAAAAAGGATAATATTTGTTTATTAAAAACGAGATAACGAGACAAACTTTTAAGCGGATATTAGACGTTCAAACGGGTTTGATAGCACCGGCTGATGTCATGCCATCAAATTCGTCCAATAGCTAAAAATCGTGTTGAAATTGGCCTCTAGTGCGATTCTATTACTTTTGTTAAGGCAATGGCATCTTTACAATACTTATAACAATCTATCTTGATCCTAGTTCCTGCGGCCTTTATATTAATCAAAGTTTGCAATAAATTTGTTCAGCTCAAGGTCTTATTGTTTTTTTTTTTTAATTTTTTTTCCTTTGGAAAACAATATATAAAAAATTAAATAAACATTTTTTACAAAAAAAAAAACGTCATCAGCTACACAAAATACAGTTACTTACCGTCGTCAAAATTATATTGCAGGAGCTTACAATCGTTACTGCAAGGGATGAAATATGTCGAAAAAGTTTACGATATTTAATTTAGAAGTTAGTTAATAATTTGGTCATTTACTAATTACTACTCGCAAAGCAGTAGCGACTTCACGCGTTTATAAATACGAACTGCACTTTTCAGTGTTTGCTTTTTTCGTAGTTTTTGACAAACTTGAATTGATTGTTTAACAGCAAGCACTCAGCAAAAATAGCAAATTGTATAAACCGAAATGTTTATTTTTCTCTCGAGAAAGTGTATAAATACAAAAGGAAGATTGTCTTATACGTTTCCATATAGGTAATTTGGGCCAAATCATTTCATTTGCCCAAATTAAGTAATTTGTGACGTGATTTCCCATATATTTTTAATATGATCAAATTATCTCAAATGACTTAATTTGTTTAAAATTAAGTCGAAATTTGTTTGTGCAACACTGTGCGGCTATTATTCTTATAAATACAACAAGAAAAAAATTCAACAAGAAAAGCGACATTTTATTACGAATCAACATTTTTGATTTATTTGTTTATAAAATTTAATTTAAAAAAAACTATAAAATGTTATTTTCCGTTTTATAAGTTTTTTTATTTGTTTTATTTTTCTTTATTAAAATTATATAGTATTTATATTTGTCTATTCAATGGCAATAAATAATAAAAAAAGTAAAGAATATGAAACTCTTTTGTTTGTTTGCGAACTAGGTTCTCTAGGTTTAACAGGATGCCAGCTGTTGAAATGCCAGCCCGTTGTGTTAATTAGATTCTCTAAAGTAATTGCAAGTTTAGCGTCTTCATTAAGCATCTATCCAAAAGAGGTTTCGTATTCCTTAAGTAGGGAAGGTTCATTTGAATGCAAGTCACAACTGGCTAGTGTTCTGTAGGACGCACCCATAACTACAGCCTGATATCCAAACTTCATACAGTAGTTGTAAATTTTAGTAACATATACTACTCGTGGGTCCTCAGGTTCATTTTATTTGTATTCGCAACAATCAGACTCATATATGGGGAAATCAGTAATATATTTACTTCGGCACAAGCAACGAAAAGAATAAAGTCAAGCTACACTCTACATGTTTGATTTCTAGGATTCTTGCAGTTTGGATACCTTTCCATGTTGAAGTTAATTTAAAACAGAACACGTAATCGAGAGCATCTTTAATTTGCTCATTAGTGTTCAGTGTTTCTAATTGTATTTAAACAGTTTATTGAAAAAAAATTTTAAATATTCGTATTATTTGATCTTGTTTATATTGTTTTCTTCTAAATTTTCCAGCTAAAGATCTTGATTGATTTTTGTTTTTTTTAAAAAAAGGTTTAACGGTATTTTATTTTCAATATTTTGATAACAATTTGTTATCATCATCAGGAAAATTAAAATGTTATAAAAAAATTATTTGAAAAAATGTTGTTCAAAAATTTTACATACAAAAAATTCATACACATGAAAAAATTCTTAACAATATTATCAAATTAAAAAATAAAATAATTTAAATAAAACTTATTCTGCAAACAACACATGCTCTGTTAACAATTACAACATGTTGTACCTCTACTTTTAACAGGTTAACATATCATATGTTGCTCACAAAATAGCACAAAATAACATAAAAGAATTTTATGCAAATTAACAATATCCTAATAAATAACATTGTAAATAGAAGTATTATTTATTTCAATGTATTAACTTTTTGCTAACTAAATGCCTAAACTATGTGCTAAGTTATCTGTGTCTAATTTAAAATGAATTCTCTGTTCTGAAGGTGTATTCGTAATTTCTAACATTTGTAACAAATAACGTTTTTTATAATTTGTTTCTGTTTTTATTATTGAAACATTTTCAAAGTGAGGATAATGATTTAAACCAAAACAATGAGAAGATAACGCTGTCTTTTGTGAATTAATATGCCTATATTTTTTGTGATTTATGTCCTGCAATCCTTGTTCTTAATTTGTTTTTTGTATACTTTATTACAATTATCCTGATCGTTTCCCTTACATGGAATTTTATAAACTATATTAGCAATATCTAATTTACTAAGTCTATCCTTAGTCTTACAAAATCATGTATCCAGCGTATTATAACTCCTATGAGCCATTCCATATTTTTCCCTGTTAAATATATTAGATCTTACTAACCTTTCTGTTAAGCCTGGTATATACGTCAAAGACTTACACATTTTTGGTTCTGTTGAGCTAACTACATTATGGATATCTCTATTTTTAAATTGACTCACAAATTTTCTAATTAGTTCATCGGGAAAATCGTTATCTTCTAGTAACTTCTTGATTTTAATAATATTCCTTCCGTGGAACTCTTCATCACTTATTGTAAGTACCCTTTCAATAAAATTTCTAGCTATGTTAATGACTATACTTCTACTATGTTTTGAAAAATATCTAATTAATCTACCTGATGCTGTTGGCTTCTGATACCAATCTACAATTAGCCTATTATTCTTCATAATTACCATTGTTTCCAAATATGGAAGCCTTGAATTATCCTCCTTTTCCATAGTAAATTTAATATTAGTATTAAAATCATTTAAAGTTGAAAACATATTCTCAATGGCTAAGTCAGGAATAATACAAAACAAATCATCTACATACTTAGTCATTAATCTCGGTTTTATATTTAACTTATCTATAGAGCTGTCTAGTAACTTTTCCATTATAATGTCTGCAATAATTGGGGAAACTGGAGATCCCATAGGGAGTCCATTTAACTGTGTATATATCTTTCCATTATGCTGAAAATACCTATTATCTTCTATACAAAATTTTAAAACACGCGAAAATAAACTTTTTTCAATTCTTGTATGTTGGGTTATTAAGCCCCACTTTTCTTCTATCGTGCTCATTGCCAAGTCAACCGGTAAACTTGAAAACAGTGAAACTACATCAAAAGAAATTAATCTTTCATTATTCTCTATAATTTGGCCCTGTATCCTTTTCTTAAACTGCAAAGAATTTTTAATATTGTATTTTTTGAATTAAGATTAGTAGGATGATAGCTCTTGATCAAGAAAGACAGGAAAAAATAATTGAATACACTAAGCTGGGCGACAACCAGCTGTAGTAGTCGCAACACTGTCCATCAGCGCCCACTAGGGTTTGAACTCGGTATCATGGAAATATGATGTATATTAATACGGCCGCTTTTTTCCTGTATTCTTTGATCAAGAGTTATTGATCACGGCAATTATTGTTACAATTAAAAATAAAAATCATTCTTGCCGAGAGCCAGGTTTGAACTTTAGCCAGACGAATACCATCATATAAGCTGAAGATATTATATCAAAGTCATCTGGATGGAGTTCCAAGGTGTATTTTGAATCGCTGTGCTGAGTTTTTAGCGACACCTCTAACATCTTTATTCAATATTTCAATCAAATATGTCTATTTCCCTATGTTTTGGAGAGATTCTTATATTATACCTCATTTTAAAGCTGGAAATAAATCTGATGTTATAAACTGGAAAAAAATCTGGGGTATAGCAAAGCTAAGTGCTATCCCTAAATTGTTTGAGAAACTCATCACGGAATATCTCTGTCACCAATCTTCTTCTTTGCTGTCAATAAACCAACATGGCTTCAGAAAAGGCTGCTCAACAACAACTAATGTTTTGCACCTTACGTCTTTAATTAATGCTGGATTTATTAAAAAGAAATACATAGATGCTGTTTATACTGACTTCAGCAAAGATTTCGAGAAAGTTAACTATGAGTTGCTTCTGCACAAATTAGAATTGATGGGTTTTACCGATATCTGCACCAACTGGCTGAGATCCTATTTAACACGTCATAAGCAGAAGGTAATATTCAATAACTCGCCATCAAGAAGTATTGCAGTCTTGTCTGGTGTCCCGCAAGGCAGTCATCTTGGTCCTATTCCTTTTTCACTCTTCATCAACGCTCATCCTCAGGCTATTCAGTTTTCGAATATTTCAATGTACGCCGATGATGTAAAACTTGTCTATCGCTTCAAATCTCATGCTGATCACGCAAATCTACAATATGACCTTGATAATTTCTTTTTATGGTGTAAACACAACATGATGGCGCTGAACTTGAAGAAATGCAAATTTATCAGTTTTTCCAGAAATTCCCACATTTCTGTTCAATACATCTTAGGTGACCATCAATTGGAACTAGTCGACTCATTCTGGGAATCTTGCTCGATCAGAAACTTAGCTTTATATCTCACATTACAATAACTGTAAATAAAGCGCTGGGCAAAAAAGTTTACCGACCTTAAATTGAAAAACGGTTTTCTATAGCACTGGTGAGGCCTATTTTAGAATATGGCTTATTAATCTGGGATTCTTATTATAACTTCCATTCCCAACGTATCGAATCTATCCAAAAACAATTTTTGCTGTTTTGTTTGCTGGGTATAAATTGGAGTAATATGGTAAATCTTCCACCTTACACAAGCAGACTTGCTTTAATAAAGCTTCCAACACTTGAAAGTTGTCGTAAAATGTTAAATGTATCTTTTATGTTAAGTCTTATTAATATGTTTATTGTGACTTTCTTTTATATAATATTCGATCTAATGTTCCATGTCATAATACACGATGTTACAAGCCTCTACATGTTACTATCTGTGGAACAAATTATGCTCTTGCTGATCCGCTAACGCGTTTATGTAGTCGTAATGATTTTAATAGTCTGTATTCTGCTATTGACTTTAGCATAAATGTTAATATAACTTAGTAAAAAGTTATTGTGTATTTAAATGCCATACCAGGAGTTTTAAATTAGTGTAAGCTCTTTGTAATAATAGCCTGTAAGGATTGTATCCATTGGCTAATAAATTAAATTACTTTAAAAATATCTTTCAAAGTCTTCCAAGTCTTCTGATGATTTGGGTAGCTCCTATGAAATGTCGTCATATAAACAGCTAGGAAACATGAAAAACAAGTTGTTTATAATTTCGTGATTGGTATCAATATAGAATAAACTCAATTGTTTGAGATTACTACCAAATTTAAAACCCAATCGTACATTGAATACAAATCACTTTCATATTCCCAATAATATTGACTTGTAAATTGGTAAAGAAATTTTCTTTGAGAAGTGAATAAACTCAGTTGTTTGAAGGTTTGTTCTTTACTTTTTGATACTGTCAAAACCTCAAATCGTAGCAAGCAATTGTTGTTCATTTGTTTGAAATGTGTAGAGAAAAGTAGAAACGTGTGCAAAAGAAAAAGCTTTTTTTGTGTTTTGACAGGTACTCGTATTATTAAAACATTTTTCATAGAATTTTTTGTTGAACTTTATAATTTTTTTTTAAATTACATTTTTGTAAGTTTTTTTCTTAAGTAGGATTTTTTACAATACAAATTTGGTGTGATCAATAATTATTGATTGAAGAAGACAAGAAAAATAATAATCAAATCTTTAGCTGGGGGACAACTAGCTACACTACACTACTCATCATCACCCACTGGGATTTGACTTCGGGCCATGATGTATCATGATCTGCTGCCTTAACCACTCAGTCACCGAGCCATTTAATTATTCTCTATCTATATTCATCTCATATTGAACCACATATGCATTTTTTTGATTGCCTACATTGGTTGTACAGCGTTTGCTGTCTTAGATAATTCAAATAAGCCTCGTTACTCACCATCGGCATACCACCCTACTAGGCTGTTATCTTCCCTTAGTGAGGTTTTAAAAAAGGCAATACAATATAACAGACTTTTTAGATACGCATAATATTATACCTCCTCATCTTTTCGGGTTTCGAAAATGCCGGATAATAAGAAATTTTGTAAATTCCAACTTTGCCCACTAAAACTCAACTAGAATAATATAATTACGAGGCTGAATTGATATTAAAGCTACCTAGTGCCAGATGGCAGGACAAACACATTTTTTATTTTTTGAAATTGCGATCTGTTAAACGTTAGCTGTTAAAATTTCACCCAAATACATCGATTAGTTTATTTGTTGGAGTCGTTTGAAGTAAGCAACTTTTGTGTTTCTTGAAAAATGAAAGTGCAGTGATTAAACACTCTTAGTTGAATGGAAAAAAGGAGAAAAATACGAAAGAATAGCTTGATTAACATCACGGCGAGTCTTCCCGTCTGATTACATGGTAAAATAATGCATTGCTGTATTTAAACGCGTCCGAACAAGCACTATAACAATACCATCAACAGGAAGGCCAAAAGAGGTGGTTACTGAAGAATATATCAAGAAAATCCTCCATATCGTTATGAATGATCGCCAAGTTACGTGAGATTGTTGAAATGGTAAACATATCATATGAACGTGTATTCAACATTTTACATGAAAATTTGCATACGAAAAAGCTATCGGCAAGATGGGTGGCGCGTTTGCACAGTGTCGAACAAAAACGATTTCGACAGACCACTTCATAGCGGTGTTTGGACATAATAAAACGTAGTCCTGTTTATTTTTGGTGTAGATTAATACCAGTTGATGAAACGTTGGTACACCACTACACACCTGAAACCAAAAATCAATCGATACAATGGGTGGAAGTTGGTGAAAGTGCTCCGAAAAAGGCGAAGACATTAAAATCGGCTGGCAGGGTTATGGGCACTGTATTTTGGGATGCACATTGATTATCTTCAAAAAGGATCCACAATCACAGGAAGTATTATCGTGCATTAATGGATCAATTGGTTGAAAAGCAAGAAAAACGACCACATTTAAAGAAGATAAAAGTGCTGTTTCTTCAAGACAACGCAGCGCGAACACACATCACATGGTCTGCTCAGTGAAAATACGTGGTATTTTCAGATGAAAAGAAATTCAATTTAGAAGGGCCCGATGGGTGCAATTATTGCTTCTGTTACGACTGTAACTTCCTCCAAGTTTCTACGGTATAAAACCGTGTCAGGACAGGAAAAAAACCAGCAAACCAATAAAGGGCGGCTCATATACTCGAATACTGTTTTACTCGATATTGTTTATATGTTTGTATGTACATATATGTTTTATATATGTATGTAGGTTTTTAATGGCTTATGTCTTATGTTAAGATGTAATGATCTTCAAGCTTGAGGTCTTTTTTAAAAATTTTTTAAAAAATTATTTATTTAATTCAATATTTCGTCTTCCTTCGGAAGACTTCTTCAGGAAAATTTTCTTATTTGAAAGGAAATGAAAATAATATTAACATACATACATAAATACATTCCACATAAAGTGTCACAAAAATTAAAATACACAAAAAACATTTTTAACATAATGTAATTAACATAATAATAGATTTCTTAATATGCTAATTTATTACTTTATTTTTATAAATTAGATGCCTATAATTCTGAGCTAAACTTTCCGTATCTTTTCTAAAATTAATTCTATTTGCTAATGGTACATTAATTATCTGCAGCATCTCAAACATATAACGTTTCCTATAATTATTTTCTGTATTCAATGTGGAAACACTATTAAAATCTGGGTTATGATTTAAATCTCGACAATGAATAGACAAAGCAGTCTTCTGAGACTGTCCTGCTAACCTAGTCTTCAATTTATTCTTCGTTGTTCTTATATATACCTTGTCACATTGTTCACTATCATTACCGCTGCAAGGTATTTTGTACACTAAATTCGACTTATCTAGCGTACTACTTCTATCTTTTGTTTTACTAAATAATCCTCCAACTGTTTTACAAATCTTGTGTGCCATTTTATATCTTCTTTTATCAAATATACTAGAATTCTGTAACCTTTCAGACATTCCAGGTACATACGCTAACGATTTATAAATTTTTGTTTCTATACTAACATCTGATCTATTGTCTAATTAATTTGCAAACAAGGTCCTTAGGAAAACTGTTTTCAATTAATATATTTTTAAGTACTTTTTTATTCTTCTTATGGAATCTAATATCACTAATATTAAATACTCTGTCTATAAGATTTTTTGCGGTATTTATTATTACTCTCCTTGGATGTTTTGAGTAATAATTAATTATTCTTCCAGAAGACGTTGGTTTCTTATACCAATCTATTAACAAACTATTATCTTTTCTTAAAACTAATGTATCTAAATATGAAATTCTGTTGTTTAATTCTGTCTCAATTGTAAATTTAATGCAGGGGTCAAACGAATTTAAAGTTGACATTAGCATATCAACTTCTTCTCCTTTTATGATACAAAACAAATCATCTACATACTTAGTTAAGATTTTAGGTTTATTTCTCAATTTGTCTAAACATGAATCTAATAACTTCTCCATAACAATATCCGCTACAAATCAAAAGGGGAATAAAAATCTTACTTAATTCTGTCCTTTTTTTTAACTTGGCCCAGTACTAAGGGGATAGCCCCTACATATGCAGTGCATTGTACTGGAACTACGAAAATAGATTATGAGAAGGAGGAGGTGTTTGTGAACTTAACACATGGAACGACCAAAACTGGTCAGTGCCCAGTGTATATACCTTCGACACTGCTCAGACTAACAAAAATTAGTTCAACACCGCTCACAGCGTAAGGTAATAAATACATAGGAGCAACATAAAAAAGAAATTAATAATAACAAATAGTGAAAAAACAAACGGCAATAAAAAATAAAATAATAAAAAAAAACACATGCACACATGATGCAAAACAAAACTACCTATTCCAGTATAATATTCCTTTTTACAAATTAATAATAAACATAAATATATGTATGTACTAAATTTACTAAACTTTGAGCAAAAACAACGTTGCATGGACATCGCTCATTAGCTGTTGAACATTGTCAACGACGAGCCAGATTTCCTCAAAAAGGTCATAACTGCTGACGAATCATGGGTGTATGGCTATGACATTGAAACCAAAGCACAATCATCCCAATGGAAGCGCCCAGAGGAGCTATAACCGAAAAAAGCAAGACAAGTTCGGTGAAATATGAAGGTTTTGCTAACTGTTTTCTTCGACTGCAATGGCGTGGTGCATTATGAATTCTTATTCGTGCGATCAATAAGGAATACTACCTTGAAGTAATGCACCATTTGCATGAAGCAATTCATCAGAAACGCACAGAATTGTGAAAAAAAACGATCATGGATTTTGCACCAAGATAACCCACCAGCTCACACATCGGTGCTTGTGCGTGAGTTTTTGACCAAAAACAAACCCGTTATCATGCTTCAACCACCGTGTTCACCGTACTTGGACCCCGCTGACTTCTCCTTCTCTCAAAACTGAAGACACCGATGAAAGAAAGCGTTTCGCTACGACTGAGGAGATGAAAGAATGATCGAAACAGGAGCTGATGGCGATACCGAAAAGCTCGTTTCAGTAGTGTTTTGATGATTGAAAAGAACGCTGTCATCAGTGTATTATATCTGAGGAGGATTACTTTAAAGTGGTCAAGATAGTTATTGATGAATAAATAAATTCTTTTTTAAAAAAATAACGCCCTCGTATAAGTAGAACAAGGAGAGGTTCTCAAACTCTTTGTTAATAGATGTATGTGTTATTATACGAAAATTTGTATATACCAAGAATTGAAACAAATATATTGAGTTGAATTGAATACAAGAGAATGTGTGTATGACAGTTCTTCTACTGAGTACTTACAAATTTTTCCTGCAAAGATTCTCTGTTTTGATAAACTTTACATCAAAATAAAAAACATAAGGTAAACAAGCAAATGTAAACAAAATAAAGTAACCAAAAACAAAATAATTTTTAGAACAATTAAAAATAGTATAGAATTAAATGATTATTGCTTTTAAAAATTAATTGGCAAACAAATTAAAAGGCAGTAAAACAATTGTGCAGTTATAGTAATCAGTCAGAACCTAGTTGTCATTAAAAAACAGTGGTTAAAGATTGTGACGCAGTACAAATAGGAGTAGATCGCAAGTCCTGTTGCCCCAAATTTATTTAAGTTTTGTGTTATATAAATTGTGTTTTGTTATTTCTTTTTGTTTTTATTAAGATAAGCAATTTATTGTTAGTCGCAATAATTAAAAACAAAACTACCACATATTTTGTTTACTTATAAGTGTATTTTAATATGGTGTTTCCACATCACAAGCAAGTAACTAGTCAAGAAATTTCATACGAAAAACACAAAATTTTTTTGTGAATTCCATACAAATATAATAGATTGTTTGCATCGAGGAAATGCCATATAAATTTCCCTCTTCAAAAAAATTAATTTGTGTTTACAAATTTTTTTTATTTTTTTATTTTTTTTAATAAAAGAATTTTTTGAAAAAAATTTGTTAATCACAAACGTTTACAATAACGATAATTGTCGTTATACGGTAAAAGGTGGTACATTTTTGACTGGTGACTACAAGCGTGGCTAATAGTCGGGAGTTGACTAAAATATATTAAGCAAACTTAACTTTTGGCTAGTCAGATCAGCAACTACTGCTGTGTGCGCTGTTAGATATAGGCACTCTTGCCATATTTGGCGATTTATCGTCATATTGACGATTTTAGGTACTGAAAACAGCACGTTGACGATTTAAGGTCTGTTTTTGATGATTTTTTTGGATCACATTTTTACTTTCATATCTTTCAAGCAACTTTGGTTTAAAACCTACAAACATACTTCCTTTTTTAAGTTAATTTATATAGTAAATGAAAGTAATATTTGTGGTATAGCACGGCAGTAAAATAAATGTGTACCTAAATATGTATGTAACACTGAAATGTTATTTGATATATACTTGGGAGTATTAGATATACATGTTAGAGATGTATTTAAAAAATCATATGTGAATAGCACTTAAAAAATCAGGAGTTAAAAACTGTGCAAATTTGTGTATAAAGTCAAGTGATAATATTTTAAAGATATTTAAATTTGAAGATAAAATTTTAAATCTTACAATATTATTATAGGAGCAGAACATCTTTTTTTCTGACATGTGTCTTCTTATTTCGTCGCTGAGAAATTAAAAAAAATGTTTTATGATAACTGTTTAATAAGATGTAATGATCTTCTTGTGGTCTTCTTCTTTTCTTCCTTCGGAAGAAGGAAGTCTTCCAAAGGAAGACGAAATATTGAATTAAATAATCAATTTTTTTTAAAATTTTTATAAAAAAGACCTCAAGCTTGAAATCATTACATCTTAATTTAAGAAAAAGGTCGAAAAATTAGGATAAAGATAACTTTTTATAAAAAAAAAATGGTTTTATGTTTTTTAAGATATAAATAAATAAATAAATAAAATAAAATAGATGCTAGATTCTGAGAATAAAGTATGAAAAACTAGTCTAATTGTCAGTTTTGACAGGAACTTTCAAAACATATTTTATTAAAGGGCGTTTCAGACTATCATACAAGTCTTAAGATTTTGATTGGATTTTGTGGGACAAAAATCTAAAGATATTTGTTGCGACTGTCAAAAAATCTAACGTACCATTACATTTTGTTTTCACACTATCACACCGAAAGTAAAATAAGGAATATGACTTGAAAATAAACAGCCAATTTACTTAACGTCTGGTTTTAATATTTTTATTATTTGCTTTTGCAAAAAATGCCACCCTGATCCAATGAAAAATCTTATTGTTTAAACAATTTTCTAAAAATGGTGAAGTGTTATGGGATGTCAAATCTTTTACCGTATTATTTCTCATTTTCATAACGCTTTACATTCACACTATCACACTTGCACGTATTATTTGATTTTTTGACAAGTCTTAATACAAAGTGTGATAGTCTGAAGTGTCCTTTAATAAAATCTTATTTTTAAAAATGTGCTGAAAATATTTATGAAGTTAACTTCATATCTTTACGCCTAAATATTGGTTGTTATTGATTTAAATGCTGTAGTTTTTTTATTAGAGGGAAACATGAATTGTTCACCTATATTTAACCGCATTGAGAGTCTGAACACAATGTAACGATAATTTACAGCGGTGCTATTTTTCATACGATTTTGAAGTAAAAAACCGCAGTGCGAAACGGCATAAAATTAACATAAATTTAATTTTCATTGCGGACTTTGTTATTCTGTAATTTATGACTCTCTTTCTCTTTCCGATTTTGCCATAGTTTTTGAATAATTGGCGATTTTCCCGCCAAAATACAAAAAACATGATTTTCCAAATCCTTATATAAAATTACAAATTTTTATCATAAAGTGTAAAAGTTTAAAATATTTCAAAATAATCTTCCTTACCGTCGATACTTCAATTTTATATGCCCAAGTCAAAACTTTCCTACTGCACCCGTGAGCAAGGTAGATAGCTTAATGAAAAGTTATAAAAAATTAGGTTGGGGGATGGTGAAGCAAGAATTTTTTAATCAAATTTCTAAATATATTGCAGTCTTCACATTATACACCATCACTTCTACTTATAGTAAGGTAAGTGATAATCTAAATGCATGTTTTTCCAGTTTCGATTTAAATGGAGAAACGAGCACCTTCAGCGCTCTTCATCTTAGCTTTCAATTGCTGCAAGCATATTTTGAAAAATCCAACCGCATCCAACGTATGTACGTATGTTGATAGGCTCTGTGCCATGAGATAAATATGTATGTATTAATGATAAATAGTCGAACTTAATTCAAAATTTCCAATATTATATGATGCGTTGGTACCATTCGTCTGGCTCAAGTTCAATCCTGGCTAAAGCCAAGAAATATTTTTATTTTTAATCAATAATTATATAATTAATTTATTTTTAATCAATAATTTTAATTTTTATACCAATTTTTACTTAATTATCACAAAACTAATTTCTTTTTTTCACATTTTCTCATTTGATGGCGAACAGCGTATTTATTTAGAGTTGTGTTAATATACTTAAAAACAGCTTTTTCCCTGTTTAACTTTAGAACCGGCTTTTGAAAGTAAAGTAAGCTTTTTTTTTTGTTTATAGTAGACGAAAAGTATACTTTTTGTTAAACATTACTTTATATTTTTCAAAGTATACTTTTTTAATGAATATAGTTATAGCCCAGTGTGTTCTATTTTGTTAGTTTAAACATTTAACATTAGAACTCTATGCCTTGCAAACAATTCAGCGGCGGTTGACTTTGGGCAGTATAATTAATCGGCTTGAGGAAATTTTAACGCAACATGTTTTAAATAATTATTTTTCATCATAATAAAAAGCATAGACATTGTCAGATGTAAGTGTACATGTACGTTTTTGAGCAAATTTTACAAACCTTCTGTAAAAGTTATAATTATGACAGACATCAAAAAATTCGGGAGCAATTACATACTAAACAAGTAAGAGTGTTGTATATTCGGCTGGGTCGAATCTAAAATACCCTTCACGTAGTCATATAGTATATATTACAAATTTGAACTAAATATGCGTGGATATATATGGACCGATAACGAGAAATATGCTTTTGCCATTCCAAAAAGGAAACAGTGTTTTAGTAACCTACTTTTACAATCAGATCTGCTTTTAAGCAAAAAAAATTTTTAAGTTCACTTACGCAACATTTTCATGGAAAAATCGGTTTATGCTATATCATAAACCGATTTCGGGAATTTTCATTATGGAGTTTTCTTAAAAATAAAATGTTACATGTGATTAGGCAACATTTTTAAATGCTAACCCGATTTTTAAGGAGTGTTACATATTTTGCGCTTACAAAAGAACACAAAATAGTGTCTAAAACAATAAAGTGCAATTAGCGTTTCAGTTTTGAAGTGCTTTTATCCCAAAACTTGCTGTGTAGACTAAAAAACGTTGATATTACTAATTTAAAACACATACGTTTTAAGAATTTTACAGCCTTTTTTTTCCTTTATGTTTGTTTTTGAACTAGTTATCACTAAATCAAGAGAACTAGAATAACTATTTTTACATTTTTACAGCACGCAGAATGGTAAAAAGGCAATATTTCACTCTGTACTTGAAGTTGAGGGCAAAATATGTTTCATATATTGCCCTTCTTCACGTTTTCTATTTATACTGTTGCCTACTTTTTAGAAAAGTACATAAAATCGGGCGATAGGCAGAGTAGTTGTAACATTTTTGTTTAAAAAAAACACGCTATAAGTAACCTTGTTTGATAATCAGAACTGATTTTCAGCAGAAAAAAAAAAAATGTTTTTTCAAGGAAAAATCAGTTTAGACTATATCTCGGATATATATGGACCGATATCGGAAATTTTAATTTTCTGTATTTTAGTAAGCTCCTTTTATAATAAGAACTGCTTTTAAGCAAAACAAAAATTTTTATGGAAAAATCGGTTTAGGCTATATAGCCGATGTCGAAAATGTTCATTTTCTGTATTTTAGTAACCTTCTGTTATTACCAGAACTGCTTTTAACAAAAAAAAAAGTCTTAAAAAATCGGCTTAGGCTATATCTCGGGTATACGAGGATTTGGACCGATATTGGGATTTTTATTTTCTGTATTTCTCTTTATTGCCAGAACAGCTTTCCAGCGAAAAAGTTGTTGAAGCTCGCTTACGCGACATATTCATGAAAAATCGGCTTGCAGTGTATGTGCACTTATGCACATCACTGTAGTAATATTATCAATCCAACCAAACTGTAATATGAATATGTATATCCACTAATGCATAATACTAAAGTAATTTAAGAACCTTTTATCTAAGTTTATTTGACGTATGAATTCTTGCTTGGTCAGCATAAAAGGCAAGTTCAATGCTTTTTCAATGGCAACGGCTCACATTGTAATTTGTTTATGTTTTGATACGAATATCATTTGGATATTCACATATATTGTATCGATCATGAATTTTATGAAAACTGCTGACTTTAGGATATTTTAGTATATAAGCTGAACATTAGATGAAATAAAGACAGAATTAATTAGTATTTCAAACATAACTCAACTCTTGTTAATTCTCAAAAATGGCATTTTGAAGCTCGTACGCATGTTGGCAGATGTGCTTAGTATAATACTAAAACGAAGACCAAGACTCTTTTGAAACATTTTTTTGAATCGTTTACATTTTCTTCTTTTTTTTATATACTACATATATCTCGCGTACATATGGACCGATAACGGAGGTTTGTATTTTCTGTAACCTGCTTTTATTACCAGAACTGATTATAAGCAAGAAAAAAAAGTCTTAAATTCGCTTCCGCGACATTTTCATGGAAACATCGGTTTAGGCTATATCTCGGGTATATATAGAACAATATCGGAATTTTTCATTTTCTGTACTTTAGTAACCTCCTTTTATTACGAGAACTGATTTTAAGCAAAAAAAAAATCTTAAGTTCACATACTTCTCTTACCGCTTCTTCACCGCCTCGCTTGGTGCCTGTTGAATGACTGCTGATTATTTTATTCTCACCAACAGTGTTGAGCTTACACATGTTGAATCCAAGTCAGTAAGAATACGTTTCTCGCCCCATGTCTTCGTATAAAGAAATTAACTTCAAGGCCTTCTTGACGCTTTTCTCGGTATAAAAAAAAAAAAAAAATGGATAATAAACCTCCTTTGAAAAAAGACAAAAATGTGTTATAAATAATAGAAAGTATCATTAATTTTTTCATTGGTGTTCAATACTTTTTTATTTCCCAGCTTTTTACAGAATGAATATATATATATATATATATATATATATATATATATATATATATATATATATATATATATATATATATATATATATATATATATATATATATATATATATATATATATATATATATATATATATATATATATATATATATATATATATATATATATATATATATATATATGTATATATATATATATATATATATATATATATATATATATATATATATATATATATTTTTTTTTAACTATTGTTTTATTTATTGAATCTACATAAGAAATATAATGACAATAAGTATTCAAGTCTTAATACTAAAAAAAAATTGTGATTAAAGTCCTGCTAGTGCTGGACAAAAATTTATTTTTATGCGAATATTATTTCCGAATTCAGTCATCTGTTTAGAGCTCTAATGGTAGCCAAAGTATCCCTCCTTCTCATACGGGTATGACCACCAAAGTTAAGGATATTTACTGCAAGTGGATTTGGATGGAATTCAAGTTTGTTAATATATCTTGTCGCGTACTTCACAAATTCAGATTTCACAAAAGGTACGTTCAGATCTGCGTGGATTCGTGAGTTTTTAACGTACCATGGAGCATCTGTAATTCTACGGAGTATTCTATTTTGACTTCTTTGAAGTTTTTCAATGTTGGATGCCGAGGCTGTGCCCCATAATTGAATCCCATAGCACCATATTGGCTTTAGAATCGAGTTGTACAGCAAAAGTTTACAATCAAGCTTCAAGGTCGAATTTCTGCCTAGTAGCCAGTTAATTTGCACTGCTTTCAATTTCATCTGCGTTACTTTTGCCTCGATGTGCGACTTCCATGTTAGTCTACGGTCAAGATGAATACCGAGGTATTTGACTTCACTGTGTTGAGGTATTACTTTATTGTTAATAGTAATGGGTGAGCATGTTCCTACACGCAGTGCGAATGTAACATGGGCACACTTTTGTTCATTAACCTTGATTGTCCAAAACTTGAGTCATTTCTCTAGTTTGTCGATATGTTCCTGTAAGTTTATTGATGCTTGCTGGTGGTTACTATGTATGCTAAGGAGTGCTGTATCATCTGCAAATGTTGAAGTGTGAATGTTGGTGCTTGTCGGCATGTCAGATGCGTAGGTCAAATATAAGATAAGCCCTAATATGCTGCCTTGGGGAACTCCAGCTTCAATAGGCTGGGCGGGGCTTATGAAATCGCCTTCTTTTACTATAAATTGGCGACAATATAAATAGCTTTCCAAAAGGTTATGTATGTTTGCAGGTAAGTTAAACTTTATTTTATGCATTAAGCCATCGTGCCACACTTTATCAAAAGCCTGTGAGACGTCGATGAATAAGGCAGAGCAATATTTTTCATCTTCAAATGCCTTTCTTATGACGTTAACTAACCTGTGTGTTTGCTCAATGGTGCCATGTTTCGCTCTAAAACCAAATTGGTGATCAGGAATACATTCAACCTTATTAAGCTTTGGATCCAACTTCGCCTTTAGCAAAGTCGAAAAGTTTTGAAGTTGTTGTCAGTAGACTTATTGGACGGTATGATTCTACTTTCGTGTGATCCTTCCCTGGCTTAGGAACCATTGTTATCATGGACACCTTCCACTCTGCAGGGTAATACTCAAGTCGTAAAATAGCATTAAAAATAAAAAGAACAATTCTTTTAGCTACACGAGGCAGCTCTACGAGCATTTTGTTGCTGATTTTATTCATACCTGGAGCTTTTTTAAGGTTTAGATTATTAATAGCATTTTCAACTTCTTGGAAATTGAATCTTAAAGGCACAGGAGGTCTACTGACAATAGGCGGCAACTCATTTGCATTATCAGACCTATTTGTGGTAAAAACGTTTTTCAAATGGTTAACAAATAAATTACCCTTTTCCGAGTCATCTCTAGCCCAATCACCAGACGGTTCTCGCAAGGGCGGCTTACCTCTAACTGGCCTTTTTAAACCCGTAGTCGCCCCCCATAAAGAATAGTCGGACTGAGGAGTACCATCCAGACTTTCTAAATACGTTTGTAGAGAAGCCGTTTTTTGGGTTCCAAGCAAATTTCTTAGTTGATTTGTGCACTCACGGAGCCTTGTTTTTAGTTGCGGAAACCTGCGAAGTTGCCACTCTCGTCTAACTCTTCTTTTTTCTAACACAAGTTGCTCGATTTCTGAAGAATATTTTCTATTTTGAATGTTTCTGCGTGTTAAATAAACGCTAGAAGCAAGTTCAGCGGCTTGTTTAAGGAATATTGAACAAGCTTTTGGTTTTTTTCTATGATAAAATATAACCAAACAATACAAATGTCAAACTGATTTCGAAAACTCGAAGAGGAAATTACTTACAATATAATAAAAACACTTCGAAATGATTTCCTCAAATCAAATTAATTTGCTTTTAATGGTAACTTGCTATTATCTTAAAAAGCCAGCATCAGGGAATACAACGGGACCAAGAGAGAAGCGAACTGGGCTGGATTTCATGAAATTTTTAGCCTGCTCAATCTAACCTAGAAAGCAAGCAAAAACTTAGTTCACTGCTCTTTTCACTTGTAAACAATTACAGACATAAATCTCTTTTCAGAAAAGTTATTGAAACAAACGTTAAACTGCAACAAAAATTCTAACATTTGAAATTGCTTTCAACCATTCCGAATTTGTTTGGCATGTTTATTTTGTTTTAACAGCAAAAAAGTGAAAATCACCGTGAGGCAAAATGTCTGATGTTTTTAATGGACAAATTTTCAATAAATAAAACACATTTCAAGTGTTGACCAGCGCCAGTTTAACCGGTCTATACAACAGATAATGTCGAAACTGTTAATTTTTTTTTTTCAACGAATGAATAACTAACACATGTACATATGTACACATATCATTTTTAATTATACGAACATAAGCCAAATTCAAACTTTTAAAGACGCACACACACACACACACACACACACGCAAACACTCAAATAAACATGTGTCATTAAACAGGAAGTACAATGTACGTTGAAACAGACAGAAAGGGGGGCAAAAATAGAGTTTATTAAAAAGTGCTCAAAGGGCTTAAGTGACAAATATGGATTGCATTTGTTTACATATGCATGTCACTGCACGTACAATAACAGAATGCACACACACACACACAAAAACACACACATCTAGGCACACATACAAGTACACATGCATGCACAGATCCTTACAACATGGAACATGAACAAACAGTTTGATAAAATGTGGTTGGAATATTTCAATGAATGACGACTGAATGGATGTTTGGATTTTTGCTTCACCACTTAAGGCAACATCGGCATCATCAGAGTCAGCATCGACAACAAATCTTTGTTTGAGCAAATGTGTTTGAGTGGGCACAAATGCTCTTGCACGTGTGTGCATTTCGTATAGTAAATCTATCAACATGATGTTATCATCATATCAAGCAATTTACTTATGCATTCTTTCAATGATTTTTTGTTGATTTAATATTTATGTTTCAACAAAAATACCAGTAGGATTAAAGGATGCAATGCATTAACATTTCTATATAGGAACAGTTGGAAGATTAATAATTCCAACAGCTAAAAAAACGGTTTTCCCTATTTTTATAAAAAAATTTAAAATTTTTCATTTATTCTACTATTTTTTTTTATCTCTACCATTCAAGTAAAAGATGTTTTAAATTTTTGTAAAACAAAAAATTTAGGGGTCATTACGAGGGCGAAATGATATTGAAGCTACCTAAGAAGGAAAATAATTTTTTTTTTCAAAAACTATTTATATCTTAACACAGTTTCCTTTTAGCTCAATACAGTTAGAAAGACGACTTTTTTATACCATCTGAATAACACTATTTTAGGCATCCCTCAAAATACGCGTTAGCTTTGGTAATCCCTTCTTCGTGTAAAATGAAATTTTTTCCTGCGAGCCATTTTTTCAACTTTGGAAACAGAAAAAATTCACTAGGAGCTAAATCTGGACTATAAGATGGATAATCAACCAATTCGAAGTGTATTGCACGTAATTTTAGCCTTGTATGTATTATTCCGTGTGCATCCCACAGTGGCCATAAGCTTGCCAGCCGATTTCACTGCCTTTGCCTTCCTCGGAGCACTTTTGCCAGCTTCCACTCATTGTTTCGATTGATTTTTGATTTCAGATGTGTAGTGGTAGACCCACGTTTCATCAACAGTTATTAATCTACACCAAAAATCAACAGGATTATGTTTTATCATGTCCAAGCACAGCTGTGAAGTGTTCTGTCGCACTCGTTTTTGCACTGAGCAAACGTGGCATCCGTCTTGCCGCTGGCTTTTTCATATGTAAAATGTTGAACACATGTTCATATGATATGTTTACCATTTCCACAATATCGCGTAACTTGGCAATCATTCATAACGATATGGAGGATTTTCTTGATATATTCTTCAGTAACCACCTCTTTTGGCCCTCCTGTTAATGGTATTGTTGCAGATTGCTTGTTATACCGTGCAGTCAGACGGAGCAGACTCACCGTAATGTTTATTGAGCTTTTCTTTTGTCTCTTTCGCCATTTTCCCGTTTTCAAATAATAGTCTTTAATCACTTCTCGAAATTCACTTTTTTCAATTTTTCAAGAAATATAAAAGTTGCTTACTTCAAACGACTAGAACAAATAAACTAATTGATGTATTTTAACAGCTGGCGTTTGACAGATCGCAATTAGAATACAAAAAAAAAACAAATGTTTGTGTTTGTGCAGCCATTTAGTGCTAGGTAACTTCAATATCAATCCGCCCTGGTGTATACTGATTGCACTCCCGTGCAAATTTCGATCGTAAGTGGATATCTGCTATATTGCATAAGCTGAGGTTCGCTGTGGCCTGAGTTGTATTCGAAAAGCAATTCTCACAGAAAAATTCTAACGGAATCAAGTCAAAGGATTTTATAATATCATATAAGGTAACGATGCGCTCAATTCTCTCATCTTGAGAGCGAAAGCAAATGTAAGTTTCTACAGGACGAACAATTACACGCACACGATTTCATGAGTATATATCAATATTAGAGATATGGTTAAAATGTTGGAAAATTAAAGTTAATGAACAAAAGTGTGCTCACGTTACATTCACGCTGCGTAAACAAACATGTTCAGCCATCCAAATTAACAATTCACCTATTCCGCAGCAAAATGAAGTCAAGTACCTTGGTATTCATCTCGACCGTAGGTTAACGCGGAAGTCTCACATTTAAGCAAAAGTCACTCAGTTAAAGTTAAAAGCAGCGCAACTGAATTGGCTTATGGGCAGAAATTCGACATTGAAGCTGGATTGCAAACTTTTATTATACAACGGAATTTTAAAGCCTATATGGTGCTATGGAATTCAACTATGGGGCACCGCCTCCACTTCAAAAATCGAAAAAGTTCAAAGGCGACAAAACAAAATTCTTCGAACGATTTCATGTCGAACAGATCAGTCATGCGTCGCTGACGGTGGTGGCCTGGTGACTGCTGTGCTCAAAAATGTATAGAGCGAAGATGGTGTCAGCTAAAAACCCATATACAATAAATGCGTTTTTGGGTTGGTTTAGACTATTGCGAATTTCATATGGTTTGTGTTGTTGCCTTTAAATCCTATTTGTACCTATGCCAACAGACTAGCTTTTCCACTGTTTCAAAGCGGTTTCTGCTTTTCTTCTTTTATCTTAAGTGCTTAAGCAAATCAATTACACAGTTGTTAAAGAATTCCAAGTATGTCGTTTAGTTTCTGCTACTGGCTCGGGTGAAATTTATATCAAAGAGCGAAGTTCTTGCCACCTTCAGACTTTTCATGTTTTCTGGCTTCTATTCCCATGCGAGCATCAGTCAGACTCTAGTAGCTTGAAATAGTTTAATTTTTATTAAAAAAAATTGTAATTTGCGAATCCTGTTAATTTGCTAATACATATAGAATTAATGACTACCACTCCAGCCGTTAAGTTATCAAAGTTCGGAAGTCTCTATTGGACGACCGTGTATTAATATATTGCAACGACTCAAAGTTTCTAAAATGATCATTTTTCTTGAATATTGTGCAACCTTTAAACTTTTGTTATTCTGTTAGTTTTTCTTTTAAAAAAGGAGCATACGAGTAGTGTCAATGGCACAAGTGTTAACTTGTTAATTTATTTAAGAGTTTATTTGGTATTTCTAATAGTTGTTTTTATTTTTTTTTAACTGAAAATTGCAAAATATTTATTGGACATTTATTTATTTATTCGTTTATGCATTTTTTCTTTCTTCCTCCTTTTAAAGATTGGAATCACCCACACGTCAATTGGAAATGACAGCTGCAAAGGATATAAATTTTCAATCACGTGCAGGAGGCACTGAAATCTCAGCACTTAAGGATGTTAAATTGACTGCATTGGATGGTAGTGTAAGTATAAATTGTTTGTTGAATTTTAAATTAATTTGTTTAATATTTATGCAAACGGCTTAACAAAAAGGATGAAATAATTTTGTGTAAAAAGAGAATTTAAAGTTTGGGTTTTAAAAAGGTTAGATGATGTGGAAAAATCTTAATCACTGGAAGGCAATGTATGATAAAAGATATGTTATTTGTATCAAAGTACATAGGCGTATAGCTCTGCTTCCGTCGTTTTTTTCTTCAGAGAATCGATGCTTTATTGTAAAAAACTGGTTATAGATTGATGATTTAAAGTATTGTCCATCGCTGGACACATCTTTCTTCCATCCTTCAGGCAGCCCACGAATCCCGCTCCATCTTTTAAAGCTATCCAGGAATCGATCCAATTTTTTACTTCTTCATAAGACCGGAAATGCTGGTCCGAAGCGTTGATAGTCCCAAGAAACAACATCTGGAGAATACGGCGAGTGGAATAGAACTTCCCATTTCAACATTTCAAAGAATCTCCTGAACACTTTCGCAACATTGTCGTGCCGTATAATCACTCTTATGACCTGTTCATAAAACGCGGGCGAGCAACTCGTTTAAAAAATTTTTATGAAAGTTATTAAATTTTTTGAGTGATTTCAATACAAATATTTTAGATCGTCTGTGTTCTATGAACAGCACATTAATGTCTCTCGCTGCATTGTGGCCGTTTGTCTTTCAATGCTCGGCTCAAATGCATTAACTGCGTTCGATAACGATTGCCAACTTCAGTGATTACTTCAGTTGGTTTTAATAACTCATAGTACACTACGCCGAGTTGATCCCACCAAATACAGAGCATGACCTTGGAACCTTCAATATTCGGTTTGCTCGTCGACGTGGGAGTATGGCCGGGTTATCCCTATTTTCTGAGCTTGGAATTATCTCAATAAACTCATTTTTCATTCTCAGTCAGAGTGTGAAGCGAAAATCTCTACCGTCTTTGCCTTGCAAGCAATTGTTCACAAGCCGACAAACGGCGTTCAACATTTCTCGGATTCAACTCTTTCGCCACCTTATTTCTGAGTCATTCCGATAACTTTAAGGCATTTGAAATGGTTTGTTTCATCACTGTCAATGATTTTACCAATTCTTGTGGCGTTTGACATAAATATTGACCAATAAATGCTTCTAATTCTTAATCTTTGAAAGCCATCGCTATACTGGTCTTTGACGACAAAATCGCCGTTCTTGATCCGTTGAAACCAGACTCGGCACGTTCTTTCACTAATAGCGGCCTCACCATAGGTATAGTGTGTATGACAGTAAATTTACATTTTTAAGTACGATTTGATTGTGCGGATTTGTCAGTAACGATGTCGTAGGAGTCAAGCATTTTCGCACCGAAAATTCCATTTTTTCCCATTCATTTATTTCTTGGATCTTCAAAATATGAACTAGCAATAAGTATTCAAATCTTAATACTAAGCAAACATGTTTTATTTTGCACGAACAAGGGTATCTCTTCTCCTCAACCGAGTGCGGCCACCAATATCAAGTATATTGCGCGCAAAAGGGTTTAGGTGAAGTTTCAGTTTACTGATATATCTTGCCGCGTACTTTAAAAATTCGTTTTTTACAAGAGGAACACATAACTCCTTATGAATTCGTGAGTTTTTTACGTACTATGGAGCGTCTGTAATTCTACGGAGTATTCTATTTTGACTTCTTTGAATTTTTTCAATGTTGGATGGCGATAGCACCATATTGGCTTTAGAATCGAGTTGTACAGCAAAGTTTACAATCAAGCTTCAAGGTCGAATTTCTGTCTATTAGCCAGTTATTTTGCACTGCTTTCAATTCCATTTGCGTTACTTTTGCCTCGATGTGGATGTCTTCGCTATTGAATTTTTTCAATTTTAGATGTTGAATCGGTTCCCCATAATTGAATTCCATAGCACCATATAGGCTTTAGAATTGCGTTGTATAACAAAAGTTTGCAATCTAGGTTCAATGTCGAATTTCTGCCCATAAGCGCTGCTTTTAATTTCAACTGAGTGACTTTCGCATCAATGCGAGGCTTCCACGTTAACCTACAGTCGAGATGTTAATTTGGATAGCCGAACATGTTTGTTTACGCAACAACGTGAATGTAACGTGAGTACACTTTTGGTCATTGACTTTTTTTCCCAAAGTTTTAACCATTTCTATCATATTGAAATATACTCCTGCTAATTTCGGGAAGCTAATTTATGTTTTGCATGTACGCTGCAAAAGGCTGTGTCAAGTGCAAAAGTTGAAGTGTGGATTCCGGATCTGCTTGGCATGTCTGAGGTGTAAGTCTAATAAAACGTAGGTTCTAGAAAGCTTCCTTCGGGAACTCCTGCTTTGTTTGCCTGTAAGGGGCTTATGAAATCGCCTTTTCCGATAATAAATTTCCGGCCGCATAAGTAGCTTTCCAGAAGCTTGTTAGTGTGTTCAGGCATGTTTAACTTTATTTTGTGCCTCAAACCGTTATGCCACACTTTATCAAAAGCTTGGGAAATATCAATGAACTGAGCTCAATAATGCTTTTTGTCTTCAAAAGGCTGCCTAGTCTGTGTGTTTGTTCTATGGTGCTATGTTAAACCCGAAAGCCAAATTGATGATTAGGGATACATCCCACATCATTCAATATTGGAGTCAACTTCGCCATTAACAATTTTTCGAAAAGTTTTGAAATTGTTGGCAGTAGACTTATTGGTCTGTATGATTCTACCTTAGTAGGATCCTTCCCTGACTTGAGTATCATAGTAATCACAGACACCTTCCACTCTGCAGGCTAATACTCGAGACGTAAAATATCACTAAAAATAAAAAGAATTCTCGTGCTTTTATACTCTACGATGAGCACACATACATGCACTAACCCCTACACGCAACCATATGTGCGGCTGTGTTTAGCAAACATTGCCTCATGGTTGACATTTATTCATTGTGTGGTGGTGCCATCTACACTGACCGTTAATTTTAAATACAATTTTCAAACTTGGAAATAATTTAACCTACATTACATGTAACTTATTATACTAAATTAATTATTAAATCAAAAGCAAATATAACAACGCTTCTTGCGTTAATAATAATAAATGGAATAACCAAATGAATAAACTGAATAAATACAAATATATGAAAAACGTGAACATGACTTCACGTGTGTTGCTTCAAAACGACGTCTCCGACTTGGGCGTTACAGGCTAATTGAGGGGGACATTCATCTGATATTGTATTCAATATCATTCATCTGATATTGTATGCAATACATTTATTAATATAAAATCCATTTTCTTTTGTATAATCAAATATAAAAACTAACAAAGTATTGTGCCTTCAGGGTGGACATCCTGTATACAATGTTGAAATTATGGAAAAGGGTGTCACTTAAAATGCTCGCAATCATGCGCTCATTTTGGAACATTACGTTTTCAGAAATTTGTGGTGGTGGCACTCGAATTTCTGAATCAATGTCATCGGATGGTCTTGGGGTTGTTCACATATAATCGTTTCTTCAAATAACTCCAAAGAGAATAGTTGGCTGCTAACATATCTGAAGCACGGCCGAATCATATAATTTCTGATTTTCTGGAAATTATTCGCTCGCAGCAGAAAATAAAGGTCGTTTAACTGACGTTATTTTCCATAGTTGGTGCAAAAATCTTTCCATTTTGTATATTTTATAATCTGATGTATTTTATAAAATTTATAAAATTGTTAAGTCCCATAGTGGCTTTTGGATTACCCTGTATAAGTTTTAAAAAAAATGTTACCGCCACTACATTTGACATACAAATGTTGTTTAAAGCAAACACGAACAGCAGAGAACAGTTGTCAAATGTTAATTGAGACAGCTTAACATAATTGGATGTGCGTGAATCCCAATATTAAGCACTAAACTCTAAATTTAATTACCCTTATTTAAGATTCATGCCCAAATAAACTACGAGGGTGGTTCGGAAACGTCTTAGCCTAGCACAAAAAGCATGGTATAAATAGAAAAAAGTTAAGTGTTTTGGAAAATTCCATCTCTGCTATGAACATATGTTAAATTTTGTTTCGATATGGTAACTCCTTTATATAGAAACAGGAGTTCACAAAAGACGCATCCGCGATTTTTTTGCAATAGAAAAATTCGAAATGCGTGGTGTGAATAAATATTTACATAAAAAAGTTTTATCGGGACAAAAAATTCATAATGATATGGTGAATGTCTTAGGTGAAAGTGTTCCTTCATATGCAACAGTAAAAAATTGGGTTGCTGAATTTAAACGTGGTCGTACAAGCATTGAAGATGAACCACGTAGTGGACGTCTAAACACGGCAACAACAACAGAAATTGAAGCCAAAGTGCATGATATGGTATTAAATGATCGACGAATAGAAAGAAGTGCGTGAAGTAGCTAATATCATGAGCATCTCAAATGACCGAGTCCATTTAATGTTGCATGAAGAACTACAGATGAAAAATACTTCAGCAAGATGAGTGCCGCATTTGTTAACAGTCGACCAAAAACGCATAAGAATGAACATTTCTGAAGTTTGTTTGGATCGGTTTAAGCGAAATAAAATGGATTTTAAGCGTCGTTTCAAAACTGTTAATGGATGGATCCACCATTGTACTACAGATATAAAAGAACAATGCAAACAATGGACTGAAGCTGGAGGAAGTGCCCCAAAAAAGGCAAAAAAATTTAATCGGCTGGTAAGGTTAAGGCAACGGTTTTTTTTTTTTTGGACTTCAAAGGTATTTTATTGATTGACTATCTGCAAAAGGCTAAAACAATAAATTCAGAGTACTATTGCAACCTTTTGGATCAATTAAATGTACAAATTCGAGAATAACATCCTGGCTTACAACACAAAAAAATAATTTTTCATCAAGACAACGCACCAGGGCACAAGAGTGTTTTTTGACAATGGCTAAAATCAACGAATTAAAGTACGAGTTGCTTGACCACCCACCTTATTCTCCTGATTTAGCTCTCAGTGACTTTTACCTGTTCCCAAATCTAAAAAAATTCCTTGCTGGCAAGCGTTTCACCTCAAATGAAGATGCAACTACAGTTGTAAACCACTATTTTGAAGACCTTGAGGAAAACTATTTTAATCAAGGGATAGAATTACTAGAAAAGCATTGGACTAAGTGTATTGAAGTTTCAGGAGATTATATTGAAAAAAAATTTTGTTTTGAAAAACTGACTATTCTCTTTCATTGATAGGCTAAGAAGTTTCCTAACCGCCCTCGTATTAAGTTATTAAACATAATTTTAGTTTACTATTTAAATTCGACATAATGATACGTTGACTCAACTAAATGTTTTATTGATTAAGCCAGTTGTCCAAATTAATTTGGACGATATTAATTATTCCATATTCTTATAACTTAAAGACAGAAATTTTCAATTTAAATTTGAAATAAGTTGTAGCATTTTTTTGTGCGATAGTTTCCTGAATTTTGTTATTGCTGTTAGAATATACATACGTACATACTAAACACGCAAAATTTCATCTAGTTAGGGTTGTTGGTGAGTTTTACAGTGTTTCTCATACGGATTGTTGTTGTTACTTGTTTGCCCCCTTCCGGGGAGCAAGTTTTACATTGGCTTAAACCAAATGCTTTCTGGGGCATATAGAGGAAGAAGTTCCTATTTTGTTGTAGCAAATTAAACGTTGGGAAGCTGCACGACTTACATATGTTGTGTCGGACTTTCAAACCCCTCAACAGGGGTTTGTTGGGAGAACTGGAATCAGCGAAGTGCCCGGAAGGTTCTGCTTGCAGATCATCTCGGTGGTAATCTTTGCTGAGGTGCCTACCTTGGTCGTAACGTTCTTGTTGTGGTTTTAATCTTAAATCGCTGGAAAGGGAAATAGTTTCACTAATAACTATAGTAATATAATACCGCTTTTCGGGGGCTAATTACCCGCTGAGCTGTTGTTGTCTTGCAACAGATACCAGTAATGTAAAGAACTAGAAGTGATGCTTTACGGGTGAGTTGGTTAAGGGCTGATACTCTTAATAGGCTATGGGCAAGGCGAAGTCATTAGTACATGAACTTGACAGCTCAGGTGATTCTTTATTCCCCCCTCCCCCACGCATTTTTAATTTCTGTCTTTTTACGAGTACATATTAATACCCAAAAAAATTATAAACAGCTTGTTTTTTGTTTCCTAGCTGTCTATATGTCGACATTTCATAGCAGCTACCCTAATCATCAGTAGACTTGGAAAATTTTGGAAGATATTGTTACATCGGATGGTTACTGGGGACGCAGAATGGGTTCAATACGATAATGCCAAGTGGAAGAAATCACAGGGAATACTGGCCACGTTTCTAAGTCGGTAGCCAAACAAATTATCTGCGGTTCAAAGGTCATGCTTGGCGTAGCATACTATATTAAAACCAACTGAAACAATCACAAGCGATCATTATCGAACAAACGGCCACGAATAGATTTGTATATATAGATTTTTTGTATATATATAGGAATTTTTTGACAATAATTTTTCAAATTGAAAAATTTTTTAATAACATATTAATTTTCCTGACGATGATAACAAATTGTTATCGAAATATTGAAAATAAATACTGTTAAATTTTTTATATAACATAAAACGATCTTTTGCTGCAAAAATAAGAAATATTTACCAAAACAAGATCAAGTAATTAAATATTAAAGATAAAATAAAATAAAATAAAATAAAATAAAATAAAATAAAATAAAATAAAATAAAATAAAATAAAATAAAATAAAATAAAATAAAATAAAATAAAATAAAATAAAATAAAATAAAATAAAATAAAATAAAATAAAATAAAATAAAATAAAATAAAATAAAATAAAATAAAATAAAATAAAATAAAATAAAATAAAATAAAATAAAATAAAATAAAATAAAATAAAATAAAATAAAATAAAATAAAATAAAATAAAATAAAATAAAATAAAATAAAATATAATAAAATAAAATAAAATAAAATAAATATAAATATAAATACTAAGGGAGCCATGTTAAATGTGAACCTATTCAAAAGAGGGATTTTTGAACAAATTATCTGAGATACATTATATTTTGAAAACATCTTCATAAGTTTTTAACTACATGGATTAATATAAATATAAAAAAAGTATTATTTCGTGAAAAATAGTCATAAAATTGGTCACCTGGTACTGTTTTCTTCATCGTAAATATTAGGGGGAAATAAACTGTTAATTAATATGACTAAACTCATATGTCACCAACTTTGTGTGGTTAGATATTGATATAGAAATGCAGATCGCCGATATAGAAATGCTGAAATATCTTAAAAGAAGTTGAAATCTTTCTACCAATCCTTTAGAATACTATTTTTACTTTATTTTTTTGGGTCAAAACATTTCAATTTACATATTTGTTTCATTTCTTCCCTTTTCATTGTTCAGATTCGCTTTGAGTCCTCCAAAATCTTCATGCCCAACTTAAGAACAGTGCAATTGCCCATGCCGGGAACCCAACATTTACATGAACGCCAGTACGGAGTCTATCAGTTGTGTGCCTGTGCGAATGGCAAACTATTTTTAGCGGAGCCCCACTCGATATGTGCTGGCGATGATACGACAGTGTGCAGATGATTGGCACAGGATAACAAACTGGACAATAAATGAAAAACTACAAAAGCTTAAACCAAAAACAAAGAGCAACTTTGTTAGAAACAACTAAGAACTGACAATGCGCCTGATGCAGGGGTTTAGATAATTAGATGTACTTAGAGAAAACTAAATATTATATGAAATGTAGATTTTTAAATACAAATTAAACACACAAAAAATCAAATTCAATAACCAAAATTATTTTCAATAAATTATAAAAAGCCGCCGAAAGTTGAACATAGAGTTTTGTATGTATTGAATATGAAAACAATTAAAAAAAAAAAGAAAATATTTAAATCTATTCTAAGTACACAAAAGAGTATATTAACGATATTGTTTGTTAATAACTTGAAATAAATTAAGTACATAAAATGTATGTAAATATTAGCAAATATTAATTAGTTGTTGATTAGTAACAAATATCATTTTCACTGAAAAAAAAAAATGTTTTCTAAATGATGGAAAGAAAAAAAAACTGCAATCACTTAAAGCTACTGTAATGAAGAGTGTATGTGTCTATTAAAATTTATACCATGAACATAGTAAAAGTATATACTACTCATACAAATATGTAAATTAATATAAATAGCATATTCATGAAATATATGAAATTTATACATTAGAAATAAGGCATACTACAAATACATATAAATAAATAAATACATAAATATAAATATTTGCAATTAAATTGTGTGATTATATACGAGGAGAGTAAAGTGCTGATACTGAATTCCCCTTCCTGCATTTCAACCATGATCAGCCCGGGTTGAACAACAAGCACAACCACACCGAGACATGCTGATCCCCATTCTGCTAATTTATACCCTTGGTAAGGGTTCCGGAAGCCAACACAACATAAGTCATGCAGCTTCCTAAAGAGTCTCCCCGCATTTGGGTATTAAGCCACAACCACTACGTTGCTCCCGAAAAACCTCACCACAGCAGGGAGAGAACAATTTTCCTGGGGCTCCCGTGGTACCAGCTCTCGTGGTACCAGAAAATAATTGCTTATGGTTAGACAATCGCAGCCCTAAAAAGGGCTGCTACAAGCACTACAGCACTTATTGCAGTTACACTGGTTTACAGCCAAAATATACCAAGAACGTCACATGCCTAGATCAGTTAATTCGGACCTCCTAAACACGAAAAATGCTATAATTTTTTTCCTAAAAACCGTTTTTTAGATAACGGTACTTTTGTGTTTTACGGCGTATGGTCCCACTCAAACCTTTGCGGAGCCCAACCAAAAAGTTCGATCGAGACAAGTGGCATATCGTTGGAAAGGTAATTGAACGCGAATTTCTATCTGACAAGAAATGGCGGAGTTATGACATCTGCAAAATTTGCCTATTTTTTACGTTTTTTTTTCTAAATTTTTCTTTTTTATTTGGTTTTTTTTTTCTACGTTCTAGTAAAGATGTGGAATGTTTTATTAATTTACCAAATAGTTTATTTAACTACCAACATTTTAAGCGTAATTTAAGAAAAAAAAACGTTCTTGTTAAGGATTATGTGGAACGAAAATATTTTCATTCTCATTGCTCATACATTATATTCGGTGTAATTTCAAAAAATTTAAATTAAAATGACGAGCGAACTTTTGCGTTTATTCCCCTAAATGGATATTAGCAAATGAGGAACGAACAATAGTCCGCCATCATTTGTTCATCCCACCCGCCTTTGTAGCGTCTCTCGATTTCTTCCATTTTCTGGTGAAATCTTTCACCTCGTTCATAACTTTCGAAGCCCAAGTTCGTCATACGACTTCCTAGAGTTTTGTTTGCCACGACAAACGAGGGACCCCTTCGCCTCTTTTCCACTAAAAACAGAGTACCCAATTTAGGAATACGCCAAGGCAAACCTGTTTTCCGGGGGAAACACATTCGAGACAGTTGTGAAAAAGATTTACATCAGTACCTGCCTTGATGGCCTAGCCTGATGGTGGACCAATTCCATGGAGTGAATTATTCACGATTCACCAGCACCCCCGTGTGGCTTACCAGGCTCACACAGGTAGCAATTCTTGCCATATGATTGCGGTCATATGAGCAACTTCTTGTTGAGGAGTTCGGGCCTTCTAATCCCTCCTGTATGCAATTTCCCAGCAATCAATAGAGGACAAGGCTTAATGAGTTGGTAGTCCGAAGCCCACTAAGAGCATCAGCCCTTAAACCAACTCACCCATCAACCATCACCACTGGTTCCTTACAATACAGGTATCTATTGTATAGGCAACAGATCCTCGGGAGCTTGTTAGCCCTCGAAAAAAGCCATCACCAAACAATTATCAAGGATACTAACACTCCCTTCCTGCGATTTAGGTTTAAACCAAAGCCAGAACGTTTCAGCCAAGGTAGGCACCTCAACCATGATCAGCCCGGGTCGAACCGCAAGCAGAACTTCCCGGGGGCCGTTCTGCCAATTTATACCCTTGGTAAGAGTTTCGGAAGTCAACACAACATAAGTCATGTGGCTTCCTAGAGTTTTGTTTGCCGCACCAAACGAGGGACCCCTTCCCGTCTTTTCCCCGAAAAACAGAGCGCCTAAGTTAGGAATACGCCAAGGCAAAACCTGTTCCCCGGGGGGACACATTCGAGACAGCAGGCTACACGAACACACGACCACAAATGCCGCTGGTTAAAAATATAGAATGTGACGAGCTACATAATTACATTGAACGTGGCAGCCATATAATAAACAGCTGATATTCACCCCTATTCTGCGTTTCGATTAAGTCTCCGCATTCAGTTCCGTTGCGATAGAAAATTTTTATTCTGATAAAAAACGGAATCGAAAGAAAAAGAAGAAGACAACAATGTTTATAAAATTAATAGCATCACTGTGGAATGTGGAAATGAAATTGCAAAATAAGCAAGTTTGTTATCGTTTTCATAAACAAATGTCAAATTTAATACAAAAAGTTGTTTGTATACATAATTAAAAATAAGTTCTTCATAAGTTTAATAAGAAAAAAGAAATATATACAAAAACAAACTAAAATTATTTGTTCATAAATATATTACAGTGCAAAGAATCTTGTGAAGATAAAGGTATATAATAAAAAAATATTGATAGTGTTGTGATTAAATATGGAAAGACCAAAATAAAACTTTAATAAAAATTGTAGTGGATTAATTCACTGTGTTGCAATTATTATTATTATTTTTTTTAATATCAATAATTAAATGTTATTATTTCATTACAGCTGCATTATTGTTGGTCAGAGAGGAGAACAATATGAGATATAATGAGGCTGGCATTTTTTGTTGGAGGACCAAGTGCATTGATGATTACTGCAGCTTCCTCCCAGAACACTGCTACTTCTTCCTTTGATCGCTGGTGATATCCACATGCAATGTCTGCATTAGATGACATTAAATTTGCCAAATTTTCATACTGCTCTGGTGTTTTTGTTTTTGTCCCAAAATGCATTAAAAAAATACATCAGATTCGGGTACAAAAATTAATAATTTAAAACAAAAAATAAAAATAAATAAATAAATTTAATTAAATAAAATAATTTCAAATGTTTTTTCTCGTTACTGAACATTTTATATCATTTTCTACTTACATTTTTTTTAATTTTTTAACTAAAAAACAGATAACGAAAACTTCTCCATCAACAAAAAAAACAACTGAAAAAAACGGAGTTCCGATCGTAATGCAGAATACATACAATCGAAAGAAACTGAGCGGAATCGAAATGCAGATTACTCAAGTTGCCAGACGGAGAAATTTTCGTTCCGAATCGAAACGTAGAATAGCCCCCATTGTTTTTTTTTCCTTTACAAATATTACCGTAATAGGTGAACAGAGTGTTTTTGTTTAAAAGAAAAATTTTGTGACATTTTTTAAATACTGTTTTAAATTGTAAATAAAAGATAGAAACAATTAATTGCATGAGTGCACCTATCAGATGTAATTCTGAAAAAGAGCTTAGCTCCGGTAGAAAAAATCTTTGGATTTCAGAGGAAGAATCTGTGAAAAAATCACTGGAAAATTTCCTGTCTCTAAGAGATAGGAAACGCCCGCGATCGTGCTCGCCAAATATTGTTGTTACAACTGAAGACAAAACATCTTCCGGTTTAATTGTTGATGATAAGCCAAAAACCCAAGTAGGCACATAACCGTGGTTAAGAGACAGCGAAGCCCCAAATCAGCTCAAATATCATCTAAACCGAAAATTTCTAAAGATGATAATAGGACTTCGGCAACGGATAATAATAGGTTTGCTATACTGCAAACAGATGAGCCAACAATATCTAAAAAAACCTTTAAGCCGCCACCAATATATTTGCGAGAGCCTACCTCTAGTGACCTGGTAAAGCAACTTATTGCGGCAATCGGCAAAGACACGTTTAACGTAACATCGGTTAAGCACGGCGGCATAAATGAAACAAAAATCCAGGTAAACAGTGAAAATGAATACCGAAAGTTATCTGACGTTCTAGAGAAGGAGAAGCGATCATTTTACACATATCAGCTTAAAAGTGCCAAAGGTATTCAGGTCGTTATAAAAGGTATTGACCCTTTTATTGACACGAATGAGGTCAAAACCGGACTAGAAGACAATGGCTTCAAAATTAAAAATGTGGTTAATATTAGAAACCGTGAAAAAATTCCTCAACCCATGTTTAGGGTTGAATTGGAACCTAGAGATGTTCTCCTGAAAAAGAATGAAGTGCATCCAATTTATAACCTCAAATATCTTTTGCATCGTAAGGTTACCGTTGAGGAGCCTCATAAGCGTTTAGGGCCCGTCCAATGCCTAAACTGCCAAGAATTTGGCCATACTAAGGCCTATTGCAAGTTGCCCGCAGTTTGCGTTGTGTGTGGTGAACTTCACGGTACATCACAGTGCAAAAAACCTAAGACTGACGCGAGCGTTAAAAAATGCAGTAATTGTGGAGGTAACCACACTGCAAACTACAGGGGTTGTCCTGTCTATACTCACTTCAAGAGATCAATGACAAATAGGCCATCAATTTTAAATATGCCACCCCAGCAGACAAACACCATTTCTACAAGCAATTTTCTCCAGGTACGCCAGCCAACCAGCCATATACACGTGCAAAACCCCCAACAAATTTCTTATGCGAATGTGGTAAAATCCGATAGACCAAACTTGAATCAGGAGCCCAAGCCTCAAAACTCCGACCAAAATTTTAGCAATCTTGAGGCAACTCTGCAGACTCTTGTTCAATCTATAAATACATTTACGGTTTCCATGACGAACATGATGCAGGAAATGCTGAAAATGCAATCCACTATTTTGCAGGCAATTTTAAAAAAATGAATTGGTTGAAAATATGTTTCTGGAACGCAAACGGCATTCGCCAACAAAAAAATGAACTTGAGCACTTCCTTATGGAAAAGCAAATCGATATAATGTTGATTGCTGAAACCCATTTGACAACCAACAGTTATTTCAAAATTAATGGGTACGCATTATATGACACTAAAGATCCCCGCGGAAGATCTTGCGGAGGATCGGCAATTCTAATAAAATCCAGAATTAAGCACTATTTAATGAACGAGACACGTGAGGAGTATATCCAAGCAACTAATATATGCATTGAATATTTTCATGAAAAAATCGTTATTTCCTCGATTTACTCACCGCCCCGATTTTCAATAACAGAAAGCCAATATTCAAATTTTTTCAAATCACTTGGGCCTCGATTTTTAGCGGCTGGCGACTATAACGCTAAGCACACCTTTTGGGGATCACGCTTAATTACCTCGAAAGGCCGTGTGCTTTTTGACACCGTTTCCAAAATGGGCTTAGATGTGGTTTCAAGCGGACACCCCACTTATTGGCCGACAGACCGACGAAAGATCCCAGACGTTATAGATTTTGGAGTTGCGAAAAATTTTCCTTTAGAGTGGATGCAAGTGGAGCCTTCATTAGATTTGTCATCAGATCACTCTCCCACTATAATCTCTGTTTCGTTCCCCCAAGAGATTGGCTCACCGTTGACTGTCAATAGAGTTAATTGGTTAAAGTACAAAAAATTTTTGAGCACACATTGTACTGAAAATATCGCCTTGAGAACGCCTGAGGATATTGATGTGTCAATTAACAATTTTTCTGAAAACCTCAAACTGGCCGTACAGCATGCTACCACTAGTCATTTAAGACCTAGAAATGAGAGCAATAGAACTTATTCATCTGAAATTGAGCAACTTCTGTCAGAAAAAAGAAGAGTCAGAAGAGAGTGGCAACTTCGCAGGTCGCCCCAGCTTAAAGCTAGGCTACGGGAATGCATAACTCAGCTAAGAAATCTGCTTGAAGTCCATAGAATGGCTTCCCTTAAAACATATTTGGAAAGCCTTGATGGTACCCCTCAATCTCATTATTCCTTGTGGAAAGCGACAAAAGGTTTAAAAAGACCCGTAATAGGTAAGCCACCTTTGCGAAATTCAACTGGCGACTGGGCAAGAAGCGATTCTGAAAAGGGAATGTTATATGTCGATCATTTGCGAAACGTTTTTATCACAAATGATTCAGAGAATAATACAGCGGAATTACCACCATATGTTGTTAGACCTCCTGTGTCTTTGAGATTTAATTTTCAAGACGTCGAAAACGTTATCGGTAATACAAACCCCAGGAAAGCTCCAGGCATTGATCAAATTACTGGTAAAATGCTTGAACAGTTACCTCGTGTAGCTAGAAGGGTTCTACTTTTTATTTTTAACGCCATTTTACGCCTTGAGTATTATCCTGCAGAGTGGAAGGTCTCAATGATTACTATGATACCCAAGCCAGGGAAGGATCTGACTAAGGTAGAATCATATAGACCAATAAGTCTTTTACCAACAATTTCAAAACTATTCGAAAAATTGTTAATGGCGAAGTTGAGTCCAATATTGAACAATGTGGGATGCATCCCTGATCATCAATTTGGCTTTCGGGCTAAGCATAGCACCATAGAACAAACGCACAGACTAGTCAATGTCATAAGACAAACCTTTGAGGCGAAGAAGTACTGCTCAGCTCTTTTCATTGATATTTCTCAAGCGTTTGATAAAGTGTGGCACGACGGCTTAATGCACAAAATAAAGCTAAATTTGCCTGCAAATACACACAAGCTACTGGAAAGCTACTTATACGGGCGGAAGTTTGTTATCAGAGAAGGCGACTTTATTAGCCCAATTCAGCCAATCAAGGCAGGAGTTCCCCAAGGCAGCATACTGGGGCCTACTTTATATTTGATTTACGCCTCTGACATGCCAACGACATCTGGAATCCACACTTCTACCTTTGCAGATGACACAGCGTTTTTGAGTGTTCATGAAAACCACCATTTAGCATCACGAAATTTACAAGAATATACTTCAATATTAGAGAAATGGCTAAAACTTTGGAAAATCAAAGCTAATGAACAGAAATGTACTCATGTTACATTCACACTGTGTAGGCAAACATGTCCGCCTATCCAAATTAACAACTCACCTATTCCGCAGCACAACGAAGTCAAGTACCTTGGTATTCACCTGGACCGTAGGCTAACATGGAAGTCTCACATTGAAGCAAAGGTCACTCAGTTAAAACTAAAAGCAGCGCAGCTAAATTGGCTTATGGGCAGAAATTCGACACTGAAATTAGATTGCAAACTTTTGTTATACAACGCAATACTAAAGCCTATATGGTGCTACGGAATTCAGTTATGGGGCACCGCCTCAGCGTCAATCATTGAAAAAATCCAAAGGCGACAAAACAAAATTCTACGAACGATTACTGCAGCTCCATGGTACGTAAAAAATTCACGAATTCATAACGATCTGAGTGTTCCGCTGGTAAAAGAGGAATTTTCCAAGTACGCGACAAGGTATGTCAGTAAACTGGAACTTCATCCAAACCCTCTTGCTCGCAATATACTTAATTTTGGCGGCCACACTCGGCTTAAAAGAAGGGATACCGCTGCCACCATCAGATTGCTCAATAGGTGATTTTACCGAAATAGCTCCCGCATAATAAAACTTTTTTGTCTAGCATTGGCCGGACTTAAGAATTACATTTTTTAATTTTAAATTTAGTATTAAGATTTGAATACTTATTGTTAGTTCATTTTGAAGATTCAATAAATAAAAAAATGCTTAAAAAAAAAAAAAAAAAAAAACAAATATTAAAAAGCTTTTTGTGCTTAAAAAATTATTGAAGGAAACTTAGTATGTTCTATAGTAGCTACTGCGAAAATACCGCTAGCTACCTACTTAGTATACGATACAAAGAAAAAGTTAAAAAATAGAATTAACCGAAAATTGTGGGTTCGTCCAATTAATAAAACTCGGCACGAAGAATGATGTTTTTAAACATGTATGCGGCAGCCGAAGTCCAAAGTGATAGCTGAGTGTTATATGCACAAACTGATTTTCAAGGAAAATTTTTTGTGCAATAATATTTTTCATTGGCTCAGGGTTGCAATTTTTACAAATGTAAATAATAAAAATATTAAAATCACTCATTAACGCAATCGCCTGTTTTTTTTTATGCACATTTTTCATTACTTGAGACTTGATGGTGTGAAAATATGTTCGATTTTTTGACAGTTGCCATACAATTAAAATCTTAAGACCTGCAAATTGTCTGCAAAGTTCTTTTTTATACATACATATGTAAGTATATAAATCGCTTAAAACATAATAACGTTCATAAAAATATTTTGTGTTTTTTAAATCCTTATTAGCCAAATTTTGTACGAAAATTTTTTCAAATAAGAGTTTAATAAACATAAAACAATATAAGTATATGAATCAGGCTATAAACATTTGTGAATTTCTTTTCAAAGCAATCATTTTGCGATCAGCAAAAATTGAAATAAATCTAATTCTGTGACAGCTACAACGGTCATATTAAAAAAAAGCTTGTTTAAAAAAAACACATTTCAAATTTGTAGCTTCCATACAAGTTCGGGGGCCAGATTCCGCAACGATGAATTTTTTACCTGTGAACACTCAAAGTAAAATTCACCAACACGTGTAGTGTTCACTTTTCAATAAAAAGGGATTCCGTAAGAATCAATTAATTTTATTGCGCTGAATGTGTTCGTAAACGCAGAATGCTAAAATCTACTGCCACGCAAGTTTTCTAATGGAAACCATAATTTACATACGTAATATTTTTGTTTATTTTTTCAACTTCAAAATATTAAAAAAAAAAATTAAAACTCAACGCAGATTTTTCAGTGAAAAAATTATTCCTAAATGTTAACTGCACTTGTCAAACTTATACATTCTCAGCACTGCGGACATAAAAACTAAAAGTGAACACTGAAATTGTTGAACATATAACAATTCATCGTTACGGAATTTAGCCACTGGAAAATTTTTTTAGAAAATATATCCTAAAGGAAACAGTTTTAAAGTAAATGGAATCAATTTTTGGCACAATATAAAAGGTGTTACTGTTAACAATTCTGCATTATTAACTCGAAAAGCTAATTTTTTGAGATATGACTATGTTGCAATAAAGGAGCGATATATATTATTATAAAAACGCATGTATTATAACATGGGCTGGAAAGTCCCGGACCTAACAAAGAAAACACAGTTCAAAATTAGCTTTATTCATCATTGTAATCTCCATCAAGAGCCACTGTTTCAGCGATAACCTCTTCATTCGTGCGCAATTTCTTACCGGCGAGCTTTTTTTCAGGTCTGCGAACAGCCAGTAGTCGCTGGGAGCCACATCTGTCGAATAAGGATGATGTGGGAGCAATTCGAAGTTCAATTCAGGTAGTTTTGCCATTGTTTTGATTGACTTGTGACACGGTGCGTTGTCTTGATAAAACAAAAATTGTTTTCTTTGGAACTTCCTTTCTCAAGATAGTCGATGAATATTACACCACGCACATCCGTCATGACGCGAGTTCAAATCCCAGTGGGTGCTGATGAGTAGTGTAGCGACTACGAAACAGCTAGTTGTCCCCCAGCTAAAGATTTGATTATTATTTTTCTTGTCTTCTTCAATCAATAATTATTGATCACAGCAAATTTGGATTGTAAAAAATCATTCTTAAGAAAAAACTTAAGAAAGGAAAAACTTGAACTAGAACCCGATGTACAAACCAAAAAAATTTTTAATTTAAAAAAATCATAAAAAGTTCAACAAAAATTTAACAAACTAAACAAAAGCAGCTTTTCTGGACAATGATATCGCAGATATATTTTTGAAAGTGGAATAAGTGCATTCCTAATGCATAAATATAAATACAACAGCTTTCTTAATGCAATTACTCGTATTATTGATCATTCCGCGCTGATCGTTAGCAGATATTACTGATCTGGTGCTAGTGTATTAAAAACAACGTTGGTCACAAAATAAAGGTATTATTATTGTGTTGAAATTATCAGAAGTTGCGAATTCTCATTTTCATCACTTTCGTTCTCACACTAGTAGATTGCAGTGGGAGTATTATTTATATACAGCGTGGCTGATCAATTTTGCTACATTGAGGAACTCAAATAATTTTTTGTGTAACTTATTGCTTAGAAATTCATTTGAAAAATAACACGTGTTTATTAAAGTAGTTCATTAAGTTCTGAAAATTATTGAATTCAAATGGCGTCCACCCTTGTTGACACATGCGCGACATCATATCAAAAATTTGTTCATTACTGTCTGGAGTCTGAATTACCGTTCGAATGGATTGCTTTAAATCATCCAAATTTGTTGTGTTTTTTTGAAAACTTCTTGTTTGCAATAAACGCACAAAAAAAAAGTAAGGTGGAATGTGGCCTCTCAGCCACATTCCGTTGGCTGGGAGGCCAACGGAATGTGGAGTTTCTTGAAATCAGTTTATTGGGAAATTTTTGCCTCAATTCTGTCATAACAGGCGTGGCTATGTGAGGAGCTGTGCCATCTTGTTGAAACCAAACAGTGTTGAAATGGATTCTCCTTCGGCGCAATTCTGGAAAGAAAAACTCTTTTAACATCTTTAAGTAACGGTCTCCATTGGCCGTAACAGTAAGACCGTTTTCTTCGAAAAAGTAAGGCCCAACAATGAAATTTGAAGAAACTGCACACCACACTGTGATGCCAAGTGGATGTAATTGCATCTGATTGAGTATCTGTGGGTTAGAATTACTCCATATTCGACAATTTTGTTTGTTAACATTGCCGTTTAAAATCAAAATGTGCCTCGTCAGACAGAAGAATGCAGTTCTCACAATCGGGAAGTCTCTAAGGTTCAGTTTGTTTGTTAATTGAATCTTGTATGGAAATAAGTTTAAGTCTTGGTGCAAAATTGGCTGCAGTGACTGTAAGATCGATCTATTTATTTCGACTACCACTTACCGCTACAGCCATCTATTGCAACAGCCGTAGCTAAGTTGTACACCTAATAGTTACTTTATGAAATTACTCGTAAGTACGCATGCGCATATTTAACAATAGAAGAAATTAAACAGCTAGTTGTCCCCCAGCTTTAGTGTATTCAATTATTTTTTCCTGTCTTCTTTGATCAAGAGTTATTGATCGCGGCAATTATTGTTATAATTATAAATAAAAATATTTCTTGGCTTTAGCCAGGATTGAACTCGAGCTAGACGAATGATACCCACCCATCATCATATAATATTAGAAATATCATAAATAAAAATATTTCTTGGCTTTAGCCAGGATTGAACTCGAGCTAGACGAATGATACCAACCCATCATCATGTAATATTAGACACGGATGAGGTTAAGACTGCACTGCTAGATAAAGGCTTTAAAATAAAAAATGTGGTAAATATGCGGAACCGTGAAAAGATGCCTCAACCTATGTTTAGGGTTGAACTGGAACCAGGGGATGTTATTCTCAAAAAGAATGAAACTCACCCAATTTATAACCTCAAATTTCTTCTTCATCGCAGGGTTACCGTTGAGGAGCCGCACAAGCGTTTAGGGCCCATTCTATGCCTAAACTGCCAGGAATTCGGTCATACTATTGTTAGTTGCCCGCAGTTTGCGTTGTGTGTGCTGAACTGCACGGCAAGTGCTAAAAAATGCAGTAACTGTGGAGGCAACCATACTGCAAATTACAGGGGCTGCCCTGCAGTCAATGACTGCATCAATCACCTATAAACAACCCCAGCTGCCAAACATAATTCCTACACACAATTTTCCGCAGATAGGCCAGTCAACAAGCCACATAATCATGCAAAACCCCAAACAAGTTTCATATGCTAATGTGGTCAAAACCGATACACAAAACTTGAATCAGGAGACCAAGCCCCAAAATTCCGATCAAAATTTTAACAATCTTGTTAAAACAAGTTTCATATGCTAATGTGGTCAAAACCGATACACAAAACTTGAATCAGGAGACCAAGCCCCAAAATTCCGATCAAAATTTTAACAATCTTGAGGCAACTCTGCAGACTCTTGTTCAATCCATAAACACATTTACGGTTTCTATGACTAACATGATGCAGGAAATGCTGAAAATGCAATCCACCATTTTGCAGGCAATTTTAACAAAATGAATTGGTTAAAAATATGTTTCTGGAACGCAAACGGCATCCGCCAACACAAAAATGAACTTGAGCACTTCCTTATGGAAAAACAAATCGACATAATGCTGATTGCTGAAACTCACTTGACAAGCAACAGTTATTTCAAACTTAATGGCTACACACTGTATGACACTGAAGATCCCCGTGGAAGGTCTTGTGGAGGCTCAGCAATTCTAATAAAAAATAGAGTTAAGCACTACTTTCTACATGAGACACGTGAGGAGTATCACCAAGTTACAAATATATTAAATATTAAAAAAAATATTCAATGCATATATTTGTTACTTGGAGATATTTCTCACGTGTCTCGCCAATTAAATAGTGCTTAATTCTGGTTTTTATTAAAATTGCCGATCCTCCACAAGATCTTCAATGGGGATCTTTTGTGTCATATAATGTGTAGCCATTAATTTTGAAATAACTGTTGGTTGTTAAGTGTGTTTCAGCAATCATCATTATATCGATTTGCTTTTCCAGAAGGAACTGCCTTCCCGAAACATATTTGTAGACAAATTATTTGTTTAAAATTGCCTTCAAAATAGTGGATTGCATTTTCAGCATTTCCTGCATCATGGTTGTCATGGAAACCATAAACGTATTTATAGATTGAACAAGAGTGTAGCATGATCACGACATAAATTCATTCTTTTAGCCATAACATGAACGCATCCTATTAAAGGCATGAACAAGAAATAACTAAAAGAATATTAAGTTACTTTTAAATTCATAACCCTCGTCACTTGACACCTTTCCTGTCACTGGCCGTTGTCGCGACAGTGTGCCTACTAAGTGCAATCATTTGAAGATACACTTGAGGTACGAATGAAGTGGTTTATGATAATACGTATACATATGTGTTGCACTGTTACAATCAAATCTAAACACTTGAATCGCGCTACATATGCACATTCGAAAGTGACAATTTATGTCTGCATAGGTAAAGTCTGATCAGCTTACCACTAAGCCGTGGGAACCAAATTGGTTTCCCAAACACATTAATTATAATATTATGAGTCGTGTAGAACTTCTCATAAGTAGTATATAAGTAGACATAATTTTAGTTTTAAGAACAATTATAATTTGCACTGACTTGAGTAACAATCGGGTTGCTCGTCATTATTAAATTTTACAATAAATAAACCCTTTTCAATTCAAAAATATTTCAATTGGTTTTAAGAGTCAGCAGGATTGCCTAAAGATTGCTAAAATTTTGATCGGAATTTTGAGACTTGGGCTTCTCATTCAAGTTTTGTATATCGGATTTTACCACATTAACATAAGAAACTTGTTTAGGGTTTTGCATGATTATGTGGCTTGTTGACTAGCTTATCTTTGAAAAATAGTTTGTAGGAATTATGTTTGACTGCTTGGGTTACTTAATTAATTAAAGTAATTGATGACTTATTTGTCATTGACTGCTTAAAGTGAGTATGGACAGGACAGCCCCTGTAATTTGCGGTATGTTTAGCTCCTCAGTTACTGCATTTTTTAACGCTCGAGTAAGTCTTTGACTTTTTGCACTGGGATGTACCATAAATAAATTTTGAACCAGAAAAGTTGATACTAACCCATACTTACATAAATTTGAGCAAATAGTTTGATGTGTGGCAGCGGTGCTTTAAGGAACTAATAGTTCAACATATGAGTCAGCCTGAATTAACACATTCAGGCCAATAAAATTTAATGATTTTTACGGAACCGCTTTTTAATGATAAGTTGTCACTATGGTTGTCGGTGAATTTTACTTTAAGTGTTGACTCATAAAAATTCATTGTTGAGGAATCCGGCTGTAAAGTTTTACAAACCACAACATTTCGAAGACTTGTACTTTAATAATAAAACTTTCTTTCTGTTTAACTTTTCCTGTTTAGATTTCATCTGCTGGCAGAACTGATTTAACAATTTTGAGGCATATTCGAAGTCTACAAAATCAACTTTCCAAACACAAGATATTTTAAACACAATTCAAGTTTAATTTCCAATTTTATCAATTATTATTTTGTGGTGGAATTTGAAATTCAAAGTATTTAGAAAGATATTTACATATGCAATTCAGAAAAAATTATACTGAAATATTTTCTTAAATTATTGCTGCTAATGGTTATTTATTAAATAGAAATAACTATTTATTAAATACAAAATGTGTGCAATGTTTAAAAAATGTTTGCTATTTAAGTTTTACACATCGTTTCGTACGTGAACAAATTTTGGCGATTAAAAATTTTAATTAGTCTTATTTAAAACGTTTTTGCCGATTTATTTTAATTGATATTTTGACATGGAATAAAACCGCAGAAATTACACTTTGGACAAAGTAAATGTTATATTATATACTCGTCTGTATAATAATATATGTATCAGCATAAAAAATGTTAAGCTGAAATATAAACTATTAAAAAAAATATTTAATTGTGAAACTAGATTATCCATTCATACACACAACAACGCACACTTATCTATAACTGGTGCATAAAAAATAATACTAACAATATAGAAAAAGAAAAATATATAACAAAAAGTTTTATTTTAATGCTTTAATATTATTCGACAGGATAAAACAAAAAACAAACAAAAATAATAATCTAACACGATTTTGCGCATTGCTGGTCTATAAAGCTTTTTAAAAATGTTAGTAGAAAAAAGTATCTGGCACACACTGGTGGCAGGAATACGAGGATGTTAGGGAAGTCGGTAAATAACTCAATTATATACGAGTACGACACAACATTCACATGTTCGAACATTGCTTGGAAACAGTGGGTGCGTCCAAAACGTTTCTGAAGTGGATGGGTGTATCTTGTCTCTAAGAAATCCTTCAAATAAAAATTTTGATTTAAATGTGTGTGAGCGTCATGCGAGAGCTAAAGTGTGGGAGTATGGCTGCAAAGTTAGAGCTTTTTCTTTCATACTTTAAAGCATTAATAATTCTCTAAAATTATCAGACATAAATTGCGCTAATTTTGATATAAAGGTGTTTTTGAAATACTTTTTCCTGTTGAATGTTTTACAAATACATATGAATGTAAGTATGTATGTGCATAAACGAGTATCATTCACAATACATCGTCTGCAATGCAGGCAGTTTCATAAAGATGGTGGTTAGACATTTTGATTTATTTGTAATTTCGACTTGGTCGCCAAAATTGTCAATACTTGCGAGTATTGCCACGATAATAAACATTTCATTTATGTGGAAAAGGCTGAAAACTTATCTCTTTGGAGGGGAGTATGCATTAGTTGCCTTCTTTGATACAGAGGAAGCATTTAATAATGTGTTGCCAACACAGAAAAAATTATAATAAAAATAAAATCAACAAAATTTTTGTCTGAAAAAATAATATGTATGCATATACATATATATATATATATATATATATGCATACATATATTATATATATATATATATATATATATATATATATATATATATATATATATATATATATATATATATATATATATATATATATATATATATATATATATATATATATATATATATATATATATATATATATATATATATATATATATATATATATATATATATATATATATATATATATATATATATATATATATATATATATATATATATATATATATATATATATATATATATATATATATATATATATATATATATATATATAAAACCCTGGATATCGTATTTTGTTGTTGTTTAAAAAAATAGTTGTTTTCGGTCAATAATTATTTTTACTAAACTTTTGTTTGAATCCACGAATTCTTTTACAGATCCAAAGCAGAATTGGGACTATAATAACCTCAAAATGAGTCAATTATAATGGATATTTTTGGAGGGAAAAGAAATAAAACAAGTAAGAGTGTGGTAAATTCGGCTGGGCCGAATCTAAAATACCCTTCACAATAGTCACGTATAAAAACGCGGTTTAGGCTATATCTCCGGTATATATGTACCGATATCGGAAATTTCCATTTTCCATATTTATATAACCTTATTTCGTTACCAGAACTGTTTTTAAGCAAAAAAATATTTTCATGAAAACTGCAGTTTAGGCTATATCTCGGGTATATATGGACCGCTATCGGAAATTTTCATTTTCGACATTTATATAACCTTACTTTATTACCGGAACTGCCTTTGAGCAAAAAAGTTGTTTAAGTTTACTTACATTTTCATGAAAAACCCGTTTTAGGCTATATCTCGGGTATATGTGGACCGATATCGGGCATTTTCATTTTCCATATTTATCTAACCTTATTTCATTACCAGAGTAGTGTTTTGTCTCTCATCAGGTACACACGTCTTTTGTTACTGCTGTCTGTATATCCAATATGTGTATGTTCATTAATTAAATTCGTATCAAACCAAATTGCACCGTAATAGGTAGCAAGTTGTGTACACGTGTTTATTTTTGATTTTTTTCTCTCTTTTTTTACCGTTGTCCGTATTTTCTATATATGTATGCTTATTACTAATTTCGTATGAAATAAAAGTGCACCGGAATAGGTAGCAGTATGCATACACGTGTTTCTCCTTTTTTTGTATTTTTTTCACAGTTGTCCGTGTTTTCTATATATGTTCAATATTAATATTATTTTCGATTAATTTAATTACCTTGTAGTGTGGAAGGTGTTGGACTAAATTTTGCTAATCTGAGCAGTGTCGAAGGTATATACACTGGGCACTGATCAGTTTTAACTAATTTAATTCCAACATTTTAAATGCTGCAGTAGAGGTTGTTTCAGTTTTTCGTGTTGTTATCGTTAAAATTTCGCGAACACTACTCCCTCTTTCCTCTTCATCATACCCTATTTTTCTAGTTTCAGTACAATGCGCTGCATATGTAAGGATCATCCCCTGAGTACTGGTCCCAGATAAAAAAAAAAAAGAACTCTTTTTAAGGAAAAAAAGTTGCTTAAGTTTGCTTAGGCGGCATTTTTATGAAAACCCCGTTTAGGTTATATCTCGGGTATATATAGACCGATATCGGAAATTTTCATTTTCCATATTTATATAACCTTATTTCCTTATCAGAACTGTTTTTAAGCAAAAAAGATGTTTAAGTTCACTTACGCGACATTTTCAGTAAAAGCCCAATTTGGGCTATATCTCGGGTATATATAGACCGATATCGGAAATTTTCATTTTCCATATTTATATAACCTAATGTTATTACCAGAGCTACTTTTAAGCAGAAAAAAATGTTTAAGTTTGCTTACGCCGCATTTTCATGAAAACCCCGGTCTAGGCTATATCTCGGGTATATGGACCGATATCGGGAATTTTCATTTGTCATATTTATATAACTTTATTTTATAACTAGAGCTACTTTTAAGCAAAACAAAGTTGTTTAAGTTCGCTTACGCCGCATGTTCATGAAAAACCCAGTTTAGGCTATATCTCGGGTATATATGGGCCGATATCAGAAATTTTCATTTTTCATCCTTATATAAACTTATTTTATTACCAGAACTGCTTTTGAGCAAAAAAAAGTTATTTAGCTTCGCCTATGCGACATTTTCATTAAAAATCCGATTTGGGCTATATCTCGGGTATATATGGACCGATATCAGAAATTTTCATTTTTCATATTTATGTAACCTAATTTCATTATCAGAACTTCTTTTGAGCACAAAAAAGTTGTTTAAGTTCGCTTACGCGACATTTTCATGAAAAACCCGGTTTGGGCTATATCTCGGGTATATATGGACCGATATCGGAAATTTTTATTTTCCAGATTTATATAACCTAATGTTATTACCAGAACTACTTTTAAGCAAAAAAAGTTGTTTAAGTTTGCTTACGCCGCATGTTCATGAAAAACCCGGTTTAGGCTATATCTCGGGTATATATGGACCGATATCGGGAATTTTCATTTTTCATATTTATATAACTTTATTTTATTACCAGAGCTGCTTTTAAGCAAAACAAAGTTGTTTAAGTTCGCTTACGCGACATTTTCATGAAAAACCCGGTTTAGGCTATGTCTCGGGTATATATGGACCGATATCGGAAATTTTCATTTTCCATATTTATATAACCTTATTTCATTTCCAGAACTACTTTTAAGCACTACTTTTAAGCTTCGCCTATGCGACATTTTCATTAAAAATCCGATTTGGGCTATATCTCGGGTATATATGAACCGATATCTGAAGAAAAAAATTTTTGCCTTTAAGTCACCATGCTTAATAAGTGTGTGAAGTTTGAAGCAAAACATACAACTTTTATTTTCAAAAATTTTCTTACAAAACTGCAAAAAAAAAAATGGATTTTTTCGGAATTTTGAATGTATCTCAGCTATACGTGGACCGATATTACTGAATTTCAATAGCAAACCCATGAATCGATGGGATAAAAGAATGGTGAAAGAAAAAAGTTTTTAAGTCTGATGGTTTTCTCAGAAACGGTACTTCAACAGCAGACAGACGGACAGATGGACATCGCTTAATCGACTTTTCCATTAATTCTGATTCAGAATATATATACTTTATAGGGTCGTAAAAAAAATTGTAGAAATTACAAACGGAATCACAAACTTATATATACCCTTTACATTTTTGTGAAGGGTATAAAAATCGGGGTTTAGTATTTCTTTCCAACAAAGCATAGGATTTTATTAAATTAATTACCTGGGTTAAACTGATTTACAATAACTGAGCGTAGAAAATTCCAAAATATATATTCTAATGTTGCTTTTTTATATGCCAGAAAGGATGTGAAAATGACAATTGGAAAAACTCCAATTGTCTCGACAGTGCGAAGAACTTTACAAAGTGGTGAGTATAGGTAGGTAATTAAAATAAATGAGTGGTAAGTATCAGGTAAGTAAGTAATTAACGTAAGTATTAAGAAAATAAATGGTAAGTATAATATAATACACAAATGTAAAAATAAAAGGTTGAAATCCATTTAGTTAATATAGTAATTCAAAACATTCATATTTTGCAAATTAGAAGAAAAAAAATGATAAAAAATATATTGTCCAAATTAGTTTGGACATGCCGCCGGCCTCGGCTTTTTTTTATATTGGACCAGTACTCAGGGGATGACCCCTACATATGCAGTGCATTGTACCAGAACTAGGAAAATAGGTTGTGAGGAAGGGGAAAGAGGGAGTAGTGTATGTGAACATTTGACTTGAACTTTCCAACGTTATAACAGACAGGAAACACGTCTGCAGGCAACTTATTCCACAGACGAAGAGTACGGCTGAAAAACGAATTCTCTCTATAGTGCGTAGTACGATTCCCCGGGCAATCGACCACAAATGGATGAGCTCTAGACGATGAACGCGTGCTACGTAAAAATGTGCGCGTTTCGGGAACAAGATCCCTAATCTCGTCAGAGCAAAATCCATTGTAGTGTCGATAGAACAGAGTAACGCATCCCACACTGCGTCAATGCTCCTGTGAGTCAATAGAGTTGGATACTCTCCTGTCACCGATGAGCTTCTTCGCCCTCTCCTGCACACGGTCGAGTAACCCCAAAATCGACTTTGAGGCACCGGCCCAAACATGAGAGTTGTATTCCATTTTCGGTCGGATGTAGGTGGTATAAATAGTAAGGAGATCGGATGGAGTGAAGTACATCTTACACCGTTTCAAAAAACCGAGGCACTTGAATGCTTCTTTAGAGACATGAAAAATATGATCAGTCCAGCGAACATCACACTGTATCTTCATTCCAAGAACATCAAGAGCATCCGATTCTTCAATATTTATACCATCCATGAGTACAGATGAAGCAGCATTTGCGGTCGTTTGCTTGTGTGTCAATAAGCAACACTGGGTCTTACGAGCGTTAAAGGCAACCCTGTTTTTACGACCCCATTCAGAGACTAATAGAAGATCACTATTCAGTGAATCATTCATATTACGCTTCTTGGCAGCGATCTCTGATAGGCTGGGCCTATAACTAAAAGAGTACGAGTGACAAATGCTGCTGTCATCCGCGAAAGAGTGGATAGGGTTGGAAGTTTGGTAGAGAAGGTCGTTGAGGAAAATAAGAAATAGGGTAGGAGAAAGAACGGAGTCTTGCGGTACCCCTGAATTAATCTTGAACTCGTTTGATGAGACCCCATCTATAACAACTCGTATAGAGCGGTCTCTGAGAAAGCTCGATATAAACCGAGAGAAGTCATCACCGACACCAAAAGCAGTGAGTTTTGCCAATAGTGCACCATGCCACACTCTGTCAAACGCTTTTGAAATATCAAGAGCCACCACCCTACTTTCATCAAAATGATGGATTGAGTGGCACCATTTCTCTGAGATATGCCATAAGATCGCCAGTTGAACGACCCTTACGAAATCCATATTGACGATCACAAAGTAGTTTATGCGACTCCAGATACCTCATAAGGTGATGGTTAACCATGTGTTCCATTACTTTGGAGAGTGTAGAACAAATTGCAATTGGGCGGTAATTTTCGGGGTTATTTGCCATACCCTTTTTGGGTATTGGTGTTACATTAGCAACCTTCCAGCACGATGGAAACTAACCAGTATGGTAAAGTATGCTGAAGAGGCGTGCTAATGGACGTGCAAGCGTAGAAGAACACTGCTTCAAGACCAGTGCTGGAATGCCATCCGGTCCAGGAGTTTTGTTTATATCGAGGTCTTCCAAAACCCTTTTAACTGCTCGCGCCCGGAAGAATATCTTCGGCATAGTTACAGATACTCTTTCGAGCTCGGGAAGTGGCTGACTGCTTTCCGGCAAGCAGGAATTGCTTGCAAAGATTTCAGCCAACAGGTTAGCTTTGTCAACCGGGTCTGTGAATGCTTGGTCATTCTTTAAAAGAGTTGGAATTGATGAACTAGCACTGTTCTTTACTCTCTTAACGAAACCGATGCCGCATTACTGCTGGGCCGTAGCACATTTGCAATGACTTAATTGCTTCAGCAATTAGGGTTGTTGGCACAGTGGAGGAAGTGGGCGTTGCTGTTGTAGGTTGTTGTTGCTGCGGTTCTTGTCGCTGTTGTTTATCTTTGGTAGCCACCTTCTTCTTCGGTTTAACCTTCCGTTGCGACCTACGTTCCGAAAGTGGATGTAAAAGGGTATGGTGAAATTCACCACATTTTTTGCATGAATCGAATGGAAGCACAAGCCCGCCAGTCATGACTACGTGCTAAGCAGCTTACGCAGCAGCGATGCCTAGCAACCACATTTTCGCGTGCCTTCACGGACATCTGCGTGTCGCACAAAACGCACCGGTAAACTTCAGAGTTTCGACGTCTGTACTGCTTAGTACGGAGCTCGATTCGCCGCTCAACTGTTAATCTGCGGTTTGGCCTGTTGTAGTAGAAAAAACTCATTAATATTGGTTTGGAAAAATGCGCCGATCTAAAACCGTGCTTTAGATGAGCACTAAAGTAGTAAATTAAGAGACATCAGAGTATGAAAATGCAATAAGTGAACACTACATTAAAGAGTTGAAAGCCCGTTGCAAACGGTCAGTAGGAAAACCAGTGCTAGTTGATTAAGTGAACCACTATTTGTTAAATGGGAGATAGCATAATTTAACAATGGGCCGCCTTATGAGTCTCGTAGCAATGCGTACGTCGGCGGTTTGAACATTGCCATCAGCTCCGGGATACGTTTGTTCAACTCGGCCTAGTCGCCACTCATGAGGGGGTTGTAAATCATCCTTTACAACCACTAGGTCTCCTGGCTGAATACTGGGGGAAGGAGTTTTCCATTTATAACCCTTCTGTAAGGATTTTAAATAATCCTCTTTCCATCTCACGAAGAACTGATGATATAGAGCCTTCAATTTCTATCATCTGTTGATGACAGATATCTGTTGACCTTCTGGCTACGGAATGCCATTATACTAGAACATCGCAAAAAATGACCAGGAGTTAGTGCTGTCAAATCAGAACGATCTTCAGAGAGAGCAGAAACGGGCGGGAATTGAGTACACCTTCTATTCTAGCTAGGAGAGTAGAAAATTTTTGAAAATTGAATTTTTGGGTTCCGGTAAGTCATTTGAAATGAAACTTGAAACTCTTTACAGCAGCTTCCCACAAACCGCCCATGTGCGGTGCGAGTGGGGGTATGAATTTCCAGTCGAATCCCTGTGAAATATACTTTTGAGCAACGTCTTGAGCCGCCTCCTTGACAAATGCCGAGAATTCCTGCTTAAGAGCTCGACTGGCGCCTAGAAAATTTCTGCCCTTGTCAGAAGTAACCCTTTGGGGCAGCCCCCGCCTCCCAACAAAGATAGCGAATGCAGCCTGGAATGCATTTGAGGGCAAGTCTGAGCATGCCTCCAGGTTAATGGCCTTCGTGCTGAAGCAAACGAAGACACGTATCCTTTCACCGTGCTTGCTTTCCTCAGAGTTGAGGTTTTGAGTTCAAAGGGGCCTGCAAAGTCGATTCCTGTTATGTGAAAGGGTGGTGTAAGAGCATATCTTTCTGGGGGTAAGACCGCCATTATCTGCGAGCATGATTGCTGCTTGTGTATTATGCAGACTTTGCACTGGCGAATAATCGATTTGACTCTTGGCTTGAGTCTAAAAACGTGAAACTCTGATTGCACCATCCTGCACATTTGGCTACATTCAGCATGAGCGAGTAGATTATGTATATTCATGAGGTATATGGGGCACAGTTAACGCCGAATGTCACTGCTTTTAGCTCATAATCTTTAATTGGGCTATCTGCTTGAGGCTGATGTAAAACTCGCTGATACGGTCTATCAACTGGATGTAGCAGTATTTGTGCAATACATTTTCTGGATATCTTCACTAAAAACATACTGATATTTTCTCCAATTTATTATAATGGACATTAAATCGTTCTGTAGAATAGGGCCTTTGTGTAAAACGTCATTTAGAGAGAATTGAGACTTTGATCTTCTCGAGGCATTAAAAACGACTCTTAATTTTGTCGTCTTATGTTCTGGGCGAATGACTGCATGGTGTGGTAAATAATACGAGCCATATTTAACTTGGGAGAAGATTTCATTTGATGGAACTTCTTGCATGTGGTCTAGAGAAATATATTCGTTCAAGACTTTCTTATACTGCTCTTGGAGTTCGAAGGTTTTAGCCAGATTTCTTTCCAAGCTTGCTTATTGGGCTAAGGCAGTGAATAGAGATGAGCCTAAGAATAATTTGTCGGGAAAATCTTCTTTAAAGGAAGTCTAACTATATATCTGCCGGTGTCATTGCGAGTAGTGGTTTCTTTATAGAGCTTTTCTCAGAAATTATCTTCTGCTGATGTTGTTTGAGTAACAGGAAGCTCCTCCTGTTCCCAAAACTGCCTTAGAATACTGTTTAGTTCTACAGCTTCAGATACAAATACAGAGGTAGTGAATGTCTGAACAGGCTGCGTCTTTATGGGACCACTTAATACCCATCCAAAGATGGTATTGTAGGCAGAAGCTTGACCACAAACATTTTTCTTGATGCCATCAAAATTCAAAATTTGCCATTTGCATCCATAAAAATCGCTTGGCATGAGCAGAACGATATGCCAACATCATCAGCAACCTCTCTGATAGTGATTCGACGATTATCCAAAACCATTTTCTTCACTGCTTCCATTTTTTCATCGGTTGTTGACGTGATCGGGTGACCAGGACGAGCATCGTCATTGACATCTTCTCGGCCTTCCTTAAACTGGTTATACCACAATTGAACTTATGTTCTGCTCATGGTAGACACGCCCCATGCCATAATCAACATTTCAAATGTCCTCGCGTATTTAATTTAATGTTTTACACAAAACTTAATACCGCTTCTTTGCTCCATTTTTTCGAATAGTAAAAAAATCGAAGACTACACCAAAACACGACTAACCTTTTTATCTGTCGAAAACAAATCGAAAATGGCTGATATTGCCGACATAACAGAAGAAAAACGAAAATCGAACATATGTAACTCACGAAATTTGAAAATAAGGGTTATTTTTTTTATCAGATCTCGTATTTGGTATTAAGATGCCTGGTGAGACTTCCTGATTCAAGGATTATAAATTCTATTCGGCAAACTACTTCTGATCTTAGTGGTAAACTTATTGCGCTGAAACTATTTTTATGTGGTATATCTAGTTTATGTGTATGACTGGTTGGTCTCAGAACAAGGCAGTCATTTTCGTTACTGAAATCCAATATATATTTATATTTCTTAAAGAAGTCCATTCCAAGGATTTCATCACACGTTCTTGGAAAATTATACGGAACTACTTAAAAACTATGAGGTATTAAAAAGTTTTTAAATTTTAAGTCTATAAACCCGTTTCCTGTCGACTGGATACTACTCTCCCCGGGAAGCAGGTTTGCCTTAGCGTATACTAAACCAAGGTACTAAGCTTTCTATAGAGGAAGGAGTCCCTCATTTTTTGTAATAAACAAAACTGTAGGAAGCCGCGTGACTTATGTTAAAATTGGCAGAACGGGGATAAGCAAATCCCACGTGAGGTTCTGCCTTGCAGATCTCTCGATGCTGATCATGGTTGAGGTGCCTACCTCAGCTAAAATGTTCTGGCTGTGGTTTAAACTTAAATTGCAGGAAGGGGAATTAATTAGCGATAAATTTGGTGCATACTGGTTTTTGGGAGCTAATAAACCTCTGAGGTGTTGTTGTTCTGCAACAGATAATATACTGTTAGGAATCAGGGGTGGTGGTTGCATGGGTGAGATAATTAAGGGCTGATGTTCTTAATGGACTTCGAACTACCCACTCATTAAGCCTTGTCTTCCATTGATTGTTGGTAAATTGTATACAAAAGGACTTAAAAGGCTCGAACTCATAAGTAAGGGGTTTGTCCATATGTGTACACACTTGTGGCCAAAAGCTGCGACCTGTATCAGACTGGATCCTACCTACTCTGTCTTATCCCATTTAGTAAGGTAGTTCTATTATTGTTAATTTGGTCTTGATATAAATAAAGTGTTTTTATAACCGAAATATCTGCACCGGTTTCATGTATCATTAATTTGGATGTTAGTGGGAAAGTTGAGGTTTATGTTATATATCTTATTAATAAGTTTATCTTATGGGAAGGTCGAACGGTCCGAACCGTTTTCTTTAAAACTTGTCGCTCTGATGTAGTTCCTATTCCTACGTCTATTGTATTGTTATAGTTCTTTTACCATATGCATTGAATAATCTAGGTTGAGGTCTATTCCTATCAGTATTATTGTTAGCACAGCGTGGATCCTGTCACTGGCTCTCAAGGTCAGCCGACTTGACTACACCAGACGTTTTTTGGTCAGGTTAAGGCAAACAAGAGGTGCAGACAACTAAACCAAGGAGTTTGACTGAATTGAAGCCGTCCATTATAAAAAACAATTGAGGCAATCCCGACTTCAGGCCGCGATCAATAATTTTCTGACCAGTGGTCGCATGTGCGTGGATCCGTTTAATTGATATTAAAAATATATTAATTACTTTGTCATGATTTTAAGCAGTTTAACTCTAAGAAAGCGCTCTATTTATGAAAGCAACAAGTATTTGCAAAAATGCAATAAATACCATTAAAATTCTATCGAAATAAGCAAATATATTTATGTATAAATAAATGTTCGTATATATGTATATACCGCTTAATTTTAGTTGGTTAATTCTTTTTCTGAATATAACTGATTTAATTTCTCAATAAAAATAAAGTTTAACTTTTTTAAGAATTAAAAGGAATTTTGCAGAAATTCCTGTCTTGGATGTGAGAGAGAGAGAGAGAGAGAAAGATAGAGAGTATGAAAAGTTACAACGGCTGACAGCATGTGTTGGGTAAAAGTTAACAAGTTTCATTAAGTGTTATTAATACTTTAATTAATTACTTGCATACAAAGAGCTCTTTAAATAACCAATGTTGTTTTCCTGTCTTTTCATGTTGTTGAAGTTGTTGCTGTTTTGCAACAGCATTCAGAAACTGTTGTTGTTGCCACAAAATGTAGAAGCAGAGAGGAAAATTATGTTTTCATAAAGTCGTGTTTAAGCACAGACAGTGGCATATAAAAGGCAAACGGACGGACAATCATCATATGTGTGTGTGTGTGTGTGTGTGTGTGTGTGCGTTTGTGTATGTGTGTGCGAATGTGTTGGTGGGTGCACATTAAAGTAAAAGGCTTCTTTACGGTTAGAAGAACATATGAAGAGCCTGTTTTATAAAAATCTTGAACAAAATCATTTCCATTCATACGAATATTAAGGATATAAACATAAAGATCCAGACATACCATTCACATTCACACACATGCATAAATGAACCTTCCTAAACACTCACACACACACACACATGTATATTAATTTACTAAAATTAACATGTAAACATATGCTTGTAGTAAAAAGTAGTTTTCCTGTAATTAGAAAATTTTATGACGGTTGCCTTTCCTGATTCAGAGCTCCATCTTTTCGGCTTTTGTTTTGAAACAGCCACACATGTTTAAAAATAAAGTTCTTTTCATAGAATGAAAACTGTCTAATAGGAAAACTATCTTCTTCTTTTTTTTTTTTTTTTAAAATATATTATATCGACATTCATATGATTCTCCTCTACAAGCCCAGTCTGCTGTAATTACAGCCTTAATTTCAAAAAGTCCTTTAACTTATGCTGTATTCGTTTTAAAAGTTTTTGAGAAAAATCTTAAACAACTTTGCCGTATGTGTGACTTTTATGGGATGTCAACGATATGAGTTAAATAACTTCCATTAAAAAACGAAGCATGAAAAAGACCTCCTTGAATATTAATAGAATAATTAATATTTTACTATACTCGTACGATTGATGGAAAAAAGTTTTCAAATGAGCTTCGGCTTTTGTGTTTATGGTAGTGTTTGTTTGATTAAAAGGATTGCTGCTGCGGAGTTCAGTTGTTAATGAATTTCCGGTTTGCGGCATGAAAATGGGGAGTTGTATTTTGATGTCAGTCAATTTGAAATTAAGAAAGATTTTCATATTTATTTTGTCAAGACGCTAATGTGGTAGCAGTTTAAGAGTGACAAAGTAGATAAAGATTTGATTTATGACCGCGCATCATATTAACTGTTTTTTTTTTCAACAAAATAATTAAAAACCAACTTGTTGACAAATTAACATTTGATTTTGATGATTCAAATAACATTTGAACAAAAGCAAAGAAATGAAAAAAAGAACAAAGTAAAAAAGGTTGAAAAACTTAAATAAATTTTTGTTTGTGTTTAATTAAATGTTTGTAAAGATGCAAGAAATATATGTGGAGTGTGCTAAAAGTTCAATTTCACTGTACATTACACATATATACTTGTGCATGTCCTATGATATAAAGACGCAAAAAGTACTTAACAGATTAAGTTTGTGTTTTTGTTTTAATAAAATTTCACATTGAAATTGCCCTTTTTTTTTTGGAGTGTTTGTTGAACTTATAGAATACAAAGCATTAAATAATATATCTAGCTTTTCGAATTTTAGTTTTCCGATAGGGTTTCTCTACGATTAGCAGTAGTCCATTTTCTGAAGCGTGCTCACTCTCATCGCTTTTAAGCTCTTTAACCAAATCTGTAGCGGTAATATCTTTATCAACAGCATACGAATTAGAGGGCTGCTCAAGCACAAGAAAAATGTATTACAAGACATCGTACTATTTTCCATCGTCATCTTTCACATTTCAAAACAAACACTTCAGTGCCCAAATGTTCTAATAAACGAATACTGTCTTAAAATCGTTTGAAACAAACAGAACCAGACACAAGTAGTAGCAACTGAAGTAGAACAAAATTTAAGTAGAACTTCAAGCACTGAAGTAATTTTCTACCTCAGTTTTGTTTATAAAATGTGTGGTTATTGTTCACGGCTTTTGTCTTTGTAGTAGTGCACAAGTGCTGTATGTAGTGTATGATCATGTGCCAATGTGTTATTACTAATGTTTTAGTGCACTCGCTATGTTTTGCTATGAATCACGGTTTATTTGCTTTAGTCTGCTGAAGTATTTGTTCTGTTTCCAAATGTTCTACTGATTGTTTGTTTTGTTTTAAAGATTGTTCTAAAATACTGTTAAGAATTTTTGTCACATCTAGCCCAGTGTGCAGTTGTTGATCTGCTTGTTAAAAATGTACAACACACACATTAACCCAATCAAGATAATGCTAGGCACACAACTGCGACGAGCAACGAATATTTGGTCACGAATATTCGTCGCCAAAAATAAAACACATTGTGAAAATGCACACAATCGTGGCGTTGGCCGAAATTCGTCATACTCAGCGAAAATTGAAATAGATTTATTTCTAATTGTTTCGTTAGCGAACGACGAACAAAACAGTACCAGGTGGCCAGGTTTCTTATATAATAAAACTTTTTTCGCGAAATCATACTTTTTATATTTATATTAATACATGTAGTAAAAAATTTATGAAGATGTTCTCAAAATATAAAGTAACTGAGATAATTTGTTCAAAAATCCCTCTTTCGGATGGGATTTAATATATAGGTTTACTTTTAGTATGGCCACCTTAGGATTTATATTCATTTTTTTTCTTTGCACGGAATGTAAACAATGTTCGTTGATATTGTGCTTCACACGACGAATTTGTACAACGAATATTTGCCGGCGAATTGGTCGCGATGGGCGAAGTTCGTCGTTCGTCGCAGTTGTGTTCCTAGCATAAAACTAAAAACATAATACACAAGCAAACAAACATACATGATTTAAAGTACGTAAAATTCCAAGTAAATCAACTACATGTTATCGTTTTTCTTGTATTCTAGGTGTTCTTTTTATTATTATTTGTTGTTGCGGCTTGCTTATTGTTTGCAAGCATGTATATGAATGTGTAAATGCGTAAGAACTATAGGTATACATTTGTGTCTAGAATTATGAATGGCTACAATGATCTTGATGATTGTAGAAGATGATAATGAAGTATAAATAGCAGGCGGGTCGGCGGCAACGAGTCAGTTTATTTTTAAGCTTTGTGCAAAACAGTCATAAGTCAAAATAACACAAGTCTAGTGTTTTGGTACTCACTGGTATCAAGTGTAAATAAATTTTTGAATTATGTAAGTACTGTATAACGAACAAGTGAAATTGTCATTATTTCATTTACAATTGAAGAATCCGCAAAAGCGTTCTTAGACGCAAAATTGTAACAATACAGTGCTTGGATCTACTGCACAGTAGTGATATGTGTCCTTTAGAATATTCTATGCCAACTTTTAATACGGATTAACCTAAAATCCAACTTAATTTAAAGCTTTGATTTTGCGCTAAGTAAATTTAATATGTGCTACAAACAGTAATTTTTGTTTTCGTCTTCTTCTTGTTTCAGGAAATCTGAAATAGGGCCGTTTATTTTATATTTTAAATAATTTTATATACGGAGCACTGAACTACTGAACTAAAAGAAAATCATATTTCATTGAAAAGAGCTGAACTAAAAAGGGCATTCTCTTAAAAGATCTCATGAACCCAACTCTAGAGTATAGCGTGATAGAAAACATTGGGCACACTGTCTCGGAATGCTCCCAGTGAAATATGATCGGCATTTTCAAAAGCTGAGCGAAAAATGGGTAAAATGACTGTGACGAACATTGTATATATTATTATTTCGGATGAAATCAAATGGGGCACAGCAGCGAAATCTGTTCAGAGAAATCGTGCCACTCAATCCATCATTTCGGTGAAAGTAAAATGGTGGCTCTAGATATTTCCAAAGCGTTTGACAGAGTGTGGCATGGTGCACTACTGGCAAAACTCACTGCTTTTGATGTCGGTGATGACTTCTCTCGGTTTATATCGAGCTTTCTCAGAGACCGCACTATTAGAGTTGTTATAGATGGGATCTCATCAAACGAGTTCAAGATTAATTCAGGAGTACCGCAAGACTCCGTTCTTTCTCCTACCCTATTTCTTATTTTCCTCAACGACCTTCTCTATCAAACTTCCAACCCTATCCACTCTTTCGCAGATGACAGCAACATTTCCCATTCGTACTCTTTTAGCTATAGGTCCCGCCTATCAGAGATCGCTGCCAAGAGGTTAAATATGAACGATTCACTGAATAGTGACCTTCTATTAATCTACGAATGGGGTCGTAAAAACAGAGTCGCCTTCAACGCTCGTAAGACCCAATGTTGCCTATTAACACACAAACAATCGACCGCAAATGCTGCTTCATCTGTACTTATGGATGGTATAAATATTGAGAAATCGGATGCTCTTGCTGTTCTTGGAATGAAGATACAGTCTGACGTTCGCTGGATTGAACACATTTTTAATGTCTTTAAAGAAGCATTCAAGTGCCTCAGGTTTTTGAAATGGTGTAAGATATACTTCACTCCATCCGACCTCCTTACTATTTATACCACCTTCACCCGACCGAAAATGGAATACAACTCTCATGTTTGGGCCGGTGCCTCAAAGTCTATTTTGGGTTTACTCGACCGGGTGCAGGAGAGGGCGAAGAAGCTTATCAGTGACAGTAGGGTATCCAACTCTATTAATTCAATTCAATTAACATCGTTACTACAATGGATTTTGTTCTGACGAGATTAGAGATCTTGTTCCCGAAACTCGTACATTTTTACGTAGCACACGTTTATCGTCCAGAGCTCATCCATTTGTGGTCGATTGCCCGGGGAATCGTACTATGCATTACAGAGAGAACTCGTTTTTCAGCCGTACGCTTCACCTGCGGAACAAGTTGCCTGCAGAAGTGTTTCCTGTCTGTTATAACTTTGGAAAGTTCAGTCAAATGTTCACAAATACTACTCCCTTTCTTTCTCCTTCCTCACAACCTATCTTCCTAGTTCCGGTACAATGCACCGCATATGTAGGGGTCATCCCCTGAACACTGGTCCAAGAAAAAACCAAAAAAAAAAAAAAAAAGAAAACATTCTACGATATCTCAAAGAAGCGTGTGCTCAGCTAAATCTATAATTTAAAATAAAAGCGGACCTGTATACAGGCACATACATACAGCTCAGAGACACGTGGAGTGCCACTGATAAGGTAGGAAAGAAGAGGTTTTTAGTCGGTTTTCGCAAAATGTGGTGACGCCCTTTGGGATTCGTGCGTAATACATTTTTATCTCGTCACCTCAGCACAAATTATTATGGACATTAAAGGATCATAATTGCATTACATTAGGAAATGTATCAAAGCTATAGATGCTGTTGAAGAAGTTGCCAGAAATACACAAAAGGTTCGAAAATAGCTGGGTGGTAACCAAATTGATTGGCCGAACGACCGCAACAAACGCCAAAATTAGTAAATAGTTGTACATAAGTTAACCTGAAATAGTGACTGCAAATAAACAAGTTTTTGTGGGTTTTACTTCATTTACAATTTAACAATTCCAAAACATAAAACGTTTTCAAAACTAAAAACGTGACAATATTGAAAGCTCTGTTAAAATTTTTTCCTTATATTACATATTTATTGTACTTTTAAAAATATATTTTTTAGAAAAAATACCTTTAATGAATGAAATATTCATTCATAAAATACAGTATGCTTCTTTACATTTAAAACTTTCAGGAATATTAACTCTTTATATATGTAAATAAATTTTTTTTAAAGCTTCCAGCAGTTATGGCAATTTGGCATCGAAAGTGAACAGAAGCGTACGTATGTATATAAATGTTTTCAAGTTTATGCAATCAAATGGTATAATTTGAAGCAAACATGTTGTTCCTCCACAAAATCCCAGCGCAACAAGAACAACATTTTAATGTTCTTAAAATGTGTGAGTTGAGTTATTTAAGAGCTTTACCTACAACAAGTGCGACAAGTGAATGCTACGAGTGCTACTTGATAAATACTCGTACAAGTATGTTTGTTAAGTTGTCTTTAAGTGGGCAATTAACTGACTGCAATACAAATGCAAACATAAATTTGTGTCCTGGTATGTGTGCGCATATCCTTTGCAGTTCACATACTAAAACATGCAAATATTAAAATTTTATCACACAAGCAGCCATAAAATTGTCAATAAACAATGCAACACTTTGTTATTTAGTTTGTTAACGGTCATGTTTAACAAGTCTGCTGCCGTATGTTTTAGAGTTGGCAATAACGGGTGTTTCTGTTTTATATATATATATATATATATATATGTAATCGGTTTAAGTTTGTTAGTTTAAATTTACAATTAATCTTTTTAAAAACTGAACACGGAAAAACAACAAACTTATATTCAGGATACCAAGATGTAAAACTAAAAGTGCGATGCTACGAGAGCAATTAATTTTTTATGTTTAATGGCAACGCTTTCAATCTTCTATTGAAGTGTCATAACGTTTTGCAATTGACTACCGAATTTTAAGTCTCTGTAGTTGCTTTGATGTCCTTTTGCTGAGAAATAATTTTTGCAAGGACTTTTCTGGCTTCTAGAAGCAATTAAACTAAAACAATGGAAGTCCTCATTTTTATTACGTCCAAAGTTTCATTTAAAAAAGATTTTTGGTAATCTGATAAAAAAACTTCCTGATATATTTGTCCTTTACACTTGAAATACTAGAAGGGTTCACAACCTGGTCTTAAAAAATCACAATGTGGAGAATGTTTAGTCTCAGTTGTTAAAAGAAATATCCGACATAATATATTACCAATTGTTAATAATTTGTAACTATTAGAGTAAAAATGTTTTCCAATAATAACTAGTAGTGTAGATATTTTTCACTTTAATTTCTAGGGGGTTCAGTTGGGGTTGATAACAATAAAAAATATTTTTTTCATCTGATATACGAGACCTGAGGACTGCAAGTGAAAGATACATTTTTGGTGGTGATTTCAATTGTAGACATCAGAGCTGGGGTTGTTTAAGAGCAAATTGTTTGGTAAATATCCTAAATAAGAAATTTTCATCATATTGAATCAATCTTATATACAGGGTGTCCCAGAACTCAACGTCAAGCCAAAACAGGGTGACAAGATTGATTGCATCCATGGTGAGAAAAAACAGAAAAAAAAGAACTTGTGGGAATGAAAAACATTTGAACTGAGTAAAATGTTTTTAGAATTTTTGTTCTGATTTCTCTCATGATGTTTCAAACAATCTTGTCACTAGGTTTCTGCTTGACGTAGAGCTCAGTGACAAGCTGTATATAAGTACTTGGCAACAAAAATACCAAATGTAATTTCTCCTGTTGTTATTTTCAATGATCTTAGCTCTGACCATCAACCAGTTTAAGTAAATTTGAAGAGTGATTTTATCAGATGTAGTTAACTACAAAAATATTTCTTCTATTACTTCCATATTGATTTGGTGCTTGCAAGATTAAAAAAAGCAAAAAAAATTTCACCAACAGGAGGGCTTAGAAGGCCCGAACTCTTAAGCAAGTTCATACCGGTGTGAGCTGTGCAAGCCAGAGGGGCCCCTGTTGAATCGAGACTAATTCATCCCGCAGAGTCGACCTATTATCAGATCAAGTCAAGGCAGGTGCTGATGTAAATAAATATTCACAATCTTGCTGGTAGCTTTAGGCAAAGGGTCCGCTCGATTCTAGAATTTAACAAAATTTATAATCAAACGAGGCAACTTAATCAAAATACGAAAGAAATTATTGTAATATAAATATTCAAAGCGCGAAAGGCTCCAAGGATAGATGCCATTAATAAAATATGTCCTAGGTTTTACAGGCTGCCAGCCATTGAAAAGCCAGCCCACTGGGGTCCAATATTATATGTCTTAAACATCTATAATTCAAGTAATAACCTTCATTTTCAATTCATGTCTTAAGCAGAGTTACTTACTACTAGAATTTTTTTTTTTGCAATCATTGATTTATTGTATCTTCAAAATATGAACTAACAGTAAGTATTCAAATCATAATACCAGAAAAAAAAATTTAAAAATTTAAAGTCCAGCCAACGCTAGGCAAAAAAGTTTTATTTTGCACGAACAATGTCGGTAAAATCCTCTATCTAACATTCTGTTGGTGGCAACTGAGAGTGCCCTCCAAAATTAAGCGCAAGAGAATTTGGGCGAAGCGGCAGCTTACTGATATACCTTGTCGCGTACTTAGAAAATTCGTCTTTTACCAGCGGAACTCACAGATCCTCGTGAATTCGTGAGTTCTTTAATGTTAGAGTTATTCCAATGCGAAAGCGGAATAAACTAGGAGATAATCCGTTTTTCTGCCATTCAATAAAACGTGTTCATTTATATTGTTACAAATTTGTACCACATCTAGCCCAGTGTGTAGCCGTTGATCGGCGTGTTGTAAATATACAACACATTCACACGAGAGAGATAAAACTACAAACATAATACACAAACAAACAAACATAAATGATTTAACGTACGCAAAATTCCAAGTAAATCAACTATAAATGATGTTGTTGAATTCTTAGTATTAAGTTTCTTATTGTTTCTTGTTGTTACTTGTTTATTGTTGGCAAGCGAAAATGTTTATGTTAGTTTTGCTTGTCACTGTACTTTAAATTACTCTCAAATTATCTCACTAACACAAATGCAAACCAAATTTGTCCACCACTGATCACTAGAAAGATCATGATGATTGTAAAAGGTGATAAAGAATTATAAATAGCAGGCAGTGATGCAAAAGAGTCATAATTCAAAAATAGTAAGCAAGTCTAGTGGATAAATAAACAGTGGCGTTAAGTGCAAATAAAATTATAAATTGTTTAAGTACATTGGAACGAACAATCCACAAAAACATTTTTAGATACAAAAACGTAACAATAGGACAATTTTTTTAATATATTATAATTCATGAAATGTTGCGCTTCATTGAATCCAGAAGCATTTCTCCTATTCATCAATACGTCTTCCAAAAAGAATACAATAGACCACAATCCTAAGGTCTTACAAATTGCGTAACTATAATGTTTAAATTCAAAAATCGACAGCAATCGAACTACCTCAAAGCTGTTCTACATAATGTACCAATTTTTTCTAGGTTTTATTGCATCATAGTGCTCCGCAAGGTTTTACATATACGAGATCACCTGCGTGATACTCGCTCTTCCCTTTCTCTCGTTTTGTATAATTTATACGCCACAGTCTTATCCCAACTTGAAGCTTGCACCATCGTCTGTATTTATACGACCATACCATATATCAGTATTACGATCTGACTTACTTCCCAAAGACATAGTTTGCAATTTATAAAATGTTGTACAAGAATTAACAAAATATTTCAACAAATGGAATATAAAATATATGATGACAAAATTCAGGCTTTACAACTTTAATTAAGTAATAATTTTTTAGCCGACAGTTATTTTGTCAGCTGTTGAGTGATTTATGTGTGGTTTGATTTGGCATTTCAACAAGGATAGACGGACACCAGAACAACGCTTCTAAATTATTCAAATGGACCCATAATAAGATTGCTGTTGATCACGATTTTCATAGGCGTTTTTTTTTTAGCGGAGAATCAAAAATTTGGTTTGAATGCATTCGTCAATTAACAAAACTGCCGACTTTGAGGTGATGTTAATCCGAGACACCGTAACATGCTGTTTGGTATGCTTTATGGGTGCAATCATTGGTCCGTTTTTCTTTAAAAACGATGTTGGTCAGAACTATTCGGACAAGGATGACCGGAGGTATGATTATTGACTTTTTCGTCCACCAATTGAACAATCTTCGTGTGTAGGGGCTGCGGTTTCAACAAAACGGCACAACATGTCATACAGCTCACGTCACAATCGATTTATTGAAGGAAACGTTTGGTAACCGCATAGTTTCATGTGATATTTAGATAGTATTCGAGAACAATATTATAGAGGACAATATTCGCCCCGTTATTGCCTATATACGATCACAAATGCTAGAAAAAGTCATCGAAAATTAGACGTCAGAGCTAGTCGTGACGGCCATGCGCCAGAAATCATATACAAAATATAATGCCAGGAGATTATCTTTCGAGTTAAGTAAATTTCATATCCATTAAAAAATTATCCTTGTTTTATTCTTTTTTAAGTTCTATACATCTGTAAAAAACACACAAAGAGTAAAATATTTTCTAATTATTGTAGATAAGACAATGAATTCTAAAGAACATTTACAATCTACAATACACTAAAAAATTATAGTAAAAATTAAAGTAAAGTCTGTATTAATGATTAATAGTTGACCTTATTAAATATTTCTAATATAATATGATATTATTATTTTGGTTAAAGTTCAAATCCGGATTTCGCCAAGAATAATTTTTATTTTTAATTATAACAACAATTGCCGCGATCAAAGAAGACAGGAAAAAATAATTGAATACACTAATCTGGGAGACAACTAGCTGTTTCATAGTCGCTACACTACGCATCAGGATTCAAACTCGGTACCATGTAAACATGATGTATTTTAATACGGATGAATGCAGTACAAAAAACTATATTTATAACAAACTCTATACGTGATTAATATGCGACAAATATGGACGAAAGAATGAAACCCTTCATGTTTAACGGTGGTTGAGCGGCCGTATTAAAATGCATCAAGTTTACATGTTACCGAGTTTGAATCCTAATTGGTGCTGATGTGTAGTGAGGCAACTACTAACTTAATGTAGTCAATTATTTTTTCTGTATTCTCTCATCAAGAGATATTAATCGCGTCAATTCTTATTATATAAAAAAAATCCATCTTGGCGAAAGCCGAATTTGAACTTTACTCGTAACCAGAATAATAACATCATATAATATTGTACATAAGTGTAATACCAATAAAATCTCTGTCGGAAAAAAATTATTTTTATGCAGAGAGAAAAGGCTCGTACTAAACTTAAATGTACAGTAAACCCCGCTTAATTATCTCACCCAAGTTGCTGTAATTTTTGGGTAATTGAGAGAGTAAGATATTAAAGCGGAGACGTTTAATTGTCTCATAGCGGTAAATATACGATTACGTTTAAATTCCTCTACAAAGGCATTTATCCAAACGAACTTATATTAAATCAAAGTCATTACATACACACGTGAAAATAAAATGTAAACGCAAAAGAAGTTTTCAAAATAAAATAAAAACTAATACATTTATATTACAAAAATTACAACAACAGGAGTACATGCAAATATGTATATAATAAAAGTAAATCAGAAAGTTAAAGAAACAAATTAGCTGGATTCACAAAAATTTACCCTTCATGTTTAACAAGTGACATATTTGTCAACAGAGTTGAGTGAATTGGTAGGCACTGTTGGATAAATAAATTAAGGAATTTTTATTGAGTTTTCGGATTTTGGGTAATTACCTAAAATGGGCAATTAAAAGTAAGTTAATTAACCGTACATTTCTTCATGAAAATAAGTGGAAAAACGGGGATATAAACGAAAAGGCATTTAAGCGATGGGTAAATATACGGGGTATACAGAATTTTACTTGTTTTTAAATCAAATCATAGAAAAAAAAATTAAGTACTAAGTATAGAATTCTTAAACCGAATAACAAACCAAAAGAAAGACACATATACATTCATTTGTATATATATTTGTGCAAGATTGCCGGTACTACAATACTGGCTACGAGTGTTATGAGCAAGCCATGCGAATACGTCTAGGAGTACCAGCAACTGTACTCAGAGACATCCCTCCCATCGCACGACCAGTTGAAATAACCGAAGTAGCGACAAGCCCAGATAGAAATATGGTACCGTCAGTGCCAATACACAGAAAGAAAAAGTACAATTCATACTCAAAAATTTAAGTACGAATAACAAACACACAAGTGTTCCTAAAATAAGCCGAAACGGAATTGTTCAATAAAACCAATCCGGTGATGTCTTAAAATAAGTATATATACAGATAAGAAACACCAGAACAAGTTGCGTATATTTCATTACTGTATATGTAGTAGTAGGTAATACAGTAATCCACTAAATAATATATATAGTTTAAAAACTAAAAAACACACTTCGATATCAAACTCAAATAATTATCCATATAACCAGATCATTATTCAACCAAGTTTTTGTGTTTTTTTTTTTCTTTTTGAATTCTCATAATCGGTTTCAGGAATCGCCAAAATCCCTTACTTTCCCGGAAACAATATGCCAACTTCCATTTTCGCACTAAATCGAATGACTACTAATAGTTCAGGTAGACGTTTCACTGCCCAAACGCGCACTGAATATGAAAACCCGGTTCTGAGTTTTTTGAGAATTTCACAAGCCTGCTTCAGGAATTGTCAAAATCCCACCTCCACCCCTTCCTTAGAAGAAATACGACAACTTCAATTTTCTCAGTAAAGCGAATGAACATTCATAGTTTAGAGATGCATGTTTCACGGCAAAAACTCCCAAAATCGACTTCGTGAATCCTTAAAACCGCCCTACTTCCCCGAAAGCAACATGAACACTCCAATCTGCGAGCTAGTGTAGCAACACTATACATACGGTTTTAAATACCTATATTTTTAATAACCACTCATATGGCATGAGTTTAGAGTGTTGCAAACATACAAACATATGTTACAAGTGAAACTAATATAAGCGTATTAAAAATAGACTCAGTACTTTTTATTTCAAGTAAGCATTCGGAATTGAACTATCTTCATAATTATTTTACCAATCGCATTTCAAGATTGATTCGGTCTTCAATCTCATTTTCGGTTTATCATTTTCGGTCTAAAGGTAAAAACCTTGAATAATCGGTACTTAAATCAAGCGCATCGTGCGAAAGCTTGATATATATTAATATAATTTTAATATTAGAATATATATTATATTATTTGTTAGCAAAAAGAAATTAAATGGAATTGATTGTAATTGAATGAATATTTGTCCTTTATTTACATCCCTTGCGGATACACCCGTTTACATGTTGAAACGCGAGAAATTTATGTGAACAGGAAATTTAAAAATGCTTAGTATGCAATATGAAAATTGAAAGTTTATTATACTAATTTTAAATCAAATGGCATATAAGTGACTCATGCAAAGGCAGACGTGCAATTTACTTTTAAATAAGTACTACAGTTGAAATCGATTGAGGAAAGTGAAAGTATTTTAAATTAATTAACTTTAAATGTGATTCAATTAAAAATATAAATCTTTTACCAAATTTTTTAAAGAGGAAATACATTTGGTATCCGCAAGTACGAGTGTATAAGCAGAATGTAAAACTGAAAGCAAAACGCTTCGTTACGGGAATAAAAGTTTCATTTCGGTTATGAAAGTTTCATTAATTAACTAACCCTACGGTCAATGACCAAAAAAATGTACGTTAGTCAATAACCGGTTACCCCAGTACCCCAACGAAATTTTTGCAGTTTGGTATTGAAAATTATGCTCTTAACTATAATTGTATGTACTTGTACATGAGTTCGAACACATTAAAGTCTGTCGTACTTTGTCCGTCTACTTTGTCAACTGATATTAACGTATACGAAGTGTGAAGTTGGCACAATCGGTACTTTGTTAACGGATGTAAATTCTGCTGTATTTTACTTTAACTTGATTAAAATCTTTTGATTAATTTTTCAGACACAGCACAAGAATATCGAACACAATTTGTTTTAATTTATTTTATTTTTGATAAATCAAAATATACAAAATATACAACGCACGTTAAAATTTGCTCAACTTTAATACTTTGTATTAATACGGAATGGAACAAAGTTCATAAGACTACATATGTTTCAATTTAGTTGTCAGTTGAAAAAGGCAACGTATAACGTACGACGGATTCTATGTGCCCCGGCCTTAACTCGGAACCGTTTTTCATCCAATTACATTTGAAGCAAAACAAGATTAGAAACGATGTTTTCGTTTCTTTTGCTTAGTCCCCATTTTCACGAGGCAACTTTAGTTGCGCAATTCTTGAGTTTGTGGAAAAATAAGAGAGGAAAGAGTGGGGAGTGTAAAAATGAGTACAGACTTGCTTGTACTCGGAAAGTCGTTTTGTGCTATCATTCGTAATATCAGAAATATTATTTTCTTTTATTTGTGTTTCTTTTATGTATTGATATGTTATCCGTGATGAAAATAATATTGGCGCGAAATTGCGATATTTTAATTCATTTGAAAAAAAAATTTCTAAATATTATGGACAGCTTAAAAAAATAAACAGCAGTATTAATTTAGAAGAAGTGAAAATTAAATGGAAAAATTTGAGAATGCAGTACATGCAAGATTAAGAAAGTGTAAGCAATAGAAAACGAAAATTGCTCCAGTAAAATTGCTGTGTCTGAACATAAAAGCAAGTTCAAAAGAAAATTTGATAAGAATTGCGCAACTAAAATTGCCTCGTGAAAATTGGGGCTTAGCCGTTTTATAAAGAGAAGCCTCTCTGCTTTCTGTGCTCACATGCGCAAAGAAAATCAAATTTCGTTATTTTGTTACTTACAATGCACAATAACGAGAGCATTGGTAGTAATGGCATACCAAATATTGTTACATTTTATTACCAAACAAAAGGCGGCATGGATGTGATGAATCAAATGCTGGGCCAATACGCAACACAACGGCAAACAAAAAGGTGGCCGTTGTCTCTCTTTTATATATCTTGAAAACAATGCCATACCATACCATAATATACCGCATAGAAATACGCAGAGAAAAAGCTTTTTGAAGGAGGTAAGCGAAAAAACTTGTATGACTCTTCTTGAAGAGCGAGCTGCTATTTGGGAAAACCAATACGCAGAAGCATAGCATTTGAAAATCCATCTTCATCTAATCGAGTTGTGAGAAGAAGCCCTTTGCGCATGTTTCTTGTGCCTCACATTACCAGAAAAAATAGAAAAACATGCTACGTGTGTAAAAAGCCGACATGCGATCAGTATACCAATACCATTTCAAAATATTTTGATTGTTGATGAATATGTGCATATGTAAATGTATGTATGAATTTTTAAATGTCATATTGAAAGATTTTAAAAATAAAACGATTTTGAAAATGAATCGAAATAAAAAAATATATTTACAATCATAAACAATATACAAAAGATAAGTTATGTAAAAAACCGAATTAAACTATTAGGGGTACCACGGTATCTGGTCATTGACTCGCGTAGTTGTCGAATGTAAATCCATTTTTAACAATGTTTTGACTAATAACATATACTTATATATTTTTCTTTTTTATTGGTTTTGAAGACTTCAATAGCGACGATTTGAAGTTTCATTGCCATATTTTCATTATTAAGGAAATACGAGGGTTTTTAACTTGAAAAAGTTACCGTTATTGACCGTAGGGTTAATTTTGCGTAAGTTCACTTACAACACTTATATGTACAACTTCATTAATGTTATGAAAATTGTTTCATCTGTGTTACGGAAAATTTTTGCATGAAAATGTAAGAACTTCATAAGTCTTACTTATGTAAGACTTCCCTAAGAGCTACGAAACAATGTGGTAAATATAACGGGCATATTTCATTATATACTAAAAATTTAAGACTTTCACGCTGGATTTGGTAGAGTGTCCGACTCAAAAGTTTTTCTAAACTTGTTGTGTGGTGTTTATGGGACAAGAGTGAGTGATATGTTTAGAAAAATTTTATTAAATACACTCAAAATATTGAGTTCTTATCACACAAATTTTGTTGATGTGTCACTCATTCGTGTCTATTAAACACCACACAATAGTTCTTATAGCAAAGTAAATCTCGGTTCATCTAAGAAATCGAATCTAAAATTTTTATTTTTATTCAGCTAGACAAAACTCTTATGTTTTAATTCCAAAAATATTATGAAAGCTTAGTTGATAAATATGGCATAGAAATTTGTCAAATAAATCTTTATTAAATATAAAATATGTTTTATAAATAATACATCATACAGACAAGGAAACATTAAAAAAACTTGTTATGTTTCGTCTGTACCGATGTTTCTTGTTGAAAATCATGTTTCCTTTTTGGTTTCCAAAATATCAAAATTTTTTTATGTTTTACATGTTTTGAAAACAAGTTTCCATCGTCTGTATTCATGTTGACTGTTTTGTGTTATATAGTATTTAGCCATTAATTTAGAAATAACTATTGGTTGTCAAATGAGTTTCAGCAATCATCATTATATCGATCTGCTTTTCCATAAGGAAGTGCTCAAGTTCATTTTTATGTTGGCGAATGCCGTTTGCGTTCCAGAAACATGTTTTAAAACAACTCATTCGTTTAAAATCCTTGCAAAATAGTGGATTACATTTTCAGCATTTCCTGCATCAGGGTTGTCATAGAAACCGTAAACGTATTTATGGATTGAAGAAGAGTCTGCACAGTTACCTGAAGATTGCTAAAATTTGAATCGGAGTTTTGTGACTTGGGCACCTGAGTCAAATTTTGTGTATCTTATTAGCATAAGAAATTTGTTTGGGGTTTTGCACGTTTATATGGCTGGTTGGCTGGTTTATCTGGTGTTTGACTGCTGGGGTAGCACATTTGAAATTGATGGCCAATTTGTCATTGAACTCTTTAATTTGCAGTACGTTTACCTCCACAGTTACTGCATTTTTCTGCACTGAGATGTACCGTGGAGTTTTCCACACGCAACACAAACTGTAGCCAATTTACAATAGGCTACAGTTTCAGCACTGAACGGGATCTAATTGCTTGTGCGGCTCTTCAATTCAGAAGAAATTTAAGGTTATATATTGGGTGACTTTCATTCTTTTTAGGACAGCATTCCCTGATTCCAATTCCCAAACCCCAAATAAGGGTTGAGGGACCTTTTCACCATTTCTGATATTTACTACATGGACTGGTTTTTTTGAAAGTGGTATAAGTCCATTCTTAAAAAAAAACTAAGTTACGGCAACTTTACTGAGCTATGGACACCTTCTCTATATTGTTACAATCACAATTTCAATAGTGTTCTATTTTGAAATAAAATAAACAAAAACAGTTTTGCCGTACAATGCTATCGCACATAATAATTATAATTAAAACAACTTTCTTATTGCAATTATAATTGATTATTGCTAGTTCAGTGCACGAGAAGTTAGCAGAATTACTTATCTAGTGCTAGTGTTTTAAAAACAACATTGTTAACAAGATAAACGTATTATTGCTCTGTTGAAACGATGAAAAGTAATTAAAACGACTTTCTTGTGGGAAATAGCTTAGGTTTTTTTTTATCTTGGACCAGTACTCAGGGGATGACCCCTACATATGCAGTGCATTCTACTGGAACTAGGAAAATAGGTTGTGATGAGGTAGGAAAGAGGGAGTAGTGTTCGTGGAGGTTTAACTTAAACAATAACAACACGAAAGGCCAAAACAAACTCTATTGCAGCATTTAAAATGTTGGAATTAAATTAGTAAAAACTGATCAGTGCCCAGTGTATGTACCTTCGACACTGCTTAGATTAGCAAAATTTAGTCCAACACCTTCCACACTAGACGTTAATGAAGTACATTCAGAAGAAATTAATATAGAACATATATAGAAAATAAGGACAATGGTGAAAAAGGAAAAAAAAAACAAAAAAACACGTGTACACATGCTGCTACCTATTCCGGAGCAATTTGATGTTTATTCTCCTTCGCAAGTCCTACTGTTTGGTTCTTATACTAATAGACTGAAGTGGGAATATTATTAAATATAACTGCTTTTAAAGCAGAATACAATGAGTTTGCGTACCTGTGAAGAATACGACAACCTGACAATTCCGTCTGAAAGTGATGTTGGTGCGTAGAGTAATAATTTTTTTTTCCGGGAATAATGAATTTTATTTGTTATAGAAATAAGACACAAGAATATTAGAAAAAGGAGACAGATTTATGAATCGGATGAGGACTGCAATTTGAGCAATATTAATTCAAGATTTCTACAAACTAAGAAGAGAATTAGAATTTTGGAATTAAGTGATTCAACGCCTGACGAAGACGATGTTACCAATTCACGATCACATTATAAAAAAAAATATGGACTTAAATTTTGCTCTTGTTTTTATTTTTTCTAATATGTTATTTTAAAAGTGGTATAAATCCATGTGGAGCTAAAAAATCGATTATTTTTTCAAATAATTTTAGTAATTATTATTTCATAATAGTGTAAATTGATTCAAACCCAAGCCCTTAAATATCTCAATATTTAAAAAAAATGGACTTATACCAACTTCAAACAAACCAGTTCATATATTTAATTTTAAAACCATTGAATTCTAATTCAGTTTTGACATCATCAGAATCTATGCAAGGGTCTATTCTTATTTAAAATGGCTTCTTGCATCACTCCCAATGATTCTTGGTCAAGTAATGCTCCCAATTCTGCATCTTTCCTCTACAACCACCATGCTGGTCTTCGGCGTTAAAATTACCATTCTGGAAGCGTTGCAACTATGATCCGCACGTTCTCTACTAATAGCGGCCTCACTGTAGGCATTTGAGCATTCGAAGGCAAAAAATTAAAACCTCCCGCAAATGACGAGAATTTGGATCGTAAGCTGACATTTTTAATCAAAAATAATTTTGTGCTGCAGATACAAATCGACTAATACTTCGATGGCGTTATATTTATAAATACCTAAGCATATTTTATGACATCTACAATCTATTTATTTCGACTACCAACTACTGGTAAAGTCAGCTGCGGAAAAATGGCGGAAGCAAAGTTATACACCTAATAACATAAAAAGAAGATAAAACAACAATTTTAGGTAAAAATTCAATTTAAGGAAATTTGTTTCCAAAATAAGAAGTAACTATGCAAAAGGTGTGGCACCAAATAGTAAATTATTATTTCTCAGTTTATCAAAGAATATAGACTTTAATGTTTGAAAATAGTTTACACATTTATTAGAATACTAAATTAAAAAAATTTTGCTAATAAAATCTGCAAAATTAAGATGAAGTCTTCGTTCTGACAACTGTATCTGAAGGGCTCATTGTGTGTTTGCGGCATTCATCTTGGAAATCCATGCTTCTTCCATGGTCAATTGTAAGTCATCAGTTCTTGTGTCGGAACACAATGCTGATGATGTTTTCTTACACGCCAGACAACAAAGCAGGCTTATAGAGAGTGTTTGGTACCAGATTTATTTATTTATTTAGTAACTATACAGTTGCAAAGCAAATGTGCAAAGTATAGGATGCACAGCATGGGCGGGGTGACAAGCACCATATGCCCAATATGGTATTAACAGTACTTTTGAAGCGTCGCTGTGACTAACTATAACGAACTATGCCTTCACATAGGAAGTTTCCACGTGGTTTAACCTCTAAAAAACTGTAAACCAATGCAGTTGGTTGAGGCAAACCGTTAAGCAGTGCGAGTGAGACGCAACAAACACAAGCCTTACCGCACTTAATAAATAATAACGATGACGCGAGAGTTGTTCTTCAGCCCACAGCTGCTTTACGACTGTAGCAGATTTATATTTTCAAACTTAAATAAAAAACTTAATAATTAACACAAATTTTTATTAGGAGAATTTAACGATAGAATGGAAATACGGATTTTATTTTTTAAAGAGTATATAATCCAGATATACCCTTCAAACACACTGTTCAAAATGGAGCCTTGTGTTCTGCGCCACACTCTGCTGTAAACTTGATTTAATTGAGCTAATTTCTCGAGGAATATGTTCCTTTAAAGTCACAAGATATTAGAGTTTGTCTTTATAAAAACTTTCTTTTAGGTGGCCTATAAAAAAATTCATAGAAGTTAGATTGGACGACCTCGGTGGCCATGGGACGTTTCCAATACGACTGATAAATTTTTAGAGGAAATTTACCTGCAGCAAATTCATTGAAGCTCTGGCCGTGTGTGCAGCCGACCCATCCTATTGAAACCACTTGCGTGAAGAGTACGATGCTCACAGGTTTGGCAAAAAGAATTCCGTAATCATGCGTCGATAATTTTCACTGTTGACATTCGTTGCCTGGCCCCGACAATTTTCGAAAAAAATGGTCCATATATCTCGTTTTTTTTTTTTAATTTTTTATTTGTTGAATCTTCAAAATGAACTAACAATAAGTATTCAAGTCTTAATATTATATTTAAAACTAAAAAAAATTTGCTTTAAAATTAAAAAAAATTTGCTTTATATTTAAGTCCAATGCTAGACAAAAAGTTTTATTTTTGCGGGAGCTATTTCGGTAAAATCACCTATTGAGCAATCTGATGGTGGCAGCGGTATCCCTTCTTCTAAGCCGAGTGTGACCGCCAAAATTAAGAATATTGCGCGCAAGAGGGTTTGAATGAAGTTCAATATACCTTGTCGCGTACTTAGTAAATTCCTCTTTTACCAGCGGAACACTCTTTATGAATTCGTGAATTTTTTACGTACTATGGAGCTGCAGTAACCGTTCGAAGAATTTGGTTTTGTCGCCTTTGAATTTTTTCAATGTTTGACGCTGAGGCGGTGCCCCATTATTGAATTTCGTAGCACCATATAGGTTTTAGAATGGCATTGTATAGCAGAAGTTTGCAATCCAACTTATCTCATGAGTGTATAAGGCACACCAAACATTTACCCTGGGGCTAGGCAACGGTTTTCGATGTTTTAATCGAGGCTTGCGAACCAGTAACGGCAGGTTTGCTTATTGATATGACCGTTTAAGTGAAAATGAGCCTTGTCGCTCCAAAAAATGGGATATACAGTGCGAGAACGCTCCAACCTCATTTCACAAAATCTTTGCATAAATCAAAGTCACTTTCTTTCCGTTCTTGAACGGCTTGAATTTTAAGAGGAATGGAACTACATATCCTTTCTAAATTTCATAAAGAATCGCTTTTGGAAGTCCCAGTGAGGCTACTCTTTTCCGTATTGAAAGTCTCAGAATTTCATGTAAACTACTCACAACTAGTTCAGTGTTTTCGGGAGTTCTGAAGATCCAACTGGTCATGGGACATTCATAGCCGAATCAGTTGCGCGGAATCTCTGCACCCACGAACGAATTAAATTTACTCTCGTTCCATCACTTAAGAATCAAAATTACGTGCGATGCTTAGTCACCCACTGCGCTAATTCAAACGGCTCCATCCTCCGCCCACACCGTTTATTATATTTTTGAACTAATCGTATTTAAAAATATAAATTTGCCGCCAGACCCCCTGTATATATATATTTAGTTATTTTAGTCTCTTTTTAACTATTTTTATACATTTCAATATAAATAAAATAGAAAATATATTTTGGTAAGCATTGTTTCAACAAGAACAGTGCGATTGGCTATGTTATTGTATCTCTTTGTTTTTTTTTTTTTTTTTTGATCAGTGTAGACTGTACATTCAATCTTAACGACAGTTCCAAGACAGTTGCGTACTATATGGGCCATTCTACATTAAGAGATTATTTGATATTAGGAACGGCGGCGTGGTAAACGGTAAACATATTTAAAAGAATAACTTTTTTCAACATAATCGTATTTAATCAGTTAGTTTGAAGGCATGTTTGATAATGACCAGTGAAGTAATCTACTATTGCCGATATTTTAAGTGATACACGGAGATACTCTACACAAGGTAAAGACTTGAAGGACAGGACGGGACAAACCTTATTTTATAAGAATCACCTTTAGTTATTCAATATTTGGTGGAAGTATATTCGATTGGACCAAATACAAAATACCCTTCAAAACAATCATGTAAATATATAATATATATTACAAATTTGAACCAAATATGCTCAGATATATATATAGATCGATATCGGAAATTTTCAATTTCTGTATTTTAGTGGCTAGAAGGAGGCTTCCTTCTATTACCACAACTGCTTTCAAGCAAAAAAAGTTGTTTAAGTTCGCAAATGAGTTCTCACGTGTCTTCGAAGATGACGTGTTTTTATGCTGTAAATCGGTGACTTCAAATGCAGTTGGTTTTGATCAAATCCACCCTAAATTCATAAGACTACTACTGCCTAAAATATCACGTTACATTACACACATATTTAACACCGTTATCACCACCAGCCACTTCCCCAGATGTTGGAAACATGCCAAGGTCATTCCTGTGCCCAAGTCTTCAAATGAGTATCGCCCTATATCAATACTTCCATTTTTATCTAAAGTATTTGAACGACTATTACACAACCAAATTAGAATATATTTAAATAACCATCAGCTCCTATTCAGTAAACAATCTGGATTTAGAACAGGTCATAGCTGTGTTACCTCGTTGTTAAGTGTATCTGAAGATATAAGATGCAACATCGATAATGGTGGAACTACACTCTTGGTACTTCTAGACCACTCTAAAGCGTTTGTCTCTGTAAACCATGATATACTTTTTAAAAAGATATACGACTATTTTCATTTTTCTTCAAGTGCAACATCGCTAATAAAAACCTACCTTGCTGATCGATACCAGTCTGTTTCAGCTGGCGAAACGGTATCAACTCCCTTGTTTGTGTCTAAAGGTGTGCCGCAGGGCTCTATTCTTGGACCACTACTGTTCACTTTGTACATAAATGATTTACCAAATTGTCTCTCACACAGTGATATCCACATTTACGCAGATGATGTACAAGTATATATTAATTGTAAAAAGGACTCAATTAATGATGTTGTGGTAAACTTAACGAGGACCTTAACAAAATATATTATTGGGCGTCGTCTAATGACCTATACCTGAATCCTGCAAAGTCAAAATGCTTAGTTATAGCCCAAAGGAATCAAAACATTGTGATTGACACTCCGATAACTTTAGGATATCAAAACATTTCAATTGTTGAATCAGCTAAAAATCTTGGTATAATTTTCAACAAATCTCTTCAATGGAATACCCATATAAATTCCGTTTCAGGAAAAATTTTTGCTATGCTTCGAATGCTATATCCGCTACAACACATTACACCTATTAATATCCGTGTGCTACTTGCGAAAACGTTTCTAGTGCCCAAGTTGTTATATGGAAGCGAAATTTTTGCTTACTGTGATTCAACAAGTAAAACTAGATTAATTGTAGCATATAATGCGATTGTCCGATACGTCTACGGCATAAAAAGATATGATAGTACTTCTCAGTATTCCAAATCATTATATGGTGTTGAAATTATGGACTTACTAAGAATCAAAGCATTAATCTTATTACACAAAATTATCTACAATCAAGAGCCATCTTATTTATTTGATCGCATTCAATTTGCAAGATCCAACAGAGGAAAACAAGTCATTCAGTTAAAATATCGAACTTTAATATCTGAGTGGCAGTTCTTCATAAATACAATACGGCTGTGGAACTCGTTACCAAACCCACTGCAAAACAATGGCAACGCTTTACAATTTAAAAAAATTCTATTTTCAAAATTTTAATGTTGTATATGTTATATATGTACGTATATATGTACATATATTTCTATTTTTTGATATTGTTTCTATTTGATATTATTTCTTTTCTTTTTTTTTACTTTTCATGGTACAAAATTTCTTTATACTCACAAATTTTTGTTTGTTTTTGTAATCATTATATTATCGCGTACTATAATTTAAAAGATTAATTTCTTGTTGTATGCGATATTCAATAAATAAATAAATATATAAATAAAATAAATAAAAAATCGGTTTAGGCTATATCTCGGGTATATATGGACCAATATTGGAAATTTTCGTTTTCTGTGTTTGGTGACCTCCTTATATTACCCGACTTGCTTTTAAGCAAAAAAGTTGTTTTCATGGAAAACTGGTTTAGACCAGTTTAGTATATATAGACCGATATCAAGGAACATTTTTTTTGCGTTTTAATCGCCATGTTTAATAACTGTGTGAAGTTTGAAGCAAAACAAAAAATTTTTTTCAAAGATTTTCATACAAAATTGCAAAAAAGAATAACTTTTTCCGGAATTTTGCATATATTTTAGCTATATGTGAAACGACTTAATGAATTTAAATAGCAAACTCATGAATCGATGGGGTAAAAGAATTGTGAAAGAAAAAAATTGCTATGTCTAATGGTTTTTTTGACAACGGTATTTCAACGGCGGACAGACGGACATCGCTTAATCAAATGTCCTATCAATGCTGATTCTGAATATGTATACTCGAAAATGAAAATTGTAAAAATTACAAACTGAATCACAAACTTATCTATATCCTTTACATTTTTGTAAAGGGTTAAAAAAAATAAACTAAAATTTCCATACAGTCTTCTTTTAAATTTCACAAAACAAAAACGAATACTTGGATTTTAGTAATAAATTGGTTAGCACGATTTGTAATATTTCTTGAATGTCAGAACGTTAATACAGCTAGGAAAGAAAGAACTGGAAAACATTTGTATTGTTGTATAATGCTACATATGTATATAAGTAGTATAAAACTAACTTAAAACAAAATTCATATTATCCGCAAAGCCCTTAATTGAGTTTTAGGTGTTCTGAGGAAAGCGCGTTTCGGAGTTTTTTGAGAAAAAACACAACATGTGTTTTATATGTAGGTATATATGTACTCGTATGTGTTAGTTATATAAAACGAAAAAAAAAAAGACTTTGACAACAAATAGACACATTTTTTATTTGGTGTTTTTAATTGAAAATGCGTAAAATCCTTTTAACATTTTATTGAAATAAAAATAAAACATACTAAATTTTAATTATGAATAGTTTTATTTCCTTTTGCAAGTTCAGTTTTGGCAAATTTAATCAGTTCACTTCAATATACACGTGCAAGCTGGAGTCGCCAATTTTGAGCGATATGCGTTTACCAGAAGACCTATTTGGCGATTTCAAATCGCCAAACCATACTTCTTACGTTATACGTTTGTCAGCACACCAATTTGGCGCTTTCAAAACGAAAACGCTAAATTTAAGCCATTGGCGTTTCTCAGAACAGGCCTGTAAATAAGGCATACATACATTTTTAAAGCGTTAAAACACGTATAACGTAAATATCGAATATTTGTTTGTTTAACGTAAAATAATATACATGAAATACTAAGAAACAAGTAATATCTCACTTCCTTATCTACTCTGGACGCAAAATGTCTACACTGGCATCTGATGGAGCAGGGGAAATACGGCAGGGGGGAGATGTTATCATTAAACAACTAAAAAATATGTATTGTAACGAAAAGAAAAACTAGCATAGTAAATTTTACTGAAATTAAAATAAATACAAGTAGTGTTTTGTCTCTCATTCTGTACACATGTCTTTTGTTACTGCTGTCCGTATTTTCTATATATGTATGTTTGTTCATTAACTAAATTCTTCTCTTTTTTCACCGTTATCCGTATTTTCTATATATATATTCATTATCAATTTCGCTTCATGTGTACATGTTTTTTTTTCTTTTTTCAACGCTGTCCGTGTTTTCTCTATATATGTTCATTATTAATTTCTTTTCAACGCATTTCATTACCTTGTAGTGTGGAAGGTGTTGGACTAAAATTTGCTAATCTGAGCAGTGTCGAAGGTAGATACACTGGGCACTGATCAGTTTTAACTAATTTAACTCCAACATTTTAAATGGTGGAATAGAGTTTTTTTAGTCTTTCATGTTGTTATTGTTAAATTTTAGCCTCCACAAACACTACTCCCTCTTTCCACCTTATCAATCTATTTTCATAGTTCCAGTACAATGCACTGCATATGTAGGGGTCATCCCCTCAATTCTGGTCCAAGATAAAAAAATGTTGGGTGCCTCGATGGTTGATTTGGTAGAGTACTCGACCAACAGACTCCAGGTCGCAGGTTCGATTGGTGCCACAGACCCTGGGTGTTGCTGCAGACAAGCAAAAAAGCTTTGCAGTTTTAGTGTTTGTTCATAAAAGACAAAAAAAGCAAACTTAAGCCACAAATAACAAGCGAAAATTCACCAGTAGATCAATTACTGTCATGTGCGAGCGACCCGAGTGGTGTGGTCGAATTATCAGCTCAATAAAAGTACGCCAGTGACTCGCGCAGTTTCTTTTGTTTAATTCACTATGAAACAAATGCTCTGCTATTTAAATTTGCAGCGTCGACGCATTTTAGTGCCATTTTTAAACGGTCGAAAAATATGCAGGGAAGGAGACTTAAAATACGAAGGACAAAAACTGCGTAATTTTTTTTTTGTTAATGGACTATAAAAGTAACATGAAAGTTTATTCAAAAACTATCATTCTTAACAATTAACAAAAATGCATATGTAATTCAATATGAGATGAATATAGATAGTGGATATAGGCGGTGGCTTAGTGGTTAAAGCAGTAGATCATGATACGTCATGACCCGAGTTCAAATCCCAGTGGGTACTGATGAGTAGTGTAGTGACTACAAAACAGCTAGTTGTCCCCCAGTTAAAGATTTGATTATTATTTTTCTTGTCTTCTTCAATCAATAATTATTGATCACACCAAATTTGTATTGTAAAAAATCCTTCTTAATAGCCTATTTACACCAAAGCGAAATCTGCTCATTCGAGATTTCAAGCCAAATCTAGTAGATTTTGAAAAGATTTCCCATACAAAATGAAATCTACTTTATGAGTAGATTTTGACGAAATCTCCTGAAATCTACTCAGTACTAAGCGATGCAACTGTGATTTCTTGCAAAAAGTACTTAAAAATACTACGCTGCAACAAAAATTGCACTATAATGTGGTGTATGCAGTCTCTGGGCACAAAAAATATACACTTTAATGCTGGTGTATTCAGTCTCTGATAATATTGTATTGTCAAACCCGCATGCATAAATTATTTTTGAGCAAATGAAATCTTGCTAGATGTCAAAAAACGGTGGTGTAAACGATATAGATTTCAATTCAAATCTACTAGATTTTGAGTTGGTGTAAATGCGCTATAAGAAAAAATCTTAAGAAAGGGAAAACTTGAACTAAAACTCGATGTAACTTATGTACAAACCAAAAAATTTTTAACTAAAAAATTATAAAGTTCAACAAAAATTTAACAAATTAACTATCATTCCTATTTATACTACTTTATGTGATTAATAACGATTAAATGTTTAATGAATTTGTAATATGTTTAATTTCAAAGGTTTTCTTCAAAAATAGTAAAGGGATAGACCAGGGTAGATACTTGTTTTTAGGTAAACATGAAGTTATGACAAAACTAAGGTAATTTAGGTATTGCAATTTATTGCTAAAAAAGTAGATATACCTTATTTATTATTAAACACGTTTGATATATCCACAAAATTTTCAAAATGTATATAATTTTTTAATATAGCCGTCGATAGTGTCTATTGACGTAGAAACACCCACATACACATGTTAAATATAACACAATTCTTGCTTGCATATTTTTTGCTTCCCTAGAATAAATTATTTAATAATTTTGTTATAATATAAACTTTATAACCTAATAGGACGAGCAGAAACATAATTAAAATTACAAAATATTAAATTACTGTAAAAGATATCAACTATCTAATCAACTCTGGCACATTTAATAAGTTAAGGAATTAAAAGACTATCATAAATGTATTAATATTTGTATCAGGAAAAACCACATACATCTAAACTTGTACATATACAATAATAATGTGTAAACAAACATAATGTGGCAAATAAGAAATAATGTGTGTAAGTAAAAAGACTTAATTAAATGTCCATTTCAAAAAGAAAATATATAAAGATATAAGAAAATTACGAAATTGTTAAGTGAAGCAAAACTAATGAACCAGATAGCCGCAAATGCTACAAGTCATGCTGGGGCACAGAAAAGTCTTTTAGTAATGCACTAAACATGTTGGGCCATATTCATGGTCGCTCGCTGAATTCAACTCTTGCTGAAGTAAGGAAAAATCTTTTATTTAATGCAGTCGTGGTCGAAACAGTAAACTTCAAGAAAAATTGGTTTTAGTTGGATCAAGTTTTATATTTTGACGGCACTATTCATAAAAAATAATTTATGTCTACTCGTATTAATCTCGTATTCTGGAGTTCCCCAGGGTAGCATATTGGGTCCAACTTTATATTTGATTTATACTTCATACATGCCAACGAGATGCAAAATTCACACTTCAACTTTTGCAGATGATACAGCATTCATCAGTGTCCATTAAGACTATAAATTAGCATCACAAAATTTGCAAGTACATATTCTTATATTGGAGAAATGGCTGAAACTCTGGAAAATCAAAGTAAATGAACAAAAATGTACCCATGTTACATTCACACTACGTAGAAAAACTTGTTCGGCTATTAAAATCAACAACTATATTGTTCCGCAGAACAGTGAAGTCAAATACTTTGGTATCCATCTCAACCGTAGGCTCACGTGGAAGTCTCACATTGACGCTAAAGTCACCCAGATGAAATTAAAAGTGGTGCAACTAAATTGGCTCATCGGCAGAAATTCTATCTCGAAGTTAGATTGCAAACTTTTGTTGTATAACGCAATCCTAAAGCCAATATGGAGCTATGGAATTCAATTGTGGGGTACCGCCTCTGCATCTAACATTGAGAAAATTCAAAAGCGCCAGAATAAAATTCTCCGTATAATTACTGCAGCTCCATGGTATGTTAAAAACTCTCGAATTCACAAAGATCTAGGTGTACCCTTAGTGAAAGATGAATTTTCAAAACACGCGATAAGGTACATTAACAGACTGGAGTCTCACCCGAATCCTCTCGCACGTCGCATCCTTAACTTTGGTGGCCACACTCGACTGAGAAGGATGGACACCCTTGCAACCATCAGAGCGTTGGAAAGGTGATTTACCAACAAAATACACGCAAGAAACAACTTTTCGTCTAGCATTGACTGGACCTAAGTAAATAAAATTTTTCAATATTTTTCCTTTGTAATTTCTGCAATTTTCACTTCCGACCCTATCAAGTATATCGGTATATTCTGAATCAGAATTAATAAAAAAAAATCGATTAAGTAATGTCCGCCTGTCCGCCGTTGAAATACCGTTTCTGAGAAAACCATTAGACTTAGAAACTTTTTTCTTTAACCATTCTATTACCCCATCGATTTATGGGTTTGCTATTGAAATTCAGTAAAATGGGTTCACATTTAGCTGAGATATATTCAAAATTCCGAAAAAAGTCACTATTTTTTACAATTTTGTATGAAATTTAAATAAAATTTTTTTGTTCTGCTGCTAACATGACAGAATTATTTGGCATGGTGATTAAAACATAAACAAAATTCCCCGATATCGTTGCATATATACCCGAAAATGTCCCTTAAGCCAATTTAAAAAATTTATTTTCTGCTTAAATGCAGTTCTTGTAAGTTACCAAAATACAGAAAAGGAAAATTTTCGATATCGGTGCATATATATGCGAGATATAGCCTAAACAGATTTAGATTTTTCCATGAAAAAACTTTTTTTTGCTTAAAAGTATTTCTGATTATAAAAGGAAGTTACACAAATACATTAAATGAAAACTTCTAATATCGGTCCATATATTCCCGAGATATAGCTTAAACCGATTTTTTCATGAAAATGACGCGTAAGCGAACTTAAACAGCTGTTTTTGCTTAACAGCAGTTCTGGTAATATAAGGAGGTTACCAAATAGAGAAAATTAAAATTTCCGATATCACTCTTTATATATCTAAATACATTTAGTTCAAAATTGTAATATGTAGTATATATTTACCTGACTAATAAAACCCAGCTTGTAAACGTTCACGTTGATAACCTCACCCTAAAATTAAAAATAGTGTCGGAATTAAACTTTTTATACCCTTCACAAAAATGTAAAGGGTATATATAAGTTTGTGATTCCGTTTGTAATTTCTACAGTTTTTTTTTGCGACCCTATAAAGTATATATATTCTGAATCAGAATTAATGGAAAAGTCGATTAAGCGATGTCCGTCTGTCCGTCTGTCCGCTGTTGAAATACCGTTTCTGAGAAAACCATTAGACTTAGAAACTTTTTTCTTTCACCATTCTTTTACCCCATCGATTCATGGGTTTGCTATTGAAATTCAGTAATATCGGTCCACGTATAGCTGAGATATATTCAAAATTCCGAAAAAAGCCATTTTCTTTTGCAGTTTTGTATGAAAATTTTTGAAAGCAAAAGTTGTTCGTTTTGCTTCAAACTTCACACACTTATTAAGCATGGTGACTAAAAGACAAAAAATTTTTTTTTCAGATATCGGTTCATATATACCCGAGATATAGCCCAAATCGGATTTTAATGAAAATGTCGCATAGGCGAAGCTAAATAACTTTTTTTTGCTCAAAAGCAGTTCTGGCAATAAAATTAGGTTACATAAATATGAAAAATGAAAATTTTCGATATCGGTCCATATATACCCGAGATATAGCCCAATCCGGGTTTTTCATGAAAATGTCGTGTAAGCGAACTTAAACAACTTTTTTGTGCTCAAAAGCAGTTCTGGTAATGAAATTAGGTTACATAAATATGAAAAATGAAAATTTTCGATGTCGGTCGATATATACCCGAGATATAGCCCAAATCGGGTTTTTCATGAAAATGTCGCGTAAGCGAACTTAAACAATTTTTTTTGCTCAAAAGCAGTTCTGGTAATAAAATTAGGTTATATAAATATGGAAAATGAAAATTTCCGATATCGGTCCATATACACCCGAGATATAGCCCAAACCGGGTTTTTCATGAAAATGTCGCGTAAGCGAACTTAAACAACTTTTTTGTGCTCAAAAGCAGTTCTGGTAATGAAATTAGGTTACATAAATATGAAAAATGAAAATTTTCGATGTCGGTCCATATATACCCGAGATATAGCCCAAATCGGGTTTTTCATGAAAATGTCGCGTAAGCGAACTTAAACAACGTTTTTGTGCTCAAAAGCAGTTCTGGTAATGAAATTAGGTTACATAAATATGAAAAATGAAAATTTCCGATATCGGTCCATATATACCCAAGATATAGCCCAAATCGGATTTTAATGAAAATGTCGCATAGGCGAAGCTAAAAAACTTTTTTTTGCTCAAAAGCAGTTCTGGTAATAAAATTAGGTTATATAAATATGAAAAATGAAAATTTTCGATATCGGTCCATATATACCCGAGATATAGCCCAATCCGGGTTTTTCATGAAAATGTCGTGTAAGCGAACTTAAACAACTTTTTTGTGCTCAAAAGCAGTTCTGGTAATGAAATTAGGTTACATAAATATGAAAAATGAAAATTTTCGATGTCGGTCCATATATACCCGAGACATAGCCCAAATCGGGTTTTTCATGAAAATGTCGCGTAAGCGAACTTAAACAACTTTTTTGTGCTCAAAAGCAGTTCTGGTAATGAAATGAAGTTTTATAAATATCAAAAATGAAAATTTCCAATATCGGTCCATATATACCCGAGATATAGCCTAGACCGGGTTTTACATAAAAGTGTCGCGTAATCAAACTAAAACAACATTTTTGTGCTCAAAAGCAGTTCTGGTAATGAAATGAAGTTTTATAAATATCAAAAATGAAAATTTCCAATATCGGTCCATATATACCCGAGATATAGCCTAGACCAGGGTTTTCATGAAAATGCCGCGTAAGCGAACTTAAACAGCTTTTTTGTGCTCAAAAGCAGTTCTGGTAATGAAATTAGGTTACCTAAATATGGAAAATGAAAATTTCCGATATCGGTTCATATGTACCCGAGATATAGCCCAAATCGGGTTTTTCATGAAAATGTCGCGTAAGCGAACTGAAACAATTTGTTGTGCTCAAAAGCAGTTCTGGTAATGAAATAAGGTTATATAAATATGGAAAATTAAAATTTTCGATATCGGTCCATATATACCCGAGATATAGCCTGAACCGATTTTTTCATTAAAATTTTTTTTTTTTTTTTTTGCTGAAAAGCAATTCTTGTTATAAAAGAAGGTTACTAAAATACAGAAAATAGAAAATTCCGATATCGGTTCATATATAACCGAGCATATTCAGGCCACATTTTTAATATACTATACATATTCGTGACTATCGTGAAGGGTATTTTAGATTCGGCCCAGCCGAATATACTACACTCTTACTTGTTTGGTTTAGATTCAGCCCAGCGGAATATACTACACTCTTACTTGTTTCCATACATTTGTTTATAGATTCTTCAAAATATGAACTAACAATAAATATTTCAATCTTAGTATAAACATAGAAAATTAAATAAGTGCAGCTAATGCTAGACAAAAAACTTTTTATTTTGCACGAACAATATTCTTCTCAACCGAGTGTGGATGTCAAAATTAAGTATATTGCGTGCAAGAGGATTTGGATGAAGTTCCAGTTTACTGATATATCTTGTCGCATACTTAGAGAACTTGTCTTTTACCAGCGAAACACACAGATCTTTGTGAGTTCGTAAATGTCTTACGTACCATGGAGCCACAGTAATCGTTCGAAGAATTTGGTTTTCTCGCCTTTGAATTTTTTCAATGTTAGATATTAAGGCAGTGCCCTATTATTGAATTCACGTAAAGGCTTTAGAATTGCGTTATATAACAAAAGCATGCAATCCAGTTTTAATGTCGAATTTCTACCCATAAGCCAATTTAGTTTCGCTGCTTATAATTTCAACTGAGTGACTTTCGCATCAATGTGAGGCTTCGACGTTCGCCTACGGTCGAGGTGAATACCAAGGTACTTAACTTCATTGTGCATGTTTTTACGCAGTGTGAATGTAACATGATTATATTTGTGTGCATTAACTTTGATTTTCCAAAGTTTTAGCCATTTCTCTAATACTGAAATATACTCCTGCAAATGTGAAGGTAATTGATGGTTGTGTAATTGATGGCTGTGTAATCTGCAACAGTTGAAGTGTGCATTCCGGATCTCATTGGCATGTCAGAAGCGTAAATCAAATATAAAGTATGTCCTGGAATGCTACCTTGGGGAACTGCACCTCGGATTGGCTGTAAGGGGCTTATAAAGACGCCTTCTCTGATATCGAATTTCTGGCCACAAAAGTAGCTTTCCAGAAGTTTGTACTAATGTATGCACATAGTCGCTACTTTTCACATTAGATGAAACTGGCATCAAATCTAGGTATCCGTCTATTGAAAATACCATCAACATTCCATCTCCACAATTTTGCGCTTTATAACGCAGATTTCCAATTTGCTGTTCGCTTTCGAAAGTAATAAAAAGAATAGTTAACTACTACCTTATGAGATATCTAGATAAATAACTTTGTGATCGACAATATGGATATTTTGGCATATCTTTCGGGGAAATGGTGCCACTTAATCCAACATTTCGGTGAAAGTAAGGTGGTGGCTCTGGATATTTCAAAAGCATTTGAAAGAGTGTGGCGTGATGCACACTGGCAAAGCTCACCTCTTGGTGACTTTTCTCGGCTTGCGAGTTATTTTAGATGAGTACAAGATTCATTCAGGTCTACCGCTAGACTCGGTTCTTTCTCCTACCCTATTTCTTATTTTTTTTTTTCAACTACCTTTATCAAACTTTCAACCCTATGTGCTTTTTCGTGGATGACAATGTATGAATGAGTCACTGAACAGTGATCTTCTGTTAATAGAAACAGGAGCAGCTTCAATGCCCGTAAGACTCATTCGTATCACATTCACTACCATTTCCTTTCATTGAAATCTTCCTGAAAATCGTCAGTAATTGCAAAACTACATTGAATGTTTTGAAATCTTAAGCACGAACTTTTTCACTTTACAACCAACAGCTGAAGGTGTAGTTAAATTAGTAAAGTACAGATTCTACCGGCTTTTAACCTAGAGTCTGGCTGTCACGTCAGAGCTACATTTCATGTCGTTAATGACTATGAATACTATATATTTTCGACTATGAATACAACCCACTGAAGATGACAGGCAACCGATTGCAATATGTCAAAAATAATAGAAACAAAAAACAATCACATGAAAAAGTTTACTTTGATGACAACAAGACAAAACGTTTGCAGGTTGTTGTTCAGGCTATTTTTTCCGTTGTAGTCGAAATAGACTAATTTCAATTTTTATTGGCTACAAAACAAAATCAGTGTTGATGATATAACAAAACATGTAAAACAAATTAGTGCTTACAAACATTTTATTTTGTAAAATAAAAAGGTAATAGGTATCTATTATATCAAGAGTTTCATGCATGACTCATATCAAATTGGTTCATCATTTTTGTTTCGTTTGGCAAACCATAATGGAAAGATTACAGCGTCCATAAATTGTTCAGCAGTATAATGAAAAAAATCTGTGAGAAGTGTACTTCGAGGAAGCCTATAAATAAATAATATAGCCGTATTTGAGGTAGCCCGATGATTACCAAGAGCTACAATTATATCCATTTAAAACGGTATGATGGAATTAAAAACTAAGGCAAATCGTTATTGCACCACGTTAACGGACTATGTACTTTCTGAAATTCAAGCCCGTGGTCCGGGTGAGCTCTGGTTTCAATAAGACAGAGCTACGAGCCATAAACCGCGTGAAATAATAGATTATAGAAAATTTTGTTTGGTGAGCACTTGGTTTTACGTGCAATATTATACTTACGGACTATTTTCTCAGGGAATATGTAAACTCCGATGTTTTAAGGAATAAACCTGCTTTGACCGACAGAAGTGACAAAGATTTACATCAGCACCTGCCTTATCTGATGATGAACCAATTCCATGGAGTGAATTATTCCTCCTCTATGCAATTTCCCAGCAACCAATGAAAGTCAAGGCTTAATGAGTTGGTAGGCCGAAGCCCACGAAGAGCATCAGCCCTTAAACCAACTCACCCGTCAACCATCACCACTGGTTCCTTACACTACAGGTATCTGTTGTAAAGGCAACAGCCCCTCGGGAGATTGTTAGTCCCCAAAAAAAGCCACACACCAAAAAATATCAGGAATACTAATTCCCCCTTCATGCATTTTAGGTTTAAACCACAGCCAGAACGTTGCAGCTAAGGTAGGCATCTCCACCATGACTAGCTGTTGAACTGCAAGCACAACTACACGGTGCCAATGCTGATCCCCGTTCTGCCTATTTATACCCTTGGTGGGGGTTTCGGAAGCCAACACAACATAAGTCATGCAACTACCTAAATTTGTATTTGCTACAGCAAAAGAGGGACTTCTTTCCCTCTTTACGCGAAAAATAGAACGCCCTGGTTTGAAATACGCCAAGGTAAAACCTATTCGTCAGCTATAACCAACAGTTTTAAAGCCAATATTACTCATGTTATTCCCGTGAATCAGTCTCCCGAATATAGCACCTCAGACTTGTTGCCAGCTCATTGAACACGACTAAGCTCAAGCCGATTTGTGGACGACTACAAAAGGAAATAGGTTTATATAACGCAGCTAAGTCGAATTGGAATTCTTTCAATACGGTTTTTTACTTTTATCTTAACAAATCGTAGCTTCATATTAAACAGCCTTAAATCAAAGCTTAATACAAAAAATGTTGAATTTTTTACATGTGTACTAGCACATTAGCTCTAAAATAGGGCTTTTTTCTTTATCTGAATAAAAATTTTTGTATGAAAAAATGCAAATAAATAATATTTTTATCATATTAGTAATGATAACAGTTTTTATCTATTTGACATAGAATTAACGTAAGTTTTTGAATAAAACTTGCTTATATTTTTAAATATGTGTGCATAATACGTTCAACTTATATATATCCTGCGAAGTAGTAGAAAATTTTTGCACAGTAGTTTAACACGAAAAATTATTTTGAAAAAATTTTTAAAAGATCGGGAAAAATAGTAATTATTTGAATCGCACTACCAAATGCGTCTTAAAAGTGGAAAAATCAGAGTTTACAAACAGTAAGATAGGTGCCGCGTTTTCTCTGTGTCGAATACGAGTAAAAACGAGTTCGACAGACCACATCACAGCGCGGATAAAGCATAATCCTGTTGGTTTTTGGCGTTGATTAATATCTGTTGATTAAACGTGGGTTCATCACAACACACCTGAAATCAAAATTTAAGGAAACAATGGGTGAAAGCTGGTGAAAGTATTCCGAAGAAGGCGAAGACAGTGAAACCGGCTGACAAGGTTATGACACCTCATTTTGGGATGCACCCAGCATATTGCTCATCGATTGTCTTGAGAAAGGATCCACAACCACAGGAAAGTATTATTGTGCATTTTTGTATCAACTGGTTGATGCACTGAAGAAAAAACGACCACATTTGAAGAAGAACAAGTAAGAGTGTAGTATATTCGGCTGGGCCGAATCTAAAATACCCTTCACGATAGTCACGAATATGTATAGTATATTAAAAATGTGGCCTGAATATGCTCGGTTATATATGAACCGATATCGGAATTTTCTATTTTCTGTATTTTAGTAACCTTCTTTTATAACAAGAATTGCTTTTCAGCAAAAAAAAAAAAAAAAAAATGTTAATGAAAAAATCGGTTCAGGCTATATCTCGGGTATCGAAATCGAAAATTTTAATTTTCCATATTTATATAACCTTATTTCATTACCAGAACTGCTTTTGAGCACAACAAATGGTTTAAGTTCGCTTACGCGACATTTTCATGAAAAACCCGATTTGGGCTATATCTCGGGTACATATGAACCGATATCGGAAATTTTCATTTTCCATATTTAGGTAACCTAATTTCATTACCAGAACTGCTTTTGAGCACAAAAAAGCTGTTTAAGTTCGCTTACGCGGCATTTTCATGAAAACCCTGGTCTAGGCTATATCTCGGGTATATATGGACCGATATCGGAAATTTTCATTTTTCATATTTATGTAACCTAATTTCATTACTAGAACTGCTTTTGAGCACAAAAATGTTGTTTTAGTTTGCTTACGCGACATTTTCATGAAAAACCCGATTAGGGCTATATCTCGGGTATATATGGACCGACATCGAAAATTTTCATTTTTCATATTTATGTAACCTAATTTCATTACCAGAACTGCTTTTGAGCACAAAAAAGTTGTTTAAGTTCGCTTACACGACATTTTCATGAAAAACCCGGATTGGGCTATATCTCGGGTATATATGGACCGATATCGAAAATTTTCATTTTTCATATTTATGTAACCTAATTTTATTACCAGAACTGCTTTTGAGCAAAAAAAAGTTATTTAGCTTCGCCTATGCGACATTTTCATTAAAATCCGATTTGGGCTATATCTTGGGTATATATGGACCGATATCGGAAATTTTCATTTTTCATATTTATGTAACCTAATTTCATTACCAGAACTGCTTTTGAGCACAAAAACGTTGTTTAAGTTCGCTTACGCGACATTTTCATGAAAAACACGATTTGGGTTATATCTCGGGTATATATGGACCGACATCGAAAATTTTAATTTTTCATATTTATGTAACCTAATTTCATTACCAGAACTGCTTTTGAGCAAAAAAACGTTGTTTAAGTTCGCTGACGCGACATTTTCATGAAAAACCCGATTTGGGCGATATCTCGGGTATATATGGACCGACATCGAAAATTTTCATTTTTCATATTTATGTAACCTAATTTCATTACCAGAACTGCTTTTGAGCACAAAAAAGTTGTTTAAGTTCGCTTACGCGACATTTTCATGAAAAACCCGGTTTGGGCTATATCTCGGGTATATATGGACCGATATCGGAAATTTTCATTTTCCATATTTATATAACCTAATTTTATTACCAGAACTGCTTTTGAGCAAAAAAAAGTTATTTAGCTTCGCCTATGCGACATTTTCATTAAAATCCGATTTGGGCTATATCTCGGGTATATATGGACCGATATCTGAAAAAAAAATTTTTTGTCTTTTAGTCACCATGCTTAATAAGTGTGTGAAGTTTGAAGCAAAACGAACAACTTTTGCTTTCAAAAATTTTCATACAAAACTGCAAAAGAAAATGGCTTTTTTCGGAATTTTGAATATATCTCAGCTATACGTGGACCGATATTACTGAATTTCAATAGCAAACCCATGAATCGATGGGGTAAAAGAATGGTGAAAGAAAAAAGTTTCTAAGTCTAATGGTTTTCTCAGAAACGGTATTTCAACAGCGGACAGACGGACAGACGGACAGACGGACATCGCTTAATCGACTTTTCCATTAATTCTGAGTCAGAATATATATACTTTATAGGGTCGCAAAAAAAAACTGTAGAAATTACAAACGGAATCACAAACTTATATATACCCTTTACATTTTTGTGAAGGGTATAAAAAGTGCTCTTTCTTCAAGATAAAACACCAATTCATACAGCATTAGATACGATGCTAAAATTACATGAAATACACTTCGAATTGATAAAGGGGGATGAGCTTATAGTCCAAATTTAGCTCCTAGGGATTTTTTTCTGTTTGCAAACTTGAAAAAATGGTTCGCAGGAAAAAGGTTCATCTCAAACGAAGAGGAGTTCACATAATCCTACTACTCAGACGGTATAAAAAAGTTGAAATATCGTCTTACAATCTTTAAATCGTCAGAAATCATTTGATATTGTAGAATAGTATGCAGTTGACTGGTTTATGAAGATAAACATAAATATATGTGAAACAATTTTATTTAGACCCTCTGTAGACAAATGTAATAGCAACATAAGGAAGAATTGGAAACTGTTTGGTATAAAGTCAAGCTTGTGCCAAACTATATTTCCGAATAAGCAATCAGTTCGATATTTAAGCCTACATTTAAACAAATTTTTATACTTTAATGAACACGTTTACGAAACCATTAGGAAGACACAAAAAGCGTTTTTCATGCACAAATCTCTGTATTGCTCAAAATATATACAACCTTCAGCAAAAATAATAATGTACCAATCGCTCATTAGACCAATTCTTACATATGGTTGTGCTATATGGTTTAACATCTCACCATCATACTTGGAAAAAATACTTGTTTTTGAGAGAAAATGTTTAAGAGCTTGCACGTCATTGTTTAGATCAACTAAGAGCAATTTTTTAAGATATGTTTCAAACAAACATTTATATAACAAATCAAATATTATTAGAATTGATAACTTTATCATTACCTTAATTAGGAATTACATTTTGCGATCATCATGCTGCACCGAAAATAGTTTAATAATGGCGCTATACTACGCTAATTTTTCTTATAGTGCAAATGCTCTGGAAAATCTTTCTTATATTTAGATACATTGAATATAATACAGGATGAAAATAGTATTCCAATACTACATCACATATATAGACGGGCTGGTGATAAGGCTATTAATCCTAATTTTTTATGTAATACAAATAGATACGATAGAAGTCTAAGTATTAGAGAACTTCGAGGTAAAAATACCAGAAAATTCTGGTGGACTATATTATTTTTCTTATACTTTGGTTCTAGTCTAGACCATAACTTTTAACCTAACTTCATAAACATGTAATGCTTTTTTATAATTTTCATTACAAATTAAATAAATTTTTCGCTTAGCGCGAGATTAATATATTTTATTTAAAAAAAAACTAATTGATGTATAAAAAAGTAGTAATCTACGGAATGGGCAATTCATGGACTATGTATTTATGTAAATATGTATACTAGCGTTTATTATAGTATAAGCTTATCATAAGTGTAAATATGTATACTAGCGTTTATTATAGTATAAGCTTATCATAAGTGGAAAACGAATAAACAAACTTAAAAAAAATCGTCTTAGTAAGTGTATTGAGCTAAAAAAGACTACGTGGAGAAATAAATAGTTTTTGAAATAAAAAATATTTTTTGCTACTAAGGTAGCTTCAATATGAATCCACCCTCGTATGTACATATCTAGGAATTTATTAATAAAATGTAACTTCTGCAGACAATCGAAGAGCTTTGCGGAATTAACTGCCGCATAAATTTGTAAAAATGTATATAATCTATTACAAATAAAAAAATAATTTTTTTTTAAATACAAACAATTGAGTTTTTTATTCAATATTTTAGCTTCTAACATTGGGACCAATAAACAATTATAAATAGCTTGTTCTCTATGTTTCCCAGCTATCTATATGTCGGCATTTCATAGGAACTGCCCTAATCATCAGTAGACTTTAGAAAGCTCCTATGAAATGTCGATATATAAATAGCTGGGAAACATAGAAAACAAGCTATTTACAGTTAATTAAAAAAATAAATAAAACTCATTGTCACTAGCAGAATTGCATATTAATGAAAAGTGAACACTACTCGTATGTCTGTTGGTGATTTGGCTTTGAATGTTCACTGGTAAAAAATTCATCGTTACCTGGTAATATATTGAGTACTTAACGTCAAATTCATTGATTACATTTTAGAAAGTGATTTTAGTGGTTTACTCTGAATAAAACATTTAAAAATTATTTTGTGAAACTAAAAAAAATTGTTAATATTGTAAAAAACTTCTTTAATAATTTATATTGTAATTGTGAAAAAAGTGAAGAGCTCACTATAGGTCTGGTTTTGTCGCATTGTTGTATTTTCCATTGGCGCTGCCACCTTGTAGGCATTGATGCACCTTGGCAGAGAGTACCGAGCAAAAATTTATTGAAAATATCGGCAAACTACCCAGTCCTATTGATTTTTTGTCCTGATATTAATTAAAATTAACCATATTTTTCATTAAATAAAAAAAATAATAATTTATATGTACTTTATTTTATTTCCCTTTTTTTCATACATTTAACCTCCGAAAAATATAAGCCTAAGACATAAGTCTAAACAGATCAACTATTTCATTTTTATATTGTATCTACAGATAAAATAATTACAACTTAATTCAAAAATTCTAAATTTAGCTTTTATCTGAATCAAATAAGTTTTATTATATTGTTACTGTTTAGAAAAATTACTTTTATTATAACTTAGAGGCCTGAAAGTAATAAAAACCCAACTGTTTCTCTTATTAAAAGTATCTTATCTGGCGTTTGATAAAAATATCTATATAGAACCTAAAAACACTAGTTTTGAGAAGCTAACAAATAGTATTTAAGACCTCCCAATCTCATCAGTTAGTTAGTGTTTAAAAATTCATCAAGAAGAAAGCCTTGCAAGTACGAAGAAGAGCATGATGTTACAAAGGAAATTTTTATATTCGATTTGCGTCACACTTCTGCTTGTTCATGGTACCATTTCTATTCCTATGCAACAAATCGATATTGATGGCAAAAGCCGTCCAAATGTTCAAGAGCCAAATAAAAATCCCAACGAATTTTTGCCACTGGATGAAGATGAACATAATCACACTAAAACACTAGAGTCATTTAATAATCTTAATCAACTTAAAAACAATAATAAACAAGAGTTATAAAATAATCCCAGCTATGTTGAAATTTTATCCGAATTAAATGACTTATTAATCAACAGTTATACTTCAGGCATCGATGGACTCGAGTCGAATAAAAATCCTAAAAAGGTAGAATCTTTGCCACTGGATAAAGACGAACATAATTACACAAACGCACCTGAGCCACATAATAGTCCCAGCTATATTGAAATTTTATTCGGATTAAGTGACGGAATCAACGACTTCTATAGTCCCAACAACAAGAATACAATCGATGGACTAAACTGTACTAATACATTCGACTCAAATAAGAATGTTAAATTTTTGCTGTGCAAATTGTAAATAAAATCAATATTTGTCAATGAAAAAACACAAATGGGTATTTTTACTTTAGGAGAAAACGTAATTCTAATTCGGCTTTAAAATAATACTAAAAAAAACAAAAATTTAACTGTCAAAAATAATACTAAAATTTAATGGGCATATTCATAAAATATTTAAATGTATTTAAATTGAATTTTAGTAAAATTTTGCATGAAATTTTTGAGCTAAAACACATTTCAATTTTTACGAATATACCTACAAATCTATATATACGAGGGCTGATAAAAAAATATCAGTTATTTTAAATTTTTTCAAAAAGTATTTATTTATTCATCCCCCTCCGATGTAATACACTTATGCCAGCGTTTTTTCCAATCCTAGAAAAACTTCTGAAACACACTTTTTGGTATAGCCGACATCTATTGTTTTGATTTTTCTTTCATCTCATCAATCATAGCAAAACGCTTTCCTTTCATCGATGTCTTCAGTTTTGGGAAAAGGAAAAAGAGCGCGGGAGCCAAGTCCGCTGAATACTATGGTTGAGGCATGATAACGCTTTTGTTTTTGACCAAAAAACTCAGGCACAAGCATCGGTGTGTGAGCTGGTGGGTTTATAATGGTGCCAAATGCATGATTGTTTTTTCCACAATTTTGCGCGTTTCTGACGAATTGCTTTGCGCAAACGGAGCATAACTTCAAGGTAGTATTCCTTATTGACCGTACGACCTGGTGGCAAGAATTCATGAATAGCACCACGCCATTGCAGTCGAAGGAAACAATGAGCAAACCCTTCCAAACCAAACTTAACTTGCTTTTTTCGGTCTTGGCTTTTCTGGACGCTTCCATTCGGATGATTGGGCTTTGGTTTCAATGTCATAGCTATACATCCATGATTCGTCATCAGTTATGACCTTTTTGAGGAAATCTGGGTCGCCTGAGCGATGCCTGCCGCGATGCGACGTTGCTTTTGCTCAAAATTTAGTAAAAAAATCGAAAAACTAACATATGTAACTCACGAAATTTGAAAATAACGGTTATTTTTTGATCCAACCATGTATATAAAACTGAATGTGTGGTTGCATGTTTGTTTGTACCTTAAGAAAAGCCAGACCGCTGGACCAATCTTCCTGAAATTTTCACAGTAATTAGCTAGAGTACTTGAATAAATTATAGGCTACTATCTTTCAACTACACCTTCTCTTGTAATACTACATTTCATTACTTTGCAGTGTAGAAGATGTTGGACTAAATTTTGCCAATCTGAGCGGTGTCGAAGGTATATACACTGGGCACTGATCAGTTTTAACTAATTTAAGTCCAACATTTTAAATACTGCAATAGAGTTTGTTTTAGTCTTTCGTGTTGTTATTGTTAAAGTTAAACGTCCACAAACACTGCTCCCTCTTTACTCCTCATCATAACCTATTTTCCTAGCTCCAGTACAATGCTCTGCATATGTAGGGATCATCCCCTGAGTACTGGTCCAATATAAAAAATAAATAAATACTATATACATACATATATACTATCGGCCGTATTCATAAAAAATATTATATGTTTATTAAACACTTATTTGACAAATTTCCTAAGATAACAGTTTAATAAGCATACAATATTTTTTATGAATAAGACCTTATATAGATATGGGGCAATCCAAGTCAAAACGGACAGTTCGGAGAAATAATATTTTTTATTTGCTTTAATTAATTAATTTTTCCTGATGATAGTAATAAACTATTATTGAAATATCAAAATAAAATAAAGGTTTTTTTTATAAAAAAAAAAAACAAAAATAATTCAAGATCTTTTGCTAAAAAATTTAAAAGAAAAAAATTAAAACAATAGCTTTAAAAACAAAAAAAAAGAAATAAAACAAAATTTAATCAACGTGAAGACGCTGTATACCCTCCAAATCGCGTGTGTTTCGCCTGACACAAATTGGGGTGCTTCCCTGGTTTACGTATCATAGTAGTCATAGACACCTTTCACTCTGCAGCAAAATACTTAAAACGTAAAATAACGTTAAAAATAAAACGGACAACTCTTCTAGCTTTTCTAGAAAGTAACCTCTCAAGCATTTTACCAGAAATTGCATCAATATCTGGAGCTTTCTTGAGGATTGTGCTACTGTTAAAGTTTTTGACACTTTAAAAGTTAAGTCTCAAATACACAGGCGATCTATCAGCGTATGGCGGTAATGCTGTTTCATTTGTAATAAAAGCTCAAATGGTTAACGTACACCATCCCCAGTTCTTGCCCAGTCCCCAGTTGAAGTTCGCACAGGTGGCTTACTTCTAATAGGTCCTAATAAACATTTTCGCGCTTTTCAAAGAGAATAGACTGAGGAGTACCATTAAATCTTTTCAGATAATTTTAAAGGAAAGTATTTCTACGGATTTTAGGCAGATTTTCCAGTTGCATAATGCATTCCCGTAAACTGGTTTTAAGCTGGATAGACCTGTGTTGCTAACTCTTCAGTTTCTGTTAGAAGGTGTCCATTATCTGATGAATAGGTTATAATGCTCATATATCTGAATCTTTTGTGGTTAGTTGTAGCATATTGTACGGCTTGTTTAAGAAGCTATGAAAATAGAAACGAGAGCATTTGCGCTCCATCGAAGGAGCATTTGAAGAAAATATATTATTATTTTCACCTATATATTGAAAATTATTTTTGTTTCATATGCAACATATTGCGGAAATTTTTTGCAATACTTGCCGTATTGCAAAAATGCTGGACTTTGTGAGCCAACTTTTGCTGGCTTTTATTTCTTCATAGCAATCAAAATAAATATTAGAGAAAAGAAAAAATGTGCGACAAAAATTCCCATTTAAGCTTATTAGAATAGTAAAAACAAACTTTCTGGTTTTGATGTCCAAACAGACATAGAAGTCTCAAGTACATATATACACACTTATTTTTTGAACTGACTGCAGCATTAATTAACGTGACGTTAATAATTTGATTTAAGTAGAAAATCAGGAAATCTGCTAATGAAGTAATATATTGTGTAATAAAACGTAATGCTAATTGCAATTGCAATTAAGCGTAAAAATATCAGGAAACTAAAAGAGATAAAACTTATTAATATACTAAATGGTAATACTTTTATTTTATTTGCCATTTGCAGTTTGTTTTAATAGCAAGAAAAGCAAAGTTGGCAAAATACGAAAAATATTCTAATAATTAACAAAAACACTGAAATGAAATAACGACTGAAGTTAGAACCATCCAGGCCTTATCACAACAGGACTGTGAGAATGACACGAAGTTTATTTTTTATTGAAGCGAATATTTTTGTTTGCGGTTTGAGTTGAAGGCCTTGCGGTTGGAAGAGCATAAACAGTTCAAAACAAAATTAATTGAATAAAAACTGATATAAACGTTTTATGGCAAACTTTAACGTTGTTTTCGTTATAATTGCATTTAAAAAAGCTTATGTGGGAAATATTACGTCAAAAAACAATAGAAGTAACAAAATAGTGTATCCAAATTTACTTGAAGTACATTTATAGTCCGATACAAAATATTTAGATATTATAGGAAAAAAATGCTATGCAGTTATAGTGTTACCTAACCCTGGGTTTATTTAACATACAACCTTGTACTTGCTACTTTAAATCAACAACCATGTATTTTATATAAGAGCAAGATGTAACAAGAAATGACAATAAAGAAGCCACGAGCATTATTGAACGAGCAGTTGAACAGTGCGTTTTGATTTGTTTTTAAAGAATGCCTCATGGCATTAAACAGTTCTCTACTTACTTTAGAAAAAATAGAACGAAAATATGTATATTGTAAGAATTTTTTATATACTCGTATACACTTGTGATATAACTAAAACCAAAGTACAATATTAGAGTGTGATCAAATTACAGATCGTTACGGTCTTACAACATTTACAAAATCAACATACTATATTCTTGACTTATAAATTCTCGCTTTGATAAACGTTTTACTACCTTCAATAGATACTATACCAGACTGCATGACTACATTCACTTGTTATACCCTTCACAGAAATGTAAAAGGTATAGTTAAGTTTGTGATTCCGTTTGTAATTTCTACAATTTTCATTTCCGAGTATACATATTCAGAATCAGCATTGGTAGAAAATTCGGTTAAGCGATGTCCTTCTGCCAGCCGTTTAAATACCGTTTCTGAGAAAATCATTAAACCTAGAAACTTTTTCTTTCATCATTCTATTATTCATGGGTTTGCTATCGAAATTAAGTAAAATCGGCAATTTTGTATGAACATTTTTGAAAAAAAAAATTGTTTATTTTGCTTCAATATTGACACAACTATTTGTCATGGCGATTAAAAAGAAAAAAATGTTTCCTGTTATGCATTCGCCTTGGTATACATAAAATAAGCTTTATCATTCAATATTTTGTTTTTTTCTATTCAATATTTATTTAAAAACAAATGATATAAAGTGGTGGCTACATAATTAAAACGTTTGTGATATTAAATTGATTTATTGTTTTAATGGTATATGGAGCTCAGAAATTTTTATTTATAAATATTTACTGTAATTTTTTTTTCTAAGTACCGGTTTTTAGATAACGGTACTTTTGTGTTTTTAGGTGTATGGTCCCACTCAAACCATTTTCTGGTGAAATCTTTCACCTTGTTTATCATGCAAATTCGTGGGGTATATATCCAAATGACCAAATAAGAAGTGTAATTTAGGTGTCATATTTGAACCCAAAGGAAACTACTATTTGAACATAATTGAAACCAGGAAATGGAAGAAATCGAGACACGTTACAAAGACCGGTGGAACGATGAAATGATAGCGGGCTATTGTTAATTCCTCATTCGCCGAGATCCGTCTGAAAAAAAACGTAAAAGTTCAAATCGGTCGTCATTTTAATTAAAATTTTTTGAATTTACTCCGAATGTACTCGTAGTGTGTGAGCAATAAAAGTTAAAATATTGTCGTTCCACAAAATTCTTAATAAAAACTTTATTTTTCATCCGTTGGTTGGTTGGGCTCCACAAGGATTTGAGTGGGACCATACACCGAAAAACACAAAAGTACCGTTATCTAAAAAACGGTACTTAGAAAAGAAATTACAGCGTTTTTCGTGTTCAGGAGGTGCGAATTAACTTATCTAGGTATGTGCCGTATACATTTTTCATGTTCCAATCTATTGGAATTACTAAGTTCAGATATTTATTCCTAAAATTCGCGAAATACTATTTGCTTTTAATACCATATTAACTACATATGTATGTAAGTATAATTAATAAAAAAACTAAATTCTTTAATAAATTTATCTACTATTGCTTATGGTCGCAAACATAGGTTTGTTTTGTACTTTTAACTATGCATTTACACATACAAGTAACTTACAGTAAGCTCAGTACACATATTAATATCGAAAATGCCCGAAAAATTCTCGAGAGTCTCGCAACTTACTTTTGCGTTTCCCGGCAAGTGCAAGTTCATTGTCGTCACAGCGTAAAAATCTATTAAAAACTGATATTTGTAGTTAAAAATGTTAAATATACAAAAATTAAAGCGAAATTTATTTATTAATTCCTTACTCATATGATTTTGTTGTATTTGATGAAAAATATTTGACTTAAAATAATGTTCGATGACACAAAATATGGATCAAGTATTACCGTTTTGTCATTATTGAAAAGGTTCGTATTAAATTAATCAAATGTCCAGTCCACTTCAGACAACAGCGAAATCCCACGAATATAAAAACAGTATCAACTTCCTTTGTAATTTTATTTCATTTATTATTTCGTTAAAGAAGTTTTACACAACCTGACGCCTTGAATGTTCTCAACCGATTAAAAGGGGAAAATACAAAACTATCTAATTAGAATACAAACATTTAAGATGTATGTGCATATGTGTATGTGGTGTTTTTGCTCAAAAACTGATTTAGGCTTGCCAGATCACACGAAGCAAATAGCCAATCAGTTGGATTCTCAACACACCTCCTCAAAAACACATCATTCACACATTAGCAGCCAAAAAGTGTCGATATTCAAAGTGCCAATTCATGTATTTCCTGGGAGTAACAACACGGTCCAACATTTGTTGCAAGGATTGGGAAAACCCAGAAAAACCCAATCAGACCTCTATCCATACAAAATATGTCCTAAACTAATGAATTAAAATCAATTGATAAATAAACAAAACTGAAATTAAAATCCATACATAAGAGTATACTATGAATTAAATTGAAGCAAGTAAATGATATATAATATTAGTATATGTATAGGTTAATATAGTATTCAGAAAATCCAATCCTCTCATCAATCAGTTAATTCCATTTGGTCTCTTAGTTCAATAAACCGTGGTGCTGGTAATGACTTTGTTAAAATATCCGCGATCTGCTTACCTGTAGGAATATACTCAATTTTTATTAGTTTATTTTCTACTTGTTCCCTTGAAAAATGATATTTTATGTCTATATGTTTAGAACGTTTGTGACAGGAGGGGTTATTCGCAATGCTTATACAACCCTGATTATCCTCATATAATCTGATCGGTTCTTTCAATTCTATAACAAAACTTTTCAACAGTGATTTCAGCCAAAGTGCTTCCCTAACTGCCTCAAACAAAGCCATATATTCTGCCTCTGTTGATGAGGCGGCCACCGAGTTCTGTTTCCTTGTATTCCAACATATCAGGTTAGTTCCGAACATCTTAAACAAATAACCCGTTGTGCTCTTTCTATCAATTTCATTTCCCCCCCAGTCTGAGTCAACATACCCAACAAGAAGATCATTATATATATCACTCCTCTGAAATGTCAGTTTCAAGTCGATTGTTCCCTTAAGGTATCTCAAGACTCTTTTCAAGCAAATCCAAAGCTCAGGGTTATTCCTGTGGCTATATCGACTCAATATGCTTACTGATGCGCTCAGATCCGGTCTTGTACACAGCATTATGTACATTAAACATCCAATCAAGCTTCGACACGGCGCATCACATCTCTCATCTGAGTTCAACGCATCATAATTAAGTTTACTGGGCAGAGGCGAGCCTACAACATTACATTTATCCATTTCAAATTTCAATAGAACATTTCTAATATAAGCAGATTGACTTAAATTCAACTGACCGTTAATTCTATCTATTTTTATACCAATAAAGAACCTAATCTCCGACAAATCAGTCATTCTAAACTTACCCATCAGATATGATTTGAAGCTATGTAAAGTTTGAATATTCCCGGTTGATATGACTAAATCGTCCACATACAACAAAACGTATATGTTCTCCAAATTGTTACCATGTAAATGCAACGATCCACAGGTGAATTAACAAAGCCTATACCCTTTAATGCTTGTTCAAATATATCAAACCAACATTTGGCAGCCTGCTTGAGGCCATAAATTGACTTTCTCAATCTGCAAACCTGATTGCTACCACAAGCTAAGCCCTGAGGTACTTTCATATAAATCTCCTCCTTTAACACACCATTTAAAAAAGGCAGTCTTCACATCCATGTGATGCACTTGCAGATTGTATTGGTTGGCCAAAGACATAATAAATCTAAAACTAGAAATTCTAGCTACTGGGGCATAAGTCTCATCGTAGTCAGTCAGGTACTCCTGTGTAAAACCACGTGCTACAAGCCTAGCCTTGTACCTAATCGGCCTACCCAGTTCATCATGTTTTATTGTAAATACCCATTTACAATCCACTACATTTTTATCGTTTGGCATTTGAACAAGCGACCATGTTCCATTCAATGAATGAGAAACTAACTCCTCTTTAATAGCCTCTTCCCATTGTTTCCTATCTATCCTATTTCTGATATCATCAAATGATATCGGTGTGCTACTTATGAAAGATTGAGCAGACAAAACATAATTATTCAAAATATCCCTATAAGATGCCTTTGGTTTATCTTTTAATCTATTGCTTTTTCTAATATATAACTGCGAATCAAATTCCTCATTTTTAGAACTACATGTTGTTTCACCAATTTTTTCTGAATCGGCGATCTTTTTATCATCTACCATTTCACTAGGCTGTACATCTGATGAAGAATCAGATTTCTCATTTTGACAGGTTTCAGGAATATCACTTATTTCCAAATGATCACCATTCTTGCTGGTGTCAGATAAACCTTCAAATTTCTCATTTTGAAACTTGATATGTTCAGTTTCATTCACAGCTCTAGCATTAATCATGGTTTCTTCATCAACAACAACATCTCTTGCAATTGCAAACCTTCCAGTTTCCACATTAAACACTTTATAACCATTCGGTTCATATCCGACCAGTATACCCTTCCATGATTTCTCATCAAATTTCCTTTTTCTAACTTTGATATGGACATATACTGTCGAACCGAATACTTTCAGATACTTCAAATTTGGTCTCTTATTGTGCCAAATTTCATATGGTGTTTTCACAAAATCCTTTAAAGCATTACTTGGGCTTCTATTTATCAAATATGTGGCTGTTAGTACAGCTTCACCCCAGAAACATTTCTGTAATTTCGCCCCTATAACCAAAGCGCGAGCTTTTTCTGTTATAGATCTTATCATCCTTTCGGACACACCATTCAATTGTGGAGTATGTGGAACTGTCAAATGGTAACTGATACCTTTTTCAACACAAAATTCTCGCATCTCATTTGATAAATATTCCCTGCCGTTATCAATGTAAAAATTCACAACTTTCAAATTAAAATGTGTTTCACTCTTAGCAATGAAATCCTTGAAAACTGTAAAAACCTCAGACTTATAAGTTAATAAATATGTACTACAGTAATGTGTATACTGGTCTATAAAAACAACATAGTAATTTCTCCCGTCTAATGTTGCAGGTGATATTGGGCCACATACATCTGAATGTACAACAAATAATGGCCTATTAATATGATCCTTATTCTTGAATCTTTGGAAACTAAGTCTTGCTTGTTTCCCCTTTATGCAGGCCTCACATAACTCATCATTTGGTTGTACATTCCCAAGTATATCAATATCTTCGAACATAGATCCATTTTTAAGCTCCAAAAATTTTCCCTTACTTATGTGCCCTAATCTCTCATGCCACAAAGTATAACTACCTATCCTATTCGCCCTTGATGCATATACCCTTCCTGGTATCACAAATCGTACAACGGGAACATTATCAAAATATTGCCCCTCTATTACAATTTTATTATTTCTACTTACAGTTACACCTCCTGGATAAAATACAACAGTAAGACCAGAATCCTGCATTCTTTTTACTGAAATTAGATTTTGGGGAACATCCGGGCAGAACAGCACATCCTTCAAACTAATCTGCGCACATGAATCACAACACAATTCCATTGTGCCCCTCTTTGTCGCATAAATGAATTGACCACATTTTGCTACAGAAATTTTAATTGGTGATTCTAAAACAGCAACATTACTGAATAAGTTTTCATCATTAATTATATGATCAGATGCCCCAGAGTCCAACAGAAAAGAAATTGTTTCTTCCTTTGTACTTGTTCGTTTCATCATAAATGCAAACCCTGACTCTATTTGTTCAGACTGCCCTGTAGCCATTTGTGCACGCTTGTTGTTTTCTCCATTGCCATTGTTCTCTCTTTCCTTCTTTCTTTTATATATAAAACAGTCCTTTTTCATATGTCCAGCCTTGCCACAATGAAAACACTTAGCTCTATTCTTTAACCTATTCTTTGATTTAAATCTTATTTGATTCTGAAATTTTCCACTTTTACTTTGAAAATTGAACCCTTTATTTTCTTCATTTACTGCTCGTAAGACTTTCAAGCTGGTATCTTTACTGACATGCTTCAATTTTATTTCATGATCCAAAAGTCTATTTTTGACAAACGCTAGTGTCAATTTATCTTCTGACAATGTTTCAATTGCCGTAATAACACCATCATATGATGACGGCAAAGTTAAAAGCAAATGAGACACCTTGTCCATTTCCTGTACTTCCGCGCCTGACGCAAGTAACTCGGTAATAAAATCATCAAAGATGTTAAAATGGCTCAGCAAGGAAGTGTCTCCTTTGAGTTTCAAAGACAGCAACTGCTTGCGGACGGATAGTTGTGTGGCTAAACTTTTTCTTTCATAGATTGCATCTAAATTTTCAAATATTTGCTTTGCCGTACATTCACTCGTTGCAAATCCAAGAAAAGAGTCGCTTAAGTATTCAATTATTATATTCTTTGCACTTCGTTCCATTCTTATTTCCTCTTCTGTCTTCTTCTCGGAATTTTCTTCAACCACCTTCAACGCACCTATTTCACTCAAAAGTGCTTTTACCCGGAATTTCCATATGGAATACTTTTCACCATCAAATGGCTTTATATTTCTTTTAACTTTATCCATTCTGTATATTGTTATAGTATCAATTGAATTACACTGCAGCAACTAGGCATAGACTGGGCCCATAACCTATTAAATTAATCAAATGTCCAGTCCACTTCAGACAACAGCGAAATCCCACGAATATAAAAACAGTATCAACTTCCTTTGTAATTTTATTTCATTTATTATTTCGTTAAAGAAGTTTTACACAACCTGACGCCTTGAATGTTCTCAACCGATTAAAAGGGGAAAATACAAAACTATCTAATTAGAATACAAACATTTAAGATGTATGTGCATATGTGTATGTGGTGTTTTTGCTCAAAAACTGATTTAGGCTTGCCAGATCACACGAAGCAAATAGCCAATCAGTTGGATTCTCAACAGTTCGGAAAAAGATATTTGCATGAGATAATTTATTTTTTCCAAAAAGCATTTTATTTATGTTTAGTACTGTCATTGAAATATGTTACTATATAGCTGTGTTCTTTCCTTATTTTTAATTTTATATTAATATGCTAAAAATCAGCTAAAAACATTATTTTTATTTTAATAATTAATGTTAATTTGATTTAAAACTCATTTTCGGCAACACTGTTTTATTATTTGCCATCTCTCTTGCAGTAAGTATTCACTTACAACTAATTTTGGTTGTAAGTTGAACTGTACTCGTAAGCAAGAAAAATTTGTTTGTATTGGTAAAATAAAGTTTAAATGTATTGAGTTTTTCGAACTTGGACTTGCATGTGCAAATGTTGGGCAAATAACTATTTAAGGGCACTTCAGACTATCACACTTTGTATTAAGACTTGTCAAAAAATCAAATAATACGTGCAAGTGTGATAGTGTGAATGTAAAGCGTTATGAAAATGAGAAATAATGCGGTAAAAGATTTGACATCCCATAACACTTCACCATTTTTAGAAATTTGTTTAAACAATAAGATTTTTCATTGGATCAGGGTTGCATTTTTTGCAAAAGCAAATAATATAAATATTAAAACCAAACGTTAAGTAAATTGGCTGTTTATTTTCAAGTCATATTCCTTCTTTTACTTTAGGTGTGATAGTGTAAAAACAAAATGTAATGGTACGTTAGATTTTTTGGCAGTCGCAACAAATATCTTTAGATTTTTGTCCCACAAAATCCAATCAAAATCTTAAGACTTGTATGATAGTCTGAAACGCCCTTTAGTATCAGTCCAATTTTTTAACTATAAATCAAAACTAAAATGACAATTTTTTTAAAATGATCGGATTTTCCCGATTTCTTCTACATTTTTCCTGGCAACCCAGGTTTCGCTATATGTAAATCAGCTTTGATGAGATTTTATTTGTTTTTATTTTCACGCTGGTTTTATATAAAATTAATAGTCCCTCTTTTAGCTTTATGTACATGTATCGAGATAAAGTACATGTATCGAAAGTTCTGTGTTGGAGCAAAAAATAAAGAAAAATATTTACTTATTGACATTTCAGCATTCAATTTAAAATAACTCTAAGCATAAAATTGTTTTGTTGCCTACTTAAGTCGTTTTATTTTTAACGAATGAAACAAAATTAGTGAACGCAAAAAAAACTTTTATAAACTATACCACTTTTCATAAACAGACGAATATTTATGAATATGTTTGTATGCGCGAGTACTTATCGTTCCTTTATTGCAACATAGTCATAACTAAAAAAATCTTGTTTCGAAAAAAACACATTTAAAATTTTTAGCTTTCATACAAGTCTTAGAATTTTTTTTGGAAAATATCTCCTAAAGAAAACAGTTTAAAAGTAATTTGAATAAATTTTTGGCACAATATACGAGTAAAAACTATTACTGTTAACAATTCTGCATTGTTAGCTCGAAAAGCTCATTTTCTGAGATATGACTATGTTGCAATAAAGAAGCGATATGAGTTAGTGTGTATCAGAGAACAACTTTGAGTGACTGCAAAGAATCATACTTGCTCAACAACATGAAAACTATTTCATTTCGTTCAAATATGATGTTGTATTCAGACGCACAAATGCATAGTTAATTTCTAATCAGTACACACAATGAGCAACAACTTCACAGTATGAGTGAAATCATCGTTAAGGTTCGAACTTGAATATATATGAATGCGCATATAGTTCGGCATTCATTTCTTGTTTGAATTTCTGTTTTGGAAGAAAAAAAAATTAACCAAAATCAATGCAGTGATGTATTCAACACTTTTTCTGTATGCTTCTGTTGAAAAAAAAATCAAAGTAAAATACACATACATGGAAACAAAAGGTTTTCAGAGAAAAAAAAATGTGCATATGTATACTCGTATATGTATTTATTTTTGAACATGTGTTAAAAAACAGAATGGTATACAAAACTACACTTGTTTCACTGCGCTTTTAAATTAACCTTGCCCTTTAAACTAACATACAAAATGTTGCTTATTAACGCACAAACAAACGACCGCAGAATCTGCTTCATCTGTTCTCATGGATGGTATAAGTATTGAGGAATTGGATGCTCTTGATGTACTTGGAATGAAGATACAGTGCGACATTCGCTGGACAGAACACATTTTTCATGTCTCTAAAGAAGCATTCAAGTGCCTCGGTTTTTTGAAACGGTGTAAGATGTACTTCACAGCATCCGATCTCCTTACTATTCATACCACCTACATCCGACTGAAAATGGAATACAACTCTCATGTTTGGGCCGGTGCCTCAAAATCTTTTTTGGGGTTACTCGACCGTGTGCAGGAGAGGGCGAAGAAGCTTATCGGTGACAGTAGGGTATCTAACTCTATTGACTTACTGGAGCATCGATTTTGCTCTGACGAGATCAGGGGTCTTGTTCCCGAAACTCGCACATTTTTACGTAACACGCGTTCATCGTCAAGAGCTCATCCATTTGTGGTCGATTGCCCAGGGAATCGTACTACGCATTACAGAGAGAATTCGTTCTTCAGCCTTACGCTCCATCTGTGGAACAAATTGCCTGCAGACGTGTTTCCTGTCTGTTATAACGTTGGAAAGTTCAAGTCAAATGTTCACAAACACTACTCCCTCTTTCCCCCTCCTCACAACCTATTTTCCTAGTTCTGGTACAATGCACTGCATATGTAGGGGTCATGCCCTGAGTACTGGTCCAAAAAAAAATCCAAGCAATATCTAACGTTTAGCCCATTTTATTCAGTACTAAAACGGACGCGCAATATTTACAAGGCGAGCTGATTTTACTCAGCATTCAGCTTTCTTGCTAGATTTTTGTTGATTACAATTTCAGGTTGTTTACAAGGCGAGTTGCTTTTACTCAGCGTTGAACTTTGTTGCCTGATTTTTGTTGAGTACAAATTTTAGTATATGAGTTCATCCAGAAAAAATATGATTTTTGGTGATCACTGGTATGTATGTTAAGTTAATACGAGTGTGTGTATGCGTAAGTGTGCTCTTCACCCGAAATCATGCTACATTTGGAACAATAGCGCAAGTAGTTTGCCTTTTGGTGACACTATTGTTTGTTAACTGGGAGGCAGGCTTAAATTGGTGTTTCTCTTGCCACTTTAAGTTGTTATTTTTCACATTTCTATTTCATATTTTCTGTAGCTGCCACATGCACCCTTTTGGCAGTGTTTTGTTTATTTTTCTCTGAGCCCTTTTTTGTCATTGTTCAAACTTTACCGTCTATTGTGGTTTTGTTTGTGCCGTTGTTGTTTGGTTAACTCCTCGCATCAGCATCAGCACTTTCTTTACTTCAGCAACAGAAGTTAAAGCTTAAAAAAATTAATTTGAAAACAAAACTACAGAAACCAGAACTAGAAAAATATTTCACCACAATAACATCATTATGCCGGCAACAATTGAACACACAAAAGGCCAAATGTTTTTAACCGAAAGTATTCACGATAAAATCTAAATAATAATAAAAAAAACTCAATATGTATTTAAGTGTGTTAATAGACTTTTTTAATCAAATTTTAGTTTTCTAATAAGGCACTTTTTAGAAATAATGAAAAAAAAACTCTTTTCTATACAGAAAACACGCATTACTTAGAAACTGTTACCAAACTCTAAATATTACTTCTCTGAACCGACACTTTGGCAAATATTTTTCTGTACTCTAAGACATTATCACAACTGTTAAAGCTTTAAAACGAAACGATTTCATTTAGCTGAAATTCATATCAAACCTGTACCCCACAATGTAAAGCCTTCAAGGGTAATAGCAATTATTTATTTACAATTTTCACATCTTATTTATTTACTTATTTTTTGTTGATAGGTGCTTAATAGAAATATTGCAACAAGATATACGAGTATATTGGGTGGTTAAATTTTAAGGACCGATGTTGAATGTGAACCACCCCTAAATGTCATTGTTTTTCTGTATTTCATTTCACATTTCTCAATAGGAAACGTGGAAAGATACACACACTCATAGAAAAAAGCATCTTCATATTTATGACGGCGGATCATCAGAATTGTGACATCAATATTACGTAAATAGTCATCAGTAATGTGAAAACAGACATCAATCTCAATGACAAAAGTCATCAGAGAGTTTTGTCATATATTGAGTATCATCAATGCTATATCTGTGGTGACATCAATTCAATGATATATTTTATTAATCATCTAATTTGTCTATTTATTAATCATCTAATTTGTCTATTTAACTATATTTTCAATTTATTGTTGAAAAATAATTTTGTTGTTAAAATCAACTTTTTTAAACTTAAATTAATTTTAAAAAGTAGAAAGAAATGCATCATATTGATGTAAATTTGTAATCACAGCAAGTATTGTGTAAGCAAAGGCAAATAAGTATAACTATAAAGCGAATATATAAATGAACGATAATACATCATATTGCTGACACTTAGTCACCACATGTGGCGTTAGTTAAATAGCGAATATATTGAGTGCGTAGAGAGTAAAATGCTAATGCCACGCACAGACATTATGTTGATGGCAGGAAGTCGTCTAAAGTATTAGAACATTTTTAATTCTCATTAGCTTCTTGAAAATAGTAAAATAACAAGTTATATGTGTGAACATATTGAATTAAATTAAATATAACCAGAGCTAAAGTTTAGGTGGTGGCAGCATGCCATGGTACTGATGACATTTTGTCATAAAATTTACTTCAAGTAGTAATTTTTCTGATGTTAATGAGCCAATACATCAATGAGAGTTTTACATAATATTGAATCCAAATTATAATTGGTCTGATGTTGGCGTGATATTCTATTGATAATATTTTGTCATTATATTGGCTTTATTTAGTCATTTCTTCGATATTAGAGTGTCACTGCATTCATAACATGCTCACATCAATCGTAGTTCAATAAGGCATCACCATGATGTCAGTTTGGCATGTCATTGATGAAATAATTGTCATAGTTACTGCTAATGATAATTAGAGCAACTGATATAATGGTTAACATCATAGCGATGAAAAATATCATGGTTTAAAAAATGATGACATTTGGCATTGCATTGAAGTTAAAATACATCAGAGTTATGACGGGTTTTCTATGAGTGCAGTCGAGTAGCGCGGTAAAGTTATTCGAAATTACTTGCGAATAGAAAACAATTTTGATATCGTATAATTTTCTAATGACGTTATCGAGTTATTTGTCTTAGTGTAGGAAAATACGCAAAACATGTATTTTAGAACACTGGTGGAAATTGTGAACAAAAACCATATGTTTGCACAAACTCAAAGTTAGAAAATGTCTAATTGTTATTCAGCAAATTAAGTAATAAAAATTGACCATAATTGTTACGTTTGTAAACAGCAAATTCTGTTGTTATTATTTCCTAATAAAATAAGAGTAAGAGTGTTTGCATATTTTCAACTAAAAAAAATATATAAAATTTTAATTCAAAAGCAAACACTAACAGTCTACTTTGGGGTTACTCGACCGTGTGCAGGAGAGGGCGAAGAAGCTTATCGGTGACAGTAGGGTATCCAACTCTATTGACTCACTGGAGCATCGATTTTGCTCTGACGAGATCAGGGGTCTTGTTCCCGAAATTCGCACATTTTTACGTAACACGCGTTCATCGTCAAGAGCTCATCCATTTGTGGTCGAGTGCCCAGGGAATCGTACTACGCATTACAGAGAGAATTCGTTCTTCAGCCTTACGCTCCATCTGTGGAACAAATTGCCTGCAGTCTGTTTCCTGTCTGTTATAACGTTGGAAAGATCAAGTCAAATGTTCACAAACACTACTCCCTCTTTCCCCCTCCTCATAACCTATTTTTCTAGTTCTGGTACAATCCACTGCATATGTAGAGGTCGTCCTCTACACAGCCAGTTTGCCAATTTCGAAAGGATAGGTTCATTAGCAATCAAGGCGAAAGAAAATTTATTTTGGTTTTTTCTAACTTTATTCTATGCGAACGATGTGTCAAAATTCTACTAAAAAAAATAAGTACATACGAACGTATAATAGTGACATAAGAAAGCAAAATTGATTCGAATGTGAGTGACTAGCTTTCTTTCGCATACATTTTCATTCGATATCGCCGAACAGGCTGTTAATGTAAGTTTAGCTAAAAAAAGGAAAACTATAAATTTCTCATTATTATTTTTGGAAGCTTTTCTCACACCCACCGTGTGGATTTATTGAAAGGCATTTTTTTTTCTTCCCATATTGCTGCTGGTCAGTACACACCTGTGTATTTACAAAAAAATATGATATACCGAAACTATACTGTAATAGAAGTTATTATCTTACGTTGCGTCACATATTTCAGTCCTTCTTAGGTGGAGCAGAAATATTTAATTTTAATGTTAGTTCTTCCCACAATTGGTTCGCCTTATATTTCCCCAGAGAAGTGGTAGACAATATACCCTTTGCAAAGTCAGTATGAACTGCCATAAAATTTTTCAATATAATGTAAAATTGATATTTGTTACAGTTGATCTGAAACAAAAAAAACTTTACCCATATACATTATTTTAAATTCCAAAATAATTTAACTTACATTTGCTTTTCCGTTTACTGTTTGATGTGATTTCGAATGGTGTTTTGCTTACGAATCAAAAGTCGCACGGTTGCATTCGACGGATTACTCGCTATCGAATGTCATCATTAGAAATGTCGATACCTTTTATTAGACATCGAATAACAGAGTCTAAAGAGTGAAAAAAGTCACACGTTTGTGTAAGAACTCGACCGTAAGCGAATTATCAAAATGGACGTTCAAATCAAAATGCATATCGTACACTTCGTGATTTTCTCGGTCAGTTTAATCGACCAAATATGTGTACAATCGGAAATATCGTGCAAAAATTTGAGCAAACCGGGTCTGTAGGAGTTGTGAAAACACAAGTACATGCTTGCACAGATTGTGCTGAAAATATTCCTGCTGTTCGTGATAATGTGGCCATCTCAACTCGTCGGCATGCCCAGCAATTGCACAGCTCACGCTCGTCGTTGACGAACATTGTGCATGTTGAACGTTGAAGACTTGCATTTACATACTTTTAAGGTGCAATTGACTCAAGAACTAAAACAACTTTACCATTCCAAGCATCGTCAATGGTCAGAATGGTGGCAAGAAATGGCAACAGTGGATAATCAATTTTTAAAGAAAATTATCTTGAGTGATGAGGTACATTTTCATTATTTTGATTTTCAAAGTTGTTTGGTTTGCTTCAAACTTCACACAATTATTAAGCATGGCAACTAAAAAGCAAAAAAAATTTCTAGATATCGGTCCATATATACCCGAGATATAGCCTAAACCGGGGCCTTCATGAAAATATCGCGTAAGCGAAATTAAACAACTTTTTTTTTGCTTAAAAGCAGTTCTGGTAATAAAAGAAGGTTATATAAATATGGAAAATGAAAAGTTCCGATACCGATCCATATGTACCTGAGATGTAGCCTAAACCGATTTTTCCATTAACATTTTTTTCTTTTGGCTGAAATGCAATTCTCGTTATAAAAGAAGGTTACTTATATACAAAAACTAGAAACGTCCGATATCGGTTCATATATAACCGAGGTACAGCTTAAACAAACTTTTCCATGAAAATGTCCATGAAAGATTTCTTTTTGGAATGGTGATTACAAGGCAAAAACATTTTTTCCCGATATAGGTCCATATATATCCGAGCATATTTAGTTCAAATTTCTAATATATACTATACATATACATGACTATCGTGAAGAGTATTTTAGAATATACCACACTCTTACTTGTTTTTCTCTCAAACGTCAGCTGCTAAAAGTTCACCCAAATTCATCGATTAGTTTATTTGATGTACTCGTTTGAAGTAAGCAACTTTTGTGTTTTTTGAAAAATTGAAGAAAGCGATTTTCGTGAACGCTGTTTTTTGAAAGGGGAAAACAGCGAAAGAGATAAAAGAAAAGCTCGATAAATATTACGGTGGGTCTGCTCCGTCAGATTACATGGTAAAATATTGAATTGTTGAATTAAAAATTGTTGAAATGGTAAACATAACATATGAACGTGTGTTTAATATTTTGCATGAATATTTGTATATGAAAAAACTATGAGCAAGATGGGTGCCGTATTTGCTCAGTGTCGAACAAAAATAATTCGACAAACCACTTCAGAGCGATGTTTGGATATGATAAAGCGCAATCCTGTCGATTGTTGGCGTCGATTAATGTTGATGAAGCGTGGTTCCACCACTACACATTTGAAACCAAAATTAAATCGAAAGAATGGAAGCTGGTGGAAATACTCCAAAGAAGGCGAAGGCAGTGAAATCGGCTGGCAAGGTTATGGCGACTGTATTTTTGGATGCACACGGAATATTGTTCACCGATTACTTGGAAAAGAATCCACAACCACAGGAAAGTATTATCGAGCAATATTGGATCAATTGATTAATGCAATCATGAAAAAGCGTTCACATTTGAAGAAGAAAACAGTGTTCTTTCTCCAAGACAACGCACCGGTTCACACCATCACGGTTGATCATCCACCTTATAGTCCAGATTTTGCTTCTAGCGACTTTTTCCTGTTTCCAAACTAGAAAAAAAATGCCTCGCAGGAAATAGATTCATCTCAAACGAAGAAGTGATAACGAAACTAACACCTATTTTGAGGGGTTCCCAAAATCGTACTATTCAGATGGTATAAAAAGTTGGAAAATCGTCTCACTAAGTATATTGAGCTTAACGGAGACTGTATTGAAAAAAATAATAATTTTTGAAAAAAAAAATCTTTTTCTACTTAGGTAGCTTTAATATCAATCCGCCCTCGTATATGTATATTTATATATTTTTTGTGTACACCATTGAAGTTTTGTTTTATGAATATTTGGCCTATCGTTTTTCGAATACTTATAGTTTGGCGGTTTTTGGATACTTATAACTTAGCGCTCTTTCCACTTCGAAACGTATTTTTTTCTTTTAAACACAAAGTATTTTTTTCCAACGAAAAAATCAAATTGATAGAAAATTAAGTCAGCGACTAAAATGAAAATATCATTAGGGATCACAATAGTAAGTTTATTCTGTAAACTTATTTTCGTTGCATATGAATAAACTTATCATTCATATGATAAAAACTTTCGTTATTATTGTATCAAGCCATATTTTGAACTTTATAGACGTTAACAATAGAATTACAGAAATCCAAGCAGTAAAATATGTAAAAATTTCCAAAGTCTACTGATGATTAGGGTAGTTCCTATGAAATGTCGACATATAGATAGCTGGGAAACATAGAAAACAAGCTATTTATACTTTTTATTGGTATAAATAATGCACAATTTTATAGTAACGAGTGATTTTTTTGCTATTATCTTTTTGGCAAAACTAGTTTTGACAGCTCACGCACGTTTTGTATCTTGTGTCACTGTCAAACATCTTCAGTTTGGTCTATAATTTAATCATGAATCGTCTTACAAACGAAAAACGCTTGCAAATTATTGAATTTTATTACCAAAATGCGTGCTCTGTTAAGAAAGTTCATCGCGCGCTTCTTCCATTTTATGGTCAGTTTAATCGACCTACTGAGGCTTCTATTCGGGCTATTGTAAAAAAATTTCGCACCAAATTTACATTGTTGGACATTAAACCACCAACACGCTTACGTAGAGTGCGAACTGAAGAAAATATCGCAGCCGTATCGGCCAGTGTTGGCGATGACCGTGAATTATCGATTCGGCGCCGTTCGCAGCAATTGGGCCTCTGTTACTCCACTACGTGGAAAATTTTGCGGAAGGATTTGGGTATGAAGCCTTATAAGATACAGCTGGTGCAAGAATTGAAGCCAAACGACCTACCACAACGCCAAAGTTTTGGTGAATGGGCTCTTGAAAAGTTAAATGAAGATCCATGTGTTCAGCGACGAGGCTCATTTCTGGTTGAATGGATACGTGAACAAGCAAAACCGCCGTATTTGGAGTGAAGAGCAGCCAGAAGCATTGCAAGAGCTACCAATGCATCCACAAAAAACAACCGTTTGGTGCGGATTATGGGCTGGCGGCATCATTGGGCCGTATTTCTTCAAAAATGATGCGAATCACAACGTTACTGTGAATGGTGAGCGCTACCGTGCGATGATAACAAACTTTTTTTTGCCCAAAATGGAAGAACTTGACTTGCATGACATGTAGTTTCAACAAGACGGTGCCACATGCCACACAGCACGCGAAACAATGGACCAATTGAGAGGCAAGTTCGGTTAACGTTTATTTCACGCTTGGGACCAGTCAATTGGCCGCCCAGATCGTGCGATTTAACGCCTATAGACTATTTTTTGTGGGGCTATGTTAAGGCTAATGTCTATAGCGACAAGCCCGCTTCGATTGACGCACTGGAAGCCAACATTGCCAACATTATTCGTGAGACACCGGCCGAAATGTTGGAAAGAGTATGCCAAAATTGGACTAAGCGGATGGACCATTTGAGGCGCAGCCGTGGCCAACATTGGCATGAAATAATCTTCAAACATTAAATTATAACGGTAGAATCACCTATTTAACGTTCTGATGGTGGCCAGGGTATCCCTTCTTCTCAACCGAGAGTGGCCGCCAAAATTAAGTATGTTGCGTGCAAGAGGATTTGGGTGAAGTTCCAGTTTACTGATATACCTTGTTGCGTACTTAGAGAACTCGTCAGTTACCATCGGAATACACAGATCCTTGTGAATTCGTGAGTTTCTTAGGTACCATGGAGCTGCAGTAATCGTACGAAGAATTTGGTTTTGTCGTCTTTGAATTTTTTCAATGTTAGATGTTGAGGCGGTTCCCCATAATTGAACTCCGTAGCACCATATAGGCTTTAAAATTGCGTTATATAACAAAAGTTTGCAATCCAGCTTCAGTGTCGAATTTCTGCCCATAAGCCAATTTAGTTGCGCTGCTTTTAATTTCAACTGAGTGACTTTCGCATCAATGTGAGGCTTCCACGTTAGCCTACGGTCGAGGTATTTAACTTCATTATGCTGCGGAATAGATGAATTGTTAATTTGGATAGCCGTACATGTTTGCTTACGCAGTGTGAATGCAACGTGAGTTGCATTCATTAACTTTTATTTTCCAAAGTTTCAACCATTTCTCTAATATTGAAATATACTGCTGCAAATTTCGTGAAGCTTCTTGATGGTTTTCATGAACGCTGCAAAAAGCTGTGTCATCTGCAAAAGTTGAATTATGGATTCTGGATCTCGTTGGAATGTCAGATGCGTAAATCAAATATGGGTCCTAGAATGCTACCTTGGGGAACTCCTGCTCCGATTGACTGTGAGAGACTTGTAAAGTCACCTTCTTTGATAACAAATTTCCGGTCGTATAAGTAGCTTTCCAGAAGCTTGTGAGTGTTTGCAAGCAAGTTCAACTTTATTTGTGCATCAGTCCGTCGTGCCACACCTTATCAAAAGCTTGGGAAATGTCGATAAATAGAGCTGAACAATACTTTTTGTCTTCAAAAGTCCGTCGTATGACATTGACTAGTCTATGTGTTTGTTCTATGGTGCTATGTTTAGCCCGAAAGCCAAATTGATGATCAGGGATACATCCCACATCATTAAGTATTGGAGACAACTTCGCCATTAACAATTTTTCGAATAGTTTTGAAATTGTTGGTAGTAGACTTATTGGTCTATATGACTCTACTTTAGTCGGATCCTTCCCTGGCTTGGGTATCATAGTAATCATAGAGACCTTCCACTCTGCAGGATAATACTCAAGGCGTAAAATAGCGTTAAAAATAAGAAGTAGAACTCTTCTAGCTACACGAGGTAACTGTTCAAGCATTTTACCAGTAATTTGATCTATACCTGGAGCTTTCCTGGGGTTTGTATTACCGATAACGTTTTCGACATCTTGAAAATTAAATCTCAAAGACACAGGAGGTCTAACAACATATGGTGGTAATTCCGCTGTATTATTCTCTGAATCATTTGTGATAAAAACGTTTCGCAAATGATCGACATACAACATTCCCTTTTCAGAATCGCTTCTTGCCCAGTCGCCAGTTGAATTTCGCAAAGGTGGCTTACCTATTACGGGTCTTTTTAAACCTTTTGTCGCTTTCCACAAGGAATAATCAGATTGAGGGGTACCATCAAGGCTTTCCAAATATGTTTTAAGGGAATCCATTCTATGGACTTCAAGCAGATTTCTTAGCTGAGCTATGCATTCCCGTAGCCTAGTTTTAAGCTGGGGCGACCTGCGAAGTTGCCACTCTCTTCTGACTCTTCTTTTTTCTGACAGAAGTTGCTCAATTTCAGATGAATAAGTTCTATTGTTCTCATTTCTAGATCTTAAATGACTAGTGGTAGCATGCTGTACGGCCAGTTTGAGGTTTTCAGAAAAATCGTTAATTGACGCATCAATATCCTCAGGTGTTCTCAAGGCGATATTTTTAGTACAATGTGTACTCAGAAATTTTTTGTATTTTAGCCAATTAACTCTATTGACGGTCAACGGGAAGCAAATCTCTTGGGGAAACGAAACGGAGATTATAGTGGGTGAGTGATCTGATGACAAATCTAATGAAGGCTCCACTTGCATCCACTCTAAAGGAAAATTTTTCGCAACTCCAAAATCTATAACATCAGGGATCTTTCGTCGGTCTGACGGCCAATAAGTGGGGTGTCCGCTTGAAACCACATCTAAGCCCATTTTGGAAACGGTGTCAAAAAGCACACGGCCTTTCGAGGTAATTAAACGTGATCCCCAAAAAGTGTGTTTAGCGTTATAGTCGCCGGGAGCTAAAAATCGAGGACCAAGTGATTTGAAAAAATTTGAATATTGGCTTTCTGTTATTGAAAATCGTGGTGGTGAGTAAATCGAGGATATAACGATTTTTTCATGAAAATAATCAAGGCATATATTTGTAGCTTGGAGATATTCCTTACGTGTCCCGTTCATTAGATAATGCTTAATTCTGGTCTTTATCAAAATTGCCGAACCGCCGCAAGATCTTCCACGGGGATCTTTTGTGTCATATAATGTGTAGCCATTAATTTTGAAATAACTGTTGGTTGTCAAATGGGTTTCAGCAATCATCATTATATCGATCTGCTTTTCCATAAGGAAGTGCTCAAGTTCATTTTTATGTTGGCGAATGCCGTTTGCGTTCCAGAAACATATTTTTAACCAATTCATTTTGTTAAAATTGCCTGCAAAATGGTGGATTGCATTTTCAGCATTTCCTGCATCATGTTTGTCATGGAAACCGTAAATGTATTTATAGATTGAACAAGAGTCTGCAGAGTTGCCTCAAGATTGCTAAAATATTGGTCGGAGTTTTGAGGCTTGGTTTATCGGATTTTACCACATTCGCATAAGAAATTTGTTCGGGGTTTTGCACGTGTATATGGCTGGTTGGCTGGCGTACCTGGGGAAAATTGGTTGTTGAAATGGTGTTTGACTGTTGGGGTGGCATATTTAAAATCAATGGCTTATTTGTCATTGACCACTTAAAATGAGTATAGACAGGGCAACCTCTATAATTTGCAGAGTGGTTACCTCCACAGTTACTGCATTTTTTAACACTTGCGTCGGCCTTTGGCTTATTGCACTGAGTTGTGCCGTGAAGTTCGCCACATACAACACAAACAGCGGGCAACTTACAGTAAGCCTTTGTGTGGCCAAATTCTTGGCAGTTTAGGCACTGAACGGGTCCTGAACGCTTATGTGGCTCCTCAACGGTAACCTTACGATGCAGAAGAAATTTAAGGTTATAAATAGGATGAATTTCACCTTTTTTCCGGACAACATCCCTGGGTTATAGTTCAACCCTAAACATTGGTTGAGGGATCTTTTCACGGTTCCTGATATTTACTACGGTTTTTATTTTAAAACCTTTATCTTCCAATCCGGTTTTGACGTCATCAATATCTACGCAAGGGTCAATACCTTTAATAACAACCTGAAGGCCTTTAGCAATTTTCGCAGTTGACTTGGATTTTTGTTTCACTTATTTGTTCGTGCTTCACTGATGTTACGTTGAAGGTGTCTTTACCAATTGCCGAAATAAGTGCTTTTACCAACTCATTAGATGTAGGTTCTCTCAAGTATATTGGTGGCGGTTTAAATGTTTTTTTTTTGATGAAGTTGGCTCGTCAGTCTGAAGGATAGCAAACCTATTACTATCCGTTATCGCAGAGGTAATATCGCCCTTAGACATTTTTGGTTGCGATGATATTTGCGCGGATTTAGGGCTTCGCTGACGTTTAACCACGGTTATATACCTATCCATACCCACTTGAGTTTTCGGTTTATCAACAATAGCTAATCTGGAAGATGGTATGTCTTCTGTTGTAACAACAATGTTTGGCGAACACGAACGCGTGCGTTTTTTATCTCTTAGAGCCAGAAGATTATCCAATGATTTTTTAAGTGATTCTTCCAGAGATCCAGAGGTTTTTTCTAGTGGAGCTAAGCTCCCTCACAGAATTGCATCTAATAGGTACAGTCATGCAATTTTTGTTTTTTTATTTATATTTTTTTTAATTTAAAAGTATATAAAAATAATTGTCAGAAAGTTTTTCTTTTGTATAAGTTCGCTCTTCCACTTATTGCGGTTTTGCAACCAAACAAAACTTTAGTGTATAGTTTTTTCCCACTGGGTAGGTTATCTTCACGCACAATAACAACAACAACAATGCACTGCCACCGCACTTGTTTTATTGAAATTGATTTTATTGTTTAGTTAATGAAATGTGAGGAATTTATTTTCCCGTTGTTGTTTTTTTAATAATTTGTTATTGTTTTTACAATTTAATACAATATATTATTGTTTTTATATGTAACTTTAAAAAACACGACCGCGCGGTTGAAGAATCACAGAGTGAATGAAAATGAAAACTATCGATCCAAATAAATATTTCATGCATTTTTCTGAATTTTATGTGTTTTTTTTTAATTTCCGATAGTTCTTATAAAATCACCCATTATATAAAGTAATGATTTTGCAACTACATATATTTCAAACTGCCTTTTCTTTGCGTGTACTTGTTGCTAGTTCATAATATGAAGATGCAGTAAACAAATGGAGTGAAAAAACAAACGTTTCCCTTTCGTGTTTTGGATGAACATTTCGAACAATTATATTGCACTAAATTTCTTTACATTTTCATGTCAGGTAAAAATTTCGTAAAGAATCGAAAATAGATACAAATTCAATCATGGAAAATGAATTCCCTGTAATAAGACACAAAAATGTAAAGGCTATAAATAAAATTGTAAATTCTACAATTATCATTTTCGACCCTACAAAGTGTATATATATATATATATATATATATATATATATATATATATATATATATATATATATATATATATATATATATATATATATATATATATATATATATATATATATATATATATATATATATATATATATATATATATATATATATATATATATATATATATATATATATATATATATATATATATATATATATATATATATATATATATATATATATATATATATACCAGAGATCTACACCGGTGCACCGCAAACGTAAGTACACCGGTTGTTTACTCAATCATTTTCACATCCAAGTATTTTAAGCACTCCTTTTTGAAAGGAAAATTAAAGTTTTTCCACAATTGTTTATATGTATGTGTAACATAAATATCTTCTGGCAATACAGATACGTTTACTTTTTAATAGTGAATAAGTACATAGGTTAGGTTAGGTTGTACAGGCCGCCAGTTTCGTGAAACCAGCCCACTTGGGTCCTTTTGGTCCCGTTGTGTTGCCTGAGGGAGAAGTGCAGCCCGCGAGACTTACACTTCCCCCGACGGTTCAGATTCAAACCAACGCGAAAGCCGGATAAAGGAATCCAGTCCGTTCACTCGGCATTCCGATATATCTGCTAACCCGTGCAGCATCGGTCCGCCTAAGTACAGCGCTCTCATAGAACTGAGAGCCGGGCATCGACAGAGGAAATGCTCAACACTTTCCTCCTCGTCCTCATCCCCGCAACTTCTGCAGAAATCATTAAATGGAAGATTTAACCTCCTAGCATGCGTCCCTATGAGACAATGTCCTGTCAGAACTGCCACCAAGGTACGCAACCTTTGACAGGGAAAACCCTTTAAGACCGCAGTTCTACTACGATCATACGCAGGCCATGTCAGCCTTGCTAGAATAAGTACATAAAACTGAACACTCCCTCATGGGTAAGGTAAATGTGTGACTGCAAATTCTTAAATACAAATATTATTTTTGCTGCTAAAAAGAAGTACGAGTTCGATTGCCGAATGTGGATAAAAATCAAGCAGCCAACGTATACAAACTTGATTGGGTGTGTTATGTACTCTAGTTAACTAACAGACGCAAGCTCTAACGAGTAGAAAATATACTTGTGCAAACAATATGCGGTGGCCAGTCACACAACAACTCGATTTAAGACGGGTGTACTTAGATCATTAAAAGAGGTACCAGTTGCAGATCTATAACATATACTCTAAATCAAAATGGATAAAAATAATTCGATTAAGCGATGTCCGTCTGTCGGTCGTTGAAATACCGTTCCTGAGAAAACATTAGAAAGTGCTTTTTTTCGACTCTATTACCTCGTCGGTTCATGGGTTTGCTATTGAAATTCAGTAAAATCTTTTCACAAATATAGTAGCTGAGATATATCCAAAATTCCGAAAAAATCCAGCTTTTTTCGGAATTTTGTATGAAAATTAAAAAAATGTTTGTTTTGCTTCAAACTTGATGCAATCATTTAGCATGACGATTAAAAGCCAAAAAAGCTTTCCCGAAATCGGTCCATATACACCCGAGATATAGCCTAAACTGATTTTTTAATAAAACTGTCGCATAAGCGAACTAAAAGAAGTTCTGACAAAAAAAATATAGGATTGTTTACATAAGGAAAAGCAAAATTTCCGATATCGGTTCATATATACCCTCGATATAGCCTAAACCGATTTTTTCATGAAAAGTTTTTTGCTTAAAAGCAGTTCTAATAATATAAGGAGGCTTTTAAATATAAAAAACGAAAATTTCCGATATCGGTCCATATATATCGAGATGCAGTCTAAACCGATTTGTGCACGAAAAAATTTTTGTTTGGTTTTTTGCTTAAAAGCAGCTGAGTTAATAAAAAGGGATATAAATAGAGAAAATTTCCGGTAGCAGTCTATATATACCTGATATATAGCCTAAACCAATTTTTCATGAAAACGTCGCATAAGCGAACTTTCCGACATCGGTCGATTTATATCCGCCGATTTTCCATGAAAAAAAAAATGTTTTTGCTTAAAAGTAGTTCTGATTATAAAAGGACGTTACTAAGATACAGAAAATCAAAATTTCTGATATTAGTCCATATATGCCCGAGATATACATATATAGCCTAAACCGATTTTTTCAAGAAAATATCGCGTAAGGAAACTGAAACATTTTGGTTTTTTTTTGCTTAAAAGCAGTTCTGGTAATATAAGAAGGTTTCTAAAATACAGAAATTGAGAATTTCCGATATCAGTCCATATACATATATCCGAGCATATTTAGTTGAAACTTGTAACATATACTATATATTTATGTGACTATCGTGAAGGGTATTTTAGATTCTGCCCAGCCCCATATACATCACTCTTACTTGTTTTTCATTGGGACCATTTTTTCTGGCGCCTGTTAAAACTGCAAGCCTTGATAGCTGTCCCTCATTTTTACAAAACTTAAAACAAATTGTTTTTTTTCTAACTCGCTACCTTTCCTCGATATCCAGCTGTTATATCCGCTAACAGATTATGGTTTATTATAACTGCGGGTGGTAAAGTTATGCAAACAAATGTTGCTGAAGCACGGGGTCAAAAAAAAAGTTTTTTTTATGTCCTGGTGTTTAAAACAAATTATATGAGTATATTTTTTATAACACAAAAAAAAATTAATTGTTTGAAGCTTTTTTTACTTTCACTGGCGGTTGTACTCGTAAGCACATACTCGTACTATACTTGTTTAAAGTTAATAAATCTTTAAGTGGCACCGGAAGTGTTAAGTATTATTTAAACGGAAGTTCTTGGTGTTTAGCACTTGATTTGTGTTTTTTGTTTGCGTTAAAATGCAGAAAGTTAAATGGTGGAAAATTTAAATAAGCACGAAGAATTCATGCTTGAAGCCTAAAGTAAGTGAACACGTTGAAAGAAGTTAAGCACAATTTCTTAAAGGCCCAATAAAAGATTTAAGTAGAGAAAACAGAAATTGCTTCTCTTTCTCCTTTTAATTTAATAAAAAGAATGGCACATAAACAACTTACGCTAGAGAAATTCTGGCGGCATTACATTTTGACACTTCTAAAAGAGGAATTACGCCCATCATCCTATAAGTTCGTGGATTTTTTATGACCTTTTCGTATTTCATAAAGTCCGTAAAAATAACAAAACATTTTTGTAAGATTTCAGTAATTTTGAGTACTGTAATAGTATTAAATTTTTAAGCTTAAAACAAGTGAGAGTGTGGTATATTTGGCTGGGCCGAATCTAAAATACCCTTCACAATAGTCACGTATATACGAGTATATAGTATATATTACAAATTTGAACTAAATATGCTCGGATATATATGGACTGATATCGGGGAACACATTTTTTTGCCTTGTAATCACCATTCCAAAAAAGAAATCTTTCATGGACATTTTCATGGAAAAGTTTGTTTAAGCTATATCTCGGTTATATATGAACAGATATCGGAATTTTCTGTTTTGCTTCGCTACCCCATAATTATTAAATGAAATAAAAAGTGTTAAATTATTAAAATTTTTGCAGCTTAAGATCTTTTGTTGTTTTTTTATAAAAAAGTAACGTATTTTTATTTATTTGTTTCAATATTTCGCTAACAGTTTGTTAGCATCGTCAGGAAAATTAAAACATTTTAATTTTCCTGACGATGCTAACAAACTGTTAGCGAAATATTGAAACAAATAAATAAAAATACGTTACTTTTTTATAAAAAAACAACAAAAGATCTTAAGCTGCAAAAATTTTAATAATTTAACATAAAAGAAGATCAAATAATATTAGGATAAAATTGAAATAAAAAGTGTTTATATAGTTTTGTTAACTAATATAACGCTGTAGTATGTACAATATTTTTAGTTTATTTATATGGGGCATAAACAAATACGTCTTTAGTTTCCTCAACACAAGAGTATACAATGTAAAACTATCTGTGGGAGAAACGTGGACTTGACAAATTCAAGCCAAAGCTTGCAGGGATTGACCTTGAGAACACTAATCGATCAAGAAACCCCAATCTTTAGAAATCAAGTGGCAAATCAGTTGGAATGATTGGAATTCGTGGAAACAACACATTTGCATCATTATATTTGCTTGTTATAATATATAAGTTGTTTCGCAGTCGAGTGCCATTGCAAAGACGTAGTGGATCGATGTTGCGCAGTAGAATAATTGGTAACTCCACGTTATATCTCACGGAGTCATTGTTTTGAATGCGTTCAAAATCTTGAAATATTAATGAAATCATAGACTTGTTTCCTGTCGAATATACCATATTCATTAGTAACTGCACACATTAAAATGTTGTATGCCGAGCGTTGCATCTGCTTTACGTGTGGTAGATTTGCAGCCAGAAAATAGCTCTAAATCTTATGGGTTGCAATTGCCTTCTGTTTGTAGATTATGGTCAGAAATATTATTGTCTAATTGATTAGGACTAATCATACCAACTTATGAGAGTATATTGTTGTTGGGTACGAATTTTTGCAAATACTTGTCTTCTATTAGAATCAACGCCTCATTATATATTTCATCTGAAAACTCAATTGTTACGTCGTTGCAGGTAATTCTCTATGGATGCAGTGTGTCTTCACTCATATGTGCTTTAAATGTATTCCAAAATTGATTTGGTTAAGATGGAAAGCAAGTTACCAATATGATAGCAAATAATGTTTTTATCTAGATCAGATGATTGATCCGCCTACCTGTCTCCCTTTCTAATAAACTTAACTTTTGGCATGCTTACGGTATGCATGCTTAGGCTATGGACTCGAACATTTTCGAAAGATTTTGTACTTTTGTTTTTTATCTAGGACCAGCACTCAGGGGATGGCCCCTACATATGCAGCGTATTGTACTGGAACTAGGAAAATATGTTATGCTGAGGAGGAAAGAGGGAGTAGTGTTCGTGGAGTGTTACCAACAACGACACGAAAGACTAAAACAAACTCTATTGCAGCATTTAAAATGTTGGAATTAAATTAGTTAAAACTGAGCAGTGCCCAGTGTATATACCTTCGACGCTGCTCAGACTAGCAAAATTTAGTCCAACACCTTCCACACTACAAGGTAATGAAATCCATTGAAAATAATACTAATATTGAACATATAAAAAAAAAAAACACTGACAACGATGGAAAAAAGAAAAAAAAAAAGAAACACGTGCACACATACTGCTACCTATTCCGGTGCACCCATGTTGGAAATGGAGCATACAGCAAAGTTTGAACGAAATAATCATTCTTGCATACAAATGTATATCGAAAACAGACGTTTAGTTTACGTTATAGCTGATGCATCCTATTGTTGTGCATTAACTTCCGCTAAATAAACGCGCTGTCTATTTTCGATGTTTTCTAAGCTGTTATTTATTTATTGAATATTCAAAATGTTGTATTCATATCTTAATACTAAACAGATATATGCACAACCGTTGCATGCCGTTCATGAATTGGGAACCATAAATTTGAAAAACAGTTTCATTGCTGCTGATGTATAGGCCATTTGATATGGTGTAATTTCAGCACTTGGATTTTACAACGAAAATACTGTCAATTTAATTGTTGTGTCTTTAATATACTAGATTGTCCACCATCATTGATCTACGACGATAAACACCAGAGATTATCTCCTGTCTAGAATACTTTTTAGTATATATCCCATCGACCATGCATGGTGGATTTGTATTAATACTTTCACATGTATTATGAAGCATGTTTTTAATCACAAATTTATGTAAGTGTGCATGAATATTAGTTTTGTCAATCAACTATATCCGAATGTGGACCATTCAATAGAATATATCTAGCATCACGTTCTCCCAAAACACTTAATTTAACAATTAATTTGCAGCTAAATGGAAAAATTTTTATTTATGTAGATGACACGTATTTATTATATCCATACAAAGAAACTTTAGTTCTGGAAACAACTGCTAGAAGAGACGCAGCTATCATTTTTGAGTTTGCAAGGCTTTAAAATTAGTTCTAAACTCTCAAAAAACAAAACTTATACGGTTCAGACCACAGCCAATTCGAAATACACAAAACTGTAAAATATTTGTAGCTGGAAAGCAAATTATTGAAGTTGATTCAGTTAAATATTTAGGAGTTTTTCTTCAAAATAACTTAAGTTGGAACAACCATATTAAACATGTTCGTTCGACAATATCACTAGCTCTTGGAATCCTATACAAGCTTAAACATAAACTAGACGATGACATTAAATTCTTAATTTTTCAAGTTCTTATTCAAAGTCACTTGAACTATATTGCACTCGTTTATGGTTTGAAAAGAAATATAGATTTAAAATCTCTACAAATCATTCAGAATAAATCTCTCAAAGCTGTATTTAATCTCCCCCATTTATATCCTACTTTATCACTTTGCAAGCAGGTGGCTTAAAATTATTACCAATTTATGGAATTTATAAGCAACAATTACTGACTTATGTTTTTAAAGTTTTAAATAGTGTAGGGCATCATACAATTTGATTCTACACAAACCAAACAGTACTTGACACAAGAAACAGTTCAGAATTTCTCGTAGCCGTACAGAAACCACAAAACAAAGAATTGATTATATTGGCAGTTTGGAATATAATAATCTATTACAATATTTAAAAGAAAGTCTGTCAATTTCCTCTTTCAAACATCTTTTAAAAACCTATTTATTGGAATATAGTTTTATATAAATATAGTTTTACATAAATTTTTCTACATATTTATTTCCTTGTTAATAAAAGGTATTTCATGTTTGTTGAGCTCTTATTATACGAAGTTCTATACAAAATTTGTATACCGGGAGCTCAATAGACGGAAAATGTTTTTTTTTTTAGAAATAAGACCGTTAGTATTATTACTATTTTATATTTTTATTATTATATTTTTATATATTTTATATAATTAGGTTAAGCTGCCAAGTAAGTCTCAAACAAGCCTTAGTGGCGCTGAGACAAATGTTAAATCCTTGTTTATGAATATACTTTTTGTAATGTAAATTAATAAAAAAAAAAAACAATAAAATCCATTAGCGATTCTATCCTCAGTCCGACCTGTCCTCTCAATAAATGCATATAGGGGAAGTGCCGAGGCTAGGTTAGGTTAGGTTAGGTAGGCAGGCCGCTGGATACCCCGGAATAATCTAGGTTGTCCAGCTCACTTGGGTCCTGTAGTCGTTCCCTTTGTGATTGCCTGAAAAACTAAAATAGTGGAGTGAAGAGAAGAAGTTGTAGGAAAATGATAGTGGGCGGAAAGGATGGGCGGGGATGGAAAGGAGATGCGGGAACCTTTTAGTGTAGCGTTACATGCTGCTATACTAGCCATCCGCTGCTTCTTATGAAAGAGGCTAGCGCGGTCGGTTTGATCGAGGCCAGACAAGATAGGCTATTGAAGCTCCGCTCGCCTAAGTGTCTTAGACGATGATGCTCCAATGCCGGGCATGTGCCGAGGAGGGGAAGAATCGTCTCCTCCTCCTCGTCTTGGCAGCTTCTACAGGTTCCCAAACGGGCAATGGCCAGTGATGACTGCTACACTCACTCTTAGTTGAGATCTGGGCAGTTTTAGTAGCTCCCACGTTCTCTTAGAGTTAATATGCGGCCACAAGTTCCTTGATATAAGGCATGTGGGCTCTGTGAGCCACTTTTCTTGTGCACGTTCCAGTGTGTGGAGTTTTATTCTTTTCCAGCACGCTGTTAATGGTTGTCCGCAAAAGGGGTCTATATCCCTATCTTCTAGGGCTGTCCCTTTTTTGGCTAAGTTGTCGGCGATGTTGTTGCCATTGTTGGACCCATGTCCACGTACCCATTTTAGGGTTATGTTAGATTGTCTCGCCATCTTGTTTAAAGATGTCCGGAATTCCTGGACTAGACTAGAATTGGTGTATATTCCAATCAGGGATTTGATGGCGGCTTTGCTGTCCGTTACTATCATGATATCCCTACCGAATATCTTGTAAAACGTCAGCCATCTGGCCGCTTTATTTATGGCCGATATTTCAGCCTGAAGAACACTGCATCCATCTAATAATCTGAGGGATATTTTAGTGTTAAATTCTTCTATGTAAACGCCACCCCCAACCCTTTCCCCCCTTCTGGACCCATCCGTGTAGACATAGAAGTATCCAGATTCTAGGGGGGATTCCTCAATTTGGTAGCCAAAGCTCGTTGAGAGGAATGGTTTTGGGATGCAGTAGTCAATTAGATCGGGGATTAGGTCCCATCCAATTTCCAGTATATTGGCATGTCCCCACGGTCTGTGGGTCCATACTCCTGTCGCGTTCAACCTGATCGCAGCTTTTAGTGCTATCTGCCTGGCTTCTAATTCACATGGCATCCAGCTCATAATTGCAAGAAGTGCTTTGGTTGGAGTTGTCCTCATGGCCCCTGTGGTCAGTATTGCCATGATTCGACTGACTTTTTCAATTTGCAGTCTATTGGTTGCGGAGTCCAGTGATTTCCACCATACTGATACTCCATAAAATATTATCGGTTTTATAACCATGTCATAAAGCCACACAACTCCTTTTGGTTGTATGCCCCATGTTGAGCCTATTGCTTTTTTACATAGATAAATGGCAATTGTAGCCTTGGTTACTCTAGCCTGTATGTTCTCTTTCCATGATAGATTGCTGTCAAGAATGACGCCTAGGTATTTTGTCTTATTCGATAGGATAAGTGCGGTACCATCCATTTTTGGAGGTGTGAAATGTGGAATTTTATACTTCTTAGTAAAAAGTACAATTTCCCTTTTCGCTGGATTTGTCTTTAGTCCGCATTGTACACTTCATTGACTTACCATCTTCAGAGCGTATTCCAACTGCTGTGTTATGGTGTCTAAACGGGTACCAGTGCCGAGGCTAACTGAAGCGGTGGTGGCACTGCAGTTGACATATGTCCGACGAAGTCCAGATGCGAAAGAATATAACAGGATGCCTCTTTTGATAACCTAAATCGTTGCCTAAATCTATAAAGACAGTAATTATTAAATTAATTTATTTTAAAAATACGTACACACCTATGCTACTTACACTTTTGCTGGCAAGGACAAAACGTTGCTTTTATTACGCAACTGTTTTTTATTTTATGCGTTTTTATGGCAAGTCAGCAATAATAATTGTTGATCCATTCTCTTTAGCACATTAATTTAAATTTTTCGAAAAAATATATAAAGCTTTAATTCAGCTGCCTGTGTTGTTTATTCTATTTTGTTTACATTTCGGGCAAACATATGTTTTTAATCGATTACAAATCAACTAAATTCTTTTACAACTAATATGAATATTCGATTCGATTGGTATCTAACGCCATACTTAGACAACATGATAGATATCGAATTTAATATATGTAGCTTAAGCCCAGTTCAGACTATTATACTGTGTATTAATACTTGTCAAAAATTCAAATAATGCGGGCAAGTCTGATAGTCTGAATATAGTCCGTCATACATACGAAAAATAGTACGATAAAAATTTGACATCCCATACGACTTTGTTGATTTTTTTTGTCGTTATAAGAAAGCTCAAAATTTGGGATTTAGCTGTCGTATATAAATGTATTTTGTTCATGTTATATGTAGAACATAAAATAATTTGATACTAATAAATTTGGATCTGTTTTACATAATTATTAGTTTAGCTGCTGAAAAATTTCAAGCGCCAGCGTGTCTGCCGTCTACGACGAAGAGCTCACCTACCGCCGTGTAAAGTCTTATGTTAGCACATCTATTTGCTGAATAAATAAAACAAAGATGAACGCTTTTACATATTTAGCATGTTATAATAATTAAAATTCCCGAAATGAGCGAAGATATTGTCGAAGGTATGTTATTATAAATAAAATTATGAAAGTACGCACATTCATATGTACTTATTTACGAGTACGTAAGTATAAAAATACATATGCATGGGACTGCAGAAAATTTTCTGTTGCCACAACTCCTAAAAACATTTCTTTCTCATTATTTTTCAGATTTGTTAGTTTTACGAGGGCGGTTCAGAAACTTCTTTGCCTATCAATGAAAGAGAATAGTTAGTTTTGATTAAAATAGTTTTCCTCAAGGTCTTCAAAATAGTGGTTTACAACTGTAGTTGCATCTTCATCTGAGGCAAAACGCTTGCCAGCAAGCGTCACTGAGAGCTCAATCAGGAGAATAAGGTGGGTGGTCAAGCAACTCGTACTTTAATTCGTTGATTTTAGCCATTGTTAAAACACTCTTGTGCGCTGGTGTGTTGTCTTGATGAAAAATTATTTTTTTGAGTCAGAACGTTTTTCTCGAATTTGTACATTTAATTGATCCAAAAGGCTGCAATAGTACTTTGAACTTATTTTTTTACTCTTTTGCAGATAGTCAATCAATAAAATACCTTTGAAGTCCCAAAAAACCGTTGCCTTAACCTTACCGGCCGATTGAATTGTTTTTGCCTTCTTTGGTGCACTTCCTCCAGCTGCAGTCCATTGTTTGGATTGTTCTTTTTTATCTGGAGTATAGTGGTGGATCCATGTCTCATCAACAGTTTTGAAACGACGCTTAAAATCCATTTTATTTTGCTTAAACCGATCCAAACAAGCTTGAGAAATGTTCATACTTATGCGTTTTTCGACTGTTAACAAATGCGGCACCCATCTTGCAGAAATCTTTTTCATCTGTAGTTGTTTATGCAAAATTAAATGGACTCGATCATGTGAGATGCCCATGATATTAGCTATTTCACGCACTTTTATTCGTCGATCATTTAATACCATATCATGCACTTTGGCTTCAATTTCTGTTGTTGTTGCCGTGTTTAGACGTCCACTACGTGGTTCATCCTCAATGCTTGTTCGACCACGTTTAAATTCAGCTACCCAATTTTTTACTGTTGCATATGAAGGAAAACTTTCACCTAAGACATTCACCATATCATTATGGATTTCTTGTCAAGACAAACTTTTTTTATATAAATATTTAATGACACCACGCATTTCTAATTTTTCCATTGTAAAAAAATCGCGGGTGCGTCCTTTGTGAACACCTGTTTCTATGTGAAGGAGTTACCAGATCGAAACGAAATTTAACATGTGTTCATAGCGGAGATGGAAGTTTCCAAAACACTTAACTTTTTTATGTCTCGGAACCGCACTCGTATAATTGCATTTCTTATTTAATAATATTCATCACTACATTTTTATCACGAACAAATTTTGCCCAATTTTCAGTAAGTTAAATCAAACTTAAACATGATAAAATAATTAAAATTTATTGTTTTGTAAAAAAATACGAACAGCTGTTTTATTTTCTACTAAAATTTTTTGGTTTATATCAAGTGTGATGGTGTGACTGCAAAATCTAATTTAAGTTAGATTTTTTGACAGTCGCAAGAAATGTGTTTAGACTTTTATCTCACAAAATGGAATGAAGGTATTCATACTTGTATAATACTCTGATCGGACCTTTATACGATATCGAATACCGGCGAATTTAATTTAGCTTATACGATATCGAATACGGCGATTAGACCCCTGTTCTTATTTCCCTACATGTGGAAATAAACAAATAAATGTTATACAAAATGGAATTAATCGCTACGCTTGGCAACACTGACTAAGCTATACATGCGCACATATCAAGAGCATAATAACTATTGAAACTGAACGTTGATATTTTCGCAGTTGATCCTACTTTAATATGAAGACCTCGATGTCCATGGTGTTCCTAATGGAGCTTCCTGGCTTAAAATTAAATCTAATCAAACCAATTCTATCACAAACTAAAAGCTTGAACGACCAAAAACGTAAACTTATACAGTTTTCACACCGTTAAGTTGTTATTGTTGCTATTATTGCTGTTGTTCCCATTTTGTTGTTTATTGTTTGTTGAAATGCCATGAGCACTATTAAGTAAATCCTTTAAAAAACGTTTAAGAATGTTTTTTAAACACTACACAGCCGTAACAAAAGCATGAATAAAATTATAAAGTGCAAACAATTGTGTGTGAGTTACTTAATGGGCCCATTTAAAAATGTGGAGTATGTGGATGAATGTGAGAAAAGAATTGTTGTTTTTTTTCTTTCATTTTTTGTTTTCTGTGGATATGTATTTTTATTGTTGTTGGTCTTATCCTTTACTCCACTCTTTTTTATATATTATACTATTTTTTCATTTTTGTTTTGAAACTTTCCTTGTATAACTTATGTGCGTGTTAACCAGCAATTAAATACTTATTACAAAAAAAAAAGAGCATAATCCTCGTATTGCTGACTTTAGTCCCTGCCAAAATATTACTTTTGCTCATTGCTTAAACTGCAGGTGTGTGCCGCCTGTCTTAACTTGTTTACAAAGTAAGAAGTCAAACGCTTTGGTATTTTTAAGAACAATTTTGAGAAATTTGTTATACTTCGTTTACTAACTCGTTTGTGTAACCTTCATTTAGTCATACTTTCGTTACATTAAAAAAAAATTAGAAAGGCATGTTAGACGTAAGGAGTATTTAAACAACAAGGAAAAAAATTTTTCACCCGTCAAAATCTTGTAAACAAAATTAATATTAGAATAGCCGAAATAAATCTTGGCCTAATATCTGTCTAAGAAACCTTCAAGTTTGTCAAAAATTATTAAACACTCAACTGAGTTGTATGCACTATATTAGCTTCTAACATTGATACGAATCAATAAATGATAAACAGCCTGTTTTCCATGTTTTCCAGTTGTTTATATGTCGACATTTCATAGGATGATTAGGGTAGCTCCTATGAAATGTCGACATATAGACAGCTGGGAGACATAGAAAACAAGTTGGTTTTAATTTTTAAACATAATTAGTTGCACTGCGGGGCCTAAAACTGGCGATGGACCGTGAAGTCATCTTAACTTTTTATTAAAGGCTCAACTATTAATTCTTGTTTTTTTAAATTCATTTAGTTTTTAATTAAAATTAAAAGTCAACTAACAATAAGTATTCAAGTCTAAATACTAAGCGTGAAAATTAAAAAAAGAAGTGCTTTTTACTTAGGTCCGGCCAACACTAGACGAAAGGTTTTATTTTGCGGGAAATATATCAGTGAAATAACTTATTTAATGTCCTGATGGTGGCAAGGGTGTCCCTCGTTCACAACCGAGAGCCGCCGTCAAAAGTAAGCATGTTGCATTCGAGAGGATTTGGGTTAAGTTCCTCCCAATACTTTGTCGCGTACTTAGACAATTTTTCTTTTACCAGTAGAACACACAGATCACATCAAAGCGAAACTTCCACGTTAACCTGCGGGCAAAGTGAATAGTTGAGTTGTTACTTTCGTTGGCATGGCAGAGGCGTAAATCAAATATAAAGTAGGTCCCAGGATGCTTGGGGAACTTCTGCATCGATTGGCTGTGAGGGCCTTATAAAATCGCCTTCTCTAATAACAAATTCCCGGCGGCATAAGTAGCTTTGCAGAAGCTAGTGAGTGTTTGCAGGCAAGTTTAGCTTTGTTTTGTGCATCAGCCTGTCGTGTCACACATCAAAAGCTTGGGAAACGTCAATGAATAGAGCTGAAGAATACTTTTTATCTTCAAAAGTCTTCCTTACAACATTAACTAGTCTATGCGTTTGTTCTATGGTGCTGTGCTTAGCCCGAAAGCCGAATTGATGATTAGGGATACATCCTACATCATTCAATATTGGAGTCAACTTCGCCATTAACAATTTTTGGAAGAGTTTTGAAATTGTTGGCAGTAAACTTATTGGTTTATATTTTTTTTTTTAGCTTTTATTTATTTATTGAATCTCCACAATGTGAACTAACAATAAGTATTCAAATCTTAATACTAAATATAATAAATTAACTAAGTCCAGCCAATGCTAGACAAAAAGTTTTATTTTGCGCCAATTATATCGGTAGAATCACCTACTTAACGCTCTGATGGTGGCAACGGCATCCCTTCTTCTCAACCGAGTGTGACCACTAAAATTAAGTATGTTTCGTGCGAGAGGGTTTGGTTGAAGTTCCAATTTGCTGATATACCTTGTCGCATGCTCTGAAAACTCATCTTTTACCAGTGGAACACGCCGATCCTTGTGAATTCGGGAGTTTTTTACGTACCATGGAGCTGCAGCAATATTTCGAAGAATTTTGTTTTGTCGCCTTTGAATTTTTTCAATGTTTGACGCTGAGGCGGTGCCCCATAATTGAATTCCGTAGCGCCATATAGGCTTTAGTATTGCGTTGTATAGCAAAAGTTTGCAATCTAATTTCAATGTAGAATTTCTGCCCATAAGCCAATTTAATTGCGCTGCTTTTAATTTCAACTGAGTGACTTTCGTGTCAATGTGAGACTTCCACGTTAACCTACGGTCGAGATGAATACCAAGGTACTTGACTTCACTTTGCTGCGGAATAGGTAAATTGTTAATTTGGATAGCTGAACATGTTTGTATGTAACGTGAGTACACTTTTGTTCATTAACTTTAATTTTCCAAAGTTTTAACCATTTCTCTAATATTGAAATATACTCCTGCAAATTTCGCGAAGCTGCTTGATGGTTTTCATGTACGCTGCAGAATGCTGTGTCATCTGCAAATGTTGAAGCGTGAATACCAGATCTGGTTGGCATGTCAGAAGCGTAAATTAAATATGCCACCTGCCTCGATTGGATAAGTTGGGCTTACAAAGTCGCCTTCTCTGATAACAAACTTCCGGCCACATAAGTAACTTTATTTTGTAAATTAATCCCTTGTGCCACACTTTATCAAAAGCTTGGGAAATGTCAATGAATAGAGCTGAGCAATACGTTTTGTCCTCAAAAGTCTTTCTTATAACATTAACTAGTCTAAGCGTTTGTTCTATGGTGATATGTTTAGCCCGAAAACCAAATTGATGATCAGGTGTCAATATTGGAGTCAACTTCGCCATTAACAATTTTTCGAAAAGTTTTGAAATTGTTGGCAGTAGACTTATTGGTCTATATGACTCTACTTTAGTGGGATCCTCCCCTGGCTTGGGTATCATAGTAACCATAGACACCTTCCACTCTGCAGGATAGTATTCTAGGCGCAAAATAGAGTTAAAAATAAAAAGAAGAATTCTTCTAGCAAAACGAGATAACTCTACAAGCATTTTGGCAGTAATTTTATCAAAACCTGGATCTTTTTTAGAGTTTACTTTATTTATAACGTTTTCGACATCTTGAAAACTAAGTCTCAAAGACACAGGCGGTCTAACAGCATATGGCGGAAATTCAGCAACATCATCCACTGTATCATTTGCAGTAAAAACGTTTTTCAAATGATTAACATACACCATCCCTTTTTCAGAATCACTTCTTGCCCAGTCGCCAGATGAAGTTCGCAAAGGTGGCTTACCTATTACGGGTCTTTTCAGACCTTTTGTCGCTTTCCATAAAGAATAGTCGGTTTGCGGGCTACCATCAAGACCTTCTAGATAATTTTTGAGGGAAGCCATTCTTTGGATTTCAAGCAGATTTCTTAATTGATTTATGCACTCCCGTAGCCTGCTTTTAAGCTGGGGAGACCTTCGAAGTTGCCACTCTCTTCTAACTCTTCTTTTTTCTGACAGAAGTTGCTCTATTTCAGACGAATACGTACTATTGCTCACATTTCTGGATCTTGTATGGCTAGTGGTAGCATGTTGTACGGCCAGTTTAAGGTCTTCAGAAAAATCTTTAATTGATATATCAACATCCTCAGGGGTTCTCAAGGCAATATTTTCTGTACAATGAGTACTCAAATATTTCTTATATTTTAGCCAATTAACTCTAGTTATGGCGAACGTCAAGTCACTAAACGGGGAGCCAACCTCCTGGGGGAACGAAACGGATATTATAGTGGGTGAGTGGTCCGATGACAAATCTAATGAAGACTCTACTTGCATCCCTTCTAAAGGAAAATTTTTTGCAACTCCAAAATCTATAACATCTGGGATCTTTCGTCGGTCTGAGGGCCAATAAGTGGGATGTCCGCTTGAAATCACATCTAAGCCCAGTTTGGAAACTGTTTCGAAAAGCACACGGCCTTTCGGAGAAATTAAACGTGATCCCCAAAAAGTGTGCTTGGCGTTATAGTCACCAGCCGCTAAAAATCGAGGCCCAAGTGTGTTGAAAAAATGTGAGTACTGATTTTCTGTTATTGAAAATCGGGGCGGTGAGTAAATTGATGATATAACTATTTTTCCATTAAGATGTTCAATGCATATATTTGTTGCTTGGAGATACTCCTCACGTGTCTCATGTAGAAAATAGTGCTTAACTCTATTTTTTATTAGAATTGCTGAGCCTCCACAAGACCTTCCACGTGGATCTTTAGTGTCGTACAGTGTGTAGCCATTAATTTTGAAATAACTGTTGCTTGTCAAGTGAGTTTCAGCAATCAGCATTATGTCGATTTGTTTTTCCATAAGGAAGTGCTCAAGTTCATTTTTGTGTTGGCGGATGCAGTTTGCGTTCCAGAAACATATTTTTAACCAATTCATTTTGTTAAAATTGCCTGTAAAATAGTGGATTGCATTTTCAGCATTTCCTGCATCATGTTCGTTATAGAAACCGTAAATGTGTTTATGGATTGAACAAGAGTCTGCAGAGTTGCCTCAAGATTGTTAAAATTTTGATCGGAATTTTGGGGCTTGGTCTCCTGACTCAAGTTTTGTGTATCGGTTTTGACCACATTGGCATATGAGACTTGTTTGGGGGTTTGCATTATTATATTGCTTGTTGACTGGCCTACCTGGGGAAAATTGTTTGCAGAAATGATGTTTGACTGCTGGGGTTGCTTAAAGGTAATTGATGGCTTATTTGTCATTGACTGCTTAAAGTGGATATAGACAGGGCAGCCCCTGTAATTTGCAGTATGGTTGCCTCCACAGTTACTGCATTTTTTAGCACTTGAATCAGTTTTTGGCTTCTTGCACTGTGATGTGCCGTGCAGTTCACCACACACAACGCAAACTGCGGGCAACTTACAATAGGCCTTAGTATGACCGAATTCCTGGCAGTTTAGGCATTGAATGGGCCCTAAACGCTTGTGCGGCTCCTCAACGGTAACCCTGCGATAAAGAAGAAATTTAAGGTTATAAATTGGGTAAGTTTCATTCTTTTTGAGAATAACATCTCCTCGTTCCAGTTCAATCCTAAACATGGGTTGAGGCATCTTTTCACGGTTCCGCATATTTACCACATTTTTTATTTTAAAGCCTTTATCTAGCAGTGCAGTCTTAACCTCATCCGTGTCTACATAAGGGTTAATACCTTTTATAACAACGTGGAGGCCTTTAGCACTTTTAAGTTGATAAGTATAAAAAGATTTTTTCTCTTTTTCCAGAGCGGCAGAGAGTTTTCGGTAATCATTTTCGCAGTTGACTTGAATTTTTGTTTCACTTATTTGTCCGTGCTTCACTGATGTTACGTTAAAGGTGTCTTTACCAATTGCCGTAATAAGTGCTTTTACCAGCTCATTAGATGTAGGTTCTCTCAAGTATATTGGTGGCGTTTTAAATGTTTTTTTTGATGAAGTTGGCTCGTCAGTCTGAAGGATAGCAAACCTATTACTATCCGTAGCCGTAGTCCTATTATCATCTTTGGAAATTTTCGGATTTGATGATATTTGAGCGGATTTGGGGCTTCGCTTACGTTTAACCACGGTTACATACCTGTCCATGCCTACTTGTGTTTTCGGCTTATCTGCAATAACTGAACTGGTGGATGGTTGGTCTTCTGTTGTAACAGCAATGTTTGGCGAACACGAATGCGTGCGTTTTTTATCTCTTAGAGACAGGAGATTATTCAATGACTTTTTTAAAGATTCTTCCTCAGAAATCCAGAGGTTTTTTCTAGTGGAGTTAAGCTCCCTCTCAGAATTGCATCTACTAGGTACACTCATGCAATTTTGTTTTTTTTTTTTAATATTTTTTTACTTTAAAAGTATATAAAAATAATTGTCACAAATTTTTTCTTTTTTATAAATTCACTTTTTTTTTTTTTTATAGCACTCCGATTAAAAACAAATACGTCCGTTAACTATCAAAGCTAGACTCTGACTCGACTGTGAATTGGTTTATATGACTCTACTTTAGTGGGATCCTTCCCTGGCTTGGGTATCATAGTAATCATAGACATTTTACACTGTGCAGGATAATACTCTAGACGTAAAATAACGTTAAAAATAAATAGAAGAATTCTTCTTGTAACGCGAGGTAACTGTTCAAGCATTTTACCAGTAATTTTATCAAAACCTGGAGCTTTCCCGGAGTATACTTTATGTACATAAACCATAGACACCTTCCACTCTGCAGGATAGTATTCTAGGCGCAAAATAGAGTTAAAAATAAAAAGAAGAATTCTTCTAGCAAAACGAGATAACTCTACAAGCATTTTGGCAGTAATTTTATCAAAACCTGGATCTTTTTTAGAGTTTACTTTATTTATAACGTTTTGGACATCTTGAAAACGAAGTCTCAAAGGCACAGGCGGTTTAACAGCATATGGCGGTAATTCAGAGGTATCATTAGTAATAAAAACGTTTTTCAAATGACTAACACCATCCCGTTCAATATCGCTTCGTGCCCAGTCTTCAGTTGAAGTTCGCAGGCGTGGCTTACCTACTACGGGTCTTTTCAGACCTTTTGTCGCTTTCCATAGAGAATAGTCAGATTAAGGGGAACCATCAAGACCTTCCAGATAATTTTTAAATGATATTGAACATGATTGCTATCAACTACCTTTATTCGGAAGCCCTATCGGAGAACTCTGCCTGAGGGGACAAACAATTGTTTGTGGTTAGACATAAGTAAGATTTCATCAAAGACTTACTTTTCAAATTCGAAAGGACAATCAATTATTTGGCTTTATTTTCATTATTTTATTTCGAAATCTTTAATTGAACACAACAACGGATCACTTCATTTTTTTCCAGCCCTGGACAGGCGAGCACATTCTGAAACTTTTCTTGGAAAATATTTTTCTTTTTTTTTGTGACATTTGATGAAGGTCACACAAAATTCGATACAGCTGGCTGAATTCTCTATTCTCTTTTGTTTCTTAAGCACACGTTCCCAAAGTGTTGGCGTGCTAAATGAGCTTTTTCTTACAGTTCCCCCTTTTTGCCGTTTTTACAACACTCATCCCCTTCAGAAATGCTATTATTTTAGTATTTAGCAGCGAGTGTCTGTCTGGGCGCTTAAAAATGTATTTGTTGCCCGAACTGTTTTGCAAGACCAACTTGTAAAATTTCAAGTCGTGTTAAGTGAATGTGAATGCGCACGTGGTAATTAGTGATAATTTTTTTTAATTGCTGTCAAATGTCGATTTATTGCTTCAGAAATGAAAAAAATAAATAAGTTATACTGCTAAAGATTTCAACAGAGCTGATAAGAGGAACACAAACTTTTGGCAGTAGTTCTGCTCCTGTTAACTGTTTTTTTTTGTTTATTGTTATTTGAATGCTCTTTTTAAAAAACTTTAACAAGGTGCAGTTTAATTGTTTGCTCAACCTGCAATAAACTGATAATGGAATAATTGCGTTTAGCGTTTTTCAGTTTAAGAAAGAACATAAAATTTTAAATACATAATATCATTATAACTGTTAGTCACAAATTTGTAGTTAATTAATTGATTATATTTTGAGGACTGAAATAAAAACTGAAAAGAATTAGCGTTAAATTACAAATTATCGTGTCAAACAGCATTCAACTGTCTTCATATCGTAGAGTTGTCCGATTGTAAAAGGCAGTAAATGGCAGAAATAAGCTAAAGCGCGAAAAAAATTTCAGAAAAATCTTTCTTCACGCAGGTCAGTGGTATCAGAAATGTTTGTGGAAAAATCGTTATTTGCCAAAAAAAAAGAATATCTCATCTCACAAAAATACAATATAGGAAGATAGAAATAAGTATATATAACAAAAACTCAATTTAATCTATGTGCTTTCCAAAATCAGCTGTAATTATATGTAACTATATATCGTTGGCCTCATGTAGAGAGGTCTGAACTATAACACACGTCTCGTCGATAATAAGCGCTAACTTTGCAATTTTTTCTGACAATTTGTGGTAGAAAACGTAATATTTGTCAATTTATTTTGATTTGTAAGACACGACTAGCCTCGCCATATGCGTCAAAATGCAGAGAATGAAAAAATATACTCGTCAGAAGAAAATGTGTAGAAAAAGTGTTGTAAATAATATGAAAAAATAATAATAAAATGTTAAAATAATAAAAATGTTATAAATGGTAATGAAAACTAAAAAACTAGTAAAAGAAATTTCAACAGTACGTTTTAAGATTCTCTCAAATTTTTTTATAAGTGTTTATATACATACAAACGACGGCGGATTGATACTGAAGCAGAGAAAAGGCAATTTGATATATGGTTACAACAACCTTAGTATCTATTCTATAACATTATGCATTATTGTTAAAACCGTTGTGTAATCAACATAATTATAGTCTGTTTCTCTACAAATATGTTACTGTTTGCAACTCTGTAATTCTATTGTTATCATCTATATATTTCAAGGTATGCTTATGTACAATAATAACAATTGTGAAAATTTGTTAAAAACAACGATAGCTTCTGTCACACACAATACTAAAATAATTGTTCTTATCATATGTATGATAAGCTGATTCACATGCAACAAAAGTGAGTTTACAAGATAAACTTACTATTGCCGACTTGAACCATATTTTCATTCTAGTCGTTGACATAAAATATTCTTTCAGTCTTTGGAAACAACAAAATATTTTAGGTGTTCTCATTAAAAAAAAATATGTATACGTATGTATTTGTCAGCTATATTGAAATACATACGGAATATTCGGAATAATAAAAAGGTAAGTTTAATATTAAAACATAAATTTAAATACTCGTATGTATGGTGAATTCAACAATATATTCAACCATATTAATGTGTTTAAAGATGTCTGTTAAAACTGCAATCGCAGACAAAATACTTGATAGCTATTTTTCTTTCATTACAGCTAATGGATATTTCAACTTCTAAGAAGAAATTTGTACATTAGAAGAAGCAACCCGAATAATTTTTCTAATTATTTGTATTTAGTTTTTATATTTAATAAGCATTATAAAATTATATTATATGCTGTCTCTTTTTTGTAGTTAATTATTATATGTATGTAGTTGGGGTAATTAAAAAAAATATATATGTTTCAACAATATTACAATAAAGCTATTTACGACACTAATATGGTTCTATGAACATTAATATGCTTATACGAGTATATGAGAAAAGTATGAATGCTTAGTTTAATAAATGCTATGGTTATATAAATATAGTATGGTGTAGCACGTTCACGACATAAATTCACTCTTTTAGCCATAACATAAATGCATCCTATTAAAGGCATGCATAAGAAATAACTAAAAGAATATTGAGTTACATTTTAAAAAATTCATCACGTCACTTGACACCTCTTGCTGTCACTGACCGTCGTCGTCACAGTGCGCCCATTAGGTGAAATGGTGATATGGTTTTATGAAAGTATGTAAGCATGTGTGTGGCAATGTAATAATTAAATCTAAAAACACTTGAATCACGCCGCACACGTACATATGTATGCACATACCAAAGACACAATTTATGACCTTGGACCGTCTGCGTATGTGCATATGTGACGTCTGATCAGCTTACCCCTAAAACGTGGGAACCAAATTTGTTTCCCATACATTAACTTTGAGTCGTCTAGAACTTCTTATAAGTAGTATATAAGCAATTGTAATTTTAGTTTAAGAAAGGATTAATGAAGAAGAATTGATTTGACCAGCCTCGAGTTGCTCATCAATTAATGAAATCATAAACATTTTATAAACAACAAATATATACCTGTTTTAATCCAATTAAAATGGTTATTTATTATATGATTTTTTAATAATACTATCGTGTGCCATCTGAGTGGCGTTTTAAATATAATAATATAGTATTATTAGGTACAACCATATAATTCAACAATAGTATGTTGTCCTTAGAATATTGTTGTATCAACCATATATTATTTTCTACGTGTAAGTATTTTTTCAAAAGCTACTTATTTCTCAACATAGTCCCCTTTTAGCTCAATACACTTAGTAAGACTTTTTTATACCATCTGAATAATACGATTTGGGGTACCCCTCACAATACGTTTCCTTATTCACTTCTTCGTTTAAGATGAATCGTTTTACTGCGAGCCGTTATTAAAGTTCGAAAACAGGAAAAAGTCCCTAAGAGCTAAATCTGGACTATAAGGTGGATGATCAACCAACGATCTTATGCTGTGTGAACCGGTGCATTATCTTGAAGAGAGAGAGCACTTTTTCCTTTCTTAAATGAGGTCGCTTTTTCTTGTTTGCATTAATCAATTAATCCAATAATTCAGTGATTGTGGATCCTTTTTCAAGATAATCGATGAGCAATATTCCGTGTGCATGACAAAATATAGCCTTGCCAGCCGATTCTCTTTGTGTTCGCCCTCTTCCAGCAGCTTCCACCCATTATTTCGACTTAGTTTTTGTTTCAGGTCAGTAGCAGTAGACCCACGTTTCATCAACAGTTAATAATCGATGACAAAATCAACACGATCACGCTTTATCACGTCTAAACACCGCTGTGAAGTGGCCTGTCGAGCTCGTTTGTGTTCGGCACTGTGCAAACGCAGCACCCATCTTGACGATAGCTTTTTCATATGCAAATGTTCATGCAAAATGTTGAATACACGTTCATATGATATGTTTACCATTTCAACAATGTCACGTAATTTGACTCGCAATCATTCACAGCGATATCGAGGATTTTCTTGATAGTTTCTTCACTAACCAACTTTTTTGGCCTTCCTGTTGATCGTATTGTTGCAGTGCTTGTTCGGCGGCGTTTAAATTCAGCAATGCAATATTTTACCATGTAATCAGACGGGGCAGACTTGCCGTAATGTTAATCGAGGTTTTCCTCTGTCTCTTTTGCCGTTTTCCTTTTCAAATAATCGTGTTTAATGACTGTACGAAATTCACTTTATTGAATTTTCAAGAAATGCAAAAGTAGCTTACTTCAAACGACTACTGCAAATAAACTAATCCATGAATTTGGGTGAAATGTTGACAGCTTCGCAATTTAAATTTTTTTTTTGTGTTTGTGTTGTCGTATATATGCAGATAATTGATGTAAAGCTTGCATGTACAAATATACAATTCTTGTTTAGTTATTCGTATTTTTCAATTAGACCTCTATTAAGAAATATTTTCCAAAAGATATTTTGTTTTATTTGTTTACTTATAAAAGGTCTCCCGTAAATAGTGGGCCAAACGACTTGTGTCGATAAACGAAATCATACCCTATCAGATTAACCCAACAAAGTGTTACGGTTTTCGAGATATTCGCAATTTTAGTTTAAAAAAAAATGCAGCCTCCAGCTCAGATTTTTTAAGTCGTTTGTATCCTTTTACCTGATTAGATGTGCAATATGTTGTATGCTTCAATTTTGCCAAAAATATTATCAATTTTTCAAGGAAACAACGAGAAAGTCGCAATTGAGATCCTACATAATTTTTCAACTAAAGTTTAGGCCAGTGTTCTATAAAGAAGTACCGCGACTTCCGTGCCCAATAGCTTTAAAACTTCTGTATTTAATTCAGATTTGGAAACAAAAAGTATTTTGTCAAAATATTAGTCAAAAAAAGTTATTGCTATTTCAATATTATTTGTGATTAAAACAGCCATCATACTGAAGCTACATACTGTCTCGGACTTCAACAGAAACATTTTCTAAGAATAAATATAACTGAGTCAAATGTTGGCATCTTGCTGCGTTTAAAGTTTCCGGCAGCTCGAATGGACCGATTATTTGTCCATTGAAGATTCCAGCTAAAGGATATATTTTGAATTGAAACTGCGGTTTTTCCAACAAAGAACCTTTGGAAACTGCCCGCCACACTGTGATGCGAAGTGGATGAGTTGCATCTGATTGAGTATCTGTGGGTTAGAATTACTCCATATTCGACAATTTTGTTTCTTAACACTGAAGTTTAAATCAATATGTTTAAATCAATATGCAGTTCACGACGTTTTTATCCTCTGACACCATTTGAATGTACTTCTCACAAAATTCCAAGAGAATTGGAAGGTCTCTAGGGTTCAGTTTGTTTGTTAATTGAATCTTATATGGAAATAAGTTTAAATCTTGGTGCAAAATTGTCTGCAGTGACTGTCTGCTGACATCCATTTGAGCAGATAAACTAATTGTCGCAACTCTAGGATTGGATTGTAAGGCTGCAGCTGCAGCAGCGATAGTTTCCTGCATCTGAACTGAGGGATCTCGTTGATAGGGCCTTCTTGTGATTGTGCCACGCTCGGCAAGATTCTTCACGAGCCTCATTATAGTCCATCTGCTAGGAGGAGTGCCGTCAAACGTGTGCTTACATTGTCTTTGGACGGAAACAACGGACTCTAAATCGTGAAAGCGTTTCACTATCCAAATTCTTGTTTGTTTGACCGAAATCTTCATTTTAGTATTTTTTTATTTTTATTTTTTTTATTTTATTTTTTTTTTTTATACATGCATTGTAAATTTATATATAATTCTTTTTGTAGAATTGCTTGTAAGTCTCTTACTTAAGAAACTATTCCATTAAATCCTTGTGACGAAGTGTATTTGTTCGTATTAAGTGTAGTCATTTATTTGACTTTCCCTTAAAAGTTTATTTATTTTCTCTACACAAAAAATAATAAAGACTATAATAAAAGTAAAAATTAAAAAATAAATAGAAAGATGCAAAAAGTTGAACTTAATCAAAACATCACGCATTCTGAAACTTCATTATGAAGCGGCAGGAAATTTTCATTTATTTTCGAAAGCCTGCTTTTGAAAATACTTTTTAAGAAACACATGTCTGTTGGCGATGCAGCGCCATACTCGTACACATTCCTCAAATGCGTTTTAACAAGGTTTCGTTTCTTTTGTACTAATAAAAGCACAATAGAAATGGAAATACCACCGTTTTGCAGTATTGCACTCAGCGACATAACACTTTGATAAGAATGAAATAATAAAAATGAACCTGCATCCGAAAGTAATGAGAGAAATATTTTTTGTAATTTTATTTAACTGAATATGAATACTTCTGATAATTTTAATGAATACTTACAACGGAGGTGACCAAACTCTTGGTTTCTTATACTCGCTAATAATGGACACAGAAGTTGGCTGCTGCGATGCCTTCAAAACAGGTTTGCGATTTTAGCCCTTTAGTGTTAGATCTAGTTTATACTTTTCTGATTTATTATATAGAACTTCAAAAAAAAATGATAAGTGCTAAATTATTTTTCATATAGTTTCTGATTTTGTACTCGAAATGTCACTATTTATTCTTTCACTGTATAAATACATATTTTAAAAACGTTTTAAAATATATTTCGAAGAATTTTTAGTGGGGCAACAACACTTACTAAGGACACCGCAAACTTCCAAGTAGAATACTTTCCGATAGGAGTGTTGATAAAAGTACACTCTGATAGTCAATCAGTCCTAAAAGCCCTGAGCAGTTTTGTCTTCACGTCCAGGTTTGTACTGGATTCTTACAACAGGCTAATTGAACTGCCAAGCCGGAACCAGGTTACTCTGATCCAGGGTGCCAGGAGATAGGGGCCATTATGGCAGTAAGATGGCAGACATCTATGCCAAAAAAGAAGCAGAGAAGACTTTTATTGACCCCACTCCAACATTTGGCTTTAACTAAAATCTCCTTAATGGGCAGATGAAGAAATGGACGGAGTCCATCGTGGAGCAAGATTGGAAGGAGACAGCGGTCTTGAACATTCGACGAAATTTCTAAGCTTTGATGACCGAACGTTATTTAAAACTGAATAAGAAAAGTATCAGAACACTGACACGTGCATTGTGCGGCGTTAGGGGGTAACAAAGACAAAAGTGGACTTACCGAAAGATCAATTGCAGGGCAGTAATAGTAGGCGGTACTTCTGATGAAGGCGTCTTCAGTGAGGTGTCTATGATGGTGAGATGATGCGGGTCACTTCTTGGCCATGACCAGTGCCACAAAAGGAGAAAGAAAAGACTGCTCTTGGAAATCAATACTTTTTATTTCTCTACTCGTAGTGGTAGATATTATTTACAATAAGTGTGTATTTTAGGTTACAAATTCGGAGATTACATTGTTCGGAGATGCAATTGTAGTTTAAGCTTCACAAACCCGATTTCAGTAAAAACTTACACTATATACAAACACAGGTTATCTTTTGCTTTTTGTACTGCCCACCCACAAAGAAAAAGACTATTAAATTTAGGTTTGGAAAAGGCTTTTTACTAAATCATCATTTTCCTTTACACTTGAACACTTGAACAACGTTAAAAAAGCCAGAATTCTTAAATAAAATTACAAAGAGGAATCTGTTTTGACACCACGAATCGTAATGATTTCGAGAAATCCACTATTCCTTCATTACAGCTCGACCACACAGGCAATCTGTGTCTTAATACTAGCAATAACGCCGACGGAATTACGTCATCAAATTGCTAATGTTCAACGTTGTAGTTTTAGTTGGCGAACATGTAAATATCTTAAAACATAATTTAAGATATTTTGGCAAAGAAGGTTTTATTTTTTTTTATTCTTTTAAAAACGAGTGCTTTAAATGCATCAATCTCCGAGCACTCCATTTCTTTTTTTATGAACGCAAAAATGTAAATAATTACATTTTTCTGTTGATAAAATCACTTTTTATAATCATTTGTACATTTGTTTATATATCTTCTAGCAATAATTGCCGAACATGTGTTTGAACACATATTCGTGCGGTCTACACGCAAATATCTTTTTTTTTTTGCCATTCATTTGTTTATTGAATCTTCACAAAGTGAACTAACAATAAGTATTCAAATCTTAAAACTAAATACATAAAATTAATTAAGTCCAGCCAATGCTAGACAAAAATGTTTTATTTTGCACGGTCAATATCGGTGAAATCACCTATTTAACGTTCTGATGGTGGCAAGGGTGTCCCTCCTTCTCAACCTAGAGTGGCCTTCAAAATTAAGTATATTGCGTGCAAGACGATTTGGGTGAAGTTCCAATTTACTGATATACCTTGTCGCGTATTTTGAAAATTCGTCTTTTACAAAAGGAACACACAGATCCTTGTGGATTCGTGAGTTTCTTACGTACCATGGAGTTGCAGTTATCGTTCGAAGAATTTTGTTTTGTCGCCTTTGAATTTTTTCAACGTTTGAAGCGGAGACGGTGCCCCATAGTTGAATTCCATAGCACCATATAGGCTTTAGAATTGCGTTGTATAATATAAGTTTGCAATCCAGCTTCAATGTCGAATTTCTGCCCATAAGCCAATTCAGTTACGCTGCTTTTAACTTTAACTGAGCAACTTTCGCATCTATGTGAGACTTCCACGTTAACCTACGGTCGAGATGAATACTAAGGTACTTGACTTCATTTTGCTGCGGAATAGGTGAATTGTTAATTTGGATACCCGAACATGCTTGTTTACGCAGTGTGAATGTAATGTGACAACATTTTTCTTCATTAACCCTGATTTTCCAAAGCTTCACCCATTTTTCCAATATTGAAATAAATTCCTGTAAATTTCGTGAAGCTAATTGGTGGTTTTCATCAAAAACGCTGTGTCGTCTGCAAAAGTTGAAGTGTGGATTCCAGATGTCGTTGGCATGTCAGAGGCGTAAATCAAGTATAAAGTAGGCCCCAGTATGCTGCCTTGGGGAACTCCTGCCTTGATTGGTTGAGTTGGGCTTATAAAGTCGCCTTCTCTGATAACAAACTTCCGCTCACATAAGTAGCTTTCCAGAAGCTTGTGTGTATTTGCAGGCAAGTTTAGCTTTATTTTGTGCATCAAGCCCTCGTGCCACACTTTATCAAAAGCTTGAGAAATGTCAATGAATAGAGCTGAACAATACTTCTTCTCCTCAAAGGTCTGTCTTATGACATTAACTAGTCTGTGCGTTTGTTCTATGGTGCTGTGTTTAGTCCGAAAGCCAAATTGATGATCAGGGATGCATTCCACATTGTACAACATTGGACTCAACTCAATAACAATATTTCGAACAGTTTTGAAATTGTTGGCAGTAGACTTATTGGTCTATATGATTCTACTTTAGTGGGATATTTTCCTGGTTTGGGTATCATAGTAATCATGGACACCTTTCACTCTGCAGGATAATACTCGAGACGAAAAATAGCTGCTCAAGCATTTTACCAGTAATTTTATCAAAATCTGGAGCTTTCCTGGGGTTTGTGTTACGAATAACATTTTCAACATCTTGAAAACTAAGTCTCAAAGACATAGGCGGTCTAACAGCGTATGATAAATTATGCTTAATTGTAATAACTTAACAGTTTGAATGAGTTCATTTCAAATTGACTTTCGAATAAAAATTGGCTTCAGTGGCTTAATTTCATAAAGAGTTTCGTGTGCATAACATGAACCTGATCGGACTAACTTTACCTAATTGCAACCAATTTTGTACAGTAGTTTTCCGTAGAACAATGAAATTAAGGCAACATAAAAATATATTTACAGACATGATAAAGGGTACATAAGATTCGGCATTACCGAATTTTTCATTCTTACTTTATTAAGGGCGTGTCAGATAAAACTTTTGCTTCGCTTTGCGTTGAAAATTCGCTTTGACATCTAAGATAAAATATATATACTTATATGAAACATGTCACATAGAGCACTTTTAAAGCACCGCAAAGCGAAAAGTTCGGCAACTCTCATCTTTTTACGCGTTGAAGTTTTTTCTAATAGCTTTATGCACTAAGAAAACAGAACCAATTTCAATATATAAAATATGATTAAATGTAAAAATTAACAACAATTTCTTTCTTGGTTGGTAAATAAACAAATCGTGAGCGTTGCCAAAGTTTTTATTGTGCCGTACACCTTTTGCTTTGCCCTTTTCTGCTAAAGTTTTAAACTTCACGCAAAGTGACAAAGTTTTATCTGACACGGCCTTCATTTTCGGTCATTTAAAGCCTGTTGATGATTTCATTTTATCCGCATTATATTAAGAGTAGGGCGTACCGAGAGCAAAATTGATGGTTACGTAGTTTAGTGTGCAGACTTGCCGCGAATAAATTGTTTAAGTCATCATTAATTTATGCATATTAAAAATAAAGAAAAATGGAAATGTGAATAAACAATTCTGCAATAAAATGAGCTCATCCAAGAGAAGGTAAAAAAGAAATTACTTAAATCCTACGCTCATTAAATGAAAACAAAAATCTCAGGTGCTTTTAAGCAAAAATATGTTGCCTGCTGTTAAGCGAACAGAAACCCCGTTGTTAAAACTAATGAATGTGACAAAAATAATTATTCTTTCAGCAGCATATTTGCTGGGGTGCAAAAGTTGCTCAAAGTGCTAACAAAAGTAATAGCAGTAGGAAAAAAAGTCTTAAAGATTTTTATTTTGTTGGTTTGTGCATGAAGCTTTAAGGTATGCTATTGTTTTTGCTTAGCTTCCTTTGCCTTTTAAGTATGCAAACAATTTTTACACTAGCAACATGAACCGCTTTCGGTTTACCTACTTTGTCTTATTTCAATGGTAGAAATTATAAATGTATGCATAAAAGTGAGCCCTATTTTGCTGGTTAAGGATTTTAAATGAACTGCTCTCTCATCTCTGCCATTTTGTGTTTAAGTTTACTTATCGACATTGTTTTCTTTCAACTTTATTACTCTGCCTTCATTTCACACACCATCATATATTTTATGGAGAATAGTTTATGGCCACAGGATAAACTATAATGACATCCTTTCGCAGTGTGTTAATTAACATTATTAGCAGCTTATTGCTACTGGCGTTAGCTGAGCTTTCAGTTTTGTTGTTGCCGTGCAATTGTATTTGTGTTATCTTTGCTTTGTGTGATTTGCTATTTCATGCTACTTCTACTTGATTTAGGTTCAGTTGTCCTGTTTATTGTTTTCATTTATATTTAACCTTTTTTTAGTTTTTGTTTCCAAAGATTTTATTTGCTAGAAAATATTCAATGAATTTTAATGAGGTGCATCCTTGAGATCAGTTTTGGTGGTAAAGCATGAACAACATGCACTATGGACCCAATTTCACTATCGCTTAACTATTACTCAATAAAGAGATTTAAAATCGGACAAGTTATAGCGCGATAATTGTCTGCTCAATGATAGTGCTAAAAATTTGCACTATCATCAAATAGTGTTGGACTTTTCCTTTACACATTTATTGTTATAAAGAATCAAATCGCAAACACGTTTTTTAATACAATTTTTTTGGCAGTACTACATTATTAATTTTGGGACGATATTCAGTGTTGGACATGTAATTAAAACATAAATATGATCTTTTACTCTTTCGCTATTTTATATGAGCTATTGTGATTTTAACAAAATTTTTCCTCTGCAAAAATAAGTTTTATATCTCTTGCACTTGGTTCTTTCTTAAATAAGTTTTTTTCAATTTTCTTAAAAAACTAAGCCATTATTTAGTGAAAGGGATGTTTTTTTAAGGGGATACATAATTAAAACATTTTCAGTTCTACTATCTAAATAAAGATATTCTCATATATAATTTTGGTTGGCATGTCATAATGTCCAGTGTCTTAATGTCCATGGACACTATGACACACGTAAACGTGTCATAGGGCTCAGGACAGTATGACACTTTTGAAAATGTCATAGTGTCAATGGGCATAGTGACACTTTGCAAATGGACATTATGTTATTTTTAAAAATGTCATAAGGTCGATAATTAAAAAAGAAGTTAAATATGAAAATAACCGTATATTTGAATGATAATGTGAACCAACAAAAGCCGTTCCCATTATATAATTGGTTCACACTTTCAGTGGCAAAGCTTTAAACTCTATAACTCTTACTTATATTGCCTACAATATAAGTTGCCTCTTTTTAATAAAACAAGTGATTATTTCAATACAGAATTTTTTTATATTCTCTTTGAATTAACAAATCAGTATTCGCTTGAAAAATTAAACCAAAAAATTGACTTTTTTTAAAGAAATGAGTTTTCACTGAAGTAAAAAGTACTTCCTTATCAAAATAAATAATCGCTTATTGAAACATATTTAGGAGTATATTACTTTCAAAATTTGTCTACTCGTATAGTAAGGGCAAAGCAAGGTTGAATTATTTTTCTCAGATTTAGTGTTCAAATTTTGAAAACAAGGAGAACAAGTTGTAAAATACATGCAAGGCGTTAATAAGACGTTTCCTGGCTCTGACATGCATACATCGCATTTTCCGTCACTTGACGGAAATCTTAAATCTTGATGTTGATAGCTTTTTGCTTGATTACTCATAAAGGAAGTATGAATGAAAAATCGGCGCCGATCATCTGAGGTTTTCAGTATTATTATCAATACATAAAACAATTTTCTCTCATTTGATTGCTTATCAGATAAATCAAATTGCTCGCCCTTTATCATATCAGGTGATAAAAGGTGTTGTAGTTTTGACAACATTCGTTCTTAATTGAACAAAAAGATCCCATCTTGACAACAAGACATTCTCAATTTAATAGCGGTATTTTTGTGCCACCTATTCGCAATTTGACGGCGATTGTTCACAGTTTTTTCTCTCTGTGTACATATACGTTCATATACTCGTATATAGTTATGAAAAGGGTATTAAAATTTTCCACTTGTAAAAATTGTTAATTATGACTTAAGTTATGTGCCATAATGTCCACGGACTTTACGACACCTCCCTGATGGGCATTACGCCACTTTCAGAAGTGTATTAACGTCCATGAACCTTTTGACACTTTTAAGTGTGTCAACGTCCATGGACTTTATGACACTGGACGTTATGACATGCCACCTAATTTTGTTTTGTTGCGAAAATTTTTTGATAGGTATGTTTTAAATGACACCCGTAAAATTGTACACAAATATTAGCCACGAAAAAAGACCTCCGAAGAAGATAGGAGGGTTAATGAGGCTCCGAGAAGACTGTGAATGAATTTTCTCAGTTGCTTATTTACTGTAGACGATAGAACAGTCTTAAGTGCCTCTAAAGCTCACCAATTTAAAAGCTCTAAACAGCTAAAAGTTGAATTAGAGTCATCATATAGTACAGAAAAAAATTTCGTGTCCAAAAAAAAAAAAAAAATTTTAATCCGGATTGGATTTTTCCAGGAAAAATATTAGGAATGAGTTTTTTGGAACAATATTTTATGGAGTGACGAGTCCAAGTTTTCCAGTCCGGATCAGGAAGAAAACGGTATGAATGGCATCTAGTTAACCAACAATGAAATCTCAGATATACCATCACAACAATAAATTCATTTACTATCAAAATTGTTTTAATTATGTGACCATCACTGTATATGTTTCATTACATTTAACACGTGATGTCGTGCATTGCTGACATACAGGTGTGCATAGGATCATCGGTTATGTAATTGCAAGTAAGCGATAGTGAAGTATTCATCCAACAAGAGCTCATTACTTCCCAGCATACATTATAAGTTATCAGTAGGCAGCACGAATAAAATCTCGCATATTTTGCAAGTCGGCAGTAGGCAGCTCGAATACAAACTCTCCAGTAGGTCGAAGGCGTATTGCGCAATTTTGTATAAAAATTTTTGAAAAAAAATTATTTGTTTTGCTTCAAACTTCACACAATTATTAAGCATATATACCCGAGATATAGCCAAAACCTGTTTTTAATGAAAATGTCGCATAAGCGAAGTTATATTCCTTTTTTTTTGCTTAAAAGCAGTTCTGATTGTAAAACAAGGTTACCAAAATACAGAAAATAAACATTTCCGATACCGGTCCATATAACTGTATACTCGAGATATAGCCTGAACCTATTTTTCCATTAAAAAAAAATTTTTTTTTTTGCTTAAAAGCAGTTTTCGTTGTAAAAAAAGAGGTTACGAAAATGAAAATTTCCGATATCGGTCCATATGTACCCGACCCGACCTAAAACGTTTTTTCATGAAAATGTCGCGTAACCGAACTTATACATTTATTTGTGAAAATTATAGTGAAAATTATAATTTCCGATAACGGTTGATATATACCCGAGATATAGTCTAAACCGATTTTTCCATGAAAATCTTTTTTTTTTGCTTAACTCAGTTCTGATTATAAAACGAGATTTTAAATACCCGATATATATCCTAAACCGATTTTATCATTAAAAAAAAGCTTGTTATGCTTAAAAGTAGTTCTCGTTATAAAAGAAGGTTACTAAAATACAGAAAATGAAAAATTCCGATATCAGTCCATATATAACCGAGATATAGCCAAAACCGGTTTTTCATTGAAAATTTCCATGAAAGATTGCCTTTTTGCGATGATGATTACAAGACAAACACATATTTATCCCGATATATATATATACATATATTTTAATGTTCTATTGTTCTAGTTATTTATGTATGTGTTATGTATGTATGTGTATATATCTATTTGTTATTTGTACTAATTCTAAAGTATTACAATGTCTTCTATGTTTTGTTCTTAAACTGTATTATAATATAACGCCATCTATATGTAAGGTTAATTTTTCATATATTAATTTATAAGCTACTATGTACTTATAATTCAAATATTGAATTGACAAATGACTTGGAAAAAATAGAAAACGAGCATTATATAGAAAGCAACCGAACCAAGAAGACGTGTTTTTTTCATTACAACGTCAGAAGTGGGATCAACCTCAAATATTTTTTTTTTCTTTTCGATGGAGTCAACACTCAACAGAAGACAACTGCTTGATTCATTAAAATATGCCGGAGTACCAATTTCGACTAAATACTTTTTTTTCATTACAACGTCAGAAGTGGGATCAACCTCAAATATTTTTTTTTTCTTTTCGATGGAGTCAACACTCAACAGAAGACAACTGCTTGATTCATTAAAATATGCCGGAGTACCAATTTCGACTAAATACTCCACCGATGCACTTCGCCGAATTTTTGCCGATCATCGAGAGACTTTGGAAATCGCTTTGAATGAAAACCCGAATATCATTGCCATTGAAGCTGCTGTAAGGGATGGTACCAATAATGGAACGGGGTACGGAAAAGATGAAGAGGAAATTATGGATATAGATGCATCAACTTCAACAGCTGCTACTAGTTTAGATAGAAACACCTACGCAATGAATCCTCCGTCAGCACCATTTGCTACCGCACCTACTCGAAGAAGTTTTAGAGCATGTGAAAGCCGACGAACTGTTAAAATTTTAACGTTGAGAAATTCTTTAACAGGTTCAGCCCGTTTGATACTTGGGAGAGGCGCAATGACATATACAGAACTTAAGGCGAAACTAATTAAAGAATTTGGGCATGCAGTTAGCCGCCAAGAAATTTATAATACTTTGCGCCGGCGAACAAAGCAGATAGATGAGAGTGTCCGCCGATACGTTATGGAGATGGAGTCCATTGCAATACGCAGCGACGTGACTGACTTTGAGCTAGTAGCATTTGTACAAGAAGGTTTGCAGGGGCGTGTTTCGGACTTTATTCTTTTTGCTGCCGCTAGGAGTATGGATGACATAAAGAATGCCGTTCATATGTATGAACAGCGAAGAAGTGTAAGAGGTGGTGATGACAGCTTCACAAATAATAAAATGTATTCGAAACCGGTCGTACCGAAAACATTCAGTGAGGGAACTCGTTGCTACAATTGCTCTCGAAGTGGGCATATAAAACCTCAATGTCCTTACGAAGAACGCCCTGTTGGCGTTTGCTTTAACTGTTGGCAAGTCGGACATGATCGCAAGTCGTGTAATAATATCAAACGCATACAAAGATTGAAAACAACAGTTGCTACAGTGGCTGAACGTGACTTTACTGATGAAGATGCAGATTCCATTAATTTTATTAATATGGTATGTTTAAGATTTATTAATTCATATAGCAAACAGCACAGTGATTTAAAAACAATTCTATCTATTTTTGATACTGGCAGCCCGGTAAATTTGGTACGCGAATCTGAAGTGCCTTTTAACATTAATAAATTAGTAACGCAAACTGAATTTCGCGGTCTTGGTGGATCGAATATAAGTACTTTCGGAAAATTGAAATGTGAAATTTTTTTCGGAAATCAAGCACGTGTAATTGATTTACTCGTTGTTTCTGATGAAACTTTACCCATTCCTTTACTGCTGGGCCGAAATTTTCTTTCTGCATTTAATATTAGTTTATGTTTTATGGACAAATCGGTGAATTTCGAGAATAAATATGTCCTCAAAAACTATAACGCTGTTAAAGATTTATTTTTGTACACATTGAGTTCTAATATGTGTGAGGGAATGTCGGCACCATCAGTTAATGATATGCCTTCTGCTCTGTTGCTTGATACAGAATCATTGGTTGGGGGCATGCAATCTGGGAATGCGTGTGATACAATTAAAATATTTGAGCGACAATCAGAGTCAGAATTCGAGTTTGCTCAAAGGCGGATTATGGCTATAGACATACATAATGACGTTAATGAATTGAATATCAACCCTAAGCTGACAAGAAGTGACAAAGAAGTAGTTAGAAATATAATTGAGAAACAGTACTTAAAGTCGAAAACTGACGTTTGTCCATATGATTATAAAATGACGATTAGATTGAATAGTGACAACCGTTTCTGTTTTCGGCCACGTAGGTTGGCTATTGCGGAACGCACAGCTCTTAGGCAGATTATTAGTGAATTGTTGAAGAAGGGTATAATTAGACAGAGTGAATCGCCATATGCTTCGCCAGTTGTGATGGTTTCGAAGAAAAATGGGGAGTATCGGAAATGTGTGGATTATCGAGCATTGAACAAAATCACTTTACGCGATAATTTTCCGCTACCTCTTATCGAATCATGTATGGAATATTTAGGAGGTAAAAAATATTTTTCTACTTTGGATTTGAAAAATGGGTTTTTTCACGTAAAATTAGACGAAGATTCGAAAAAATATACATCGTTTGTAACACCCGATGGCCAATACGAATATAATTGTATGCCATTTGGCTTGAAGAATGCGCCTGCGGTTTTTCAGAGGTATATCTATTGCGGTTTGCGAGATTTAATCGAATCAGGGAAAATAATCGTTTACTTGGATGATATATCAATAGCAACGCTTACTTTTGAAACACATTGCAGTATATTAACTGAGGTTTTACAACGGTTAGCTGAGTTAGGACTGGAGTTAAATCTAAAAAAATGCAATTTTGCTTATGAGAGTTTAGACTACCTAGGATACACGGTTAATGAGAATGGTATACGTCCTAATGATTTACATCTACGAGCTTTGGCTCAATATCCTCAACCAAAAAATTTTAAACAGTTGCAGTCGTGTCTTGGGCTATTTTCGGAAATTTATTAGGGACTATGCGAAAATTGTGCACCCTCTGCAACGTTTGCTAAAAGATGGTAAAATTTTTAATTTCGATGAGTCTTGTAAGCAGTCCTTTTTTGAGTTGAGAGCAAAATTGACTACGCCTCCAGTTTTAGCGCTGTATGACCCACGTAATGAAACTGAATTACATACAGATGCTAGTAAGGTCGGATTTGGGGCTGTGTTAATACAAAAACAAAAGGATGGGAAGTTACACCCCGTTTTCTTTTTCTCTAAGGCTACTACGGCATCAGAATCTAGAATGCATAGTTTTGAGCTTGAGACGTTGGCCATCATTTATGCTCTAAATCGCTTCGATGTTTACTTAAGAGGCATTCCTTTCAAAATAGTCACCGATTGCAATGCTCTTGCACTCACTTTAAATAAAAAAGATATTAGTCCCAAGATTGCCAGGTGGACCCTGCAGATGGAGCTATACGATTATAAGATTTTACATAGGGGAGGCGTAACAATGGGCCATGCTGATGCACTGAGTAGATGTCATGAACAAACATTTTCGAATACCGGCCGTAACGATGTAGCACACAGAATTTGTTTGGATCCAGAAAGAATAGACTTTGCTCTGAACCCTATGAATTCTTCTGATATTATAACACCGATGCATAAAAATATAGGTTTTCTGTCTTCTATCCTCTGTAATACCGATATTCATACTGATAATAACAACAACACGGCCAATTCTCATAATGATAGAAACAAAGGCACAGCTGAAGTTCTTGCTGACGACCACGAAGATCTTGATATACCAAATGTTATACCATGTAAAACCATTAATGTATCTGACGAAGGAGAACTAGATTTCATGATTCAAGTCACTCAAAATAGGGATGAAGAAATCGTGGCTATGAGATTACGTTTAGAGAAGGAAGAAGTACATAATTTTAAGTTAGTAGATGGTGTAGTGTACCGAAAAGTTGATGGGGGTAATTTGTTATTGTGGGTCCCTTGTGAACTAGAGCAGAATGTTATTAGATTGGTGCATGAAAGAGTTTGTCATATGGGTATTGAGAAGACATACGAAGAAGTAAGGAGAAACTACTGGTTTAGGGATATGAAAAGAAATGTTGAGAATTTTATAAAGAACTGCCTGCGATGTATTATGTGTTCACCCCCAATTAGAATACATGAACAAAATTTGTACAACATTCCTAAAAATCCAGTGCCCTTTGACACGGTACATATTGATCATTTTGGCCCACTTCCGTCCATAACTTCTCAGCGAAAGCACATTTTAGTTGTAATAGATGCTTTCACAAAATTTGTTAAACTATTTGCGGTAAAATCGACAAGCACCAAGGAAGTTATTGCTTGCTTAGATAAATATTTTACGAATTATTCAAGGCCTAGACGAATTATCAGTGATCGGGGTACATGCTTTACTTCAGCAGAGTTTAGTTCATATCTCCTGGCTAATAATGTAACTCATATTCGAATTGCGGTAGCATCAGCACAGGCAAACGGACAAGTTGAAAGGGTGAACAGGGTACTAAGGATGATGTTAAGTAAATTAACTAGTCCACTAAATCACGCTAATTGGTCGCAAATGTTGACAAAAATTGAGTTCGCTATGAACAATCTTCAAGGCAAAGTGCTAGTAAATTATTATTTGGTGTTGAACAGCGTGGTACGACCATAGATTTTTTGACAGAATATTTAGAAAGGAAGAATTCAAATCATTGCAACCGTGACTTGGAGCGAATTCGAACTGACGCATCGGAGGCTATTTTAAAATCGCAGCAGAGAAATCTGAAATATTTTTTAGAAAGAAGCAAGCCCGCAAAATCTTATGAAGCGGGTGATTTTGTTGTCATTCGTCACATTGACACAACCATTGGGAAGAATAAGAAATTAAACGAAATTTTTCGAGGCCCTTACGTAGTTCACAAAGTTTTACCCAATGACCGATATGTTATACGAGATATAGAAAACTGCCAAATTACCCAGCTGCCATATGATGGAGTAATAGAAGCTTCTCGAATACGAAAATGGATAGATAATAAATTTGATTGAGGGCAATCAAAAATCAGGATGGCCGAGTTTTAATGTTCTATTGTTCTAGTTATTTATGTATGTGTTATGTATGTATGTGTATATATCTATTTGTTATTTGTACTAATTCTAAAGTATTACAATGTCTTCTATGTTTTGTTCTTAAACTGTATTATAATATAACGCCATCTATATGTAAGGTTAATTTTTCATATATTAATTTATAAGCTACTATGTACTTATAATTCAAATATTGAATTGACAAATGACTTGGAAAAAATAGAAAACGAGCATTATATAGAAAGCAACCGAGCCAAGAAGACGTGTTTTTTTCATTACAATATATATATATATATATATATATATATATATATATATATATATATATATATATATATATATATATATATATATATATATATATATATATATATATATATATATATATATATATATATATATATATATATATATATATATATATATATATATATATATATATATATATATATATATATATATATATATATATATATATATATATATATATATATATATATATATATATATATATATATATATATATATATATATATATATATATATATATATATATATATATATATATATATATATATATATATATATATATATATGTAGGATTGTGAGATTTAGCGATCTCTATAATTAAAAGAATGTTATTGTTTTATTAGTTTAGTTTATTAATTTATTTATTAAAAGGTAATTCTATTTATAAAGTTCATTATTTCATTAGATAAGTTTATTAACAATAGTTTTAAGGTTCAAATTAAGGATAATTTTTTTAAGATTCAAATTAACACATATTCATTTCCGAAACTTAAGGTCTAATCGTTTAGCACTTTTCTTTATAAGTCTATGTATAAAAAAATGGTTAACGCCACTATCACTATTTTATATTCTTTTCTTCTTACGCGCGAACACTCAGCACGCGTCTGCTCGCTTTTCCTGTCCAATTCACTCTCTCTTCTGTATATATATATATATATATATATATATATATATATATATATATATATATATATATATATATATATATATATATATATATATATATATATATATATATATATATATATATATATATATATATATATATATATATATATATATATATATATATATATATATATATATATATATATATATATATATATATATATATATATATATATATATATATATATATATATATATATATATATATATATGTATATATATATATGTGTTGATTTAGCTGCACGAACTGTCGACAACCTTCGTGAGGACAGGGGACTTCGTTGGTGCTGCAAAAACTGTATGGCTTATGATGTTGAATTTTTTACATTTTTCAAAAACTCAACTGCTAAGCTAGATGAAATAAATAATGATTTGATGAGCCTTTCACAAAAATTTTTAAAATATAAAGAAATATTGGAAAAACCCCCTCCGTTCTCCTAGAAATAAAAATAAAACTAAGATTGCAGGGGCTAACTGCAGTAGGGCAGAGAACAATGCACAACCAGCAACTTTAAATCCGATTCCCATTGTAGTGAATTCGCCTGTTATTCAGTCTCCTTCAGCTGAATGTCAGCCACAAACTTCGCAAACAGTACTAAATCTTCCATCTAATTCCTTAGCTCAATCCCAAACTGCTTTAAATAGTCATGCTCCGTCTTTTACTGCTGATAGTGAACCTGTATTGCTGAAAGTTATCTTGCCAAAAAAGACAATTTTTGCCGCCCGTTTTGCCTCTGAAACTACAACTGAAGCAGTAACTAAATATGTAAAACAAAAAATCCGCAGTAATATTGATGTTACTGTTATAAAATTCAAATATGCTGAACGTAGAAGTAAATCTTCATTCAAAATAATTGTTCCAGAAGAATATTTTGAATTAATAGTTAATTCTGTCTTTTGGCCACCTAATGCCATTATTCATGAATATATTTATAAGAATGAAAACCGTTCTGATATTGCCTACCTTCCGGCTGAAAACAATGTTTCAAAAAACTAGCTGAGCTCTCAACTAATAGTTCGATAAATATTGTGTACCAAAATGTTCGTGGACTAAATACAAAACTCACATCGCTTTACGCAAACAGTTTCGATTTCACACATCACATTATTACTTTTACCGAAACCTGGTTGAACAAATCAAAAAATATCAATGATGCCGAAATATTATGTTCTAAATACAATTTATTCAGACATGATCGCCCACTCAAACTTGGAGGTGGAGTTCTTATTGCTGTGCTAAATATTTGTCCTTGTAACCGCATTGATACCTCAGTTTACGAAAATATTGAATTTATTGCCGTCAAAATCAAGTTTTTGAAAAAAATTTTGTATATTACTTGCTCTTACGTTCCTCCTAACTCACCGTCCAGTATTTATGATGAACACATTTCTGCAATTAAAAGTATTCTCCAACTGACTAATCCATCAGATATCTTGGTAATACTTGGTGATTTTAATCTTCCTAATTTGTTGTGGAATAAACCTTCTGAATTAAATTATTTGATTCCTACTTCATCCAGCGAGTTTATTAAGTCACTGCTCAACTTTGGTCTTTTTCAAACTAATCATATTCACAATAGTAGTGGGAGAATTCTAAACCTCGTCTTTACTAATCAACCACTGGATACTCACATATATAGATCAGTTCCTATAACAAATCCTGAAGATCGCTACCACCCCACGATTGAGTCTGAAATTTATTTTCCCTCTCTTAAACCTGCCCTGCAGATAAACAAATGCAACGTGGGACGTAGAAAAATCTACTGTTTTGCTCGCACAAATTATTCAAAACTTAATGACATGCTACACAATGTTAATTGGAGCTCTATAATTTCTGGAAGTAATTTTGATTACATATTATCTAACTTTTACACTGTACTACACCACTGCATCTCAGAAACAGTTCCACAGATATTTAGTTTGAATAATAAAGGTCCACCATGGAATAACTGCTATTTGATTCGAGCAAAGAATAAGAAAAACAAATTTTATAAAAGATACAAAAAATCTGGATCCTTAATAGATTTCCGTAATTACTCCATTGCGCGTTCTGAGTATAATATTTCAAACAAATTAGCATACAATAACTATTTAGCTCGCATGAGATTACAGTTGAAAACTAACCCTAAATCGTTTTATAAATTTGTGAATTCAAAACGCCGTTCTTGTGACTATCCCAAATACTTGAAATATGGTTCCTGTAGTAGTGATGATGATACACTCATCAGCAATATGTTTTTAGATTTCTTCGCAACAACATACTCCAAAAGCACATTCGATTACAATTCTACTTATCAGTTTAATTTAAAAAATTCATCTGGCATAACTTTTCCATTCATTGACAGTGAAACCGTTCTTTCAAATTTAAGATCACTTAAATCTTCTTATTATCCTGGTCCGGATGGAGTTCCTAGCTGTATTCTCAAATATTGTGCAGAGTCCTTGTATAATCCACTTATGATAATCTATAACAAGTCTTTTGATCTCTGTTACCTTCCTCCTGAATGGAAAAAATCGTTCATTATCCCTTTGTTTAAATATGGAAGCAAGTTTGACATATCAAACTACAGAGGAATTGCTAAGCTAAATGCTATTCCAAAACTGCTGGAAAAAATTTTGACTAGTTGTCTATCTCACCAAATATCTTCATTGATATCAACGTATCAACATGGCTTTTGTAAGTCACGTTCCACCACTACTAACATTTTGGAGTTTACTACTATCGTAAATGATAGATTTTTAAGTAGCAAGCAAACGGATGTAATTTACACGGATTTTAGTAAAGCATTTGACAAAGTAAACCACGACCTGTTGTTACACAAGCTTTCGTTAATGGGATTTAGCAGTACAACCCTTAAATGGATTCGTTCATATCTGTCCAACAGAACCCAACAAGTCAAGTTTAGAAACGTTTTATCGATAAATTTTGATGTTCCTTCTGGTGTTCCCCAAGGAAGCCATCTTGGCCCGTTGTTATTTACCCTTTTTATTAATGATCTGCCCTCTGTTGTCTTGCACTCAAGAATTTTAATGTATGCTGATGATGTTAAACTATTTAAACACCTAAATAACCCCAAAGACCAACTTCTACTTCAAGCCGATATCAATAAACTACTACCGATTTGGGATTCATCCTTGATCATAAGCTGGATTTTCGAGATCACATTGCGCTAACTGTTAACAAGGCTTGTGGAGTTCTTGGATTTATGAAACGATGGTCTAAAGAATTTTCAGACCCTTACATTACAAAGCAACTTTACTTGATTCGCCCTATTCTTGAATATGGATCAATTATATGGGATCCTTACTTCACCATTTACATAAATAGTATTGAATCTATCCAAAAACAATTTCTTATTTTCTGTCTACGGGGTCTTGGATGGAACTCGTATGTGCTGCCATCATATGAAAGTAGGCTTGGACTGATTAAATTACCAACTTTGAAAAGTAGTCGAACCATGCTTAGTATCTCTTTCCTCCTTGGATTGATTCGCGGTGAAGTTGATTCAAAGTTTCTGCTGAGCAAAATAAATTTCTGTGTACTAACAAGAGCAACCCGTAACTATCAACTAATAAGTCTAGATTATCACAGGACCGTCTATGCTAACAATGATCCCTTTCGTCGCATATGTGAAATATTCAACAAATTTTATCATATTATCGATATCTCTGAATCTAATGATGTTCTAAAACGAAAAATAATTTTGTACTTAAATACGTAATTGTACTCCTTTATATTTTTTCTTTAGTCTGTAAGGACTTATAGTCTATAGACTTAAATAAATAAATAAAAAAATAAATAAATAAATAAATATATATATATATATATATATATATATATATATATATATATATATATATATATATATATATATATATATATATATATATATATATATATATATATATATGTATGTATATATATATATATATGTATATATATATATATATATATATATATATATATATATATATATATATATATATATATATATATATATATATATATATATATATATATTCTTTTTCTTAAGTACGGAGAGATGTTCGTAATATTTCGCTCCCACAATATCTAAATATCTTGTATTATTATGCAAATGTGCCTTAAATAGCCACACAGCGATTCTTACTAATATTGTAAATGTGAAAATAACTCAGTCCGTCTGTCTGTTATCTTTTCACGCCTTAGCAGCTGAACCGATTTGGATGAAATTCGGTATGCAGATACCTTGAAGTACGAGAGTCCTTATATGCTTTAACCACTCAGCCACCGTGGTTAAAACAGCAGATCATAATACGGCATGAACTATACTCGATGTACAAATGTACAAACCTAAAACCTAATATAATTTCTTAATAAAACGTTTATATATATATATCATTATAAATACAACTTCAGTTTTATATAAACTTATAAACTTTTAGTAAGCCTGATTTAAACCTTTATGAATACGTCTGTTAGTGTAGAATTGTAAATAACGGACACATTAAAAGTAGTCAAAAACATTTTGAAATTGTTTTGCAGATTTCTGAAATTTGTATTGTTTACTTTGCCAGAAAAGGAAAAAAACATTTTCTAAATCAATTTATAATAAAAGCATTTATGCAAATTTTAATGCAAATTGTTGGTAAATATTGCACTTGTAATCATACAATTACATTTGAATAACTGGCAAAGCGTAAGAAGTATTGTATCCTATAATAATGTGAGCAAGTGTGTATGTGCTCTACCTACATACATACATATTTACGTTAAACTATAAAAGTTTCTGTTTTTTGTTGAAAAATACGCAACACCTGTGTTTCAAGTTTTTGCCTCATTTTCTTATGCAAAACTCAAAACAATACCAAAGTTCTTGTGTCATCATAAAAAGCCGCAAAATCTAAACAAAATAACACCAACCAACATTAATGTTTGTTGTGCTCGTACTTTCTCATGGTGCACATATGTTTTCGACTGCACATGTGAAAGATAAACTTTTTCTTGGGCATAATTTTTGCTTTCAATATAATTCTTAAGAACCATTTCATTCAGTCTGGCTGGGTATAAATTTTTATTGAATAGGTTGTAGTAGTGTCATGTGCCTCCTTAAAATCCTTTTTTGTTTTGTTTCATATTTGTTGTACGAAGTAGTTTGGAAATGTGTTGTTGTCTGTAAGTAAAATATTAAAATTTTTTTGTTCAGTGCAACAGAAACAGTTTTCCTTAAACAGCTTTTAGTTACAATCTTGTTTAGGTTTTAGGCTTCTTGAAATTGATTCAATAATGTTTTTACATTTTGTGTCCTTTACATTTTGAGGCTGAATTTGCGTCTGGTTGCCTGTACAAAAGTATTTGTCTTGTGGCTAACCAGAGAGTAAAGAAGAGTACGAACGAGTAAAATGAAAGTTCTATTGCCACATAAAGTGCATCTGTTGCATGAGATGATGGTTGGTCATTGGCAAAGAGTTTATTTATTGATTGCATACATAAATTGTTTAGTTAAATATTTTTGCATTTAAGGTTATTTAAGTTGTATAAATAAAATTTCCATAATGGGAATTTGTTTTTGGAAGAATATTAAGTTTGTAGAGTATAATTGAATCAACATTATATGAATGATAACCAACAAAACGATTTAATAAGGATGCCTATCGCAGCAAGCAAGGAAAACTGATGTCACTTGTGAATATGAAATGTATATAAAACGTCGTGTGTTTGTTTGTTTGTTTATACTAGGTTGATCGAAAGGTCTTACTAAAACCGGGGTTTTTAAAAAGTTTGTTTTTGGAGTATCGAATAAACCGGTTTCTTTAATCCGGTTACCGGCATTGATAATAATTAAATATTATATTTTTGGTTTTATTTTTAACGAGACATGTGAGGAGTATCTCCAAATAACAAATACGAGGTCTGAGCAAAAATAACCGTTGTTTTCAAATTTCCTGAGTTACGGAAGTTCGATTTTTTTCTATTATGTTGGTACATGCGTATGTCTGTTATATATGTTGGCAATATCAGCAATTTTCATACCCTTCACAAAAATGTAAAGGGTATATATAAGTTGCAATTTCTACAATTTGCATTTCCGACCCTATAAAGTATATATATATATATATATATATATATATATATATATATATATATATAGTATATATAATATATATATATATATATATATATATATATATATATATATATATATATATATATATATATATATATATATATATATATATATATATATATATATATATATATATATATATATATATATATATATATATATATATATATATATATATATATATATATATATATATATATATATATATATATATATATATATATATATATATATATATATATATATATATATATATATATACACATATATATATATATATATATATATATATATATATATATATATATATATATTCTGAATCAGAATTAATGAAAAAGTCGACTAAGCGATGTCCGTCTGTCCACCTTTTCTGAGAAAACTATTAGACTTAGAAACTTTTTTCTTTCACCATTCTTTTACCCCATTTTACTCTTCAAACAAATGGATTAAAGAAACTGTATTAATGAGACTGTACTGAACTGTGTTAATAGAAATGTGTTTGGATAATTAGCGATTATAGTTAAGGCCGGGGCACATACAATCCGTCGTACTTTGTCCGTCTCTTTTATCAACTGACATCACGTGTACAAAGTATGAAGTTGGCACAATCAGCACTTTGATAACGGATATAAAACCAACTGCATTTTACTTTAGCTTGATTAAAATCTTTGAATTTATATTTCAGACACAGCACACAAAATCTAACACAATTTTTTTTCAATTTATTTAATTTTTGAACGAAAAATTATATTAAAATATACAAAAAATATTACCACATAGTTGTCAAAGCTCTCAACGTACGTTAAAAGTTGAAAGTTGCTCAACTTTAATACTTTGCGTTGACGGAGAAGTACCGAATGTGACAAAGCTCATAAGCCTACATGTATTTCAACTTAGCTGTCAGTTGAAAAAGGCAAAGTATAACGTACGACGGATTCTATGTGCCCCGGCCTTTAGTCACAGCAACGGGCGTTGAGGTATGATAACGGTTTTATTTTTGGCCAAAAACTTATGTACAATCATCAATGTGTGTGTTGGTGCGTTGTCATGACAATACTGTACGTTTCTGACGGATTGCTTAACGCAAACGGCGCATAACATCAAAGTAGTTTTCCTTATTGACCGTACGACCTTGTAGCAAGAATTAATGATGCACCACGTCATTGCAGTCGAAGAAAACAGTGAGCAAAACCTTCACATTTGGCTTTTTTCGGTCTTGGCTTTTCTGAACGCTTTTATTAGGAATATTGGGCTTTGGTTTCAATGCCATAGCCATACACCCATGGTTCGTCACCAGTTATGACCTTTTTGAGGAAATATGGAAGATCGTTGACGATGTTCAACAGCCCCTGAGCGATGTTGTTTTTGCTTAAAATCTAGCCATTTTGGAACAATCTTCGCTGTCGCACGTGTCATGTCTAAAACATCCGTAAAGCTAAACTCTGATAGTGATTCCATGCTTATCCAAAATAATTTTCTTCTCTGCTTCAATGTTGTCGTCGGTTGTTGACGCGCTCGGGTGACCAGAACGAGCATCGTCTTTGACATCTTCTCGGCCTTCCTTAAACCGGTTATACCACAATTAAGCTTGTGTTTGATCATAGTAGACTCGCCAAGCGCCACAGTCTATATTTCAAATGTCCTTGTGCATTTAGTTTAGTTTTTTACATAAACGTTAACACATTTTCCCAGAGATATAAATATTAATTTATTGAATTTTTTTGAGCTTTATATCATTTTTTATATTAGATTAGAATTAGAAACTTAAGAAAGCAAGAACTTGAACTAAAGCCCGATGTAGAAATGTAATCCTTCGAACCGGATTACGTAAAGCGTAGGGCCATTGCTGCTAGATTATAATGTCCAAGGAGAACGACTCAATTTCGGAGGTGGTTACTCCTCCAGGACACAGTCCAGATTCGAGGTTAATAAAGATCATTGTTATCACGAAAGAAAAGAAATTCCAGTTTTATTTTAAATCTTTCTGCTCAAATTTTGCTTTGCAAACAGAAAAAAGCTTCTGTTTTCTAAAAATTTAATACAGTTTCTTTGATCCATTTTTTCGAATAGTAAAAGATCGAAGAGCACACCAAAACACGGCTTACGTTTTTATCTGTAAAATCGAACTGACAATTCAAAATGGCTGATATTGCCAACATATACAAGTATAACAGACATGTGTACCAACATAACAGAAAAAAAGTCGTACATACGTAACTCACAAAATTTGAAAATAACGGTAGTTTTTAAATCAGAGCTCGTATATACATAAATAATATGTAAATATTTGCAAATCACAACCAAAATCAACAATTGAAATTTAAACTTCTGAATTATAAACAGCTGCTTTTTGCATGTCAGTGGTGCCGCTTACAATTTTTTTAGCTGTTTCTAAAGCTATCAACTAAGATGCGAAGAGTTGTGAAAACTAAAATAATTTATATATAAATGATGAGTTTTGTAGCGACTACGAAACAACTAGTTATCCCCCAGATTAAAAAATTTGATTATTATTTTTCTTGCCGTCTTCAATCAAAAATTATTGATCACAGAAGATGTGTATTGTAAAAAAAATCCTTCTTAAGAAAAACTTGAACTGAAGCCCGATGTACAAATGTACAAAAACCAAAAATATAATTTAAAAAAATTATAAAGCTCAACAAAAATTCAATAAATTAAAAGAAAATATATTGCTCTGCACCACATAATCAGTGACTTTTTCAACGGCATACTCAAGTACTCGTATTCAGGTTAAACGTTTTAAAAAAAACTTCAACTCATTTTGACAGAAAGTCCAACAAAATTTCTAACAGAATTTCTTCACAATCATTTTTCCGCGTTTGTCTCATTTAAAAAATAAAAATAAAACTTTTTAAATAAAATGCCAAAATAAAAATTTCTCAAAACGTTTAACCGTCAATCATGCAACACTTCATTTTACATTCATTCTCTTGCTTTAGTATTTTAATTTTATTTAAAATAAAACAATGTTGACGTCAAGAAAAGTGTAAAAAGTTCTTAAGAAAATTCCTTATTACAATTTTCAAATTCCTCAAGATAAACATTGCACTTGAATGTGCCAGAAGATGACAATGTACTGACTTAATGAGTCTTTAATTACATGTCGATTAGAAGCAACTGACTGAGCAAAGAACAGTTTTAAGGCGAATAAAAAATGTAATAAAAAACGTAAACGAATGACATGGATGCGATTAATTAAAAGCCGGAAATTTATTGTGATGATTTGCTTGAGATGAAGCAGAACAGAGGGAAAGCAGTAAATGACTAAAATAGAATTTTCATGATCATCGTCAAGAGAAAAGGAGTGTTTTCTTTACTTTTATTTTTTAGGAAATTAATTAAAAATTTGGTGCTGAAGACTTTTGCGTTTTTTTTAATTAAAGTTTTTTTTTTCTTTTATGTTTGCAATATACAAAAGTTATGAACAAATGAACACATGCGAGTATATCGCATTGAATCAAACTAAAGGGTATTAAGTCAAAATTTTAAAATTTTCAGTAGAAGTAAAAATGTGTTTGTGATTACAATTTAAGAGAATTTTGAAGTCCGTATACATACGTAGTAAACAATGTTCATTTAAAAATATATTTATGTTGTTTTTCTTTTAAATGTTTGGAATTACTAAAAAGCAGCAAATATTTTTTGAGTTAAATTCAATTTTCTGAAACTTTTTCATTATAAAAATTTTATCAAGAGTCAGTATCAGCTCAAAATACAAATTTATATTAAACAATTTGATTCTTTTTATATTGAATACAGGATCAAATCGAAATAGTTCCTCTCTTATAAAAACTTCGGATTCACTTTTATTTCAAATTTTGTATTAGCTTAAAATAATACCGTTTTGTTAATAAAAAAATTGATCGTGACATCATCATGAAAATGGATTCAAATGTAGTTTTCGAGAAAAAAGATTTACATCAGCAACTGCCTTATCTGATGATGGACCAATTCCACGGAGTGAATTTTTCACGATTCACCACCGCCCCCGTGTGGCTTGCTAGGCTCACACAGGTAGCAATTCTTGTCATATGATTGCGGTCATATGAGCAACTCTTGTTGAAGAGTTCGGGCCCTCTAATCCTTCCTGTACGCAATTTCCCAGCAGTCAATGGAGGACAAGGCTTAATGAGTTGGTAGGCCGAAGCCCACTAAGAGCATCAGCCCTTAAACCAACTCACCCGTCAACCATTACCACTGGTTCCTTACAATACAGGTATCTATTGTATAGGGAGATTGTTAGTCCCCGAAAAAAGCCACACACCAAACAATTATCATGGATACTAACACTCCCTTCCTGCGTTTTAGGTTTCAACCACAGCCAGAACGTTTCAGCCAAGGTAGGCACCTCAACCATGATCAGCTCAGGTCGAACCGCAAGCAGAACCACCCGGGGGCCATGCTGATTTATACCCTTGGTAAGGGTTTCGGAAGCCAACACAACATAAGTCATGTGGCTTCCTAGAGTTTTGTTTACCGCACCAAACGAGGGACCCCTTCCCCTCTTTTTCCCCGAAAAACAGAGCGCCCAAGTTAGGAATGCGCCAAGGCAAAACCTGTTCCCCGGGGGGAAGAAAAAAGATACAGATGATAGATACTACTAAGCTGATCAATTATTCGCCTTATTTCTAAAACTAGTTTTTGAATGATTTGGACGCACACATATATGGCGCTAGTTTTATTGCAGTCCCATTTTTTCAGTTAATACTAGCCTTCAAAAGACAGGTGCTAAAATTTCATGATATTCTATTCATTAATTTGTGAGTTATGGCGCCAGGAGTGTCGCAATGGATCAAAAACAATTTCGTGTTTTCATTGTGATCTGGCGGGTTATCATGGTGCAAAATCTATGATCGTTTTTTCCACAATTCTGTGCGTTTCTGACGAAATGCTTCACGCAAATGGCGCATAACTTCAAGGTAGTATTCCTTATTGATCGCACGACTTTGTGCCAAGAATTCATGATGCACCACGCCATTGCAATCGAAGAAAACAGGGAGCAAAATATTTACATTTGACCAAATTTGATGTGCTTTTTTCGGTTTTGGCTCTTCTGGACGCTTCCATTGCGATGATTGGGCTTTGGTTTCAACGTCATAGCCCATCATTTGTCACCAGTTATGATCTTTTTTAGGAAATCTGGCTCGTCGGTGACGATGTTCAGCAGCTTATGAGCGATGTTGTTTTTGCCATAAAATTTACTAATTTTGGAACAATCTTCGCTGCCACACGTTTCATGCCTAAAACATTCGTAAAAATTGCATGGCATAAGCCAAACGATATGTCAACATCATCAACAACCTCTCTGATAGTGATTCGACGATTATCCAAAACCATTTTCTTCACTGCTTCAATGTTTTCATCGGTTGTTGGCGTGTTTGGGTGACCAGAACGAGCATCGTCATTGACACCTTCTCGTTCTTCCTTAAACCGATTATACCACAATTGAACTTGTGTTCTGCTCATAGTAGACTTGCCGAACGCCACAGTTAACATTTTAAATGTCCTTGCGCATTTAATTTAAATTTTTACACAAAACTTAATACAATTTTACAAAATTGAGGGGGAAAAAATCATGGATTTTGCACCATGATAACGCACCAGCTCACACACTTTTATTGCTTTTTTATCTTGGACCAGTACTCAGGGAATGACCCCTACATATGCAGTGCATTGTAGCGAAACTAGGAAAATAGGTTGTGAAGAGGGAGAAAGTGGGAGTAGTGTTTGTGAACATTTGAGTTGAACTTTCCAACGCTATAACAGATAGGAAACGCGTCTGCAGGCAACTTGTTCCACAGACGAAGCGTACAGCTGAAAAACGAATTCTCTTTGTAATGCGTAGTACGATTCCCCGATCAAGAAACCACAAATGGATGAGCTCTGGACGATGAACGCTTGCTACGTTAAAAAGTGGCGCGTTTCGGGAACAATATCCCTAATATCGTCAGGGCAAAATCCATTGTAGTAACGATAGAACAAAGTACATAAATTTTTGGCCAAAATCAAAACCGTTAACATGCCTCAACCACCGTACTCACCCGACTTGGCTCTCGCTGACTTTTTTCTCTTTCGAAAAATAAAGACACCGATGAAAGGAACGCGTTTTGCTACGATTGAGGAGATAAAAGAAAAATCAAAACAGGAACTGTTGGCGATACCGAAAAGCGCGTTTCAGAAATTATTCGAGAATTGGAAAAAACGCTGGCATATTATTGATGACTAAATAGATAATTTTTGAAAAAATGTAAAATAATGGATATTTTTTTATCATAGTTCTACTCTTTGCATTACATAACTAATGTGATTGGCACACCGGGATATAATACACTCTTTCTTGTTATTGCTACAGATTTTCTAACCGCTCGTTAATACCGACTTGAAAGTCGGCTCTTTTGAGAGGACAAATATTCAGGCTAGCTTTTCTTAAGGAGCCAAATAAAATGAGAAACTTATCTTGGATTCCGTTTACTGAATGAATATGAAAGTGAGACTAGACTACTACAGCTTTGAGACTACAATGTATCTACTGATATCGATTAAATTGCAACTTTTAACTCTTTAAGTTGAAAAATAGAATTGTTTTCTTGAATAACATTGTCTTAAATGTGCATCATTTAGTTAAAATTTTATTTAACAACAGCAGTTGTTGCACATGTCACTCGGTAATCTTATTAAATAAACATGTACTCGTATACTCGCACTTACATATCAATCATATTTTGTCTAAAAATTTTTATTTCAGGCACTAAATTTAAGCAAAAACAAACACGTTCCGTAGAATACCATATAGAAAAAATATATAAATAAATAAATAATTCAAAAAATATTTTAATCTAGAAAAATTACAGTCATCACAACAAGTTGAAAGTGAACACAGATGATATGACATGTTAACATGACATGTCATAAATATCAACAATTTGCACTTAATAAATAAATAAATAAATGAATGAATGAATGAATGAATATATAAAATTCAATTTGCAGTGACAGCCCGAACACAATGTAAAGGAATGAGAAGGCCTTTTCGTTAATTCCTTATTAAATGGAAAGTCATAAAGAATGCATATCGTAATTTTACAAGCTTTTTATTGAAAGTGAATAATTACGACTTCGCAATTATATACTGTGAATTTTATCTTGATCTTAATTTTTTGACCATTTTTTATTAAATTAAATTGAAATGTTGTTTTAAGATTGAGGTCGGTTTTGTTCTTTATATAAAAATGTTTTAATGAATTTATTGTTCGATATTTCGTCATTTATCAAATAAAAAACGAAACGGAAAAATTAAATAGTGACGTATTCGGCCACGACACAGAATTCACTTCCGTTCGGAAAAAAAACGAAAATTTAAAACTTTTTCGGAATGAAAACAATTCTATAAGATAATACTAGTTTCATTCTTGCGATTAGAAATGATCTCATTCCGAAAATTTTTTTAGTTTTTCGTTTTTTGAAGAAGTAACAAAAGAATTCAATTCCGTTTCCAAACAGAATTAAGCTCTGTGACATGGCTGATTATCCATGAATATTATGGCTCCTATTACTGCGATATAATGTCTATCAATGAAATGTCATATTGCGCTACAATTGTATGGTAAACATTTGGCAAATAAAATCGAATTATTTCTACCGTAATAAAAAAATGGAACAAATAAAATCAATATGTCCTAATTATGAGTTTTAGAGTATAAGTGGATTTAGGAAAAATGGATGAAAAACACGTGCTTCAACAAAAAATGTATATAAAATTGTTTACCGATTTGTCTGACACTTGTAGTCCAACATTTGTGTTTAAAAACAATGGACGCGCCAACAATTGAGCCTAGATCATAATAATAGCTATTCTCCGCTAGTAGATTTAATAAATAACAAGTCAAGATCTGGGTGATATTTTTTTTTAATAATTCAATTATTTATTGTATCTTCTAAAAGAACTAACAATAAGTATGCAAATCTTAAAAATAAAAATTCATTAATTAATATAGGAAAAAAGAATTAATTAATATTGAAAAATTTTATTTACTTAGGTCCAGCCAATGCTAGACGAAAAGTTGTTTCTTGCGTGTATTTTGTTGATAAATCACCTTTCCAACGCTCTGATCACCTTTCCAACGCTCTGATGGGCGATAATGCTTAAAATTGGTGCCGAGTTTTCTTAACTTTCACTTCAAATATCATTTTCATCTCTCTTTTTTGGGTTTCACTTACAATTAAGCAAACAAAATTTATTTTGTATAGAAAATTTGCATTTGTATAAAAAACTTTATAAAGTTTTATACACTCGTTTTCAAATATTCTTAAATAATTCAAGCATCACGATAATGTTCGCTTCAAATAGGCTATTCGTTTATTTGAAGCGTACCAGGACCGCTATTGCTTATAAAGCTTTTGTTTAAAAGTTTCAAGCCAACAAGACAAACAGCCATTATTTCGTGCAAAAAAAAACGGAATTTTTTTAAAAATAGTGTGGTTATTATTTGGCTGGACACCTTTTCTGAGTTGAAAATATACGTCACTATCCGAATTCAATCCGAAAATGGGTGCTGATGAGTAGTGCAGCGACCACGAAACAGCTAGTTGACCTCCAGCTTCAAAGATTTAATTATTATTTTTCTTGTCTTCTTCAATCAAAAATTATTGATCACAGCATATTTGTATTGTAACAAAAAAATCCCTCTTAAGAAAAACTTAAGAAAGGAAAAGCTTGAACTAAAGCCCGATGTACAAATGTACAAAAACAAAAAAAAAATCTAATTAAAAAATTATGTAAAGTCAAACAAAAATTCAATAAATTAATAATATAAAAAATATAAAGATATATTTAAATATTTGACAGTGCTGAATGAAATAAAATTTTATATTGAGAAATTTACGTTTTCTGAAAAACAAGTAAGAGTGTGGTATATTCGGCTGGGCCGGAACTAAAATGCTCTTCACGATATTCACGTAAAAGAAAAACAAGTTGTTTAAGTTGGCTTATGCGACATTTCAATGAAAAAATCGGTTTAGGCTGTAGCACGGGTATATATGGACCGATATCGCAAATTTTAATTTCCAGTATTTATCTAACTTTCTTTTATTACCACAATTGCTTTCAAGCAAAAAAAAAAATTATTTCATGATAAAATCGGTTTGGACTATATGCTGGGATATATATATATGGCCCGAAATTTTCATTTTCTATATATTAGTAACCTCCTTTAATAATCAGAGTTGTTTTTAAGAAAAAATTTTTTTTCATGGAAAAATCGGTTTAGACTAAATCTTGGTATATTTATATAGCCCGATATCGGACATTTTCGTTTTCTATACATGGTAACCTCCTTATATTAACAGAACTACTTTTAAGCAAAATGGCTTACGCGACATTTTAGTGACAAAATCGGTTTTGAATACATCTCGGGTATATATGAATCGATATCGGATATTTTCCTTTTTCCATATTTCAATAATCCTCTTTTATACCCAGAACTGTTTTTAAGCCAGAAAAGCTGTCTAAGTTAGCTTATGCGACATTTTCATTGAAAAATTTGGGCTATAGCTCTGATATATATGGACCGATAACCTAGAAAATTGTTTGCTGCCCTCTAATTGCCATGTTTATTAATTGTGTGAAGTGTGAAGCTACTAAAGATTAGAATATGTTTATTTCGCCTTTTTATTACAAACAACGCCGAACAAAAAATTCAAAAACCGTTATTATGTACAGAATATCTTTAAAAAAGGCCATGGATGATTGTCCTTGGATAAATTGTATATATAATTGGACGCGCTTTAAAAATTTATTTCTTATGATACCCATATATTATATATTGGTAAGGAAACAGATTCTCAAATTGACATGCAAAAATGGACCATTTTTCAAAATATTCCAGCTCACAAAGGTCATCTTAAAATATACATTTGTATGGTTACATTTTGACCTTTGCGGACTCCTCAATTGCAAAACGAAATAATAGCTCTATTCACAGTCTCGTGCAAATGGTATTGCATCATTGCATTTGCAAAAAGGTTTAGCATATTTTTACTCTACACTAACAAAATACACAGCAATGCACTTGCTAGCCTTATGTGCATATGAAATACTTAAAACCTATAGTTTTTATTTGTTCTACTTATGCACAAGTTAATTGCAAATCGACAGCTGACAATCAGCGATCCAAGCCAATTAGTTCGTAAAAGCGTTTAGTTGCTGTCGCTCATCCCGCATTCAAATAACACCAATCGATGTCTTTATTTAACTTAAAATCGCCTTTTCTATTAAAAAGTCCATTAACTGCTCCATAAAGTTTTTTTGGTATATTTATTTTTGATTAAAATTTCAGCAAACTATTTTCTACTCTAATTATCAATCAGCTGTGAATTTCGTGCTTTGAAAAAAGTAGTGCAAACAGAGGGGGTTCAAAATTGATATCATATACTTATTTGCAATTGCATAAATTTGTAATCACAAATGCACAAGATTGTGATTGCACAGTACTTAAATATTTCACAACTTTATTTACACTTAGCTCCACTGAGTATTAACATACTTGACTAGCTTACTTTTTATATCCTAGAGGGTATATATACATAAGTTTGTGATTCCGTTTGTAGTTTCATAGCCATATACCCATACCCATACATCCACGATTCGCCATACGTCCATGACATAACGTTTCTGAGGAAATCTGGATCGTCGTTGAGGATGTTCAACAGCTCCTGAGCGATGTCCTTGCGACGTTGTATTTGCTTGGAAATTTTGGAACAATCTTCGCTGCCGCATGTTTAATGCCTAAAACATCCATAAAAATTGCTTGACATGAACCGATGGATATGCAAATAACATCAGCAACCTTTTTGATAGTGTTGCGACGAATCGGCTGTTGACGTGCTCGGGCATCGTCATTGACATCTTCTCGTTCTTCCTTAAACCGATTATATCATAACTGAACTTGTGTTCTGCTCATAGCAGACTCGCCAAATGCCACAGTCAATATTTCAAATGTCCTTGCGCATTTAATTTCATTTTTTTTACACTAAACTTAATACAGTTTCTTTGATCCATTTTTTTGAATAGTAAAATATCGAAGAGCACACCAAAACACGACTAACCTTCTTATCTGTCGAAATCAAACTGACAATCTGAAATGTTGTCAATATCCAACATATACGAGTATAACAGACATGTGTACCAACATAACAGAAAAAAATGCGAAAATCGAACATGCGTAACTCAGGAAATTTGAAAATAACGGTTATTTTTTGATCAGACCTAGTACAGTTCGTATTTCTCTCTCCATTGCAGGCTAAATGAACAATTGGGAAGCACTAAAAAAATGCTAAGTCGAAAATGTTGCCACTATATCTAGCACTGAAAGTGCTAAAATGGACAGACTGGTTCTCATATATTAAGAATTCGGTCGACTGTGTTGGATAGACTAGTAAGTATTGCCAGAACCCCAATTAGTACACTATTACTACGTTTATACGCAGCTTATTCACAAATAAAAACTATTTGCAAATAACTAACTCACTGTTTATTAGAGCTGTGTCGTTCATGAACGAACGGGTTAAATTGAACGGATCATCTCGTTGAACGTAGTGAGCCGGTCATTAAACTGACCACTTTTCGTTCAATAGTGAGCCGTTCAATTTGGGTAGCTTTCGTCCAAATATCTTTCATTCTTTTTGTGTCATGTTCATGTTTGTTTTTGTTGTGTAGTTTAATTAAAGTTGGGGTTGTTTTTTCTTTATATTATTTTAAATTATCTGAAATAAAACAAATATCGATAATGAAAATAATCAAAATTTATCACACCGAAATGGTTTTTATTTAAAATTATTTCTTCTCTTTAAAACAATAGTTTTTTTTATCACTTTATCATTTTTTATTTTGCTATCTTGTTTTGTTCATTTTCGAGTGCTGTGTTGATAATCGACCGAAAAATTTTAATGTTGGCAGCGTGCCATTGGTTCAAAGTGACCGATTGAACGAAATGAGTGAACGGATCAGTATTTTGTAACTGAACGAAAGTGACCGGTCACTAAAATGAACGACCCGGGACAGCACTACTGTTTATGCGCCAATTTGTATATGGAAAAGCTTTATTTTTTTCGTATCGAATATGTTCAAAATATAAATAATTGGTAGCATTGTATTTTGATTACTGAAGTTATAATAAAAAAATTAAAATTAAATGTTTTTTGTAATTCAATTAAACCAAAAATTATTAAAAATGAAAAATGTTGAATATTTGCTTCTATACGTAGTTTTCACCATATTTCATGTGTGCCATATCGAGGAAATCCTTGAAGTTGTGGAGAAAAGTGGCAACTTTGCATGTTTTATTTGCAGATAAGTTTTTAGTCAATAATTGTTTTCGTGAGTTAGCTAATCGCAAATAAAAATGTTATTTACTGTTTATAGGGCAATTTGTGTTATTTACAATATTTTTATTCGCAAACATACACGTAGCACGTATAAACGTAGTATATGTTAAAGAGTAATTATACACAAGTATTGTTAGAGGCATGTCATTTAAACGCCTGCAGGGGTTTACCGCTGAGAATACATACTTCCTCATGGCTCCACACAGACATGCAATTGTTAATGTAAATAATATTGCATTTGTTTGCAAACACGAATTTTTCAACAAATTATTTTTATTTTCACCGTTAAAGTTATTTTTTTTTAAGCCAATTGAGCTATAAAAATCTTTTTATGCAAATATAATCGACCCACAAAGAATAACATATTTTTACATCTAGAATCGCAAATATTAAATGAAAATAAATTGAAGTTGAAATATTATATTTTTATGCCAAACGCAATTCAAAGTGAACCACGAATTCTGCAGCAAAATAATGTACTCGTACTTACTTAAATTGCAGTGCAAATGATATCAAACCCTGTTGAAAGGTCAGAAATATTGATATTAAAATAAATATAAAGTAAATGAAAATGAAAACGAAGAATTTAGTGCTTCATACATTGTTTGAAGGTCAATAGATCAGCAGCGGAAACAGAAACATCAACAAGGCCAATAGTTGAAACTAGGGATGTCGCAAATGGCCACAAACAAGAGTATTCGGTAGTTTTTGGTATTCATATGCGACTAAGTGTTTGCAAGTATTTTTTTTCACAAATAATTAAAAAAATTTACTAAAATATAATTGCCTTTTCCTGAAAATTTCTGGACTATAAGACGGGTGTGGTAAAACTTCCCATCCACTGTTTTTCAAATAGGTTTTGTAACATGTGGCCGAGCGCTGTCATAATGGAAGTCTACGGGATCGCGTCTGGTCGAATATTCTGGTCAATTTTCATTGATTGATCTCTTCAAATACAACCATTGCCTTTCGTACAGGTCCCCTGTAATCCCCTGAAACGATTTCAACATTTCATAAAACAAAACACCCTTCTGTGTAGCGTTCCAGCATCATTTTCGACATGCAATACCACTTTTCGACGATCCAATTTCCTTGATTTTGAACGAATGTCCAACATTTTTAAAACATGGGAAAATGGATAACTATGTGACTCTCAATGATTGTAGGAGAATTATGTACTTCTTCTTTCAAATCACTTGAGGTTTTGTCTTATTTTTAATTCAGGATTTAATTTTTTTAAAATTATTTTAATACATTTTGATTAATTTTAATCATTCAGGTTTTGTAACTTTATTTATTTTATTTAAGAAAAAAATGTTTTATTTTACTGTAAGTTTCTTTTACTTTTGATTGATTTTTTTACTTTAATAAAGACGGTCTACTTCTCCCAGACCGTCAGTAGTTTTATTGCAATTGCGTTTTAGAGCAATATTTAAAACTCATTGCAAAAAAATCATACTCGCTTAACAAGATGAAAAACATAAAATTTCGTTCAAATTTGATTTTGTGTTCAGCCGCACAAATGCGCAGTTGATTTTTAATCAGTAACACAATGAGTAACATCTTCGTTAAGTGAATGTAATCATCGTTAACGTATTCGTGCTTGAATATAAATGAAGGCACATGTACTTCGGCAATGATCTCCTGCGTTTGAGTTTTTGTTTTGGAAGAAAAAAATTAACAAAAATCGATGCAGTGATCGATGGTGTTCAACAGTTTTCTGTATTCAAAAAATTAAATAAGAAATTAAGAAAATCAATAAGAACAATTTGTAAAGATATAAAATTACTTTCATTTTTTTACTGTTTCTTATTTTAATATGAAACTAACAAATTTTGTGCCATGTTATATTTTATACCTTTGATTAAATGCGCGAACCTTTAATGTGGCCAAGGCACATCAGTACATTTTTTTAAAGGAGGGCTCTTCAAAGTCCCCAAATTTTGAAAATTTTAAATTCAGTTTACAAACAGTCTTATATAATTACTGCTGAAGCACTGGCACTTTTTGTCGCCGTTAAACGCTCCTCAGAAGAAAATTTCAAAACAATAATTTGTACCGACAATTTATAACCGTTACATGCAGTTGAAAATATACTCCATGATTCTTACCTTATAAACCCAATAAGAAATCTTTGTGTTCAATATGGCGAACAAGAAAAATTATTGTGTGTACCATCACTGACTAGTGATAAAACAGAGTCGCCTTTAACGCTCGTAAGATCCAATGTTGCTTATTAACACACAAACAAATGACTGCAAATGCTGCTTCATCTGTACTCATGGATGGTATAAATATTAAAGAATCGGATGCTCTTGGTGTTCTTGAAATGAAGATACTGTGTGACGTTCGCTAGACAGAACAAATTTTTCATGTCTCAAAAAAAGGATTCAAGTGCCTTGGTTTTTTGACATGGTCTAAGATGTACTTCACTCCATCCGACCTCCCTACTATTTGTACCACCTACATCCGACCGAAAATGGAATACAACTTTCATGTTTGTTCCGCTGCCTCAAAGTCTATTTTGGGGTTACTCGGCCGTGTGCCGGAGAGGGCAAAGACTGAAGACAGCAAGTTTTTCCTGTCTGTTATAACATCAAGTCAAATGTTCACAAATACTACTCCCTCTTTCCTCCTCCTCACAACCTATTTTGCTAGTTTTAGTACAATGTACTGCATATGTAGGGGTCCTTTCCCGAGTACTGGTCCAAGATAAAAAAAAAAACCAAGTTGCTATACCTGGTAACGAAAAAGCTGATCTTGCTGCGGACGAGGCAAACAGGAGACCGCTGTTTGAAAATCCAACTTGGAAAAAACCAGATATTCTTCTTGCTGTTACTCAACACGTAAAACAACATTACCAACACAATAACAAAAATTTCAGTTCACAAGGGATAAAAGCGCTCTATCCTCAAACTTCCTCAAAAAAAAGTAATAAATTTATTTACGCGCCTGAGATTGACTCACTGCAAGTTTTTCCATAACAGCCATTTACAATTATACTGGGGAACAAACTCAAGTTAGCAGAAGTTAAGTCGATTTTGAGAGTGAGGGGTGAAAGTACCCAACAAACACCAAATCGAACATTAGATATAAAATGACGTTAGCATTTGATATCAAACCTTTTTCAATGGTTTGATTTTTACATTTGAATTTAAATTAAAAACCATTTGAATATGAACATTTGATACTCAATGTTTTATCAATTTGATATTGAATCATAAATTAATCACAAAACAAATATGTCAGCAATTACTGAAAATACAAAACCAATATATAATTAAATGTCAGCGAAAATTGTAAATAAATAAAGCATGAAAAGTGAAATAATAAAAAAATAATAATAATCTGATTTGACCACGATTAAGAGCCCAAAGGATCCAGCTACTTTGTCCCTTCAAGAATTTCAAGACCAAGGAAAATAATAATAATAGAACAAATAATATTAATGGAAAATTTAAATTAAAAACCTCAAATAGATCAAGAGAAAAATGAATTTGAAAACAAAAATTAGTTTTTATTTGTATTCCACTTCACAATTCACATTTGAAAATTACATTTGAAACCAAGTTGAGAATAAATGAATTTCTCAATTTGAAAATAATTTCCTCTTTTTGTTGAGAATACTATGTTTTTCAATTTGAATTCAAATCAGTAGCAAACGTTGTCGTTTGAGAAAACGTTTGATTTCAAATCATTCTCAATTTGAAATCAAACCTTAGTGTTTGTTGGGTTGAGGCTAAGTTCGAATTTTTTTTAATCGCACTTCGAACTTTGCAGTCAAATGCCGATTTTTAGCATATTGTTTATATGGCTTTTGGCTATAGCCAGTCGACTAATTGATATGTTTTAAATCTGTAAATGCCAAATTATTTCTAGAAACCTGTGCAACAATCAACGGAAAAATTGATTTAGAAAATTTTTGTGCTGCTTATGAAGCAAAATACTGGAAAAATTATATATTTCTCATACTTTATGAAAATATTTTTCACAAAACTAAGTTTTTTTGCTTTTTTTTTTTAATCTATCGCCCGGCATTGGAACACGACCGCCTAGGCGAGCTGAGTTTCAGTAGCCTATAATGTCTGGCCTCAGTCAACTTGTCCGCGCTGACTTCTTTCATAAGGGGCAGCAGATAGATGACTAGTATAATAGTTCACAACGCCACATCCAGCGGTTTCACACCTCTTCCTATCCCACAACCACTATATCCAATACTTTCTACTTCACCGAACTATATACCTCTCTTTCAGGCAATTACAAGGGGAACAGATAAGGGCCCACGTTAGCTGGACAACTAAGGATACTCCTGGGAATCCAGAGGTCTGATCTACCTAACCTATGTATGTCTAACATTTTATAAGTTATCGGATTCACAAGCTGAATTTAGAGAAATAATTTCAAATGCAATCTCTTAAAAAAGAAGTAAAATATTTGCAACATAGTGTCTTCACGTCGCAATATATATTGTCGTAATTGCCAAATTCGACGGCATCCATAAAATTTGCGATGTGTAGATAGCAAATCTCCATCCAGCAATCTATTGCGCAATGATCGCTCTGCTGATTGTTATAATTTGCTATAATAATACAACAAATGCACTGTTGGTCATACATACAACTTCCCACGTTAAAATTTTTTTATATGTACGCTACGTTTACAATATTACGTTTACTCCCCCTAAAATAATATTGCTACATGAAGACGTTGTGTAATTGTTTTTGTTTGCGTTTTTACTCGATTATATACCGAAAGATTCTTGCTCTAAGTGTTATCGAGGGTCAGAATTCTCTTCAATTTGTATTTTTCGCATTTGTAGCATTAATTTTGTTTGACATGTGTCGTACAATAATAGCTATATAATATTCTTATCTATTTGCAGTCGCAAAAACATTTTATATTTTAATTCGGTTAACTGACATTTGCTATATCCCGAATAAAAGCTATAGTTATACTCAATATGTATTAAGGAAAGATATAAAAATACCCAGTTGGCCATGTCTTAAAGACATCCTAAATGATGATGTTATTTTAGTAAAGTAGGGGTGGATGAATCCTTGGAAATTGAAATACACGAAAGATCAGAGCCAAATAGAAACCAGAAAACTTCAAATATTTATTTCCAAATATTTGTAAGTTTTATCCGAATGGCAATAGACCCAGTTAGCATGTAATAAAGAAAAGAAAAAAAAGCGCCATGAACTAGTATTTTAATAGAACAATGGATTTATTGCAAAATAGATTACCTTTCACGCTGACAATATAGAGACAAGTGAAATGAAAACGACATATTAAGAAACGAAATATTAAGACAACCTTTGGCAATTGAAATTTAAAATTAGGCATAATGTGCAAGCTAGACAGCATTATTTTGGCAACTTTCAACTTGAGCATATATTGGTTTTGAAGTTTGTTGGCTGCTCATCACTGTTGTTAATGCCAGAGTGCAAAAGAGTTCTTTTGTCATTAACAGACGATAGAAAATCATGGAAGATATGTTTACGACATCTCAAACAAATCGTGGATGAAATTTTCGAACAAATAGGCACGAAATCGTGCAAGACCACACAAGCGACAGTTTGTCGCTTCGATGATTATGTACACTACATTTTCCTCTACCATGTCGTCGAAGAATAAATAACTGATAATATCCAGACTATTGTTGACGATTCTTCCGACGATGTCTGCATTAAACTGTCGTGAATGATAGTGATAAAAAAGAACTATTAAATATTTCGTTCAGCTTCCGATGCCTTTTAAAAAATTTACTCTATCTTAAACCAGAAAATTTTTTTATATTATTAATAGTGTCATAGTACAATTTGAAAAAAATGCTAACAAAATGTCAACGAAATATATAAAATAACATTAAAAACTTTTTAATTTTTAAAGTAATATAAAAATTAAAATTAATTACAAAAGAATAATCAATATGCATATTTGATATCGATTATTTAAAAAAAAAAAATTAATTTGCATGCAAGTATAGTTAATTAAAGAAATGTATGTTAAATTTATTGAGAAATGAATTTTTGTTTCAATATTTTTTTTTAATACATACAATATAATACATATATTTTATTTCATACAAAAAATGTAGAGAAAAACTGACGATATGTCTCGTACTGCTGTTAATATTCAAGTGAGTAAAAATGTATATTCAAATTTTATACAGTTTTGTTGTTTTTTAGAGTACCGTTAATTTGTTTTCAGAAATATTTTACTTGAACAATTTGAAAAAAAAATTGAAGACATTGTCGCCCATCGTATCGCTCATTTAAATACAAATATAAAATCTTGGTCAGCTTTTTTTAGACTACAGTTGCTTTTTTGAAACAATGAGCAATTTGTAGACATTGTCCGGGACAGATGAGCGGCCAGATTGAAGACATTGTCGTCCATATGATCCCCTTTTCATTACAAAACTTGAACAAAAGAGGACAAATCGGGCATATATATTTGAAGACAATGTCGTCTAGGACGATTTTGCCAACTGGGTAAATACACACAAACACTTGTACAATTCAATACACTTATGGCTTAAGTGCTATTATTGAAAATATGAAGGCTAAAAGTAAATAAATAATCGTTAACATAAAAATAATAACAAATATGTTGATTTCCCTTGAAAAAGTAAAATTAAACCCAGTTTTAACAGCATTTATTAAATTTTTAGTAATTAAGTATTAATAGAATACAGCTTATTCGCCTGGTCAAGAAGTCAATTTCTGGGCTTTATGCTAATCATATGCACACACATTTTTGAATTTTCTTCTACTTGTGCTTGTTTGTGAGTTTTCGAATGTTTCTGTTCGAATGGTTATTGCTATATGAATGCTTAAGACAAGTTCCCAACAAAATCGATTAATAAATCGACATCGATAAACGGTAATGTCCGCGTGTTGCAGGTGATGAATACCTCTTAAAATATAAAAAAAAAAATTTTTTTTTGCAATATTTTTTATACAAAATTGGAAAAAATTGCTTTTTTCGGAATTTTGGATATATCTCCATTAAATGTCAACGGATTTTACTGAATTTCGAAAGTAAGCATGGTTCGATTGAGTAGTAGCATGGTGAAAGAAAAAAAATTCTGAGTCTAAATGGTTTTCTTAGAAACGGTATTTCTATCAATTTTGACTCTGAATATACATACTCTACTCATAGCTGCCAGATTTGACGATAAATTGTCATTTTGACGATTTTCATGGCCAAATTTAGCAAAATGACGATTTGACGATTTTTGTGCTAAAAATTACGATTTTTGCTATTTGACAAAAAGTATATCTATATAAGTAAAACCAACTCGACAACAATATAAAAAATAGGCAACAATAACAATAAAAAAGTATAAGTGATATCCAGAGCTGTGTAAAAAGGTAGCAAATTTAATATAACTTGTGTAAAATTTGTACATTGAATTGTGTAATAAAATTTCCAAGATATTTGATTTTAAAAAACATAAATATTTCTTATTTTTGCAGCAAAAGATCGTTTTATGTTATATAAAAAATTTAACAGTATTTATTTTCAGTATTTCGATAACAATTTGTTATCATCGTCAGGAAAATTAATATGTTGAATATTTACCAAAACAAGATCAAATAATTAAATATTAAAGATTTTAAAAAACATTTTTTCATTTTATCAATATATATAAAAAACAATATCAGGGTTTCGAGTATCAAGAGTTAATTTCTTTGAAATTTTGAAACAATTTTTAAAAATATGAAACAAATTTATGCAGTTCTTGCAATAAAAAAATATAAATTGAAATTCGAGCGTCTCAAATATATTCAAAATAATATAAAAATCTGGTGGCTTTGCTCTGTTCTTCTGCAATTATGTCCACGTTGTACTTAGACAAGTTAGTTAATATAAGTAACAATACGAAACTTTAGAAAATTATACAACTGAAGGCATTCTTTATAATAAAGATTAATTAAAATTAATTCCTTCAAACTTCTTTGAGAATGCAACTACATATATCCAATTTATTGGAATTATTCAATTCAGATATTTGTTCCCAAAATTTTCGGAAAATTTAATGTATCTAAGAGTATTTGTTTTTAATATCATACATATGTAATGAATGTATGTAAGTATAATTAATTTCAAAACAAAATTTTTTAATAAATTTTTATAATTTTTGCGAAAGTACATTGATACCATAAGCTTGTGTTAAAAATCTCGTTATACTTTTAAATAGAACTTAAAAAAATATACTAAAAATTTTGTAATTTAATAAGTCCGATTTTTTTAATGATATTTCAAAACTAAAATGACGATATTTTCAAAAATTATCGGGATATGGACGATTTCTTCCATAATTTTTCTGGCAGCCCTGACTTTACTCTTATAATAGAATATATATACTCTATAGCTATTGGGCGCTCTATATGAAAAAGCAAACACCAATACATTTAAGGGAAAACTACTTTTATTTAATACTTTTTGTTGTAAAAAACAAAACAATTTACAAAAACTTAATTTACACTGATAATCGCTGACGTCAATCTTTACCAGCAAAGCATGCGAAAGTGTTGTTGCTTTGCTTTTGTGTGTGTCCAGTGGAGAACGCCGAAAAATATATAAGACGAAGTTGTTTGTGTACTTTTCATTGTTAGTGCTGAGTGCAGTACTCGAATGTGTTAATTAAAGAGTACAGCCCTATAGCTAAGCGCTTGATTGAGCATCAAGCGCATAGGCTTAGACATATCTGCTCTATAGGGTCGCAAATGAAAATTATAGAAATTACAAACGGAATCACAAGCTTATATATATATACCCTTTACATTTTTGTGAAGGGTATAAAAAGGAACTACGAGACAAAGAAAGAATCATTTGCTCGTCCACAATATACACACAATATATGATGATGCGACACACAGACATTATATTGATGGAATAAATGATAAAACTAGAGATTACGCCATGCGTATGATTTCCCATTAGATAACGTAGTTTAACATATGCAAGAGTATGTATTCAAATTCATCTAGGACTGTGTTTGCATTGTTTCGTGACGTCATTTGACCAACATGGGCAGAATATTTCAGTTTTGTGTGAGAATTGTCGCAATCATGTATTCTATCATTCTTGGATGATAGTAAGTCATCAAAAGCATTATTAAAAAATTTTTACTTTTCATTGATATCTTGAAAATGGTGGAATTTTAATCGGGGTTTAAGTGTATTTGATGATAGCGTACCATGATATTGATGATATTTTATCATAAAATTTACTCCAGTCATATTCTGATGTTAATCAGCCATCACATTAAATTGAATGTGTTTACATCAAATTGAATCCAAATTATAGTTGGTCTGATGTTAGAGTGCCTTTCTATTGATGATATTTTGTCATTACACTGACTTCATTTAGTAATTTCTTTGATATCATTATGCCAATAAAGCATCAATAAAGCCAATGATGTCAGTAAGACATTTCATTGATGACATAATTGTGATAATTGCCGCCAATGAGCATTAGGGCAACTAATGTAATGGAGATCACAGAGATGAAAAATGTCAAGCGGTAAAAAATGAGGAGATTTGTCATTGCATTAATATTTAAATGCATTGCAGTTTCGACGGATTTTCTACAACTGTGTTCACAAAGTATGCCAACTGCTAACTTTCAATGCAATAATGAGCCTTTATATTCTTGGAATGAACACTTCAGTATCTCGCTTACTTTGTGTTCAAGTAAAAGTACGACGTTTACAAATGCAGCAATTTGTATGATTTTATAAACTACAGGGTGGCTGATGAAAGCTGCTACCAAACAAAAATGTAACAACTTATTTTCTGCGAAGTTAACCAGTTCCATTTTTATTGTATCCTGATCTTTAAGTTTAACTAAAATGGAGAATTGGGACAACGAAACAGTAATTTGAATAGTGCAACGTTTTCACGCTTTTGAGTCCTTTGTTTCCATCCAAAGAGAATATAGACGCAAGCTTGGCGGAACTCCTCCTAGTGAGGAATCTAGCCGAGAGTGGCACAATCACAAGAAGGCCTTATCAACGAGATCCCTCAGTTCGCATTCAGGAAACTACCGCTGTTGTAGCTGCAATCCAATCCTAGAGTTCGACAAGGAATATCTGCTTAAATGGGTGTGGGCGGACAGTCACTCCAGACTCTTTTTCACCAAGATTTAAACTTATTTCCATATGAGATTCATATGGAAACTGAATCCTAGAGATTTTCCGCTTCACTTGGAATTTTGTGAGAAGTTCATTCAAATGATGTTAGAGGATGATATCGTCTAGAACTGCATTTTCATGTCTGACGAGGCACATTTTGATTTTGAACGGCAATATTAACAAACAAAATTGTCGAATATGGGGTAATTCTAACCCACAGATACTTCATCAGATACAACTACATCCACTTCGCATCACAGTGTGGTGTGCAGTTTCTACAAGGTTCATTGTCGGGCCTTACTTTTTCGAAGAAAACGGTCTTACCGTTACGGCCAAAGGAGACCGTTACTTAAAGATATTGAAAGAGTTTTTCTTTCCTGAATTACGCCGAAAGAGAATCCCTTTCAACTCTGTTTAGTTTCAACAAGAGCCACGCCTGTTATGACAGGCTATTTTATGTGACAAGTTGACAAGTTTCTTGAAACGGATTTCAAGAAGCTCCTCATTTCGTTGGCCTCCCAGGTCTCCTGACCACACTGCACCTAATTTTTTTTGTGGGGTTATTGCAAACAAGAAGTTTTCAAAAGAAACCCAACAATTTTGAATAAATAAAATAATCCATTCGAACGGTAATTGAGACAATTCCCGCTACAACACTTTAGACTGTAATGAATAACATTTTGATAGGACGTCACATATGTGTCACCGGGGGTGCAGACCATTTAAATTCAATAAATTTTATAACTTTATGATTTACTTCTTACATTATATGATGGGATGGTATCATTTGTCTGGCTCAAGTTCAATCCTGGCTAAAGCCAAGAAATATTTTTATTTTTAATTATAAAAATAAATGCCGCGATCAATAACTCTTGATCAAAGAAGACAGGATAAAATAATTGAATACACTAAAGCTGAGGGATCACAGCACAAAGCCTATCAACATAGATACATACGTACGTTGATAAATAATAAAAAATAGCTGGTTTTTAGCATGAAGGAGGATAGACTAATTGGTCTGTATGACTTAGGAGAGTCTGGAAGATTATTTCCCCCTTTTAGTATAAATATAGTCTTCACCTCCCTCCATATATTTGGAATATATCCAAATAGTAATGGTGTCGCTTTTTGATAATGGTGTTGCTTTTTGATAATAGTGCCGGAAAAATTCCATCCGGTCCTGGTGATTTGTAGGGTTTGAAGTCACTTACTGCCCATTCTACCCTTTCAAATGTTATTATTCTCTTGATGACTGGAGTCATGGAGTCCCATGATTTGAGTTTGCCGTCACGTTTTGCGTGTCAGTGTTTTGCATTTAGCATACACTCAGAAGAAGCTCTAATGGAATGTAGTACATTCCATGGGACATTAGAGCTTCTTCGGAGGACTCACTTCCCAGACTGTACAGGTCCCGTCTGGTTTCCTGAGTGTGCCTGTCGGGTTAATCGTCCCCTTTGAAAGCGCTTTATGCAGCCTAGCTGTGGCTGGGATATCTTTGAGATCCTCACAGAGAGCCCTCAATGAGTTTCTCTTAGATCTCCTAAGCTCTTTGTTATATGTTGTCAGGGCTTTCCTATACTCGTCCCATTCTTTGGATTTCTTGGCTGTATTGAACTCTGTTCTAGCCACTTTACGCAGTTTTTCAAGATTTTTGTTCCACCAAGGAACCCTATTCGTGGAGGATTTTATTTTGGTGGGACATTTATCATGAAAGGAAGATATGATAAGATTTGCTAATTCTTCCACTGGGGCGTCTAGCTGTCCTATTGATGAAGTGGGAAATGTTCTACCTGTCATTCTAGACAGGTAGGTTCTCCGCAAACTTCAACCAGTGTGTTGCCCTGGGATTTCTATAGAGCGACGTGCTTTTCATCAGTCCCTTTATTTCAAATAAGATGTGTTTATGATTCGACATGGAATTCTCTTGCGAGGCTTTCCAGTCACTGATCATGTCAATAAATGTGTTGGTTATGAGGTTCAGATCTAGAACCTCTTCCCTAATGGCGTTGCTAAATGTTGGACTATTCCCCCTCTTAGCTATTTCCATATCAGTAGTTAGTAAGTATTCAAAGAGTGACTCACCTCTAGTGTTGGTGTCAGTGCTTCCCCATACTGTATTGTGGGCATTTGCATCGCAGCCAATTATTAGGGGCTTGCCATCAACCCATCATATAATATAAGAAATATTAAAACTAGTTCGACTATTTAACATTAATACATACTTTATAAATTACTTTAACAAATAGGTATTATTTTTCAAATAAATTATTACAAAATTAATTAGAATATCTGTACAAAAAGTTATTCGAATTTCTTTATGCTGCAAAATTGATCCGCTATCCTGTAGATTCGTATTTGTAATATTGTGTATACATGTGTTTATTTATTATCGCTTTTGAAAGCGACAATTTCACCGCTGGGTTTAGTTAAGAATAAGAAAAGTTTAGTTTCGGTAGCATTTGAAGAGAGCTCTTATAATACTTATCTTATTCATAAAAAAAAAATACTTTAATATTGCAAAATTTGTCAAATAGGAGCTAATAAACATAAAATATTTCTTATGAATAAGGCCGTTGGAATGGTGGCATGTCATAAGGTCTAGTGTCATAATGTCCATGGACATTATGACATGAAAATGTCATAGTGTCCATGGGCATAGTGACACTTTGCAAATGGACATTATGTCATTTTTAAAAATGTCATAAGTTCCATAATTAGAAAAGAGTTTATATATTAATATAGCCGTATATTTCAGTGATAATGTGAACCAATAAAAGCCGTTCCCATTACTGAATTGGCCCACATTTTCGTTGGCAAAACTTTGACGCATAACTCTTGCTTATATTGCCTAAAAGAAAGTAACACTTTCACGCTTTTTGATTAAAGAAGTAATCATTTCAATACAGAACTTTTTTATATTCTCTTTAAATCTACGAATTAATATTCGCTTGAAAAATTAAACCAAAATATGAGTTTTTTTTTACAGATATGAGTTTTCACAGAAGTAAAAAGTACTTTATTATCAAAATAAATAATCGCTTATTGAGATATATTTAGGAGTATATCACGTTCAAAAATTTTTCTATAGTAAAGGTAAAGTTGAATTACGTTTCTTACATTTGGTGTCCAAATTTTGAAAACCAGGAGAACAAATTGTAAAATATTTGCATTTCTTAGCTCTGCCAAGCATGTAACGCATTTTAAGATTTCTGTCACCTGACTATTGATGTTGATAGCATTTTCTTCGATTCTTTTGTTTCTGAATCGCTTTCTTCTCCAATATCTGTTTTTTTTATTATTTAATAGTCTCTATGTCTTTGCATTGATTGATTACTTATAAACGAACTATGAATATAAAGGGAATTATAATAATATAAAGGACAAGCAATTTGATTATCTGATAAGCAATCAAATGAAAGAAAATTGTTTTATGTATTGATAGTAATATTAAAATAGTAATACTTCCATCATACTTCCTTTATGAGTGATCAACCAATGCAAAGTAGTAAAGATTATCAAAACCAAAAACTTGATCGGCAATTGGGCATTGCACATACATATATCAGTATCTGAGGTTTTTAATATTACTATCAATACATAAAACAATTTTCTTTCATTTGATTGCTTATCATATAAATCAAATTGCTTGTTCTTTATATTATTATATATGCACATATATATTTCTTTTTACACAACAGCACTTAGAAAACACAGAAATCGTAATGGCAAAATTATAAACAAATCAGGTGACAAGAGGCGTTGTCGTTTTGACAACATTCGTTCTTAATTGAACAAATCGATCTCATCTTGACAACAAGACATTCTATTCGCAATTTGACGGCGGTATGTTCACAGTTTGACAACGATGTGTTCACAATTTAGCGAGAAATGCATTATCATTCGCTGACAAATTAAAAAATAAATTAAAGAACGTCGTTTGTGCACCTATACGTTCATATACTCGTATATAGTTATGATAAAGGTATTAAAATCAAAATGTTCAACTTATACAAATTTTTTATTATAAATTTATTGAATTTTTGATTAACTTTTTTTTATAATTTTTTAAATTAAATTTTTGGTTTGTACATTTGTACAACGGGATATAGTTCAGGTTTTTTCTTTCTTAAGCTTTTTTCTTAAGAAAGATTTTTTACAATACAAATCTGCTGTGATCAGTGTAGCGATCACAGCTGATGAGTAGTGTAGCGACTACGAAACAGCTAGTTGTCCCCCAGCTAAAGATTTGATTATTATTTTTCTTGTCTTCTTCAATCAAAATTATTGATCACAGCAGATTTGTATTGTAAAAAATCTTTCTTAAGAAAAAAACTTAAGAAAGAAAAAACCTGAACTATAACCCGTTGTACAAATCTACAAACCAAAAATTTAATTTAACAAATTTTTTATTATTACTTAAGTTATGGACGTTATGACACTCCGCAAAGTGCCATAGTATCCACGGACGTTACGACACCTCCGTGATGGACAATATGTCACTTTCAAAAGTGCCTTAACGTCCATGGACCTTATGACACTTTTAAGTGTGTCATAACGTCCATGGACTTTATGTCACTGGACGTTATGACATGCCACCGTTGGAATTGAGTAAGTTGTGGAGACAGACACGTCTGCTGACACTGGTCCACGTCTCCCTTTTAAAGAAATTTCCTTTCCCTGACAACAGGCTTAAATTTATACCCGCAAAAGAAAAATCGGAATGAATGCTACGATTTAACCCCAATCCTTTAACCAACATTTTTACTATGCGAAAATCGTGGCGTGTGCAAACATATACGAGTACATATTTTGCCCTTTGTTTGTATTTAGCCAACAATTCAATGTCATATTTACTTAAGACCAATAAATTTAATATGAGATTGTAATCGATTTTTGACTTGAAATTGAAACATTTATGATTTGAACGACGTTTATGAGTTTTACTAGAAAAACATAGCAAATCCCTAAAGGATCTTGGTAACACAACCACCCCAAAACCACGTACGAGTACACACGCATCCAACAGTTTCTTACAAATATTCACACAAATAAATAACTTGAACAATTTCTTTAATACCAAAGCAGACATGTGTTTTGAAAATAAAAGCGCAATTCAGCAAATATAATTCGTTGTATTTGAAAACCACTGTGTGTATTTGAATGTGCTGTGGCATCAATTTGGGAAAATATTATAGAAATTGTTAAGAAACAAGAAATGGAAACGGGAAAAAATGGAAAAGCATAAGTAAGTTATCGTCTACATTAAATAGTAGTTTTTATATTATACATATATAAAAATAATTGGCATACAGGGTGTTCTAGAACCCAAAGTCAAGACGAAACAGTATGACAAGATTTTGATTGTAAAAATCGTGAGAAATATCAGAAATAAAACAAAAACAAAAATACAAAGGCTTGTGCGAATAAAAAATATTTGAACTGAGTAAAATGTTTTTCTTTTAGATCTTTTCCCGATTTTTTTCATGATGGTTACAATCTATATTGTCAGGCTGTTTCCGCTTGACGTTGAGTTCTGGGATACGCTGTATACATACATATATATGTATGTGTGTATGAAACTACTTGCTGCATGAATATGCATTTAATATACTCGTATTATTAATCTAGAAAGCAACCTCAACCTGCAATAAACAGTGTAAAACCGGTTTTACGAATTACAAATTAGTTTGCAGATAAATTTTTGGATACATACCAGAATATTTATTTAATGTGTATTGTACTCTTAGCCAGTAAAAACACTACTTCAACTGAAGTAGATTTTAAAGCGGTAATTAAGTTTTTTTTTGGTTCGAAAAGCGTCTCAAGAAGGTAAACAGAAAACATTTTTTTCGTGTTCAATAACGAAATTCGTTGAATCATTTAATAATTTTTTTTATATTGGACCAGTATTCAGGGGATGACCCCTACATATGCAGTGCATTGTACCAGAACTAGGAAAATAGGTTGTGAGGAGGGGGAAAGAGGGAGTAGTGTTTGTGAAGATTTGACTTGAACCTTCCAACGTTATAACAGACAGGAAACACGTCTGCAGGCAAATTATTCCACAGACGAAGCGTTCGGCTGAAAAACAAATTCTCTCTGTAATGTGTGGTGCGATTCCCCGGGCGATCGACCACAAATGGATGAGCTCTGGACGATGAGCGCGTGCTACGTAAAAATGTGCGTGTTTCGGGAACAAGATCCCTAATCTCGTCCGAGCAAAATCCATTGAAATAACGATAGAACAGAGTAACGCACCCCACACTGCGTCGATGCTCCAGTGAGTCAATAGAGTTGGATACCCTACTATCACCGATGAGCTTCTTCGCCCTCTCCTGCACACGGTCGAGTAACCCCAAAATAGACTTTGAGGCACCGGCCCAAACATGAGAGTTGTATTCCATTTTCGGTCAGATGTAGTGAAGTACATAGTAAATAGTAAGGAGGTCGGATGCAGTGAAGTACATCTTACACCGTTTCAAAAAAGCCGAGGCACTTGAATGCTTCTTTAGAGACATGAAAAATGTGTTCAGTCCAGCGAATGTCACACTGTATCTTCATTCCAAGAACACCAAGAGTATCCGATTCCTCAATATTTATACCATCCATGAGTACAGATGAAGCAGCATTTGCGGTCGTTTGCTTGTGTGTTAATAAGCAACATTGGGTCTTACGAGCGTTGAAGGCGACTCTGTTTTTACGACCCCATTCGGAGATTAATAGAAGGTCACTATACAGTGAATCATTCATATTTAGCCTCTTGGCAGCGATCTCGGATAGGCTGGGCCTATAGCTAAAAGAGTACGAGTGGCAAATGCTGCTGTCATCTGCGAAAGAGTGGATAGGGTTGGAAGTTTGGTAGAGAAGATCATTTAGAAAAATAAGGAATAGCGTTTAATAAATTGTTTGTTTGTAAAGGAATTAGTGGATTCAAACAAAAGTTTAGTAAAATAATTATTTCTAATATTATATGATGATGGGTGGGTATCATTCGTCTAGCTCGAGTTCAATCCTGGCTAAAGCCAAGAAATATTTTTATTTATAATTATAACAATAATTGCCGCGATCAATAACTCTTGATCAAAAAAGACAGGAAAAAATAATTGAATACACTAAAGCTGGGGGACAACTAGCTGTTTCACAGTCGCTACACTGTTCATCAGCACCCATTAGGATTCGAACTTAGTACCATGTAAACATGATGTATTTTTAATACGACTGCTTAACCAACTCAGCCACTAAGCCCTTATTTATTTTTTCGTCTATATTTGTCTCATATTGATCACATATGCAATTTATTATAATCCCAGTTGTTTGTACTGCAGTTTGCTGTCACTGAACAACCAGTTATTTTGTATTATTTATCAGCGTACGTATGTATGTTGACAGTCTCTGTGCTGGGAGATATATATGTATGTATTAATGTTAAATAGTCGAACTATTATTTTTATTATTGTTATAATTATAAATAAAAATATTTCTTGGCTTTAGCCAGGATTGAACTCGAGCTAGACGAATGATACCCACCCATCATCATATAATATTAGAAATATTAAAAATAAAAGTTCGACTATTTAACATTAATACATACATAAAATAATTATTGATCGAAAACAACTATTTTTTTAAACAACAACAAAATACGATATCCAAGGTTATTTTTTTTATACATACATATATGCACACAAATTATTTTTTCAGACAAAAATTTTGTTGATTTTATTTTTACTTTAATTTTTTCTTTGCAGGATTTTTGCTCATAATGTCCCACTAAGGACATGTTTTTTTTATAATTAAGATAAGTTTTTTTTTGGAGCATCAAAAATACACATGTACCGTGATCGTTCTGTGTAATCGGTTAACATCACTACTTTTAATACGAGTCATGGAACGATTGCCGTGCCTTGGTATGAGGTCCTTTTACCACAAATAAATTCAATCAATTTAAAATATCTTCCTTTAAAGGGAGTGCTAAAATGAACGTAAGATTTGAATGTATTGCCGCTTGTATAGTAAAGTATTGGCAACACTAAAAATAAGAGCTTGAAGTTAGTAAAAATAGAGCGCTACTCGATGGAACAAGTTCATTGAATGGATGATTATTTTTCTAGCAAAATCATCCTAAGCGGTGAAGCACATTTTCAGTATTATGGCTTTATGAATCGCCAAAATTTCCGCTTTTGGGGCTCTGAGAATCTACATGTGATTTACGAAAAAGAACAGTGGCTACACGTGTCACGGTTTCGAGTGGATTTTGGCCTGAACCATACTTTTCTGCTCCACGATCGGTAATAACTCTTCGTGTTCTGCCAAATATAGACGATTGCTTTTCTAGACAATCAATAACAGTTTTCGCTTCACTCGACTTCGTTGGATAGAGCCAAACGAATTTGGTAAAACCGTCTACCACTACAAATAAATGGTTGTAGGTCTTCTGAGTAGCGTCCATCGGGCCTACGTGGTCCAAATGATACGTAACAAACGGCCGATCTTCCTTATAAATCGGGTTGAGAATAACTTCCTTCTTCCCTGTTTTTGCTTCGGTGATGATGCACTCGACGCAACTTTTAACTACTTCCTTTACTTCGGCAGCTAGTCTGGGAATGTAGTACTGCTTTTCTAGCAGCTAGCTAGTTTTTCCAGCACCAACATGGCCCTGGTTGTGTGCCAACCTTTTAATCTCCTACTCCAACTGGACCGGTACAACAATTAAATCTTTCTGCGGATTTTTATAAAAAACACCATTTTGTATGAAGTAGTCTTCATATATCCCAAATTCTAAAACTGCTCTTATGGCCTTCGTGCATTCATCGTTACACAGTCGATGGTTGTAGATACAGAAATTAAATATTAATTTTTATAGCAATATAATGGAAATAATACAAATACGTATAAAAAGAATTATATTATTAGTACGGCATAAATGTTATAAATTTCCTTCGTTAATTCTGCCTATTCTAACTTCTTCAATACATTTAGTAAAATCTTATTTACTTCAGTTTAAATTTTTATCTTTCTAAAATTTCTTTCTTCGATTAAAATTTAATTGTTCATATTTAACTTCTTTAAGTCCGATTTATCTTAAACATCTTTTAATTTAATACATTAACCATATTTAATTAACCATATTTAATTTAAAGCAATTTAAACATCTTTAATATAATTCATCTTAACCGGCTTTAATTTTTTACTTCTTTTAAAAACATCTCAAATTTTAATCTTCATTTAAAACATCCAAAGAATTTCTTCTTCTTATTAATTTTTGTAATTTTTTTAAACTCATATGCGTGCACATACATATATATATATATATCTGCCAGTGCACTGAAAGAATTTTGCGACATACATTTAATGAAACTGTTTCATTAAATATTTTTCATCAATCCAATGTAAACTTTTCACAATATGCATTAAACTTCATATATATTATGAAATAGTTCCATCAGAATGGTTCCATTAAGTTTCATAGTTTTATTAAAAAAATCATTGGATTTATGACTACAACAAAATTAAATTTTTTTTTTTAATTCTTTGAATTTTGGTAAGATATATTAATGGGCATTTATTAATCTTAAGCTACAGTTTAAAAAATGTCAAGTTTTTTTTTTATTAAAATGTAAGTTTTATTTTTATTAAAATGTAAATTTTATGAGTTTCATAATTCCAATGAAATAGAATTCATTAGATCAATGACAAATAAATTTCTGACTACCGAACTTGGGTATGTATGTACATATGTGCATGTACTCAAATCAGCATAGTAAAAGTTAAAAAAAATTTAAATACCAGTGCATTGAAGTCATTTGAATTAATAAAATCTGTTTTATTGGTGACATTTTTTTTTATCATAATTAGGTACAATTTCACAAAAGCAAGGAATAATATTGTTTGTGTAATGAAATTAAGAATCAATGAATAAATGAAATAATTCCATTGATCTTATGACGTACATTTGTGAACATATTTTATTAATGTGTGTTATGATATTATTTCATTAAACAAATGTAACTATTTCATTGATTTAATGTAAATTTTTCAGGTGCTCAATGAATAATAAAATTAGCCATATGAAGGAGTTTAATATTTTTAATGAATATATTACATTAGTACAAAGAAGTTATTTCATTAAATATATGTTACTTTTTCATTAATTTAATGTGCAGTTTCCATGTGCTTTATGAAATTGATTCTTTGATCTAGAGAAATTATTTTACTAATCATATGATTTGTCTTTCATACTTTTAATGAAAATAATTAATGTTTCTTAATAAAATGTTTCATTACTTTTATGAAGGTTTTCATTAAAATAATCTAATAAAATTTGTATCATTATTTCTATGAAAAGTTACAATGGTTGAAAAATAATTAAAAAATTCATAAAAGTAATGTCAAAATTCAGAGAATTTCTGAAGAAAATTTTTTCAGTGTAAGGAGTTATTCTCCATAGGCATAAATAAATAAATATTCTTGCTGTCGAAATTGGATCCCCCATCGCAGAAGGGGAAATAGTTTCCCTGATATCCTTGGTGCATGGCCGTTTTCGGGGCCTAATAACCTCGAAGTGCTGTTCTTTTGCAGCCGATACCTGTACTGTGAAGGTTAGACGGGTGAGTTGGTCAAGGGCGGATGTTGTTAATGGACTTCGGCATACATTTGCCTGTTGGGAAATTGTATACAGGAAGGATTAGAAGGCCTGAACTCCTATGCGAAAGGTGCGTCTAATAGCTACAAGCTTATAGCAAAAAGTTGCGACTTATGGGAGCCGAAAAAACCTTACAAGGGCGCTGTTGAATCGTGAATACTTCACTCCGTGCGAATAGTCCATCATCAGATTAGGCCAACAAGGCAAGCGCTGATGTAAATTAATTTCACAATCTGTAAGAACTTTTACACTTTCACATTTTACATATGTGCATGTTCTTCTTTCTCAGCGGAGGCATGTCGTCTCGTTATCCCGCTTGTTGTGGTTGGTCACACACTGAAGTCGTAAAAAATTAGTTATTTTCATTGTTTTTGTCTAAAACAGTCGTTCAAAGTAATAACCCACCAACAAGAGAACAACTTTTCAGACAAAAATCGAATTGTCAGTAAGACCAGTTATGTATGTCAGTTATAATCTACTTTCAATAAAGAACCAAAGAACAAACAAAAAAAAATAAATAAAACAGGAAGTATTTTTTCTATGCTCCCCCTTTAAATCTACTGGGGATCAGCAAGAAATGTTTTTATATTTATTGGCAAATATTTACCAGAGATAATAACATTTTGTTAAGACATGCAACCCTCATTTTGTTACTTGTTTCCTTAAGTGTAGATTGATTTCTTGCCAGCAAATGTTTGTATAAGTATGTGTTGACTTTGGGTCACTTTGTGTTCCTTTTTTATGACTGGGTTAAAGTTTAAATATTGTGGTTTTATATATATTTTTTATTTACTAGAATTTTGGTTTTATTTTTAAACTCTCCCCCATTTTTTGAAGATGAGAGTGTAAGATTAAATTGTTTATGTGCGTATGACATGCATTTTGACACATTTATTAGCTGTCAATTGATTTAACAAGTCAATAAGCTCAAAGTGATTGTCGTAATGTGGAAAGGGCAGATTGAAAGGTTAAGCAAATAAAAATGTATGTGCGTATCTATAAATGTAGTTTGTGTATGTGTAAATATGTATGTGACGTTTGTAATTAGTTAGTTGACTTTAATTTTTGAACAGTGGTATCCATTTCACCAAAATATTGTTACACATCGTATATTTTTATGCTCTCTGATTGAACCGTACATGAGACAGCAACTAGTGTAAATATTTAGGAGCTATGTTAATATTTTTCAAATATACTGACTAAAATATATAATAATATATTTAATATGATACTATTAAAGTTATGAATGATAAACGAGTACTTCAGGGTGGCAACACTAGCGCAGCTGATCTAAACATCAAAAATTAATACTAAACATAAAAAGTGTGTTTCTTTGCTCTACTTTGGGATCCCAATTTGCACGAAAAGCGTTTTCGTACTTTAAAATGGTTCATTTGAGAGCGCTTTTGAGGGAATGGTATGCTTCCTCTTCATGCACGAAACAGCCCGTACTTTTTCTTCGGGCTAGTTTGGGCAAGTAGTTAAGCAATCAGCTGTTCGAAACATAAATAAAAACAAAGAAATAAAGTTCATTTTAATAAACTCGTATACAAATCATTTCAGTATTTTTATATAAATATTAACTAAAAAGACATATGCAAAAAACTTTAAAAGCCCAAAGATGTAAAATATCATAGTACTCTTTCGTAAAACTGAACGCCAATTTTTGTTGCCACATCAAAACACAGCATATGTTTCTTTTTGGGCTAGAAATTCGGCTTTTTGCGTTCCCGTACTTTAGATAAATTTGATCTGCAGTTGAGAGAAAATTATGCATGCTCTCGTTACAATATCGGTAACATCACCTATGTAATGTTCTGCTGGTGGCAAGGGTAGCCCTTCTTCTTAACTGAGTGTGGCCGCCAAATTTAAATATGTTGCGTGCGAGAGGTTTTGGGAGAAGTCCCAACACACAGATCCTTATTTTTTTACGTACCATGGCGGTGCCCTATAATTGGATTCCATAGCACCATACAGACTTTAGAAATGCGGGTTATAGCAGTATAACTTCAAGGTAGAATATCTGCCCGTAAGCCAATTTAATTGCGATGCTTTTAACTTCAATTGGGTGACTTTCGCATCAATGTGCGGCTTCCATGTTAGCCTACGGTCGACTTGAATACCAAGGTATTTCACTTCATTGCGCTGCGGAATAGATGAATCGTTAATTTGTATAGCCGAACAGGTTTGTTTACGCGGTGTAAATGTAACGTGAGTGCACTTTTCTTCATTAACTTTGATTTTTCAAAGTTTTAACCATTTCCCTAATATTGAAATATACTCCCGCAAATTTCGTGAAGCCAATTGATGGTTTTCATGTACACTGCAAAATGCCGTGTCATCTGTAAAAGGTGAAGTGTGGATTACGGATTTTGTTGGCATATCTGAAGCGTTAATCAAATAAAAAGTAGGTCCTACAATACTACCTTGCGGAACTCCTGCTCCGATCGGCTGTAGGCTTATAAAATCGATTTCTATGATAACAAACTTCTGGCCGCATAAGTAGCTTTCCAGAAGCTTGTGAGTGTTTGCAGGCATGTTCAACTGTATTTTGTGCATCAAACCGTCATGCCACACTTTACCAAAAGCTTGATAAATGTCAATGAATAGAGCTGAACAATACTTTTTGTCTTCAAAAGTCAGTCTTATGACATTGACTAGTCTGTGTGTTTGTTATATGGTGCTATTAGCTCGAAAGCCAAATTGATGATTAGGAATGCATCCCACACCGTTCAGTATTGGAGTGAACTTCGCCATTAACAATTTTTTGAACAGTTTTGAAATTGTTGGCATTAGACTTATTGGAGGGTATGACATACAATTTTGACTGCGATTTTTTGTTACAGCATAATCTCACTCAACAATATTATCATAGTTCTAGTACAAAGTGGCACAAAAAGTATCCTCCTATCAGAAAATGCTATATTTTTTGCGATTGGCCCCTAATGTCAGTTTTGCTTTGACATTTGTGTAGTAAACACATGCGAAATACACGTTAATAAACAGTGCTACACTACACTGCTCCAGAACGCGGAATATTGATTAAGATGATTTTTCATCAAAAATAATCATGAATAATGAAGCCCATTTCCGTCTTAGTGGGTACGTAAATAAGCAAAATTTACGCTTCTGCGGCACTAAAAATACACATGTAACCCACGAAGAGCCATTACACCCGCTCAAAGTCACTGTATGGAGTGCTGTTTTCGCAGGAGGAGTCATCGGATTTTTTTTCTTCGAAGACGTCGCGGGCCAAACGGTTACTGTGAATGGTCAGCGCTACAGCGCAATGATCAACGAGTTCTTTTTGCCGCAACTTGATGAATTGGGATTGAAAAACACGTGGTTCCAACAGGACGGTGCTACGGCACATTCTGCACGTGCCACAGCCGATATGCTGAAGGATGCATTTCCCGGGCGCTTAATCTCCCGTTTTGGCGATTTGCATTCGCTAGCAAGATCGCCCGATTTGACCACTGCAGACTTCTTTTTGTGGGGCTTTTTGAAGTCGCAGGTTTATGTCAACAAGCCAATATCCGTCAAAAATTGAGGACCTATCGCCGGTAGTTTTGGCCAATGTGATGCAAAATGCTATAAAAAGGGCTCAAATGACAATCAACTGTGACGGCGGCCATTTACATGACATCATATTCTCGACTTGATTTAAAACAAAATAGTCTACAAGAAGAATCAAAGTTTTTCATGTTTTTTTTTTAATTACAGCCAAAAACCATCGGAAGGTTATTTTTGCACCACCCTGTAAATTTCATTTCATTTTGTAAAGAAAACCAAGCCTTCAAACAGTAATGCCAGAATTTTCGTCGAAAATCTTAACTTGTCAAACACAGGGTGTCCGCCGGGAATGTATACTACTTTGTTTTATCATTGTTAAACATTAGTCTTGACAGTTCATGTTTGACAGTCGTGTAATAGACAGGTAGCAAATTTATTTTGCAAATTTTTCGATAAACCAACGTGGTTTAATCGTTAAACCCTTTTACCAAAATCAATCATCGATTTTCATGAAAAGGTCATAATGAGTGACGAGGCACATTTTCACTTGATATGTGAATAAACACACGTAGAAAAAAATATATGGTTGATACGACAATACTCTAAGGGCAACATACTATTGTTGAATTATATGGTTGTATCCAATAACGGTATATATATAACACACCATAGTATTGTAAAAAAAACATATTATTACTAACCATACTATATAACCATAGAACTAATTGTCATACTCAACCTTATAATTATACTAACCAGTCATACTTTTCTCATATACAAGCATATTACTTTCAGTAATTAACCATACTAGGATTATAAATAGCTTAATTGTAATATTGTACATATGTATCTTTATTATCGTTAATGCCAACAATAGCAAGGGTATCCTATAAACTCACTTTTGTTGCATGTGAACCAGCGTATCATAAATATGAAAAAATATCGTTGTTTTTAAAAAATTTTCACTATTGTTATTATTTTATGTGACCATATTTACAGAGACACAAACTATAATTATATTGATAATACAACATTTTTAACAATAATACATAATGTTATAGAATATATACTAATGTTGTTGCAACGATATTTCAAGCTGCCTTTTTCTCTGCATTCAGAAAAGTCGGCTCTGGATAATGGAAACCTCCCAAAGTATTAATTAGTCACCTTTGGATCCATTAAACATTATTGTTCGGTGTATAATTTGGTCTGTAGGAATCATTACGTCACTGCTTTGAAAATGAAAACGGAAATGATATCGTAATATGACTGAAAACTTTTTAACACCACAACTGCCTTGCTTCGAACTGTTTAACATTTGGTAACAACAAAACGGTGCCACTTAGCAAACAACACTGGAATTACTTCGGGTATACCTTCACGACAGACATCCTATATAAAATTTAAGTTTTAGGGGGAAAAAACCTTGAAACGATAATGTTAGTTAATTGTGACCAAAGAATCCCCCCGGGGAACAGGTTTTGCCTTGACTTATTCCTAACCAGGGCATTCCGTTTTTTGGGTAAAGATAGGAAGGAGTCCCTCCTTTGTTATAGCAAATAAAATGCTTGGAAGCCGCACGACTTATGTTGTGTTGGCTTCCGAAACCTTTACCAAGGGTATAAATTGGCAGCATTGCCACCGGGTTTTTATACTTTCAGTTCAACCTGGGCTGATCATGGTTGAGATGCTTACCTTGGTTGTGGTTGAAACCTAAAACGCAGAAAGGGGAAATTAGTATCCCTGATAATTGTTTGGTGTGTGGTTTTTGTTTTGGGGAATAACAACCTCCCGAGGATCTGTTGCCTTTACAACAGATACCTGTACTGTTACGAACCAGTGGTGATGGTTGATTAAGCCATGTTTTCCATTGATTGCTGGGAAATTGCATATAGCAAGTGAGAAAGGCGGAGTCTGGTTATCGACAAAAGTGCCAATGTTCCCACCATCATTTCAAACATACAGTCGCTTATAGCCTGCTGTGAATATTTCCATCTAAAAGGCAGTACATTTATTAGGTAGGCAATGCTAGTCGTGTATTCCAAACTGCAAAAATCACACTACCGAGCCAATACCGTTGTCTGACGTTCACAACCATCCGTCAGGTTACCCTACACTTCTTCCCGGAGGAAATTTTGACTTTGAATATTCTTTCAAATTTGAAATTTAGGAGCTGTTTAGTCCGATGGATCGGTAGCAGCCAGTTAAAAATCCCTCCGTATTTATATGTATTTGATCTTCAGCCGCATTAAGCCTCGTTTAGCAGTCACTACAACCTAATTTGAGATTGGACCTATTCCGTTTAATTGGTCTATCAGCGTTCCCATGGGACTTGCAAGGTACACAAAAGTGGAATAACGACTCCAGCCTCAATTATAGAACTAGATTTTGAGTTACATCAAAAACAAATAGACATAATTTGCATAAATGAAACGTTCCTAAAAGCTAAGCACAATTTCAAATTAAAAACCTTTGAAGTATATAGAGTATATCGCACAATACATGGTGAGGTTGGGGTGTGCTGATTGTAATCAAAAACTGCATTCCCCATGAACGTATTTCAAAATATCTAACAGCAAAAGTTGAAAATATATCTTTCATAGTTACCATAAATAATAAACAAATAAGATTTTCTTCGGTTTATTATGCAAACTATACAAAAGATTTATTATTAATGAGATAAACATTTTAACCGCAGCTTCAACTGATTATTTAATATTTGGAGATTTAAATGCGCATCATACGAAATGAAATTGCTTTCAAAATAACAGGGCTGGCAATAAACTTTTCAATCATCAAGTGAGCTCTCACTACTACATATATTCTCCATATTCATTCACTCGTTTTGGTCAGTCGTCAAATCCGACATGGCCATCAGTAGTTGATCTTCTTCTCACAAATTCTATTTTAGATTTTTCGCACCTAGAATCACATCCAGAAATTCTAAACTCATATCATTTAGCAATGTCCTGCACAATATTTGGTTATTTAATAGAAAACTCCATTAAAATTCCACTCTATAGTAAACCTAATTGGAAAAAAATAGGAACATGAATAGTAGAAATAACATACAAGCTCTTGAATTATCAAAAACGTTGAAGAAACAATTTCAAAAATCACTCACCTGGTACAAGAAGCTTCCAGTTGGTAACACACAAGTCTGGCACAGAAGGCTTTCCAGTCTAACTTTATTTTTGATTTCACAAAGAAATAAATTTAGACGAAAACGTTCTTATAACTACTCAGAAAGAAATATAATTACATCCTTATTAAAACAGCTGATCTCACTAATAAATCTGAAAATAAACAGTGACAGAAATAACAGCTGGTATCAACATACACAGAAGCTGCCAACAGGTAATAAAAAGTTTCGGATGTTGACGAAAGCAATAAAAGGAAATAAAAAAGGTTTTTGCAGTTTAACAATAGATGGTGTAGTTAAGCGTAAAGGTATGTACTCGTGTTCTGTTCAAATCTGCGAGAAATGTTGGGCATCATTAATTAATTCACTCGGAAAACATGACATTTTAAATGTGATGCCTATTTCGCATTTTATGCAAATTTCACGGTTTTCTTGGTTTTAGGTATACCACATATTTAGGTATACAAACATATTTAATTGTTTGCAATTAAAAAAAATTTTTTTTTCTGTGAAAATAGTAAATCATTTCCAGTTTAATATTTTTCTTTTTCAGTTGTTATTAAATTTAAGTTCTTTTTAATTTTAGAATTTTTATCGCACAAAAAACTGATTTCAACAAAAACGCACCGAATATTGATTTTTTTAAAAAGCCATTTTAGATTATAAGAGGTATATTTTTTATATTAAAAACACGGTAATGAAACAGCCTTTCAAGCGGCTCTTATACATTCAACCTGGATCTAATAGAACAGCCTGATTCGATCAATAGGTAGAACTCGTATTTGTCAAACTTGGCCTCTAGTACGATTCTATTACTTTTACTAAGATAATTATAACGATATTTTATCATATTTATTATTCAGCGACATTATTTAATTATATTCGCTCTCGACCGAAATCAACTGTTACTTATACTGCATATTATCAGGTACACAAAACGACAGCCGCTTACGGTCGTTAAAACTATTTTGTAGAAGCACACAATCGTTACAGCAAGAGATGAAATTATACATACAGTCAAAAGGATGAAAAAAGGTTTCTTACATGCTCAAAAATATTTTAAAAATGGAAAATAAAAATCAGCGTCATTCGTTGGTGTCATTCGTCTTTGTCCCCCAGCTTTAGTGTATTCAATTATTTTTTCCTGTCTTCTTTGATCAAGAGATCGCGGCAATTATTGTTATAATTATAAATAAAAAAAATATTTCTTTCTTTAGCCAGGATTGAACTCGAGCTAGACGAATGATACCAACCCATCATCATATAATATTAGAAAAATTAAAATATATTTTTTATCATTATTAACTGTTTCATAGTCTTTTAAATTAATTTTTACATTCTATGTTTTTAGTTTTTCTAAAGTTTATTACAAGAAATTTACTGCAATTTGCAATAAAATGGTAAAGACTTATACAAATTTACGATTTCGTAAATCGCAGAGTTTTATAAAATTTCCAATGTCACTTTAGTGGTATTTGAACTTTTACTTTAGTTTACTGAACCAATTAGATATATTTAGATTTTTCCACTGTTTCGATGATGTATTTACAAATCTTTGAATCCTAGATACAGCTGAACAATTTTCAAAATAATTCGACTTACAATATCTGTTTTAGGTATTTTCATCTGCATGTTTTTTGTCTGCTACCTCTTTAAGCTTAGCATGATTTTAGTTTCTCATGTCACGTTCAGTATCATCGCGTATAGCATATTTCGCATCAGTGCCGTTTTCAACTTTTTGTAGTTGTCAAACAATTCCTTCAGTTCTTGCATTTTCTTCTCCTTTTGCATTTAAAAATTTGCATTTAAAAATTTTGCATTTAAAAATTTTTTTTATTGAAATATACAACTACGCTCCGCTTTTATTTGGGAAACATTTTCACAGCTACTTTTCACAAAATTTTAGTACAGAAACACATTTGCTCCCAACTTTCCAATAATTTATGTCCAAAAACTCAATATATAGTTTCTAACATATACAGCCCAATTATAAATAAAAATTCCGTAGGAATTTTATCACTTTTCTCTTTCCTCCAATTATGAACAAAAATTATGTATGAGGTTTGTTAATTTTTCTTCCCTCCATTTGTTGACAACACTAAAGGGAGATCAACTCTTCAATTCTTACGGTCAAAAATTGTGCTTTTTTTTAATTTGAATTGAAAAAAGTACTTTATGTGAGAAATAAATTTCGTGAGGAATAAATTCCGAGAGCAATAAATTCCGTGAGAATCATGGTGCAATTATTAGGTGGCAGCATAAGAGTTGTTGTACTACATACATAATATTTTGTATGTGTAAAAATTCCGGACGCTGTCAAAAACATGTTTACAAAACAGAAGAAAATGAAGAAAGAAACGTTTATTAAATTAAATTAATATAATTTTTTTTTATAAATTGTTTTCAACACATTTTAAGCAATTAAAATATTATTGAAAACTTTTTTATTGTGTTCTTGCCCTTTTTCAAACTGTTTAAAATATTTTTATTTTTTCACCCACAATTTTATGAAACAAAAAATTATCACCTGTGCTAGTGATGCCACCTGGTTAATTGCACCATGGTGAGAATATTCATAATTGAGCTGATAGTTTTCACAAAAAGGAATTGTAGAAACACTTGTGTGTGAGAAATGAGTTTTTGTTTTAATTTACATCGCTTTTCTTTCAATTTCCTTGTTTCATGTGAAAAAATTTTTGATGCGAGAAGTACAGAAACGACAGAAACGAGGTACGCAGGCAAACATTGTGTCAGTCAAGATGCAGCCAGCACAACCATGATCCACGTTAGAATGGTCTGTAAAACAGAGCTTCATGCGGGGTTTGCTGGTCCCCATTCTTACCATAAAGCTTGTTGAGTGTTTCGGAAGTGCCATCATTACTAAAGTCATGCTGCGGCCTCCTAAAATATTATTTGTTACAACAGATGAAGAACTCCTATAACCCAGAAGGACTTCTATAAAGCGGAGTGTCCTGGTTTGGCTCACGCCAAAGCAAAAGCTGCTCCCTGGGAAGACTTCAAGAACACAATCAAAACCTATTACAATAAATCGTTCAATAACATATTATCCTCCAATAACATTTAAGGGTTATTTTTTTAATAAATAATTATTTATTGTGAAAATGAAGGTTAAAATTATAACAAAATGCAAAAATTATCCACCTCTTTTTTTTTTTTTTTAGTCCGACAAACAACACATGAGTTTGGCCAAAATTTTTACTACAGCTTACACTTTTGATTTATGATTTTCGTCTGACGTGGCCTAAAGTCTTTTCACCTGTTGTGGGGGGTAAAACGGCTTAAGGCTTAAAAATATTTCCAAATCAAAAGTGTTTTTAAAAGCCACTTAAAGTTTTAAGTACCCAAATTCTTCGTCAAACAACACCATTAACACGCTGTCGTTTATTTGTGAAAAATGTTGACAAAATCACTGACCAAAACACTCCGCAGATAATACGAATCAAATGACTTAAAACAATGAAAATTGTGGATATTCAGATAAACAACAAATGTTATTTTTTTCCATAAAAACAAATGGCAAATATTAATATTTTATCAATTTGTGTTTTAAAGCCAAAAAAAAAAGATCACATCAAATATTTGACCACAAGTTCAATATATGCGTATAAATGTTTGTACATATGTATGTACGTATGTACATATGTAAAAAATGCTTTTAAATGCAAAAATTTTCAACATGAAAATCAATTAAATCCCTTTTTTGCACATCTCGCCTTCAAACAAAAAGCCAAATCGCGACAAGGGGAAGAAGGGTACGCAGGCAAACATTGTGTTTTTTCCAAACATTGACACTTTGTCTATTTAATGGAAAAGTAGAATGAGAGCAAAAAAGAGCACGGAAAATTATTCATGTGATTTGCTGTTTTTTGGTTTAATAAAAGACTGCGGCTTATTTTTAAAAATACCACACTCTCTAATTGATTTCAATATAGTGAACAGCACTTTGATGTGATTCATTCAATTTAAAAATGTTTTATTTTTTTTGTAATTTTTTTTTTACGATTTTAATGTTTGTGTGTTCATGTCAAGTTTTGATTGAATTGGCAAATTTTGACTTTTATAGGATTTTTTTCATTCGCTGAGTGCAATACAAAATTAAAATCAAACCGTTTGAATCAATTCGAAATACCAATGCATGCCGCTGCATGTTTTGCACAAGCACAGGCACAGGCACTGCTGCCCACGAGCTGTAGTAATAAAAACACTTTTATAAAGAATTCAACTAAAAATCGAGAATGAAGAAGAAAACATTACAAAAGATACGAACAGCTTTTCCACACTTCCAAACACACATACACACATTCAAATACTCAAATGAAGGCCGTGCACAGCCGTGAATACGGGCAGCAGTCAGACGGACAAACAGACAAATACACCTCGCAACTAAATGTAGGAGTATCTTTAACTCCTGCTGTTTGATTGATTGTATTTTTTTTATTGCAATTTGTTGTTTGTGCAACATTTTTTGCTTTATTTTTTCTCTACAAAAGAATTCATTTGAGTGAATACTTAATATAAATAAAAAATAAAAACGAACGAATGAACGCAATATCTTTTGGTCGAAATAAAGCTGAAAATTCTTAAGTTCGTTATTAAAAAATTATGGTGATAAATAAAAAACTATTGAAAAAAACTTAAAAACTTAGAAATAAAATCTTGCAAAAAAAAAAATTTCAATTAAAAGGTTCGATTAACTTTGTTTCTTGTGTTTGAATTCAGGGCCAGTGAAATTAATGTCATGTTTCCACAATACAAGCAAACGACTTGCCGAAAAAATTTGTATGGAAAAAACTCAAAGCATTGAGTACTTTTAATACAAATTTTTTAGTCAAAGTGATTGTTCATGATTGCGGAAGTATCACGTAAGTAAAATTAGCACAAAACCAAAACAACTTTAATATATTTTTTTCTTTTTTTATGTGAAACAACTTGTTTCCCCTTAATTAAGGGTATTTATTGGGTAAAAGCTTTTCCCTGAAAAACATTTAATTGCCTTGCTTTGAAGTCAATTGTGTTCTCCATTTTGTGTAAAATTAGTGGCGACAATTAAAAGTGTAATATATTCAGCTGGACCGGTGCAAAAATTTTTTTATCTTGTAATCGTAATGTCAAAAATTGCTTGCTTCTAATTTTGCGACCTTTTTTTTTAATTTAAATTGTTATTTGTTGTTGAGCTAGTGGTCTTCTTGTTTTGGTAAAATGTATGGTTTTTATTTTTCAGGTAGAATTATAAACTATTTTTCTGAACATCCAAAAAGGGTTATTATTAATACAGCTAAAAACTTAATAGATAGAATATTAACAATCAGTGATCATAAATTTCATAAGAACAATAAGAGCATAATTAGGATAATATTAAGTGATGAACTCATCTGCAAGTTGATAAGACAATACAACATAAGGGCAAGATTGGATAATAATGTTTCTGATCCAATAATATATAAATCGTTAACTTATGTACCTGGAATGTTAGAAAGATTAGAGAGTTCTAATATATAGGATAATACGAAATATAGAATTGCACATAGAGTTCATAATACTGTAGGTAGAATTTTAGGCAAAACAAAAGATAGGTTGGAAAATTTGGATATGTCTAGTTTAGTGTATAAAATACCATGTAGTGGTAACAACAATGAAAATTGTGACAAAGTATATATAGGGACAACAGTTAATAAACTTAAAACTACGTTACCGGGTCATAAGTCTGACCAAAAGTATAGGAACTATAACTCCTCACAGAAAACTGCATTATCTATCCATTGCCATGATTTTAATCACTATCTAGATTTTGAAGGAACATCTATTTGAAATAAAAAATATTATTATAAACGTAGATATATGCTAGGAATGCTACAGATAACTAACGTGCCTGTAGATAAGAGGATAAATTTTAAAAAGGATGTAGACGGATTAGCCCAAAATTATAGGCATTTAATACAAAAAAAACAAAAACAGGAGTAGATAGGTATTTTACCTAAAATTGTTTAAAAACTTTTTAATTTCTTTTTAAAAAAGTATTATGTAATATGTTTAATGTTATAATAATGTAAAATATGTTTCTTCATTGTAAATGTTAATGTAGTTGAATATTTTGTTTTTGTTATTTCAATATGAGTTTTCAAATTTATTATTTTGTATACACAATTTAAAAAAAAACAAAAATTTCCCTGAAGAAGACACACAACGGAGTGTCGAAATATTGAAAAATAAAAACCATACTTTTTACCAAAACAAGAAGACCACTAGCTAAACAACAAATAACAATGGAAATTTTTAATGACAAAACCGCTTTAGGTTATATCTTTAATTTTGTGTATTTATGTAAGTAACCACCTTTAATTACTGTGTTGCAAATTTGCATGGAAAAATCTCACATTGACGCTAAACTGACTCAAATTGAAGTTAGGTTGCAAACTTTTGCTGTATAACGCTATCCTAAAACCTTTGCATCCAACAGTGGGAAAATTCAAAGATGCCAGAATAAAATTTTCCGTTACGAATTTACAAATATACTCTTAGTGAAAGATGAATTTTCAAAATACGCGACAAGATACATGAACAGACTTTAGTTTCAACCGAATCCTCTCGCACGTAGTATCCTTAACTTTGGCGGTCCCACACGACTGAGAAGGATGGATACTCTTGCAACCATCAGAGCTTTGGAAAGGCGATTTGCCAATAAAATACATGCAAAGTCCAACTTTTCGTCTAGTATTGTCTGGACCTAAGTGAATAATATTTTTCAATATTAATATTTTTTTCTGTATTAATAAAAAATTTTTGTTTTAGCAATAAGTATGCAAACTTATTGTTAGTTCTTTTAGAACTATAATAAATAATTGAAATTAAAAAAAAATTAATGCAAAAACATATTTAGGTTATATCTCGGCTGGGACGATATTGAAAATTTTCATTTGCTGTATATTAGTAATTTCCGTTTATTACCAGAACTACTTTTAAGCAAAAAAAGTTGTTTAAGGTCGCTTACGCGACATTTTCTTGCACAAACGGTTTAGGCTCGGGTATATATATGTGGACCGATATCGGTAGTATATATTTTCTCTATTTTAGTAACCTCTACTCTATATGGACCGATATCGGAAAGACTCACTTTCTCTATTTTAGTAACCTCAACATCAAACGTTGAAATAATTTTAAGGCCACAAAACAAATTTCTTCAAACACATAAAAACTCCCGAATTCATAAGGATCTGTGTGTTCCACTGGGTAAAAGACGTACTTTCAAAGTACGCCACGAAGTATATCAGTAAAATGGAACTACACCCAAATCACACACGCAACATACTTAATTTTAATGGCCATACTCACTATATGCCACTATCAGAGCGATAAAGAAGTGATTTTGCCGATATAGTTCCCGCATAATAAAACTTTTCGTCTAGCATAGGCCGGAATTCTTGGGTAAGCAGCACATCTTTTTTTATGTTTAGTATTAAGATTTGACTACTTATTGATTTATTTTTTATTTTTTTGCTTTCATATGGTTTTTATTTTGGAATTTTTTTTTTTTATATTATTCCAGCCCCTGGCCACTGAATGAAACTCTTAAGTTATTGTTATTAAATTTTGCACTTTCAAACTAAAATCTATCACCTCATATTCCTTCTTCAGTATAGCGAGTTTATCGTATAAAATCTCAGTTTCCGATTTTTGACATATTTTGAAATATTTTTTATTTTAATTATGTTCTTTTATCTCATATTCAATCAAAATTCATCAACTTCACTGATACACCAACTTTTTCACATGAAATTTCTTTTTTATCAACTACAATTAAAAAATCCTTTCTGTGGTTATTTGATGAATTTAAACAATTTGCAATCAATATTTAAACAAAAACACTAAAATTTATTTATACATTTGCACTCTACAGTTATTTAAAACTTACTTGACTTTTCGAAACGAATATCCTTTTTTTTTTTTTTATAATTCAATTATTTATTGTATCTTCTAAAAGAACTAACAATAAGTATGCAAATCTTAAAACTAAAAATTCATTAATTAATATAGAAAAAAATTAATTAATATTGAAAAATTTTATTTACTTAGGTCCAACCAATGCTAGACGAAAAGTTGTTTCTTGCGTGTATTTTGTTGGTAAATCACCTTTCCAACGCTCTGATGGTTGCAAGGGTGTCCATCCTTCTCAGTCGAGTGTGGCCACCAAAGTTCAGGTTGCTACGTGCGAAAGGATTCGGGTGAGACTCCAGTCTGTTAATGTACCTTATCGCGTGTTTTGAAAATTCATCTTTCACTAAGGGTACACCTAGATCTTTGTGAATTCGAGAGTTTTTAACATACCATGGAGCTGCAGTAATTATACGGAGAATTTTATTCTGGCGCTTTTGAATTTTCTCAATGTTAGATGCAGAGGCGGTACCCCACAATTGAATTCCATAGCTCCATATTGGCTTTAGGATTGCGTTATACAACAAAAGTTTGCAATCTAACTTTAAGATAGAATTTCTGCCGATGAGCCAATTTAGTTGCACCGCTTTTAATTTCATCTGGGTGACTTTAGCGTCAATGTGAGACTTCCACGTGAGCCTACGGTCGAGGTGAATACCAAGGTATTTGACTTCACTGTGCTGCGGAACAATGTAGTTGTTGATTTTAATAGCCGAACAAGTTTTTCTACGTAGTGTGAATGTAACATGGGTACATTTTTGTTCATTTACTTTTATTTTCCAAAATTTCAGCCATTTCTCCAATATAAGAATATGTTGTTGCAAATTTTGTGATGCTAATTTATAGTCTTCATGGACACTGATGAATGCTGTATCATCTGCAAAAGTGTGAATTTAGCAACTCGTTGGCATGTCTGAAGCATAAATCAAATATAAAGTTGGACACAATATGCTACCCTGGGGAACTGCAGCTTCTATTGGCTGAGCCGAGCTTTTGAAATCACCTTCCTTAACGACGAATTTCCGGTCATATAAGTAGCTCTCTAACAGCTTGTGCGTGTTTGCAGGCAAGTTAAGCCTTTGTGCCACACTTTGTCAAAAGCTTTGGAAACGTCAATAAATAGAGCTGAGCAATATTTTTTATCTTCGAACGCATTTCTGATAACATTCACCAGCCTGTGTGTCTGTTTTATGGTGCTATGCTTAGCCCTAAAACCGAATTGATGGTTAGGAATACATCCTACTTCATTCAAGATTGGGGTCAACCTCGTCATTAGCAATTTCTCGAACAGTTTTGAAATTGTTGGCAAAAGACTTATCGGCCTATATGACTCAACTTTTGTAGGATCCTTTCCTGGTTTGGGTATCATAGTAATGACACCCTTCCACTCAGTAGGAAAATACTCGAGACGTAGAATAGCATTAAAAATAAAAAGGACGAGTCTTCTAGTTACTCGGGGTAACTGCACAAGCATTTTGTTGGTAATTTTATCAATACCTGGAGCTTTTCTCGGGTTTAAGTTACTAATAACATTATCGACATCTTGAAAACGAAGTCTAAAAGGTACGGGAGGTCTAACTGCATATGGCGGCATATCAGCTTCATCATTCAGTCCGTCAATGGCAAACACGCTTCTCAAGTGGTTAGCGTACAGCATTCCCTTTTCGGAGTCACTTCTAGCCCAGACCCCAGTCGGAGTACGGAAGGGTGGCTTAGATCTAACGGGTCTCTTTAACCCTCTTGCTGCTTTCCACAAAGAATAATCGGATTGAGGACTACCGTCAAGGCTTTCCAAATAGGTTGTGAGGGAAGCCTCTCTTTGGACTTCAAGCAAATTTCTTAGTTGACTTACGCATTCTCGAAGCCTAGCTTTAAGCTGGGGAGACCTGCGAATTTGCCATTCTCTTCTGATTCTTCTCTTTTCTGAGAAAAGGTGTTTGATTTCAGAAGAACAAGTTCTGCTATTCATATTTCTAAAATTTGTAGTGGTAGCATGTTGCACGGCTTTTATAATATTTTGGGAAAAATCATTAATTGACTCATCAATATCCTCTGGAGTTCTCAAAGATATATTTTCCGTACAATGAGTACTTAAATATTTTTTATATTTTAGCCAATTCACTCTAGACTGGAATACACCTATGTCGTTAAATGGGGATCCAATGCTCTGGGGGAAACATATAGAGACCATAGTAGGTGAGTAATCGGAGGACAAATCCAATAAAGGCTCCGCATGCATCCATTCTAAGGGGACGTTTTTTACGATTCCAAAGTCAATAACATCTGGGATCTTTCGCTGGTCAGATGGCCAATAGGTGGGACTCCCGCTGGAGATTACATCTAAACCCAATTTTGATATAGTATCAAAAAGCACACGACCTTTCGGGGAGATTAATCTTGAGCCCCAAAATGTGTGTTTAGCATTATAGTCACCAGCAGCTATAAATCGGGATCCAAGAGAAGTAAAAAAATTTGAGTAATGGTTTTCTGTAACTGAAAGCCGAGGCGGGGAATAAATTGATGAAATTACCAATTTACTGTGAATGTGTTCAATACAAATATTTGTTGCTTGAAAATATTCTTCACATGTCTCATTTAACAAGTAATGTTTAATTCTATTTTTAATTAGAGTAGCCGAACCTCCACAAAGATCTTCCACGTGGATCTTTAGTGTCATATAGTATATAGCCATTTATCCTGAAATAACTTCTTGGCGTCAGGTGAGTTTCAGCAATCAACATAACATCGATTTGCCTTTCCCTCAGGAAGTGTTCAAGTTCATTTTTATGTTGGCGTATGCCGTTTGCGTTCCAGAAACATATTTTTAAATAAATCATTTTTTTAAAATAGCCTGTACAATAGTTGATTGCATTTTTAGCATTTCCTGCATCATGGTGGTCACAGAAGCTGTAAAAGTGTTTATTGATTGAACCAAAGTCTGCAATGTGGCTTCAAGGTTGCTAAAATATGGGTCGGGCTGTTGAGACTTGGACTTCTGATTCGCGTTTGGTATATTAGTCTTAACCACATTGGCATAAGAAACCTGGTTAGAGCTTGGAACATTTATTTGGGTTGTTGACTGACCTGCTTGAGGAAAATTGTTGCTTGAAATGAATTGCGATTGCTGGGACGGCTTGGGAGGAGTTAATGATTTATTTGGCATTGAGCGTTTGAAGTGGGTATAAACGGGGCAACCCCTGTAATTAGCAGTATGATTGCCTCCACAATTACTAAATTTTTTTACGTTTGTGTCAGTTTTTGATTTGGTACACTTTGATGTGCCATGGAGATCACCACACACAACACAGACAGTGGGCAATTTACAATATGTCTTAGTGGGGCCATACTCCTGGCAGTTCATGCACTGAACGGGTCCTGAACGCTTATGAGGCTCCTCTACAGTAACTTTCCGGTGTAGAAGGTATTTAACATTATATATTGGGTGAACCTCATTCTTCTTTAAGGTGACATCTCCAGGTTCTAATTCCACCCGAATATCCTAACAAAATTTAAATGCTTTTAAATTGTAGGAACTGCTATTACTTTTTATTTAACATAAATAAATTTAATTTTTGCAGCTTCAGATCTTGGTTTTTTTTTTTTTTTTTTTTTTTTGTTTGATTTTTATAAAAAAATCAACAATTTAAAATCTTTTAATTTTCGATATTTCATGTCTATTTAATACACCTGTAGAAAAAAGAATTAATTTTCAATTGGACACTGATAATTTAGCGCATAGTTTTATAGGCATTTAGTTAACAGAAAATTAGCACTTTGAATGTAGTTTTATTTATTAGATTATGTTCAAACAAAGTTCATGTTCGTTCGTGTTAATGTACTAGGGCAGATTGATATTGAAGCTACCTGGCGCAAGATGGCAGCACAAGCACAAATTTTATTTTTATGAAATTGCGACCTTTGACTGGTCAGCTGTTAAAATTGCACCCAAATTCTTCGATTAGTTTATTGTGTATCTTGAAAAATAGGAAAAGTGAAATTCGTGTAGTGATTAAACACTTTTATTTGAAAAGGGAAACGATGAAAGAGACAAAAGAAAAGCTCGACAAACATTACGGTGAGGCTGCTCAGTCAGATTACATAATATAATATTGGATTCCTGAATCTGCCGAAAAAGCACCGCAACAATACCATAAACAGGAAGCCCTGAAGAGATGGTTACTGAAGAAAATATCAAGAAAATCCTCGATGTCGTTATGAATGATCGCGAGTCAAATTACGTGACATTTTTGAAATAGTGAGCATATCATATGAATGCGTTTTCAACATTTTGCGTGAAAATTTTCATATGACAAAGTTATCGGCAAGATGGGTGCCGCGTTTACTCAGCATAAAAAAAAACGATCTCGGCAGGCCACTTCACAGCGGTTTTTGGACACGATAAAGCATAATGCTGTTAATTTTTGGCGTTGATTAATAACTGTTGATAAAATACAAACCTGAAACCAAAACTCGAACGAAACATTGGGTGGAAGTTCTCCGAAGAAGGCGAAGGCAGTGAAATATTGGATCAATTTATCGATGCAAGAAAAAACTATTTCTGCAAGAAAGTGTTATTTCTTCCAGATAACCCACCAGTTCACATCAGATACGAGGCTGAAATTACGTGAAATATACTTGGAATTGGTTGATCATCCACCTTATAGTCCAGAGTTAGCTCCTAGGGAATTTTCTATAGGAAATTTGCCAAATACGTGTTTAATAAAGATACATTTTTTTATGAATACCGCCATGAATATGAATTACAAAAATATAATTTTAATTTGCTCTTTTATTTGTGAAGCTTCATTATTTAGAAAATTTTCGGTTTAGCATAAAATATATTAGCTCGATTCACAATCTTGAGGATTTGAAGTTGCATATTTTTGCAATTGCAAAATTGTTATTTTTGGGTGTATTTTGTTAGTCTAAAGTAAACATATATTTCACTATTTTGCAAATGCAATGATGCAAAATCATTTGCACAAGATTGTGAATAGGGCTAATGTTATTATCAGTGTTTATTGGCTTAATACAATGTTCGATGAGGTGCGATACTCAATACAAATGTTATTTAATGCAGCGCAAAATTTACGATTTTGGTTGCTTTGCCAGGACTATGTGGAGTTGATGAGCACCAAGTTAATAACGAAAGCGGTTTTTAGTACACCAAATGTTCGTTCAACTATCTTTCTTGCCGTTGCACGTTTGATATTGAAAACCGCTTCAGGACTTCTTTCTTGTGCAGACCGATAGGGTATCATTATATTTGGCTCGAGAACATAGCCGGCTTTCTCTCGCTTAGAAAACAGATCCCAAAGGTGAGTAATTGTACCCAGCCCTAGATAAAGATAATTCCTAACCTCTTTATCCAACTGAACAACTTGAACTTCATTGGAGAGTCAAAGTTGTCTTCCCCTTTTTATTGTGCAGCCCAAAGAGGGCTATCCGGCAAAATAAAAATTTCTGATCTATGTTCTATTACTTATCTCTGAATCCTAACTCTAAGGTCAGACAAAGCGATTTTAATTGCCGAACTTTTTAGCAATTTTCTTTTGGAATTGCTTTCTTGTCCACACACAAAAACTTTTTTCGACAGCTCTTGAGCAATTCTGCTGAGAATTGCCGAGTACCGGCAGTTCTTTTTCCCTTCTTATTCCCCTCACCGAAAGCTTTTATAAAGTCAAGAATTGCCGAACTAAAGTTTCTGTGTGTGACCTGGTACTAAGTATTTCTTTATCACTGTTTCCACTTGATTCAAACATAAACAATATTTTTTCACAAAAATTTTGATATCAAATTTAATAGCTGGTAAAATATATGAAGATATTTTTTTCTTCAAAGTTATCGATAAGACGTTGACGTCAACACATGAGCACAAATTAATACCAACTGCGTCGACCAACTTTGACTGCGGCTAAAAATTGACAATGACGTCGGTAACGACTTTTGCAATACGGCTGAATTATATAAAAATTTGCTAAAACTCTTAGCATTGGTATTCATTTGCTGATTTAGTGAAAGTTTATTCCAGACAAGCTGAAAATTGCCATTCAGACGCAAAGCAGTGGTGATGAGGCAGAATAATGTTCCTGTGTGTTGGGGATAGGCAGAAATAAATTTTTTCAAATAAATATTTGGACGTATTTTGAATAACTAATACTTTGGGCGTATTTTTAACAACTACTTTATGCAATAATAAAAGAGTAGGAACCTTCATTAGTCCCTGAAAGGATATTCCAAGAAGATCGTTGGAAATTGAGGAGATGTGATCAATTCTGCGAAGTTCATGGACATATCTTACAATATTGTTGAACACAACATCAAGCTTATTCCTACTGACTGAGTAACAGCATCCAAATAATTGGTATCCATACGCCAGAGAAGAGCGAGCTAGATTCACATGCTTAGAGGGGTGAATTATTGCATGGACCACAGAGATCTAAGCTTTATATAACATTGACCTACCATCATGTTCATGGTAGGTTGCTATTGAATACTATATCTCATTATTCAATAAAATATCTTGTGACAACATAAGCAGCAAGCTTCTGTTACATGTGACAATGCATTTTGACATGGATGGATTCAAGCACTCTCTATTTGCATTTGCTCAAAGATAAATTCTCTTCAAGTCGTTGTTCAAGGAGGATATGCGGTAGTTGATGTCCGGAACAGTGCTACTTAGTGTGAGCTGCTCATAAGTGTATACTGTATCTGGACAGTCGTTCCGGCAAATCATTCACATAGAGGGAAAATATATACCGCAGTATTGTCTTCCGTTATAAAACGCATCGAGCTGCTAATATCACTCAACTTTGCAACCGCTTTCACTATTCTCAATCGACTGGGAATAAACAAACCTTAATCCCCAGAAACTTTTGTTTTGTCTTTAGTAAATCTTTCATAGTGAGAGTTGAACGCTGCTTTGCCGTATAAACTAAGAATTTTTTTCACACTCTAATAATGTATTTCAACTTAAACTTAGTCGATATCTTACCCCAACGAATCTGAGACTATTATTATATGTGTGGAGGGTTACACTAACATTACTGGTAGCCTTATAATACTTTCCTGTGATTGTGATTCCTGTTTCCGTGTGCATTCTAAAATACAGTGGTCATAACCTTGCCAACCGATGTCATTGTCTTCGCCTTCTTCGGAGCACTTCTACCTGCTTCCATCTATTAATTTGATTGATTTTTAATTTCATCAACAAATGTTAATCGATGCAAAAAATAAACAGGATTACGCTTTAATATTTCCAAACATTGCTGTGAAGTGGTCTTTCGAACTCGTTTTTGTTCGACACTGGGCAAACGCGGCACCCATCTTGCCGATAGCTTTTTCATATGCAAATATTCATGCAAAATGTTGAACGCACGCACATTCATATGATATGCTTATCATTTCAACAATCTCACGTAAGTTGACTCGGCGATGAGTCATAACGATATTGAGGATTTTTAAGGAGGATGGTATTGCAGTTGCAGTGCTTGTTCGGCCGTGTTTGAGTTCAGCAGTCCAATATTTTACCATATAGTTTGACGAAGCAGACTCACCGTAATGTTTATCAAGCTTTCTTTTCTTTTTGTGTCTTTTGCCGTTTTCTCTTTCAAATAACAATGTTTAATCACTGTACAAAATTCACTTTTTTCTATTTTTCAAGAGACGCAAAAGTTTTTTACTTCAAACAGCTACTCGCACAACATATAAGGTTTGACAGGCTGTCAGCTATTTTAAAGCCAGCCCACTTGTGTCCAGTCAGGTCAAGTTGTGCACAACATAAAAACTAACTGATGAATTTGGGTAAAATTTTAACAGCTGATTTAAAAAAAAATGTGTTTGTGCTGCCATCTAACGCCAGGTAGCTTCGATATCTGCCCTCGTAGGTATATATCTGGCTTTGCAATACTACTTAATTTTGGCCCTGATGGTCCTTTTTTTATTGTAAAAGGTTATAAATAAATATTTTTAATAAAAAACCTTTTTAATCTTTTTAATAAAAAAACTTTTGTAAGTTTGAATACAATTTTTCTAAATTCGGCTAATTTATTTTATTAAACCTGAGCAATATTTTTCCATATAACTAAAGTTATGTGTAATTGAAGAAATTTCTTAATTTTTACTATATTATTTTAGGTAGATAATTGAAAATTTGTTTTTCGATTTGAGTAAACTTGAATAAATATTTTCTAAGTTGTATACTAATTTACATAACTTCAAGTATTTAGGTAAGTTTTTGGTTCAGCGTACTTGAAGTAAGTGACCAACATGTAAATGTTAAGAAGTGTGAAATTCGGCCAAATCCAATAGCATTAAATGAAATAGAACAGCTTTCGAGTCCGGCTTAAACTGACTCTCGAGAGCTTGCCCAAACTTTCACCTTCTAATTGTTTGTGCAAATTTGCTGTTTTAATGTTTATCTCCATTGATGACTGTTTATTTAACACGGCAGATTCTTTTTGTTGATGGCGTATTTTAATTTAATTTATTTACATACTTTTTTCAACGTATTATTAACAATAAATTACATTAACAGGCAATTAAGGTCTGTATGCGAATAACTGCTATGTGTGTGCGTGTGTGTATGCGGAGTGTGTGTGTGTTTTCGTTGCGGATGAGTTCAGTGGGTTTGAGCCAAAGTTATAAACAAACAATTAATTAAATAACAATAACAAAAAGATACAATTTATTTGTAAATAATATAAAAATGCAGCATTTTTTTATCATTTAGCAAATTATTTGCATTATTGAAGCTTTTTTTTAAATAAGTTTGAAAGTTAATTGAGCAATATGGTTTTTTTCATTTACGTTAAATACATTAAACAGTTAGCTTTTAAAAAATACCTTTATTTTTTTAAAGTTATTTATGCTGGATTTTTTTTTTCTTTATTTAGAAATTTAACTTTTATTTATTTAATATATTTTTGCAAAAATTATCGTGTTTTGCGACCAATTTCTTTTTGCTTGAAAAAATGTAACATTTAAATTAAAACCAAAGGACGATATACACACGTAGTCGTGCACTAAATTCTACTCTTGTTTAAGTAAATATTTTTATAAAAAGCCGTTACTATATTTTTTATTCATAATCGAAAAAAGAATACTTTATATTGAAATGGTTTTAAATGTGTGTCAGTTTTCATTGGCTTAATATTTACTTACACTTTCTAAACAAACACTAGAAAATGGCTGCTTTTTTTAGATTAATTTTTTGCACTCTATTTCTGATTTTTCTTAATGGTTTTCTATCTAAAACTTGCCACACTATACCCTATTTCGCATATCTTTGCAGCATTTGACATTCATTCGGCTATAGACCCAACCAATCTAGGATGATTTTTCATCAAAAATAATCATGAGTGATGAGGTCCATTTCCATCTTGGCGGATATATAAATAAGCAAAATTTACGCGTCTGGAGCACTGAAAATCCGCATCTAACCCACGAAGAGCCATTACACCTGCTCAAAGTCACTGTATGGTCTGCTGTTTTCGCTGGAGGAGTTATCGGATCTTTTTTCTTCGAAGAGAGCTACAGAGCAATAATGAACGAGTTTTTTGCCGCAACTTGATGAATTGGGATTGGAAAACATGTGATTCCAACATGAGGGTGCTACCGCACACACTACACGTGTCACAACTAATATGCTGAAGGATGCATTTCCTGGGCGCCTAATCTCCCGTTTTGGCGATTTGCACTGGCCAGCAAGATCGCCTAATTTGACCACTGCAGACTTCTTTTTGTGGGGCTTTTTGAAATCGCGGGTTTATGTCAACAAGCCTCAGGCTTCGTCAAGAATGTGAGAACATATCGCCTTAAGTTTTGGCCAATGTGATGGAAAATGCTATAAAAAGGGCTCAAATGACAATCAACTGTGGCGGCGGCCATTTACATGACATTATATTCTCGACTTGATATAAAAAAAATAAAAGACCAAATAAAAATAATCCACAAGAAGAATCAAAATTTTACATTTATTTTTTAAATTACAGCCAAAAAAACATCGGAAGGTTATTTTTGCGCCACCCTGTGCAAGACAGAATGCGAATGTTCTCCTGACAATATCCGCAGGGGTCGTTTGAACAGGACTGATTTCCATATTCGTAAGAACCAGTGTTGTCTGCTTACGCATAGACACACTATTTTATTGGGTTGGCAACTAAGTAATCGCGGTTTGTTTTAGAAAATAAAATACAATTTTTTCATGGAACTAAATAACTTTGTTCTCTAATGTATTACCCATTTTGATCAATGACCTTTTGTCATCTTTCAGACAGCACAATAATCCCACGTTCAAAAACTTCTGGTTTTTATTAGCAAAAAAAAAAAATGAATCAAGTACAAATTGCCATCATTATCATTACTGAAATGTTTACTATTCAAAGAGTTTTATAAAGAACAAAACAAAAAGCTATCAGATGGTGCACGGTCAGGACTATATGGTAGATGTGCCCAAAGATCCCAACCAAGCTCCAATAATTTTTGTGGAGTAACCAGAGATTGTGTGGTCCTGTCATGATGGAATACAACACCTTTTCGATTTGTCAATCTAGACATCAGAATTGATCGTTTGGTTGGACCGTAAGAGTTCAAAGTAGACAATTTTTTTGTAATCCCACCAAACTGATAACAAAACCTTCTTTCATGGAGCTAAAAAACTTTATTCTCTAATGTGTTGCCCATTTTGATCAATGACCTTTTGTCATCTTTCAGGCAGCATCATAGTCCCACGTTCATAAAACTTCTGGTTTTCATTAGCAAAAAAGTGAAACAGGTACAAATTACCATCATTATCATTACTGAAATATTTAAAATTCAAGGAGTTTTGTAATGAACAAAATAAAAAGTAATCAGATGGTGCAAGTACTACGTGTGGTGGATGTACGAAAATATCCCAGCCAAGCTCCAATAATTTTTGTGGTGTGACCAAAGATGTGTGTGGTTTAGCATTGTCATGATAGAATATAACACCTTTTCTATTTGACAATCTAGACAGCAGAACTGATCCTTCGGTTGAGCGGTAAGAGTTCAAAGCAGACAATTTCTTAGTAATCCTACTACACTGATAACAAAACCTTCTTTTGATGAATATCAGCTTTTGATGTTGTTTGAGTTGATCCACCTGGCCTTTTCCTCGATCTTTTCCGCTTAATATTGTTGTAAACAATCCATTTTTAATCGCCAGTTATCAGTCCTTTTAAAACCGGATTATTTTCATTACGTATCTTTAGCAAATCGGGTTAAATGCGTTTCTTTCAGTTCGTGAGGACTCCTTGTATCAAGTTTTTGAATCCAGCCAAGTTGTATCAAGTGATTTTCAATGCATGTATGTGATACATGAAGCTTCTTTGCAATCTCACGTGTTGTACTGTGACGATTCGAATCGATTATTGCTTTGATAGGGCAACAACAACGTCAATCGGATGACCAGAGCGTTTTTCATCTTTGAGTGAAAAATCACCAGAACGAAATTTGGCAACCAATTTTGACACTGCCGTTCTTTTACGGCTTCGTCACCATAAACAGCACATAACTTTTTATGAGCTTCTTATGCGTTTTTCATTTTGCGGAAATAAAAAAACAAAATATGACGAAAATTTTCCTTTTGATTTTCCATTTTTCAACGAACTTCAAACGAAAACTACGAAACCGATCAAAAACGTGTTTTACTGATTCACAGCTAAATTGCCAACTATCAAATATCAAAATATGTTTTACATTTGTACTACGACTGCAAACCCAAAAATTCAACTTAAGTTATCTATGAGTGAAATCCGCAATTATTTAGCTGCCAATCCAACAGTCGCAGATACTGTTTCATCTATATATATGAGTGACATACTTATTGAGGAATCGGAATGGAAATTCAGTTTTTCATGTCTCCAAAGAATGGCTTCCCTTAAAAATTATCTGGAAAATCTTGATGGTATTCCTCACTCCGACTATTCCCTATGGAAAGCCACAAAAGGTTTGAAAAAGCCCGTTATAGGCAAGCCACCTTTACGTACTTTAACTGGCGACTGAGCAAGAACCGATTCTGAAAAGGGGATGGTGTATGTTAATCATTTGAAAAACATTATGAGGCACCCAACATCGAAAAAATTCAAAAGCGACAAAACCAAATTCTACGAACGATTACTGCAGCTCCATGGTGTGCAAAATATTCACGACTTCATAAAGATCTGAGTGTTCCGCTGGTAAAAGAGGAATTATCCAAGTACGCGACAAGGTATGCCAGTAAACTGGAACTTCATCCAAATCCTCTTGCACGTAATATACTTTAACTTTGGCGGCCACACTCGGTTGAGGAGAAGAATCTCCCGTGATAGGTGATTCTACCGATATAATTGGTGCAAAATAAAACTTTTTGTCTAGCTGGACTTAGCTAATTTTTTGTATTTAGTACTATGACTTGAATACTTATTTTTAGTTCCATTGTGGAGATTAAATAAATATTATTTTTTCATCATAGTGAAAAACTATCAAAGACAGAAATGTAGCCCTTACAGAACCATAACCATTTTTGCATTTTAACAATTCTCCGTACACAGAGATGTAAATATTAGTTTATTGAATTCCTTTTGAACTTTTATAATTTTTTAAATTAAATTTTTGGTTTGTACATTTGTACAAAGGGTTATAGTTCAAGATTTTTCCTTTCTTAGGTTTTTTTCTTAAGGAGAATTTTTTACAATACAAATTTGCTTAAAATTTACATCTCTGGGTACGGAGAATTGTTAAAATACAAAAATATGTCAATAACTAAAAAAAGAAATACCGCTTGTTCTGAGACAGCAAACGCTGTACAAACAATGTGGGCAACTAACAAAATGCGTATGTGATTCAATATGAGATGAATATAGATAGAAAATAATTAAATGCTCGGTGGCTGAGTGGTTAAAGCAGCAGATCATGATACGTCATGACCCGATTTCAAATCCCAGTGGGTGCTGACAAGTAGTGTAGCGACTACGAAACAGCTAGTTGTCCCCCAGGTAAAGATTTGATTATTATTTTTCTTGTCTTCTTCAAATAGCACATTTGTATTGTAAAAAATTCTTCTTAAGAAAAAAACTTAAGAAAGGAAAAAACTTGTACAAATGTACAAACCAAAAATTTGATTTAAAAAATTTCGGAATTTTTTTAACATTATCTTTAATCCTTGAGGATGACTGACATAATTTTTTTAGAATGGAATGCGAGCCACTCTAGTGCACATGGTCTCAAGTTTTCAGTTTAGATGACACTATTATCAAATCTGACATCAGTCGATTGAAAATGCTCCCCAAAACCATCAAACTGTTGCCTCCAAAATGTTGGGCTTTATAATATAGAGGATCTTTTCACAAATTCCTCCAGTAACCTCTATTTCCATCCGATTTCATTTTTGCCCATCGGAGAAATACAATTATGCAAATGCAAACGCAAAGAAAAGGCAGTTGGATATATGGTTGCGACAACATTATTATATATTCTATAACAGTGTGTATTACTGTTAAACACAGCATATTATCGGTTTAATTATAGTTTGTTCCTCTATAAATATTTTACTGTTTGCATTCCTGTAATTCTATTGTTACCATCTATAAAATTCAAGATATGGTTGCCTACAATAATGGCAATTGTCAAAATTTGTTTAAAAACAACAATAGTTTTTATCACATCCAATATAAAAATGTTTGTTTTTATAATTTGTATGATATGCTAATTGATATCCAACAAAAGAGTTTAAAAAATAAATTTACTATTTTCCTTCCAGTCGCTGACACATAATTTTCTTTGAAAATAAAAAAATGTTTTGTTTACTTTTAATTTGAAAAATATTTACATTTGTTAAGCTTTATATAAAAATTAGAAAAAAGAAGAAATTGGCGAAAAATACATATTGAGTATTGGCGAAAATATAAAGGTAAGTCCGTAATATTAAGATATAAACATATGTAACAATATGAGTACGGACAACCATATTAATATGGTTACTCATTACTTTTAAAACCACAATCGCAGATGAAATTCTTAATAACTACTTTTGTTTTATTGCAGCAGATAGATAATTCACCATCAAAGAGGAGATGCAACGCCATTATTTTTTTAAATTTTTTTAATATAAATTTATAATTAAATTATTAAATTATATAATAAGCTGTCTTCTTCTTGTAATTAATTATTTTTTTTTTTTTTTTTTTTTAAGCATTTTTTTATTTATTGAATCTTCAAAATGAACTAACAATAAGTATTCAAATCTTAATACTAAATTTAAAATTAAAAAATGTAATTCTTAAGTCCGGCCAATGCTAGACAAAAAGTTTTATTATGCGGGAGCTATTTCGGTAAAATCACCTATTGAGCAATCTGATGGTGGCAGCGGTATCCCTTCTTTTAAGCCGAGTGTGGCCGCCAAAATTAAGTATATTGCGAGCAAGAGGGTTTGGATGAAGTTCCAGTTTAGTGACATACCTTGTCGCGTACTTAGAAAACTCCTCTTTTACCAGCGGAACACTCAGATCTTTATGAATTCGTGAATTTTTTACATACCATGGAGCTGCAGTAATCGTTCGAAGAATTTTGTTTTGTCGCCTTTGGATTTTTTCAATGTTTGACGCTGAGGCGGTGCCCCATAACTGAATTCCGTAGCACCATATAGGCTTTAATATTGCGTTGTATAACAAAAGTTTGCAATCTAATTCAGTGTCGAATTTCTGCCCATAAGCCAATTTAGCTGCGCTGCTTTTAGTTTTAACTGAGTGACCTTTGCTTCAATGTGAGACTTCCACGTTAGCCTACGGTCCAGGTGAATACCAAGGTACTTTACTTCGCTGTGCTGCGGAATAGGTGAGTTGTTAATTTGGATAGGCGGACATGTTTGCCTACACAGTGTGAATGTAACATGAGTACATTTCTGTTCATTAACTTTGATTTTCCAAAGTTTTAGCCATTTCTCTAATATTGAAGTATATTCCTGTAAATTTCGTGATGCTAAATGGTGGTTTTCATGAACACTCAAAAACGCTGTGTCATCTGCAAAGGTAGAAGTGTGGATTCCAGATGTCGTTGGCATGTCAGAGGCGTAAATCAAATATAAAGTAGGCCCCAGTATGCTGCCTTGGGGAACTCCTGCCTTGATTGGCTGAGTTGGGCTAATAAAGTCGCCTTCTCTGATAACAAACTTCCGCCCGTATAAGTAGCTTTCCAGAAGCTTGTGTGTATTTGCAGGCAAATTTAGCTTTATTTTGTGCATTAAGCCGTCGTGCCACACTTTATCAAACGCTTGAGAAATATCAATGAAAAGAGCTGAGCAGTATTTCTTCGCCTCAAAGGTTTGTCTTATGACATTGACTAGTCTGTGCGTTTGTTCTATGGTGCTATGCTTAGCCCGAAAGCCAAATTGATGATCAGGGATGCATCCCACATTGTTCAATATTGGACTCAACTTCGCCATTAACAATTTTTCGAATAGTTTTGAAATTGTTGGTAAAAGACTTATTGGTCTATATGATTCTACCTTAGTCAGATCCTTCCCTGGCTTGGGTATCATAGTAATCATTGAGACCTTCCACTCTGCAGGATAATACTCAAGGCGTAAAATGGCGTTAAAAATAAAAAGTAGAACCCTTCTAGCTACACGAGGTAACTGTTCAAGCATTTTACCAGTAATTTGATCAATGCCTGGAGCTTTCCTGGGGTTTGTATTACCGATAACGTTTTCGACATCTTGAAAATTAAATCTCAAAGACACAGGAGGTCTAACAACATATGGTGGTAATTCCGCTGTATTATTCTCTGAATCATTTGTGATAAAAACGTTTCGCAAATGATCGACATACAACATTCCCTTTTCAGAATCGCTTCTTGCCCAGTCGCCAGTTGAATTTCGCAAAGGTGGCTTACCTATTACGGGTCTTTTTAAACCTTTTGTCGCTTTCCACAAAGAATAATCAGATTGAGGGGTACCATCAAGGCTTTCCAAATATGTTTTAAGGGAAGCCATTCTATGGACTTCAAGCAGATTTCTTAGCTGAGTTATGCATTCCCGTAGCCTAGCTTTAAGCTGGGGCGACCTGCGAAGTTGCCACTCTCTTCTGACTCTTCTTTTTTCTGACAGAAGTTGCTCAATTTCAGATGAATAAGTTCTATTGCTCTCATTTCTAGGTCTTAAATGACTAGTGGTAGCATGCTGTACGGCCAGTTTGAGGTTTTCAGAAAAATTGTTAATTGACCCATCAATATCCTCAGGCGTTCTCAAGGCGATATTTTCAGTACAATGTGTGCTCAAAAATTTTTTGTACTTTAACCAATTAACTCTATTGACAGTCAACGGTGAGCCAATCTCTTGGGGGAACGAAACAGAGATTATAGTGGGAGAGTGATCTGATGACAAATCTAATGAAGGCTCCACTTGCATCCACTCTAAAGGAAAATTTTTCGCAACTCCAAAATCTATAACGTCTGGGATCTTTCGTCGGTCTGTCGGCCAATAAGTGGGGTGTCCGCTTGAAACCACATCTAAGCCCATTTTGGAAACGGTGTCAAAAAGCACACGGCCTTTCGAGGTAATTAAGCGTGATCCCCAAAAAGTGTGTTTAGCGTTATAGTCGCCAGCCGCTAAAAATCGAGGCCCAAGTGATTTGAAAAAATTTGAATATTGGCTTTCTGTTATTGAAAATCGGGGCGGTGAGTAAATCGAGGAAATAACGATTTTTTCATGAAAATATTCAATGCATATATTAGTTGCTTGGATATACTCCTCACGTGTCTCGTTCATTAAATAGTGCTTAATTCTGGATTTTATTAGAATTGCCGATCCTCCGCAAGATCTTCCGCGGGGATCTTTAGTGTCATATAATGCGTACCCATTAATTTTGAAATAACTGTTGGTTGTCAAATGGGTTTCAGCAATCAACATTATATCGATTTGCTTTTCCATAAGGAAGTGCTCAAGTTCATTTTTTTGTTGGCGAATGCCGTTTGCGTTCCAGAAACATATTTTCAACCAATTCATTTTTTTTAAAATTGCCTGCAAAATAGTGGATTGCATTTTCAGCATTTCCTGCATCATGTTCGTCATGGAAACCGTAAATGTATTTATAGATTGAACAAGAGTCTGCAGAGTTGCCTCAAGATTGCTAAAATTTTGGTCGGAGTTTTGAGGCTTGGGCTCCTGATTCAAGTTTGGTTTATCGGATTTTACCACATTCGCATAAGAAATTTGTTGGGGGTTTTGCACGTGTATATGGCTGGTTGGCTGGCGTACCTGGGAGAAATTGGTTGTAGAAATGGTGTTTGACTGCTGGGGTGGCATATTTAAAATTGATGGCCTATTTGTCATTGATCTCTTGAAGTGAGTATAGACAGGACAACCCCTGTAGTTTGCAGTGTGGTTACCTCCACAATTACTGCATTTTTTAACGCTCGCGTCAGTCTTAGGTTTTTTGCACTGTGATGTACCGTGAAGTTCACCACACACAACGCAAACTGCGGGCAACTTACAATAGGCCTTAGTATGGCCAAATTCTTGGCAGTTTAGGCATTGGACGGGCCCTAAACGCTTATGAGGCTCCTCAACGGTAACCTTACGATGCAAAAGATATTTGAGGTTATAAATTGGATGCACTTCATACTTTTTCAGGAGAACATCTCTAGGTTCCAATTCAACCCTAAACATGGGTTGAGGAATTTTTTCACGGTTTCTAATATTAACCACATTTTTAATTTTGAAGCCATTGTCTTCTAGTCCGGTTTTGACCTCATTCGTGTCAACAAAAGGGTCAATACCTTTTATAACGACCTGAATACCTTTGGCACTTTTAAGCTGATATGTGTAAAATGATCGCTTCTCCTTCTCTAGAACGTCAGATAACTTTCGGTATTCATTTTCACTGTTTACCTGGATTTTTGTTTCATTTATGCCGCCGTGCTTAACCGATGTTACGTTAAACGTGTCTTTGCCGATTGCCGCAATAAGTTGCTTTACCAGGTCACTAGAGGTAGGCTCTCGCAAATATATTGGTGGCGGCTTAAAGGTTTTTTTAGATATAGTTGGCTCATGTGTTTGCAGTATAGCAAACCTATTATTATCCGTTGCCGAAGTCCTATTATCATCTTTAGAAATTTTCGGTTTAGATGATATTTGAGCTGATTTGGGGCTTCGCTGTCTCTTAACCACGGTTATGTACCTGTCCATGCCTACTTGGGTTTTTGGCTTATCATCAACAATTAAACCGGAAGATGTTTTGTCTTCAGTGGTAACAACAATATTTGGCGAACACGATCGCGGGCGTTTCCTATCTCTTAGAGACAGGAAATTTTCCAGTGATTTTTTCACAGATTCTTCCTCTGAAATCCAGAGATTTTTTCTACCGGAGCTAAGCTCTTTTTCAGAATTACATCTGATAGGTGCACTCATGCAATTAATTGTTTCTATTTTTTATTTACAATTTAAAACAGTATTTAAAAAATGTCACAAAATTTTTCTTATAAACAAAAACACTCTGTTCACCTATTACGGTTTTTACTTAATCCCGTTATATATTTTTTTTTTTTACTTTGCGATCAAAAAAACAAACACGTCCGTTCACTATCGAAGCTAAACAACGACTGATTATTAATTATAATATGTATATATTCGTGCTAATTATAACAAATATATGGTTCAATTACAGTAAAGCTATTCGTGATTTAGTATTGTTATTTCATGAAACTAACATGGTTACATATGAGAAAAGTATGAGTGGTTAGTATAAAAATATGGTTCAGTATGACAATTATTTGATAACTTTAATCAATACTGTGGTTACTTATAATAATGTTAAAGCAAAATATAGTATGGTTACTTATAAAATTTTTTTACAATACTATGGTGTGTGCTGTCAATGGTGTTTTAAATGTAACTATGTAGTATTATCAAGTACAACCATATAATCCAACAATAGTATGTTGCCCTTAGAATATTGTCATATCAGCCATATCTTTTTTTCTACGTGTATAATGAAATCCATAATAAACTATTTCTACTAATAATAAATAACGTTATAGAGTATATACTATTGTTGCTGTAACCATATTTCAAACTATACAATACATTCGACCATATTATGGTTGTGAAATGATACTATTGTTGTGCTGTTGTTACATAGTATGGTTGAATGCTATGTAACATGCAATCATTTTGATATGATCTGATGTATGATATTTTAAGTTGCAATCACAGATGAAATGTTAATAAATGATTTTGTTTTGTTGCAGCTGATACATACTTCCAGATCAAGGAGAAAATCGTTTTCTTAACTCCAATCAGACGAATACATCCCATATTATTCTTTTCGAATTATTATTAGTTATTTTATAATATTTCGTACTCTATCTCTCTGCTCTAATTTTTGTATACTTATGTATGAGAATTGTGTTTTTGTATAACAATAAACCTATTTTATCGATGACTGCTTTGTCGACTTTTTTGAATTTTGGGGTTCTAGCTCTTTTACTACATAAATGAAAGGAAGATTCAATTGATTTGATAATTGATTCGTTAATTTTAAAAATTGCTGAGACCGTGCTTGCCGGAAAACCATATTTATCAGCTGCTCCCTTTTTCTTTAATCCATCTTCGACGTCTAATATAAATTTATATTTTTATTCAATTGATAAGCATTCCAAAACTCGTTTAGTTGCCATAATAATAAAAAAAATTGATTTCAACATTTATCATATAGGCCGAATTATGCATAGAATTGATACTTACACAAACAAAAAGAAGCAAATTTGTAATTCCCCGAAAAAATAAACAAAAATAGCAAGTATGTAAAAAAATACAATCCAGCTCAAGCAACAAAAGAGATCAAAACACACAAATCATAACTAAAACAAAAAACCTATAAGCAAAATTCTTCGAGTTATAGAGTTCATGTGTATGTTTTTTGTTCGAGTTATGGAAGTTCGAGTTACAGAAGGCAAATTGTATGTGACTTGTTCTTTTAACGCTACTGCCAATTAAATTAGTTCGAGTTAGAGAAAATTCGAATTAGAGAAGTTCGAATTAAGGAAGTTCGACTGTAGTTAAAAAAACTAAAAAACACATTTCGATATCAAACTAATTATCCATATAATCAGCTAAGTATCCTTATACCGCATTCCTAGTTTTTTTTTTTTAATTTACAAATTCGAATTCAAAAATCGCCACTTCCCCGGAAACTATATGGCACGTTTAATTTTCGCACTAAATCGAATGACTGTTAATAGTTCAGCTACACGTTCCATGGCCAAAACACGCATCTAACATGAAGAACCGGTTCCGATTCGGTGCAAGAAGCGGTTCTGACTTTTTTTTGGAGCTCCCCAAGTAGGCTTCAAGAAATGTCAAAACCCTCCTCCTTTCTCAGGACCAATACGGCAACTTCATTTTTCGCACTAAAGCCAATGACTGTTTATAGTTCAGATGCATGTTCCACGGCAAAAACCCACACTGTATATGAAAAACCGGTTCCAAAACGGATAGCGAAGTAGTTTCGAATTTTTTCGGAAACTCCCAAAATTTGCTTCTTGAATCTCGGTGTTGCTAGCGCAGCAACACCGTACATAGAGTTAATATATAGCTACAGATGTAATAATCACTCCTATAGCATGGGTTTCGAGTGTACATACATATCTATATATATATATATATATATATATATATATATATATATATATATATATATATATATATATATATATATATATATATATATATATATATATATATATATATATATATATATATATATATATATATATATTTATATATATAAGCTTAAGTATTTGTAAACATACTGCTATCAAACATTAGGCGATATATGTATGTCTGCATCACAGAGTAACGATTAATCATGTCAGCTAACGAGCCAAGTTTTCGTCATATGCGAAAGGCTTTAATTTTCTGCTTTAATATGAAAGAATCTGCGGCTGAGACTCGTTATATGCTGTCAAATGCCTGTGGCAAAGCCGCTATTAGTGAAAAATTGCGCCAAGAGTGTTTCCAACGCTTCGAGAACCGTGATTTTGACGTCGAATACCAGCATGATAGTGGAAGATAGAAGGTTTTCGAAGATGTAGTACTGGATATACTTGGAAACGCCAAAATGGCAAGTCCTGCCACACTCACTATATTCTCCAGACGTTGCTCCCTCGAACTGTCACTTGTTTCGATCAATGGCACACAGCCTGGCTGACTAGCACTTCCGGCTTTATAAAGAATTAACAAAATGGATCGATTCGTGGATGGTAAGAAAATATGGCCGAAAGATAGTAGAAAGTAGTAGCCAGCGGTGAACTGTAATTTGAGTCATAAATGTATAACCAGCTATTTACAATAAATCCTCGAATTTTGAAAAAAAAACGTCGGAAGCAAAGTTGCACACCTATTAAGTACATATTCTCAAGATTTAATGATATTTGCCGCTAAACAGACATAGAGATAACTAACTTATAAAATTATAATTTCACTTGTTTCCATTTCAATTGTCGATTGCCACTTTCTGCCACAAAAAACGAAAAACAATATTATTTTGCCACAAATGTTCTTTTCCAGTTCCTCCCTCGAAATGACAACAAACCTGAAGATGAAAACCCGGCAAAAAATAAAACAAACAAAAGTCATAAGAAATAGGAAAATGTGCGAAGAAGAGAGAAATTCAACAAGTAATTGAATCTGTACGTGTCTGGATTTTCAATAAAGAAAATTTGTTACCCATTATTTATGGCATGTTATCCTTTATTATGAATCCTATTAGTGGTATTACTTTATGGATTACTCGTATTATTATTACTGTCTGTGTATTTTGATTTCGTACAGCCATTTCGTACACATCCATCCCTCAGATTTTTGCGATTATTGTTTATTTTCTACGAAGTCTTTTGTGTGTTGAAATATTTGCTGGAGTACTTGTTCAATAGACAGTTTAGATTGAATTTTGTGTTTTCTAAAGAAACAAATTAAAAGAAATTAAATTTTGTGCTTTTTGTCATTTTGTCGGAATGAAAATATTCTTGTTGCAAATTAAATTTAAAATTTATTTAAACTAAAGCAGATTATGATTGGTTTTGTTTTAGGATTTATTTCATTTATAAGGAATTTGGGAATAAATAAATTATTTGTTATACACAAAGAAGTGCTTTAACATAATATGTTTAAAGTGTTTAACTCTCAGAATATAAATAATCTTTTTAAGAATTATTTGCTTTCACCCTGCCAGCAAACTGGTAGTCGTTTATAATTAATTGGGGGATTCAAACGGTGTCATATCACGCACAATGTCATAATATATTATTATTTATGCTTGGAGCAAAAAAGTCAGGAAGTGCTCCTAATAAGACTTTTTAAACGGAGTTTGCCGTAACTAAACCGTAAAAATCTCAGCTGACTCAAAGTTAAAAGTTTATGACAACCCCGTGAATACCGTAAATGTCAACTAATACTCGCAATTCACTTTTTGGTCCTAATTACCTGTTATATAAATAATACAGAATATTCCAAAGTATTCTACTGCGCCGTTGTTTTATTTCTTGCAGTTTACTTTTTGCTTTCCATCAAACACTTTGCATAATCTACTGTTTACAAAAAAAAAATTTTCAATTTTGATATTTTCTGAATTTTTATGTACTTGCAAAACATTAAGCAAATCTAACAAATTTACGTTATACCGCAGGAGACATGCGGGTCTAGTTAACTAAATAACTATGCATATGTACTTCAGAGCGACTCACAAAGAAAGTGTTTGATGTACCCTTTCAAAAATTAATTTTGGATTTTTTTTGACATCTAAAATATTTCGGCTCCAGCTTTGACGTCTCGCAAGCTGGACCATTTTGGAAAAGGGTCTATCTTTGCATGTTTTATAAATTTGAGAATCTTTACCAACATATACGATATATGATATCCATATCGTATATCGTATAAGAAAGGTTTTTTTAAGGCACGTCCGAATGTACATATATACAATTCTCCACGGACGATCAGAACTGTTTTTGAATTTTTTGTTGCAGGTTGTTTGTAATAAAGATTCCAAATTAACTAATTTTAATCTTTAGTCTATTTAATTAAATGCGGGTCTCAGCTGTTTTCGAAATTCGAGCTAGTTTGCGTTTTGACAAAAATACAATGGGGTGGTAACCTTTCCTTTTAAATAGGACAATAAGGGTATAACATATTTTCTTTTACCGAGTACATCATCTTCGTATGTAAATAAATTAGATTTTTGAAAATTAGTTGTATTCTACATGGTGATCTGGAGTATATAGCTACAATTTTGCGGTAACTCTAATATGATAGTGGATGTAGTTTCTAGATTATGTATAGATGAAAATAAGACTAAAGAAAGAAAAGTAAGAAATTATCCACGACTTTTTGGCGGCATATTTTTTTCGGAAATTCATCCGCATATGCTCTATTCATGGACGTTTCACAAGCTTTTGATAAAGTGTGGCACGTTGGTTTGATGCACAAAATAAAGTTAAACTTGCCGTCAAACACTCACAAGCTTCTGGGAAGCTACTTATGCGGCTAGAAATTTTTTATCATAGAAGGCGGTTTTATAAGGCCATCAAGCCATTCGAAACAGCACTTTCCCAAGGTAGAACTCTGGGATTTACTTTATATCTGCTTTAGGCTTCTGACATGCCAACCAAATCCGAAATCCACATTTCAACTTTTGCAGATGACACAGCATTCTGCAGCGTTCATGAAAATTATCAATTAGCTTCACGATATTGGAGAAATGGCTAAAGCTTTGGAAAATTAAAGTTAATGAACAAAAATGTACTTATGTTACATTCACATTTTGTAAACAAACATCTTCGCCTATCCAAATGAGCAACTCACCTATTCCGTAGAGCAATGAAGTCAAATATCATGGTATTCACCTCGAACGTAGGCTGATGTGGAAGCCTCACATTGATGCAAAAGTTACTTAGTTAAATTTAAAAGCAGCGCAACTGAATTGGCTTGTGGGAAGTAATTCTACGTTGTAGTTAGACTGCAAACTTTTGTTATACAATGCAATCTTAAAGCCTATATGGTGCTACGGAATTCAATTATGGGGCACCGCCTCAACTTCTAACATTGAAAAAATTCAAAGACGACAAAACCAAATTCTTCCAAAGATTACTGCAGCTTCTTGGTATGTAAACAACTCACGAATTCACAAAGATCTATGTGAAAATGGTAAAAGACGAATTTTCCGAAAAATACCCGAAATATAAAATAGCAATTCTCGTTATAAAGGAAGTTTACTTAAATACAGAAAATAGAAAATTCCGAAATCGGTTCTTATATAAACGAGATATAGCTTAAACAAGCTTTTACATGAAAATGTTCATGAAAGATTCCTTTTTTAGAATAGTGATTACAAGGCAAAAATATTTTTTCCCCGATATCGGTCCATGTATATCCGAGTATATTTCGTTCAAATTTGTAATATATACTATACATATACATGACTATCGTGAAGGGGATTCGGCCCAGTCGAATATACCACACTCTTGTTTCGTCTATATTTGTCTCATATTGATCACATATGCAATTCGTTATAATCCCAGTTGTTTGTACTGCAGTTTGATGTCACTGAACAACTAGTTATTTTTTATTATTTGTCAACGTACATATGTATATATATTGATAGGGTCTGTGCCGTGAGATGTATGTATTAATGATAAATAATCGAACTTATTTTAATATTTCTAATATTACATGATGGTATCATTCGTCTGGTTCAAAAAGAATTTTAAATTTATCAACGGCATAGAAAAATTTAATAATTTCATGCGATGTTATTTTCAAGTAAATGTCACAATATTTAGCGCAAAATTAGCAACTAATTTTAATATATCTTCTACAGGCAATAGCTCGTATGTCTGTTTTGTTTACCTTTTTAGGACTAATACAAAGGCAAGTACACAAAAACCATATGATATATGAGACAAACTTAAATACAACTTAAATGTAGAAGTTTGGGCATTTAAGTTTAGTTCAAATTTCTAGGGAAAATTTTTTTTTCGTATTTAAATACGAACACAAAAACTGACCCTTAATGTAAGTTCACTTTGAAGATTCAATAAATAAAAAATCGCTAAGAAAAAATAATAGAAACAAATATTTTCAGTGTTCGAAAAATGAAGATTTTGTTTAATGACGTAACCTTTTAAATGAAAACGCGCCTCGTCGCTCATGATGAGTGCTACCTACCGTTTAGACAAGAAGGTAATTTCAAGAAAGTTGCAATACACTCACACTTTTTTACTAACACACTCACATTTTGCTTATTTTCCACTCATTAAAAACTTCATAAAACAAATTTTTTGACGTTTTCTGAAAGTAAAATGACAAATTCTAAGCACTGTTGCCACATACAAAGAATATTACAAAGTTGCAGTAATGTAGTAAAATAATATTTATAAAATTAACTTCTTTTGCATGCATATGAAAATAATTATAATATTTTTTCCTTATATTGTATATTAAACACATAAAGAAAATAATTAAAGTATTTTTATAAAAATAATATCATAGAAAAATTTAAAATGATAAGTTTTTTCAACTATTGCCCCATAGATGTGTATATGTAATAAGTTCGGCAACTCTGATTAGTAAGCAAACAAAATAAGAGTGGAGAGAAGCAGAGGCAAATTTTGCAACTCTTTCCTGTGTAGACGAACAAGAAATTTTCATGAAAGTCGTCTATTTCATTGAAATTTTTATTTGTAATACGTATACAGAAATTTCATGAAAGTACTTTCCTATGTAATGGCAGCGTTAACAAAATCGACACAAGTATATATTTATTTTTATTCAGCAGCTGTCAGTTTAATATATGCCAAATATGCTTGACGTAAAACGTCATTTGCAGAAGATATTACATTTTACGATGGGGTGATTAATTTTACACCTCCCGTTGCCATAAAACGCCTTCAAAATATCTCAAAAATATAGGAGATATAGTTTTCGGGGCTGGGCATGATCGATAGGTTTGTGAAGTTTGCATCAGAGAACGTTTTTATCTCATTTTGATATTGTAATACACGTGAAATTAACTTGGGAACGATAACTTGTTGTTCCACATTTGGTGGCAATTTGTCTCCGAATGCTAATCAACAGTAAAATAAAAATGTCAAAAAACAACTTTTTATTTCACCATTTCACAGAACGAGTGAATATTGACCAAAATTGCACCTTAAAATATATAGCGTCCATGCATAATGTATTAATCAGAAAACATTTCTCTCGTATTTTTTCCTCTTTTTTTTATATTTTTTACAGCTTTTAATTTAACATCTTACCTCTTAAACATTTATAATAATATATAATTAATATCATTTAATCCAGACCATTACATTAATTAAATCAAGACCACTTTGTGCCGAGGAAGCAATAAAAGTTGCATTAAAACAAAATCTTTTATCATAAATCCACGCGGGTCAGCATTAAAACCATAAACAACTTTTTTATTTGCAAATGCAAAACAATAACACTTCTGGCTGGCATTTCATTGAAATTGTTTATGTTAATTTTAAAATTAAAATAAACCACTTAAAACTCCATTGATTATTTCCTCCTTCTTCTTTTTTTCTTCTACTTCCGAAAAATTTCTAACAGCCAAAAGTGCAAAGCAACGAATGGATTTCAGTTTTATGAAATTCACTCGTATTACTCGCATTATCAAAACAACTGAGTGCAAGTCACTTTGTGCACGAGTATCAACATTAATTCACCATTCCAAAAATTTAATTTTCACTTAATTTGCCGTAATGAAATCTTTTGAAAACATCATCAGCGTTGCTTACATTTAGTGCGAGTACGAGCGAATACGTACCCTGTGAGCGCAATAAAAATTTACATATTTTTAACATTTACTTAAGTCCTGACTATTTGCATAAATTTTGAACAAATTTATTTTTTGTGTTGGCTGGTGTTTTGTAAATGGTTTTGAGTTATTTTATGGTTTTGCTGCTGCGTTTGCACAAACACTGGAATTTTGACCTCAGATTGTTTATTTTATTATTTTTAATTTTCGGGTTTGATTTTGGTTTTAATTAATAAATGGCAACGTCGGATGCCAAAACGTAAGAGAAAAAAAAGTAAGAGACAAATACAAAAACGAAATTAGTATATGGCAGCTTAATGGGCAAATATTAACTTATGGTTTATTTATACAGAAGTAGAGCCTGGCCATCTTCCTCTAAACATCTTTATTCAAAAAATTAATATTATTCATCGAGACATGAGTAAAGAAATAAACCGAGACCAAAACCCTGGTTTTGAATAAAAACTCGACTTGAGTGACTTCTAAACTTCTTCGGAAAAACGTGCAAAAATATCTATAATGCTTGACCCTATACGCTTCTAAACTATGCTTCACCCCTATTTAATATATATATATATATATATATATATATATATATATATATATATATATATATATATATATATATATATATATATATATATATATATATATATATATATATATATATATATATATATATATATATATATATATATATATATATATATATATATATATATATATATATATATATATATATATATATATATATATATATGAGCGGGTGAGATGCAAAACTGTTTCGTTAGAAAAATGTTAAAATTGAGATATTCACTGATTCTAGCACTACTCTTAGAGCATTATAATAAATAATATGGAGGATATACGAAGTGTTCACGCACAATAAAAATCATAGTATTTTCAAGTACTATCCATCATCTTCTTTCACATTTCAAAACAAATACTTCAGTGCCGAAATGTTCTAAGCACATAAACGAATACTGTCTTGTAAGCATTTAGAACAGTGGTGGACAAATTTGTTTTGCACTTGTGTTAGTGAGGTCTTTATTATTAATAATATTATTTTTTTTATTGTTATTATTAATAATTAAGTGTTGATCTATTGTGCGGCACCTTGCCACATTATGTGTTAAGTATGTCAAGAAAACGGACAAGCTCCTGTAGTGGGAGTGATATTAAGTCACATTCACTTAACATATAAGCTTGTAGTAGCTTATGTTAGTGAGATAATTTGAGAGTAATATAAAGTAGTGTGACAAGCAAAACTATTACAAACATTTTTGTATGAAAAATTAAATCCGGTACGTTAATGTCGTTATAATAGTTACGTAAGAGCTAAAAATGTTTCAAAGACGTATAACAAATACTACAAATAAATTTTAAGTCCGAAAAAATGTTTTTCCAATAAGTATGTTATTATATTTATTCATATTAGAATGGAAAAATTATTATACCTTCTAATAATATTTTCTCTACACATTTTAAATGTTTGATGGCATAAAAGGCATATACAAACGCATATTATATCATAACATAATTTAGCATTTCATTTATGTGATCTACTGTAATTGGAAAATGAGCTCTAAGCACCTAGCTAACATGTGCGTTCACCAACGTCTGTTGAGCGACTAAACTAAAGAGGATAAAAAAAAGAAGGCGTTGCTTATAAACAATTGTTTGACTAAATGTCCATCCCTGATTTAGAACAAACAGAAGCAAACACAAGTGAACCAAATGAAATAGAACAAAATTCAAGTAGAACTTCAAGCATTGAAGTAATGTTCTACTTCAGTTTTGTTTATAAAATTTGTTGTTGTTGTTCGTGGTTTTTGTTTTAGTGCACAGGTTCTGTATGCACAGTATGCTCATGTGTGTGTGTGTGTTGTTGTTCACGGTTTTTGTCTTTGTATTCAGCAAAAATATTTAAGACGCAGTATGCTTAAATGCCAATGTGGTTGCTGTGACTCATCGTTTATTTGTTTTGTTCAGTTTTATATCAAAACGCAACAAAATGGGGGAAAAAGCGCGTTACTGCAATAAAATCGTACCGAGTTTTTAATTGTTTTTTTTTTTCATTTTTAAGAACCTATTTTAAAAAGTACAATATTTTTATATTAAAAATACGATAATGAAACAGGCTTTTAAGCCACTATTATACAATCAAACTAGGTCTGATAGCACCGCCTGATGGAATGCCATCAAATTCGTTCAATAGCTAGAATTCGTGTTTGTCAAACTTGGCCTCTAGTACGACTCCGTTAGTTTTATTAAGATAATGTTACCTTTACAATAATTATAAAAATATTTTATCAAATTTATTATTCAGCAATATCATTTAATTGCATTTGCTGTCAACCGAAATCAGCCATGACTTTTACAGCCTATTATCAGGGACCGAAAATACCTGCGTACCGTTGTTAAAATTATTTTTTTGGATCATATAAGCAGTACTGTTGAAAGAATTTACAATTATGGGATCATTAGAAGTTACAGAATCGTACTATAAGCCTTTAAATTCGATTAATAGTACTTCTATCAAACACAGTGTAAGCGGTATCGTTAAAAGAATTTATTGAAATATGCGAAAATTTGCCACAATTATAACTAATAAAAGATGAAGTTTCCGTAATCAATATTTAATGTAAACGGTTTGGAAAAACTTTATGATTTATTTAATAATTTAGTAATTTTCCAATTAGCAAAACCGTAACGAATTCACGAACCATCATAAATACGAACTTCTCTATTCAGAGACTGCATCTATTGCAATATTTGACAAACTTTGCTTGATAGTTTAATAGCAAAACTCTAAGTGCGGAAAATTTTATAAAACGAAATGTATCGTTTTCCTTCGAGAGTTTGTATAATATACAACAGCAAGATTGTCTTAGTTTTTGCATTGTCTTACTTTGTGCATATAAAACAAAAAGTTGAGTTGAATTTGATCTAGTGCCACCGTAATTTTAAAAACGTATCGAAAATTAAAAAAAAGCGCACCCCGCACCGACTAAAGAATTTTTCGCACAAACAATTTTAAAAAGCAGCAAAAATGGTGCGAAATGCACCGAGTTGACAACGCTGGTTTTATTGTGATGTTTTGTTTTTTCAAGCACTGTTGTAAAGGCGTTTCAAAACTATGAAGTGTTTGTTGTTTTTCTAAATGTTCTATAGCTTATTTGTTTTGTTTTAAGAATTGTTTTGAAATACAGTGCTTGCAACTACTGCACAGTGCAGTATTCTTTAAAACATTTTTGGCAGCCTTTTAACACGGATATATGTATGTTATTTTTTAAGTTTTTTACGATGATTGGAACGCACCAGTTTTGGTACCAACTGCAATTTTAAACCGATTCGGCACAGTGAAAATTGGGTCAGATTGGTCTATTTGCGGCAATCGTGTGATCTTACCTTTAGGTAGGAGTATGTACATATGTATATTTTTCTATAAAGAAAAACTTCACGCAAATTTTTCCGTCTTAAGTTCAAAAAAGGGGGGCTTCATAAGTCAACATAAAAGTTTGAGTAAAAGTCCGTAACGCTTTGAGGTGCGCTTTATAAATCGTTCTGTTCCATATATGTTACTACACAAAACTTTTATCAGCCTTTCTCTCATTTTCTCTCAATTATTTTAGTTATTCATCCTTTTTTATTCCTGTTTAAATACTTACAAAAATCCAATTAACTCTAAAGTGTTTTATAACATTTTTATTAAAACATTTCCACCGTTTCTTGCATGCGTTTTGCATGAAAAAGACAAAGAGCAACGACAGCAAAAGGACCAAACATTTGATGTCCTTTTGTGATAAGCATTCATGGAATATTTAAATTCGCAGAACAAAAAAAACTCTGTGTGGGATTAGCTGTCATTTAACAACTGCAGTTTGCTTTTTACACTTTTTTTTAAGTTAAACAGTTTTAGGGCTTTAAAAAATCTGCCTTTTTCTAATTTTTTTTCTGCTCCCTTTTTTATTATTTTAACATTTGTCAACGTACTTTTTATGTGTAAAGATTGGACCTTTGATAGTGTTAACACAAAAGGCAAATGTATCAGAATGACATGAGGTTTAATCTTGTGATTTAAATGTGTTTTTAGGTTTCAGTATGGAAAACGTTCAAAAAATCTTTTTGAGATTATAGTTACATATGTATGTACAATAAAAATGCCACACAGGGGAAAGATTAGGTATGTTACATATTTTCTTGCTGATTTTTTGAGATGGCAAACATATTTGTTTTTTTTTTTCTACGAAAAAGCTTTTTGAAAATTCCTGTAGCTAACATTTTATTAAAAAAAATAATAATAATAATATTTATACCAGTAAAAAATTATAAATAGCTTGTTTTCTATGTTTCCCAGCTATCTACATGTCGACATTTCATAGGAACACCCTAGTCATCAATAGACAAGCTATTTATAATTTTTTACTGGTATAAATGTTAGAAGCTTAAATAGCGAATAAAAAACTTAATTGTTTGAATAATAATAATATGTATGTAGGAAAGACATGTTTGCTTCAATCATTTGTAATCGGAAAAGATATCCTTTTTTTCCAGAAAAAAGATTTCTTTCTAATATTATATGATTGTATATGTCTGGCTTAAGTTCAAACCTGGCTTTCGCAGAGAATTATTTTTAACATTAGTTATAACAATAATTGCTACGATTAATAAATCTTCATCAAAGAAGACAACATTAATTAAATACATTAAGCTGGGGACAACTTGCTGTTTCGCAGTCGCTACATTACTCATCAGCGCCCAAGAAAAAATATTTATATTTTGTATAAAGAATAAAGTTTTAGCTAAATAAACTTTTCTTACGATCTGACAAAATAGAAAAATGTACAAGTACAATAAAGTTAACGCCTACTTCGGTGTAGAAGTTATATTGGTCAACAAGCATATTAATGGTAAAGGATTTCTAACAATCACCCCCTCAATATAAATTTTGCACTAAATAAAAAAAAAAATATTCAGATGCTAAGAACTATACACATATTTAACATTTCAAATTTAACAAATTACAAAATTTAACATGATTCTCATTTGTCAAACTTTTGGTTAGACTATCTGTCTTCGGTAGGAACATATTCCACATCAATCTCATTTGCATTGTACTTCTCTTTGATATAATGATATCGTATGTCTATGTGCTTACTTCTCTTCACAGTCATATGGCTTTTTGTGAAAAACTGAGCGCCTTGATTGTCACAGTAGAGTTTCGTTGGTTTTTTCAGCATATTTCCGAATGCCATTTCATTTAAAAGACTTCGGTAAAAACAAATTTCCTTAACTGCTTGACACATAGCTATGTACTCGGTTTTCATAGAACTCAGGGCAACAACGTCCTGCTTCTTTGACTCCCATGATATCGGCTCACCAGCAAAAAATAGAACATGCCCACTGTATGACTTTCGATCATTTACATGTGATCCCCAATCTGCATCAGAATAACAAATCAAATCGTTTCTATCTTTCACATACTTAATAGAGAAATCCTTATGTTGTAAATAGCGTAAGACGTGTTTCGCGGCAATAAAATGTTCTTTGTGCGGATGAGAACTGAACTGTGCTAATCTTGAAGTTGTATGTGCAATATCTGGCCTCGAAATTGTCGATAAATACATCAAACTTCCAATCAAAGATTGGTACTTCTTAACTCCAATCATTTCATGACAGTTTTCTTCATCACATTTTAGCAATATTGTTCCAAAAACAAAAGGCGTCTTGGCAGGTTTGCAATATTGTATGTCCCATTGTTTCAAAAGCTCATTTACAAAATTTCTTTGATGTACTTCAATATTTCCTCTGGGTTCATTTCATATTATTTCCATTTCCAGGTAATAGTTTGCTTGACTTCGATCAACGAATTCCACATTCTCTTTCAGCTTTCCCAAGATAAATTGCAATTTTTTATTTTATGAACAAGGAAGTAAAATGTCATCAACATAAAGTGCAATAATGCTAATTTCATTGTTATCCGACTTACATTGAATGAAACCAATCTGCAGAAAAATTTCATTAATTTTGTGGTTCCACTGTCTCCCAGCTTGTTTCAGTCCATATAACGACTTCTTCAACTTGCATATTAAATTTTCTTCGCCTTTCTTAATAAACGGGCTGCTTCATACGAGTATATACTTCCTCCTTTAAATCACCATTTAAATATGCTGCAACAACATCAACATGTGTAATTAGTAAATTATATTCTACAGCTAACGACAAAATTAATCGAATGGTTGGATGACGTATAACTGACGCATATGTTTCACAATAATCTGTTATGGTATTTCCTGGAGGGTCCCTTAGGATTCGCAGGAAATACTTTATTACTATAATATTTCCTGGAGGGTCCTTTAGGAGTCGCAGTTTATTTAAATAAAAACGCACGAGAGAAGTTAGTTGTATTTAATATTGTTTACTCGCTATTAATTATGATTCGCTATTAATTATGTTATAGTACTTCCTGGAGGGTCCCTTAGGATTCGCAGGAAATACTTTAATTATTATAGTTTATTTACTATTTAAATAAAAATGCCAGAGAAGTTAATTTTTAATTTATATTGTTTATTGTTCACTGATTATTAATTATCATCCATGATTGTTCACTAACTTCTAGCTTATATACATTTACTATTCTTTTTATACGATTATTTGGATGCTGCTGCTGTTCTAATTGTTGCTGCCTGTTTTGTCAGTATACCGTGTTGTCAGCAGTTATTGCTATGTTGGTTGTTGCGACATAATTGTTTCGCAACTGCTGAATATCATATTTCGCAATATCAACCAATTGTGCTATTGGCCTAATTGGTTGAATTATTTCCGCATGTTGTTGTTCTTGTTCTTTATATTTTTTAAAATATCCCTGGGCCACAAGTCGAGCTTTATACTTTTCGACTCTTTCGTCTGCAAACCGCTTCTTAGTATACATATATCGACTTGCCTCCAATAACATTCTTACCTGAAGGTTTTTCGACTAATTCCCATGTACCATTTTTCTTCAAGGTTGAATATTCATTACACATTGCTGTTTGCCAATCTTTTAACTCACTACTATTCAAAGCTTGCTTTAAACTTGTAGGTTCAAAATTAAAATCATTTACCATGTTTAATTGGCCATCTAGTTTAAATATTTTTCTGGGTCTACCTGGTTTTCCCGATCTTGACATACTTGGTCTTGCTCTGGCTCGTTTTCTGTTAACATTTCTTTTATTTGTATCATCAAAACCTTCAAAATGTGATTAAGAACTTGTAAGTAAGAATCATCACCGCTTACTCGTTCATTATTAAAAAAATTTTCATTTGCTAAATCATCTGCTGATCAAAATTTTCTCCATTGTTTTCCAAACTTTCATTTTGACTAGTTGAAATTGTACAATCTAATACCTTATCACAAAAGCTATCTTCGAGTTCAAAATTTGATAATTCAAATTCATTTTCAAAAAATTGTACGTCTCTTGAGTTAATTATTTTATTTGTATTGAGATCTATTAATCTAAAACCTTTCGTATTAGCTTGATACCCAACAAATGTACAAATTCTGCCTTTTGGCTCCAATTTAGACCGACCCGGTTTTTTATTCAACACAACCGCTTTGGATCCTAAAATTTTAAAGTACGAAACTCATGGCTTTCGATTATTCCAACGCTCATAAAGTGTTATGTTATCCAGAACTTTTGCAGGCGAACGGTTTTTAATATAAACACTCGTATTAATGGCCTCAGCCCATAGAGCTTTTGGTAACCCTGTCTCTGGTCATTTCTATTAAAGTTCTGTTAACCCTCTCAGACAGTCCATTCTGCTGAGGTGTGTAACTAACAGTAGTTTCATGAACTATTCCACGAGTTTTTAAAAAATTATCAAAATTAGGATTTACATATTTTCTGCCATTATCCCTTCTAAGTCGCTTAAGTTTACACACATTCTGCATCAAAAGCATCGGATTTATTTTTTTAAATGTATACCGTAATGTATCTAGAGTAATCATCAATAAATGTGATAAAATATAAACCAGCACCATAAGACTTTATTTATCCTCATAGGCCCGCAAATGTCTGTATGTACCAAATCTAGCAATTTCTTCGAAACCAAATTCCCAATTGGCTTAAAATATTTAGCTGGAATTTTGCACAATGGACATGTAATACAATTAAATTCATTTATATTACCTTGTATTCCATTTTCCATTTTTTTTAAGTCATTAAAATTGATGTGACCAAATCGTCTATGCCAAAGTGTGTTATCTAATTTTTCCGCTCTATTTACAAAATGTTTCCTTAATGTTGACTTCAGTCTATAAATTCCGTTGAAACTTCTCGTTCTGAACTAAAATTTATATTTCTTGTAAATGTATACATCATTGTTTAGAAATTTCACAATATCCGCCATCTTATTAATTGACAAGATATTAAATTTCATATTTGGAATATACAACACATTTTTTAGACAATAAGTTTTCTTAAATTAAATTTTTGGTTTGTACATTTGTACAACGGGTTATAGTTCAGGTTCTCAGGGGGTCATGTCCCGAGTGGGTAGTGATGAGTAGTGTAGCGACTACGAAACAGCTAGTTGTCCCCCAGCTAAAGATTTGATTATTATTTTTCTTGTCTTCTTCAATCAAAATTATTGATCACAGCAGATTTGTATTGTAAAAAATCCTTCTTAAGAAAAAAACTTAAGAAAGAAAGAACCTGAACTATAACCCGTTGTACAAATGTACAAACCAAAAATTTAATTAAAAAAAATTATAAAAGTTCATCAAAAATTCAATAAATAAGTTTTCTTGTTAAATTTTACTTTGACTTCTCCCTCTGACTCCCTCTACACTAAATTTATCACCAGAGGCCACCACTACTTCACTATTATAATCTTTCATACCTGAAAACAAACGTTTTTCTCGGCAAAATGCTCCACTATCCAACAACCATTCATCAGCATAATCTTCATCAATGCAGGAATTTAAAATTGTCATAGAACTACATATCTTGATTATTACTGGTTCTGTATTTAACTTGACATTACGCACGTATATGCCACTTCTTACCACATCCGTAACACGTTACGTTCTTGAATTTATTTCCGTCATTTGAACTTGAATTCTTATCACTGGCTGTTTGATTATAAGTACCTGATATCTGCTTTCACTACCATTCTCATACCTTCGATGTTCTTCTTCGAAAACTTCATTTTTCAATTGCTCTAAGCTTGGTAATGAATCACAACTTTCAATCGCAATAACAAAATTTTCCAATTCAGACACGCAAACTACATAACAAAAATATAGAAAGTAATTCATCTGGAATACGAATTTCAACCTCTTTCAATTCATCAGCAATAGAACAAAAATGATTTATTTGCATAGAATATTTTTCATTTGACACAAATTTAAAACGCACAAACTTCTTAAAAAGGTGAACTTTTCTTGCAGGATTCTTTGCTGTGTATGTATTTTCCAACTTACAGTTTTGCAGTTTGCAGTTTTGCAACCCTTAAGATGAATAAGTTCAGTTGTTCTCACCGACAATGTTGATGTCGCCAACGCCTTTCTACTCTTAGCTTTCCACAATGTTCTTTCTTGTACCGTCGCAGATTCGCTAATATCATTTCCAATAACGTCCCAATAATCTTGAGTTATCAAAAGGCTTCTCATCTGACCATATTGACCACGATGCGTAATTATCCGAAGACAATTTTTCAATTTGAAAATTTGAGTTCCACATCTTATCTTTATTCACCAGTTATACATATATTTGAAATAGCTGAATTTCCAGCAATCCTGGATCCATAACCAATATTAAAATATAAAACTTTGTATTTTATATTTTGTATAAAGAATAAAGTTTATTTAGCTAAGATTTCTTACGAACTGACAAAATAGAACATGTACAAATACAATAAAGTTAACGCCTACTTCGGTGTAGAAGTTATATTGATCGAAAGGTATATTAATAATAAAGTATTTCTAACAAATACAAAGAGTTTCTTAGTTGACTCCTTTTTCTTTATACGAGTATGTCGACATATCACAGGAATAACCTTGACTATCAGTCGACTTTGAAATTATCTGAAAGATATTTTCAAACATTTAACTATAGATTTTAATGTTTTAAATGATTTATGAGAATTTAAAAAGAAAAATGTTTTAATAAAAAATGTTTTTCAAAACACAAAGAATAGGCTTTTCATTTATTTGACAGTTGTTAAGAAAAACGACTTATGGTTTTATGCAGATTAGATTTTTAATAATTTTTGTCTTTATCTATATCTATACTAAAATGTAAAGAGGAAATGTTCTTAAGTAATCTGATCTACTGGTCCGATTTAAAAAATTGTTTCAACAAAGTGTAAAGAAAAATTTTCTGAAAAAACTTTATACATATATTCTAACTTTAATTTAGCTTTTATAAAAAAACTGCTGTGAATAGTTACAAGTTTTTATTTTATTTATTTTTAACGTGTTTGATGAGCAACGCGAAGTTGCTCGAATTAATGGATATAAATTAATTGTTTTAAAACTAAAATTATGTCTACTTATTTGTTTATTTATTGAAAGTCGACATCACATACAACAAGAAATAAATCTTTTAAATTACTGTATGTGATCTTATAACGATATAATACATAAATAATTGCTATTGTTATATATATAGGTATATGAAGAACAAAATTAATGTAACAGTTTATAATATCACTATTACATTATAAAAGATACAAAAGACACAAAAATGCAAAAGTAAAATTAACATTTATTTCAAACTCATTGTGTTAATAAATGTATTTCAAATAGATTTCAATTTCTATACCAAATAAATATAAAAAATAGTAATACGGAAAATATTAACTTATAAGGAAAAATCGAAAAAAGTGTATTCATAAATGAGTGATAGCTTATTTTACTGCTTATAACCTTCCTTGACATTCAAGATTTTTATTGTGGCCTCTACCCAACTATAAGCGTTTAATAAAGTGACACTTGTTAAATTGACGAACGTTTGTTTACACACAAATTTATTGATTGTGTGCATATTTTTTACTTTTCTACCACAAATTATATATAAAAAAAAAGTAAAAATGGCAATTACTCGTATATTGTTATATGCATTACTAAGGCCCAATTTTTGAGTTCGCATTAAAATGTTATTTAGCTTTAAGTTCCATTTAAATACGAAAATCAGTTTTTCCCTGCCCACACTTCTTCATTTAAGTTTGACTCATATGACATATGGATTTTGTGTGCTTGCATTTGTATTAGTCCAAACGAGGTAAACAAAACACACATACGAGTACGAGCTAGTGCCTGTAGAAGATATATTTTTTTTTTTTTTTTTTTTTTTGTCATTCATTTATTTATTGAATCTTCAAAATATGAACTAACAATAAGTATTCAAATCTTAATACTAAATATAAAAGTTATTTAAGTCCAGCCACTGCTAGACAAAAGAGTTTCATTTCGCGCGAATAATATCGGTAGAATCACCTATTTAACGTTCTGATGGTGGCCAGTGTATCCCTTCTTCTCAACCGAGAGTGGCCGCCAAAATTAAGTATGTTGCGTGCAAGAGGATTTGGGTGAAGTTCCAGTTTACTGATATACCTTGTGGCATACTTAGAGAACTCGTCAGTTACCAGCGGAACACACAGATCCTTGTGAATTCGTGAGTTCCTTACGTACCATGGAGCTGCAGTAATCGTACGAAGAATTTGGTTTTGTCGTCTTTGAATTTTTTCAATGTTAGATGTTGAGGCGGTTCCCCATAATTGAACTCCGTAGCACCATATAGGCTTTAAAATTGCGTTATATAACAAAAGTTTGCAGTCCAACTTCAATGTCGAATTTCTGCCCATAAGCCAATTTAGTTGCGCTGCTTTTAATTTCAACTGAGTGACTTTCGCATCAATGTGAGGCTTCCACGTTAGCCTACGGTCGAGGTAAATACCAAGGTATTTAACTTCATTATGCTGCGGAATAGGTGTATTGTTAATTTGGAGAGCCGAACATGTTTGCTTACGCAGTGTGAATGTAACGTGAGTACATTTTTGTTCATTAACTTTTATTTTCCAAAGTTTCAACCATTTCTCTAATATTGAAATATACTGCTGCAAATTTCGTGAAGCTTCTTGATGGTTTTCATGAACGCTAAAAAAAGCTGTGTCATCTGCAAAAGTTGAAGTATGGATTCCGGATCTCGTTGGCATGTCAGATGCGTAAATTAAATATAGAGTGGGTCCTAGAATGCTACCTTGGGGAACTCCTGCTCCAATTGACTGTGAGAGACTTGTAAAATCACCTTCTTTGATAACAAATTTCCGGTCATATAAGTAGCTTTCCAGAAGCTTGTGAGTATTTGCAGGCAAGTTTAACTTTATTTTGTGCATCAGTCCGTCGTGCCACACTTTATCAAAAGCTTGGGAAATGTCGATGAATAGAGCTGAACAGTACTTTTTGTCTTCAAAAGTCTGTCTTATGACATTGAATAGTCTATGTGTTTGTTCTATGGTGCTATGTTTAGCCCGAAAGCCAAATTGATGATCAGGGATACATCCCACATCATTAAGTATTGGAGACAACTTCGCCATTAACAATTTTTCGAACAGTTTTGAAATTGTTGGTAGTAGACTTATTGGTCTATATGACTCTACTTTAGTCGGATCCTTCCCTGGCTTGGGTATCATAGTAATCATAGAGACCTTCCACTCTGCAGGATAATACTCAAGGCGTAAAATAGCGTTAAAAATAAAAAGTAGAACTCTTCTAGCTACACGAGGTAACTGTTCAAGCATTTTACCAGTAATTTGATCTATACCTGGAGCTTTCCTGGGGTTTATGTTATTGATAACGTTTTCGACATCTTGAAAGTTAAGTCTCAAAGACACAGGCTGTCTAACAGCATACGGCGGAAATTCTGCTGCAGCATCCACTGAATCATTTGTCGTAAAAACATTTCTCAAATGATCAACGTACACCATCCCCTTTTCGGAATCGCTTCGTGCCCAGTCGCCAGTTGAAGTTCGCAAAGGTGGCTTACCTATTACGGGTCTTTTCAGACCTTTTGTCGCTTTCCACAGAGAATAGTCAGATTGCGGAGTACCATCCAAGCTTTCCAAATATGTTTTGAGGGAAGATATTCTCTGTATTTCAAGCAGATTTCTTAGTCGAGTTACACATTCCCGTAGTCTAGTTTTAAGCTGGGGAGACCTGCGAGTTTGCCACTCTCTTCTAACTCTTCTTTTTTCTGACAGGAGTTGCTCAATTTCAGCCGAATAAGTTTTATTGTTCTCATTTCTGGATCTTATATGACTAGTGGTAGCATGCTGTACGGCCAGTTTGAGGTTTTCAGAAAAATCGTTAATTGACGCATCAATATCCTCAGGCGTTCTCAAGGCGATATTTTCACTACAATGTGTACTCAAAAATTTTTTGTATTTTAGCCAATTAACTCTATTGACGGTCAACGGGGAGCCAATCTCTTGGGGGAACGAAACAGAGATTATAGTGGGTGAGTGATCTGATGACAAATCTAATGAAGGCTCCACTTGCATCCACTCTAAAGGAAAATTTTTCGCAACTCCAAAATCTATAACGTCTGGAATCTTTCGGCGGTCTGACGGCCAATAAGTGGGATGTCCGCTTGAAATCACATCTAAGCTCATTTTGGAAACGGTGTCAAAAAGCACACGGCCTTTCGAGGTAATTAAACGTGATCCCCAAAAAGTGTGTTTAGCGTTATAGTCGCCGGCCGCTAAAAATCGAGGACCAAGTGATTTGAAAAAATTTGAATATTGGTTTTCTGTTATTGAAAATCGTGGTGGTGAGTAAATCGAGGATATAACGATTTTTTCATGAAAATAATCAAGGCATATATTTGTAGCTTGGAGATATTCCTCACGTGTCCCGTTCATTAGATAATGCTTATTTCTGGTCTTTATCAAAATTGCCGAACCGCCGCAAGATCTTCCACGGGGATCTTTTGTGTCATATAATGTGTAGCCATTAATTTTAAAATAACTGTTGGTTGTCAAATGGGTTTCAGCAATCATCATTATATCGATCTGCTTTTCCATGAGGAAGTGCTCAAGTTCATTTTTATGTTGGCGAATGCCGTTTGCGTTCCAGAAACATATTTTTAACCAATTCATTTTGTTAAAATTGCCTGCAAAATGGTGGATTGCATTTTCAGCATTTCCTGCATCATGTTCGTCATGGAAACCGTAAATGTATTTATAGATTGAACAAGAGTCTGCAGAGTTGCCTCAAGATTGCTAAAATGTTGGTCGGAGTTTTGAGGCTTGGGCTCCTGATTTAACTTTGGTTTATCGGATTTTACCACATTCGCATAAGAAATTTGTTGGGGGTTTTGCACGTGTATATGGCTGGTTGGCTGGCGTACCTGGGGAAAATTGGTTGTAGAAATGGTGTTTGACTGCTGGGGTGGCATATTTGAAATCAATGGCTTATTTGTCATTGACCACTTAAAATGAGTATATACAGGGCAACCTCTATAATTTGCAGTGTGGTTACCTCCACAGTTACTGCATTTTTTAACACTTGCGTCGGCCTTTGGCTTATTGCACTGAGTTGTGCCGTGAAGTTCGCCACATACGACACAAACAGCGGGCAACTTACAGTAAGCCTTTGTGTGGCCAAATTCTTGGCAGTTTAGGCACTGAACGGGTCCTGAACGCTTATGTGGCTCCTCAACGGTAACCTTACGATGCAAAAGAAATTTAAGGTTATAAATTGGATGAATTTCACCTTTTTTCAGGATAACATCCCTGGGTTCTAGTTCAACCCTAAACATTGGTTGAGGGATCTTTTCACGGTTCCTGATATTTACTACGGTTTTTATTTTAAAACCTTTATCTTCCAATCCGGTTTTGACGTCATCAATATCTACGCAAGGGTCAATACCTTTAATAACAACCTGAAGGCCTTTAGCACTTTTAAGTTGATAAGTATAGAAAGATCTTTTCTCTTTTTCCAGAGCGGCAGAAAGTTTTCGGTAATCATTTTCGCAGTTGACTTGGATTTTTGTTTCACTTATTTGTCCGTGCTTCACTGATGTTACGTTGAAGGTGTCTTTACCAATTGCCGAAATAAGTGCTTTTACCAGCTCATTAGATGTAGGTTCTCTCAAGTATATTGGTGGCGGTTTAAATGTTTTTTTTTGATGTAGTTGGCTCGTCAGTCTGAAGGATAGCAAACCTATTACTATCCGTTGTCGCACAGGTAATATCGCCCTTAGACATTTTTGGTTGCGATGATATTTGCGCGGATTTAGGGCTTCGCTGACGTTTAACCACGGTTACATACCTGTCCATGCCTACTTGTGTTTTTGGCTTATCTGCGATTACTGAACTGGTGGATGGTTGGTCTTCTGTTGTAACAACAATGTTTGGCGAGCACGATCGCGTGCGTTTTTTATCTCTTAGAGACAGAAGATTATCCAATGATTTTTTAAGTGATTCTTCCTCAGAGATCCAGAGGTTTTTTCTAGTGGAGCTAAGCTCCCTCACAGAATTGCATCTAATAGGTACGCTCATGCAATTTTTGTTTTTCTTATTTATATATTTTTTAATTTAAAAGTATATAAAAATAATTGTCACAAAGTTTTTTTTTTTTTTTTTTGTAAAAATTCGCTCTTCCACTTATTGCGGTTTTGGAAGGAAACAAAACGTTAGTGTATTAGTTTTTTCCCACTGGGTAGTTAATCTTCACGCACAATAACAACAACAACAATGCACTGCCACCGCACTTGTTTTATTGAAATTGATTTTATTGTTTAGTTATTGAAATGTGAGGAATTTATTTTCCCGTTGTTTTTTAAAATAATTTGTTATTGTTTTTACAATTTAATATAATATATTATTCTTTTTATATGCAAGTTTAAAAATATGTTAGCACAATGATTGTTTGGTTTGTTTTTTTTGTTTGTTCACTTTTTAAAAACACGACCGTGCGGTTGAAGAATCACAGAGTGAATGAATGTAGAATGTAGAAGATATATGAAAATTAGCTGCTAATTTTGCACTAAACAACAGCACTTTATGATAATTAATTAAAAATAACATCGCATGAAATAAAATTATAAAATTTTTCTATGCCGTTAATAAATTTAAAATTTTTCTTTAAGAATTTTTCTATTCTTCCACTAACAAACACTTTCCATAATATTTGGAATCGAAACAAAGCTGCCACATTTTCATCGCATTTAAATAAGAATAATTATTTAAGACTGATAAACGGAACTTGCATTTAAATACAACTTAAATTTAAATGAAAATTAACTAATTTATAGTTATTTTGGTTTTTAATTATCTGGCAATATTTCGCTTTTCTTTGGATAGCTTCTTCAGGCCAAATAATATTTATTTAATTTCAATTTGTAGAATATTTTTCAAATATTTTATTCTGAATTAAACATATACAAATTATTTTATGAACAGAAAAATAATTCAAATAAATATAATTTATAATTATGAAAAGGTACATTCATAGTTTATAATTATGAAAATAATTACAAATATTTTTGATAAACATAGCTTACTACATGCCTGTTTTGTTGTATTGTTGTAATTTTTCTCTAGTGCTGCCACCGTGTATATGTACGTTAATGCACCTTGAGCCAACCGTAAATGTAGAAATATAAATGTAGTTGAAACAGCTGATCGTTTTTGGTATACGAGCAACAATGAAAATGCTTACCTGACTGTAATGAAATGTAACCGTAACGTCTCAACCTGTAGAAAATAGAACTTCATTACCTGTTTACATGACAAATGTTGTCAGTGATGGTACATATTGTGAATGGGAGGGTGGCACAAAAGCCCTGTTTTGTTACGTCTTGTTTATTTGTTAATTGAACTGTTTAAGTAGTTAAATTTTTACACACATATAATTTATTTAATAAATTTAAGACTTTCTCTGAGTTCTCCACGCAAAACGAATGTACATAAATAGGATTGCATAATATAAATGCAGCGTACGAATTTTGCAAGTGTCACATTATATGTTACCACAATATTTATTCGCCCAAATTCCAAAAATATATTCCTCAAGCATAATCTTCCAACGATAAAATGAATTTTAACAAGTAAGAGTGTAGTATATTCGGCTGGGCCGAATCTAAAATACCCTTCACGATAGTCACGAATATGTATAGTATATTAACAATGTGACCTGAATATGCTCGGTTATATATGAACCGATATCGGAATTTTCTATTTTCTTTATTTTAGTAACCTTCTTTTATAACAAGAATTGCTTTTCAGCAAAAAAAAAAAAAAAAAATTTTAATGGAAAAATCGGTTCAGGCTATATCTCGGGTATATATGGACCGATATCGAAAATTTTAATTTTCCACATAACCTTATATCATTACCAGAACTGCTTTTGAGCACAACAAATTGTTTAAGTTCGCTTACGCGATATTTTCATGAAAAACCCGATCTAGGCTATATCTCGGGTATATATGGACCGATATCAGAAATTTTAATTTTCGTAACCTTCTTTTATAACAAGAACTGCTTTCAGCAAGAAAAAAATGTTATTGGAAAAATCGGTTCAGGCTATATCTCGAGTATATATGGACCGATATCGGATATTTTCTTTATCCATATATATAATCTTATTTTATTACCAGAACTGCTTTAAGGTGAAAAAAGTTGTTTAAGTTCGCTTACGCGACATTTTCATGAAAAACCCGGTTTGGGCTATATCTCGGGTATATATGGACCGATATCGGAAATTTTCATTTTCCATATTTATATAACCTTATTTAATTACCAGAACTGCTTTAAGCTGAAAAAAGTTGTTTAAGTTCGCTTACGCGGCATTTTCATGAAATCCACGATTTAGGCTATATCTCTGGTATATATGGACCGATATCGGAAATTTTCATTTTCCATATTTATGTAACCTCATCTTATTACCAGAACTCTTTTTAAGAAAAAAAGTTGTTTAAGTTCGCTTACGCGACATTTTCATGAAAACCCCGGTTTGGGCTATATCTCGGGTATATATGGACCGATATCTGAAATTTTCATTTCTCATACCTATATAACCTTATTTTATTATCAGAACTGCTTTTAAGCAAAAAATATTGTTTGAGTTCGCTTACGCCGCGTGTTCATGAAAAACCCGGTTTAGGCTATATCTCGGGTATATATGGACCGATATCGAAAACTTTCATTTTCAATAATTATATCACCTTATTTTATTACCAGAACTGCTTTAAGGCGAAAAATTTGTTTAAGTTCGCTTACGCGGCATTTTCATGAAAACCCCGGTTTAGGCTATGTCTCGGGTATATATGGACCGATATCGGAAATTTTTATCTTCCATATTTATATAAACTCATCTTATCACCACAACTGTTTTTAATCAAAAAAAAGTTGTTAAAGTTCGCTTACGCGACATTTTCATGAAAAACCCGGTTTGGGCTATATCTCGGGTATATATGGACCGATATCGGAAATTTTCATTTTCCATATTTATATAACCTTATTTAATTACCAGAACTGCTTTAAGCTGAAAAAAGTTGTTTAAGTTCGCTTACGCGGCATTTTCATGAAATCCACGATTTAGGCTATATCTCTGGTATATATGGACCGATATCGGAAATTTTCATTTTCCACATTTATGTAACCTAATTTCATTACCAGAACTGCTTTTGAGCAAAAAAAAGTTGTTTAAGTTCGCTTACGCGACATTTTCATGAAAAACCCGATTTGGGCTACATATGGACCGGGTACATATGGACCGATATCGGAAATTTTCATTTTCCATATTTATGTAACCTAATTTCATTACCAGAACTGCTTTTGAGCACAAAAAAGTTGTTTAAGTTCGCTTACGCGACATTTTCATAAAAAACCCGATTTGGGCTATATCTCCGGTATATATGGACCGATATCGGAAATTTTCATTTTTCACATTTATGTAACCTAATTTCATTACCCGAACTGCTTTTGAGCACAAAAAAGTTGTTTAAGTTCGCTTACGCGACATTTTCATGAAAAACACGATTTGGGCTATATCTCGGGTATATATGGACCGATATCGGAAATTTTCATTTTCCATATTTATGTAACCTAATTTTATTACCAGAACTGCTTTTGAGCAAAAAAAAAAGTTATTTAGCTTCGCCTATGCGACATTTTCATTAAAAATTCGATTTGGGCTATATCTCGGGTATATATGGACCGATGTCTGAAAAAAAAATTTTTTGCCTTTTTGTCACCATGCTTAATAAGTGTGTGAAGTTTGAAGCAAAACGAACAACTTTTGTTTTCAAAAATTTTCATACAAAACTGCAAAAAAAATGGCTTTTTTCGGAATTTTGAATATATCTCATACGTGGACCGATATTGCTGAATTTCAATAGCAAACCCATGAATCGATGGGGTAAAAGAATGGTGAAAGAAAAAAGTTTCTAAGTCTAATGGTTTTCTCAGAAACGGTATTTCAACAGACGGACAGACGGACATCGCTTAATCGACTTTTCCATTAATTCTGATTCAGAATATATATACTTTATAGCGTCGCAAAAAAAAAACTGTAGAAATTACAAACGGAATCACAAACTTATAAATACCCTTTACATTTTTGTGAAGGGTATAAAAATTGGTTCATAATATAAAGTTATGCTGATATAAATGAAAGAAAGCCATACAGTAGTAAATTTACGTCTGCGATGAAATGAAAATGTAACAATAAAAAGGTTTTAATATTTTTTAAATATAATAAACTCACAATTATATATAACTAGTTTTTTAGTATTGTTATATTTATATTAATATTGTTATATGTATATTATAATTAAGTGATTTGTTTTTTTGAAGTATCAAAAAGCAGAGAACAAACATATTCATATATTCAAACATATTCGCTATATTAGCTTCCAACGTTAGTACTAATCAAATAAATATAAACAGCTTGTTTTTTATATTTCCAGCTGTAGCTTATGAAGTGTCGAAATTTAGACAGAAAAAGAAATATTAAAAATATTTGGTAAAATTTAAACAATTTGCGTACTTTTTGTATATGTACTGAATATTATGAACACTCAACGCTACTATAAACAGCTATTTTGCTTTTAATTTATTTTAATAATTTATTTGATGAATTGATATGGAGGATGGAAAATTAATAGTTTTCTTCAGCAATCAATGTAATAAAAATGGAAAGCGGGACACGTTTTCTTCATATGAACTTTTGTTTTTTGTTTATGTCAAAAACACGTGATACGGTTTTAAATATTCTATAAGTGCTACTACATTCACATTTACGTCACATTTACGATTTCTACCGTAGAAATTGTAATTGATTAACTACTGAACAGACGAAATTTGGAGACTCAGCAGAAGAGATGTTAGACTTTCAAAGCTATGTTTTAGTACTTGTGTATTTCTAGCACAGTGGATTTTATAGTGGAACAAAGTTGACAATCGGGTATGTAAAATCTAATAGTCCGTATAACTTTCCAATTGAAAATAATTTAGAATTCTCAAAAACTACTTGAAAGGGTTAAGAAAAAACTCACTATTTACTAGTATTCCAGTCTATTACAGTTTAAGAGATATTTAACTTTATTATTTATCTTATATTTTATAGTTTACGAGAAGCCTGCCAAAATCCTTACCTATTATTTTGAATTTCACCATTTTAAATTGTTTATACTTTTGAATAAAAACATGTTTTTTTTTTGTTTCTTTTTTTAACTTTTTTATTAAATTGTTATACATATTTTATTATAAAATAAAATTGAATTATGTAATTAGTTTTTAAAATAAAAACTACAGATATGTGAGAAATTTTATATAAAAACTTCAGTACATGTTAAGTGAAAAGTGGAGATAGAAAGAAAGCGGAAATTTTCTTTGATATTTTAATTCTCTGAGCATACAATGGGTTGTGTTCACGATCTACAAATTTCTTTCATAATCACCTTTATTATTTGTTTTAAACTAAATAACACCAGTGGCATCGTATCTCAAAGCACGAATCAGGTTTACTGTGGAATCAACCGATTTCCTTCCAGTTCAAAATATATAGTTTAAAATCAATAAATATGTGCATACTATTTGTATATTAAAAAAACTGTAATACGTTACCTGGTCTTATTGGTGAATAACTTTGTGGAACGGACTCAAAGTCAAGAAAATACTCATGGCTTAAATGGTGCTCTTGTAGAGGAAAGGGCATTAAGTCCACAAGTTGTGATGGCAGATTTATTTGCTTATTGTCAATTTATATTTGAACCAACTATTAAATATTCTTTCCACGCACAAAGACAACAAAGCATTAGATAGAATAACGTTCCGATTCGGGATTTTGAAATTATAAATAGTTTATAAATTATGAAATTAAAATATTATAATATTATTGAATTATAAAATTATAAATTTTTACTTACAACATAATAATATCTGCAAAATTCCCAAAAATTTCATTATTTTCGGGATTTTTCGTAAATCCGAAAAATGCAAGGACTATTTTTTGGCAAATCCTGGGATTTGGGATTTCGTAAATCTCAAAAATCATAATTTTCATAATCGAGATACAAGGATTGGCATTATTATATACAACAAATGAGTTTGTATAGGGTGTTTTTTAAGCTAGATAGAACTTTAAATTGTAAAAAGTAACACAAAAAATTAAATTTTGATGAAACATTTTTTTTATTTGTTTCAGTATACTCTGACAAATCATCATGAATAGACTCACGCTTGAACAACGCTACGAAATTATTCAAATTTAGCAGTTGGCAACTGACCCGTTGTTTTATCGCAAAATTGTGTTCAGCGATGAGGCGCATTTTTGGCTTAACGGGTTTGTTAATAAGCAAAATTGCCGCATATGGAGTGAGACCAATCCACAAGAGACCCTACAGACTCCATTACATCCAGAAAAATGCACTGTTTGGTGCGGTTTTCATGCTGGTGGCATCATCGGACCTTATTTCTTCAAAAATGAGGCCGGAGCTCGCGTTACGGTCAATGGAGATCGTTACCGCACCATGATCAATGATTTTTTGTTTGAAAATATGGATGACATTGATCCGGAGGAGATGTGGTTTCAACAGGATGGCGCTACGTGCCATACGGCGAACGCAACCATCGACTTACTGAAATCAAAATTTGGCGATAAGTTGATTTCGAGAAATGGACCTGTCAATTGGCCTCCAAGGTCGTGCGATTTGACACCTCTCGATTATTTCCTGTGGGGCTACGTGAAGTCACTGGTTTATGCTGATAAACCAGCAACAATTGACGCCTTGGAGGCCAGCATTGTTCGTGTTGTTCGTGACATACGGCCAGCAGTGCTCGAAAAAGTGGCCCAAAATTGGACGTCCAGAATGCGCTTCGTCAAGAACAGCCGCGGTGCCCATATGCCCGAAATCATTTTCAAATGTTAATGTCACGTATTGATCTTTCGAATAAAAAAAAATTTTGATTACAATTTAATTTTTTGTGTTATTTTTTACAATTTCAAGTTCTATCGGGCTTAAAAAAACACCCTTTATGTAAGATTTTCATATAAATGTGTAGTTACGTCTTATTGCATTTAGAAATACACGCACTTGTAGTTACGTGCGTTTGAATTTCAGTAATAAAATCGTCATTTTTTATTGTAGGAATCTAAAATTTTACAGAAACATGTATTTTGATAAAACGAACCATAATCGATAAAAAACTCAATTTCGAAATTTTGTGTAGTTACGTCCGTTTGCATTTAATATGACGATAGGTAACTCCAACATTTTTTCGCCCGATTTCCAAAAATATATTCCACAAGCATAATCTTTGAACAATACGATAAAATGACTTTTGAAAATCGGTTTATAATGCAGAATTATGCTGCTATAAATGTAAGAAAGCAATACATAATTAAATTTAGGTCTGTGAAGTAATAAACATTTATTAATAATATAAGTTTTAGGTACAATTTAAGCAAGTTTGTATGCAGTGAAGAACGACAAAAAAAATATATAAGACGAAATTGTTTGTGTATTTTTCATTGCTAGTGCTGAGCGCAGTATTTGTGTGTTAAAGAGCACAGCCCTATAGCTAAGCGCACTTACAAAAACAATTGAGCATCAAGCGCATATGGCTGGGTACACTTGGTCTAAGCATATTTTTCCATGAAATTGTTTTTGTTTCCTTAAAGGCAATTATGGTTATAAAAAAGGTTAATAAAATACACAAAATTAAAATTTCATATATCGGTCTGTATATACTTGAGACATAGTCTAAGCCGAATTTTCAATGAAAAAAATTTTTTTTTTGCTTAAAAGTTGTTCTGATTATAAAAAGAGGTTAGTAAAATACAGAAAATGAAAGTTTCCGATATCGGTCCATATACATGTGTACCGAGATATAGCCTGAACCGATTTTTCCATGAAAACTTTTGTTGCTTATAATCAGTTCTGATAATAAAACGAATTTAATAAAATACAGATAATGCAAAAATGGAAAATTCCGATAAAGGTTCATTTATAACCGAGATATAGCCTAAACAATTTTTTTCATGAAAACTCCCATGATAGATTTCGTTTTTGGCATGTGATTACAAGCCAAATTTATTTTTTCCTCGATATCGGTCCATACATATCCGAGCATATTTAGTTTAAATATGTAATATATACTATACATATACGTGATTATCGTGAAGGGTATTTTAGATTATACTACACTCTTACTTGTTTTATTCTCGAAATTAGAATTGGTCTCATTCTGAAAAGGTTTTTAATTTTTCGTTTTTTGAAGAACTAAAAAAAGGATTCAATTCCATTTTCGAACGGAAGTGAGCTCTGTGTCGTGGCTATATATTTGTTTTTACATAGTTTTTCTGTTTTCCATGATTTCCTAAGAAACAGTTAGCAAGATTTCAGGCCAAAAGATGGAAATTTTGACCAATAAGTTTCCATTCAATCAGCAAAGCAACTTCAAGCCCCCGCGGATGATTTAGTAGATTCTAATCTTTGCCTAGCAGATAAAATGTATTAGTGAAACATATTTTGCACGGATTTAATAATATTTTTCTGTGTTATATATACACCCATCGGGGAACAGACTTTGTCTTGGCGTGCACCAAACCAAGGCACTCTACTTTCTGGCGTATAGAGGGGAAGGAACTCCTCGTTTGTTGTAGCAAATAAAACTTTAGGAAGCCGCATGACTTGTATTGTGTTGGACTTCCGGAACTCTTAGCAAGGGTTAAAATAGGTAGAACGGTGATTAGCGAAGCCCTTGTAGACTCTACCTTGCAGATCTCTCCGTGCTGATCATGATCGAGGTGCCTACATTGGACGTAACGCTCACGCTGCGGTTTGAACCAAAAATTCCAGGAAGAGGAATCAGTTTCCCTGATAACTTTAATGCATGCCAGTTTTCTGGGGGTTATAACCCCCAAGGTGCTGTTGTCTTGCAGCAGATACATATATAAAACCAGGGATGATGGTTAGACAGGTGAGTTGTTTAACCCATGCCATAGACTATGCGACCGTCGCTACAACACGTTGGCTTGTCGAGTTGTGTGTTTTGCGCACAAACTGTGCGACATTAATTCATAATTTCAGTTCTTAAAAAAATTTGTTGAATAAAGATGACCGCAGATGAAACAATTATATATATAAAATAATAGCAAATCAAAATAAAGTTGTACAACATGCCCCTAAATTTTACAACCAGTCGGTACAACTATCCAAAAAATCAAAACTTTTAAATCTTTCGTACAACCGAGACACAACTTCGTACGACGACACCACATACTTTACAATTTAACAATCAACATCGTCATGTTGTACAACTAGTCGCATAGTCTGTGGCTTGCATAAGGTCTGATATTTTTAATGGACTTCATCCTACCAACTTCTTTTACACTGGCTGTCTGGGAAATTGCATACGGAGGGATTAGAAAGCCCGAACTCTTAAGCAAAAAGTTTGTCGATATGACTACAAATTTATGGCAAAAAATTTCGACCGTGTAAGCTTATCGTGTAAACCGTGGAGTTGGTCCATCATCGGATTAGGCAGACAAGGTAGGTTCTGCTGTATATAAATTTCACAATCTTTGTACAGTATCACGGAATCGCAAAATAGTCATTAAACTCCTCAGGCTTTGGCTTTGTTTGCCTTCATTAAAATAGGTTTGATAAAATTAAGCTTAGAGTCAAACAAAACTCCAAGATCCAAGATCGAAAATACTTTCGTTTTTATTAAGAAACTAAATTTGATCTACATTTCTATCCTTAACTTTAGGATATATAAATTTTGGACAACACTGCAGTACTAACATATTGGCAATAATACGTGAAAACTCTCATATCTCAAATAAAATTATAGTTACATACCAGTAAGTCTCTTTTATACCAATGAAAAAATATTATAGTTAAAATTTTCCCAAACTGTTACAAGGTATTGTGCAATAAAAATATTTATACTAATCTGATAAAGATAATAAATACACATATATAAAAATAAATTGAATTTTCAGCCAAATGACTGGCAAATAAGCAAAAGAAGATAAAATCAAAATGATTTATTTACTCGTAAATACAAAGAAAATGTATAAAAAAACACACGACGAAACAAATCTACAGTCCATATGTAATGGATGTAAAAATTTGGACAACATTAAATATTTTACGACATTAAAAGAGTCATGCTGAAAATGAATCATGCGAGGTGTGTTCAAAGTTATGATTATAATATTGAAAACTTTTCCTAATTAAAGATAATTTACTATTATTTACGTTCTTTAACTGATCAAAATAAAGGTTAACCATTTAGAAAAGTTAATAAGTCCTTGAAACCGCTTTGTTTGTCCTCTTTAGCATTGGCTGATTGAAATACGAGTACCTGCCTAATACATATATAAAGGCTATTTTTATTTATACACATATAATGAGTATTTTATAGAGGTATATAACTTTGAAATAAAATAAATCAAAGATGAGTTTGTTATTGACATTATTCGAAAGATAATATGCCGATGTTATAATTTAAATATGAGTCATGACATGACGGTCAAGACTGACATAGACGTAGTCTAATCAAGAGGTCCAATTTTCGATGACTTTTTGCAATATTCTTGGCCGTTTATAATCAAGAACGCGACGAGTATTGTTATCTAAGTGTTCAATTGTTTTGGGCTTATCGACATAGAGTGGCAACTTCACATAACTCTGTAGGATATAGCCTAGCGCACGATTTTTGAGTCCAAGTCACGGGTCTGAAACTTGTAACTATGAGGTTATGAAATATTTCCTTCAATAAGACAATTGTGGCACAACATGTGTGATATGTTGCTGAAACTACAGCTCCTGCACACCATAGTTGTTCAATTGATGAATGAAAAAGCCATTAAGCATGTCTCTACAGCGGTCACCATTGATTCGAACTAGGGTCATTGAATGGTTATTATTCCAACAGGTTTTACGGGTTTTTTATTTTTTTTTTTGTTTTACTAAAACCGGGTTTTTTAATACAGTTAACAGTTAAAACATTAAAATATTGCAAATACAAGTTATATTCATCTCCGAATATGATAATAAACTTTCATAAATACATTATAGTAAACTTTAATATATTACATACATAAGAACATATATACAATGGACTATTAAATATCGATGAATTTGAGTATAAACATCTCTGTTAAATATCACTCTCATTGTATTTTATCATAATCATTAATATTAAATATTGCTCTTTGTACAGAGAGAATGTAACAGAACATTTTACGAAATAGAACAGTTTAACTCTCATTCCAATATCTCTGTTAAATATCAGTTTTTATCATAATTAATATGCATTGAACATTACTCTCTCTAATTTACATTATATTCTAGACGACTTATTATTTTCAAAACTTCAAGTAAGCTTCTGTTTGTAATAATTTTATTCATTCAAGGGATGGGAATTAAAACGGAAGCATCTACATTAAAACCCGGTTGTTTCATTTTTTTCAAACCAACGTACTAAGTAATTAGCGAAGTAAGCCACAAGAAGGCCATAATTAGACTATTGAGGCTATTCGCAATACAACCCCCAATTCTTGCAAATCATTTGAGGTCACTGGCGTATCGCCTTGCCCGATGCCAATACAATAGACATTTAACTAAAACTTATTCACCTTTAATCTAATAACACAGTTGTAATTAATTAAATGCTGTGATATTAGATTAAAGGTGTATAAATTTTAGTTAAATGTTTATTATATTTGCAATATTTTAATGTTTTATTGTTTTCAATGTTTTAAGGGATTTACTTTGACATAAAATAGAAATAATCATTGAAGAAGTCGACAAACAATCGACTTCAAAACGTTGTTTTAATTACCAGCTAAACCAGAAATGGGAATAAACGCTTAACATAAGGAATTGGCCAATACATAAAACATAAACTTATTGATTTATATATGTTATATTTTTATGACTATTTTAATTCCAAGTATGCTCGCAACTGCAGTATTTTTATGAGTGTAGAGTGGGAATTTAGTGCATAGTTATATTTAATGTTGTGACAGATTCTGAAAAAGAACTAAGCAATTCTATTAACTGCATGCAAAAACTCTATTTATTAATTTAAATAGAGTTTTTTCGTAGAGAAAAATTTTGGAACATTAATAGTTGAAAAATTATTTAGAAGGATACTATGAGTAATACACGGCTTTTAGTGTAATTTACTATTAAATACGTACTATATATGTATATATGTATGTATACTACATTTTTCACCAATATAGTACGTTTTGTACTATATACGCAAACACATACATACATACGTATCAGCAAGAAAAAACAGTGGAATCCAATTCCGATTACATTGAACATAAGTTGTTTGCATCTTTTCGTATTGTTACAAATTCGTAAAATTTCTAATCCAGTTGATCTAGTTGTTATGAATTTACACGCGCACCCACACAAATAACATAAAACTAAAAGCATAATAAACAAACAATCATATATGATTTAGAGAACGCAAAATTCCAAGAAAATCAACCACATATTATTATAATACTCTTGCGTTCTTGATACTGCATTTCTTGCTATTTGTTGTTGTTGCGTTTTTATAATTTAGCAGGCACGTGTTCTAGTATATCCGTAAGAATTATATTTGTACATTTTATTCTAGAGTTATCAATAACTAGAAATTTCGTGATTATTATACAATGTAATAAAGAAGTATAAATAAGATATTCGCAGACAGATAAATTACTTAAAACGTTGTACTTGTACAAGCAAGTCACAAGTTGGAGTAGTAAGTAAGTCTACTGTGTTAATGCACGGTGGTATTAAGTGGAAACAAATTAGTGAATTATTTAAGTGATATGTAATGAACCAGTGTGAGTTCATTATGTAATTTGCAATTGAAGAATCTGCAAGAGCGTTTTAAAGGAATAACCTAACAATATGTTTAATACACTCGCCGCTCAGTGCCACATATACGCGACGTGGGAATTTTTATAGAAAATGATATTACATATATTTATCGCATAATCATTAAAGTGCGTAAGGCTTTTATGTAACTAAAACTTGTAGAATAGTTTTTGTTTTTGTGTCTGGTAAATTGGCAGATATATAAGAGTTCTGTGCCTCGTCAGCGATTATTTGAAAACTCCGCTGTTTACGAAAAAAAGAAAATTACGATCACCTTATGAAGTACCATCCAGCGTACTTCAATAAATTGATTTAAAATAAGTAATAAAGTGTTTAAAATTTCTGATTTTAGAAATCAAACCATTTAGAGAATTATCTTCACGAAACTCATGTCACATACATATCTATATTGACATATATTCCATACATATTTTCTAATTGTATCACTCGTTCGTATCCCATAAACACCACATAAACCATTTAGAGAACAAAACTCAAATATGCGACACATTTCTTCGTATTCGTGATCACTTGTTCTTGTTGTCATTTACTTTTTTTCTCAAGTAATATTTTACTAACAATTTTATTTTAATTATTGTATTGCAAAAATCCCAGTCAATCGGGGTTTTTAAATTATTAACCGGAAAATGGGGTTTTAAAAATGTCACTTTTCGAATTATTCGAAAATCGGTTTTAGAAAAAAGTCGATCACCCTAACTATATAATTCCGATCAGCATCGCCTTTAAAGAAGTATAGACCAATGATGCCACTAGCCCATAAAGCACCCCAAACAGTCAGTTTTTCTGGCTGAAACGATATGTCAACATCCATTTGAGGATTATCATCAATTCAGATGTACTGGTTTCAGTTTCATTTAACTGACTTTCGCATCAATATGTGACTTCCAACTGCGCCGACCGCCCAGGGGACGATCTGCAATGATTAGATCGCTGAATTTGCGACTGTAAGATGAGTACATTTCAGTTCAGGCATTTCTTCATTATAAGAATATGTTCCTGCAAATTTTGTGAAACAAATTAAACGTTTTGGTATGCTACAAAAGTTTAAATGCGAATTTTGAATGCCTTGTCTTCCGTTGACTGCTGGGAAATTGCATACAGGTGCGATTAGAAGGCCCGAACTCCTCAACAAGAAGTTGCTCATATGGCTGCAAACATATTGCAAAATTTGCTACCTGTGTGAACTTAGTCAGCCACACTGGGGCGCTCGTGAATCGTGAACAATTCACTCGTGGAACTGGTCCACAATCAGATTAGGCCGTAAAGGCAGGCTTTTTTCACAGTTGTCTAGCTTTGACTGGACTTAAGTAAAAAAAAAATAATCAATATTAATGAATTCTTTAATTATAACATTTACATTGCGAGTTTTCTTGGAAGATACAATTAATAACCGAAAAGAAAAAAAGAGAATAAGAAATAAATAAAAGTTCGACCCTCGTAAAGCGGAATATAAAAACAGTAGAACGAAAATATTCTTTTCTATAATAAATATCCTTCTGCAAACGAGGAAATAGAGATACACCTGTAAGTTTATAACATAAAATCTTGGCATATTGTCCGTCGTGAACAAAAAAAAGAAACATTAATGTTTCTTTTGGGGCTTTATGTACAGTATATTGGTGAGCAAGACCACTTCCAAGATGTTGTCATAACGATATTGCTCATCATAATTTCATCACTTGCCCCCTTTTTGTTGTGACATACAACAAAGTTGTCATTACACCTTTTAAGTTACCCAGCAAGCAAATAGTTGCAAAATATTCATTTACTTTTGTTACTATTTTGCCTGAAAAAAATGTTCTTAAGCATACAACAATTGCAGAGAGTAACAAATAATACGTAAAACAATTAATGTTGGAAATTAGAAAGATATCAAATTTAGTTTAATATTGAAATAATTGTTAGCGATTCAGTTATTTAATTCAAATGTATCCTGATTACACATCGCTCCTTTATTGCAACATAGTCATATCTCAAAAAGTGAGCTTTTCGAATTAAGAATGCAGAATTGTTAACAAAACTACATTTTATATTGTGCCAAAAATGTATTCAAATTACTTTTAAACCGTTTTCTTTAGGAGATATTTTCTAAAAAAATTTTCTAAGACTTGTATGGAGACTAAAAATTTGAAATGTGTTTTTCTCGAAACAAGCTCTTTGTAGTTATGACTACGAGTATGTTGAAATAAAGGAGCGATATGTATAAAGCCGTCAGCAATTCTGTTTCTTTATTTTACAAGAGCTTATCATATTCCTTAATTCGCAATCTCATAAGCCATTTCCTCATATCCAACCCGAAGGATCATGAACAGAAATCATGCCAACTTAAATGCGAACGAGTTGGGTCTAAAAAGAAAATGGATCACCTTTGTTGTAAAACTTTTCTTGTATATTAACTAAATGAAATTGGGATACTAAAATTTGTTTTTCTATATCAAAGAAAAGAACTGCGAAATTCAATAAATTATTAATTATTTAAATTTACATTTTATCATGTTCAATAACAAAATTTGCTGAACTATCTATTGCAGTTTACTTTTATCATCCAGAGATCATCTGCTGGAGGTGAATTGGTCAGCGAATTGCACAACGCATTACAAAAAAAGTTAGCTTTCCAATTATGCGGTCTATCTGTGTAATAAACTATTTCGCAGATGCAAGGAGAATTTTTAACCAACAGCTAGTCTGGAAAAACAATTTTTATAATAATTTTTAGTATAAAAATGCAACTTATCTAAAGATTTATTTAAAAGCAAATAAATATATATACAAAGGTGTACAAATTTGATTCCGCCGTTTATATTCCGAAATCCGAGGCTGTAATGTAAGAAACTGATTATACGCTTAAGATTCAAAATATTGTCCATCACTGGCTACTACTTTCTTCCATCTTTCGGGTAGCGTAAAAATCCCGCATTGAAAAAATTTGTGATCTTTTGAAGCGATCCACGAATCGTTCCAATTTTTTACTTCTTCATAAGACTGGAAGTGCTGGTCAGCCAGGACGTGCGCTATTAATCGAAACAAATGATAGTCCGAGGGAGCAACATCTGGTGAGTACGGTGGGTGGGGTAGAACTTCCCATTTCAAAGTTTCCAAGTATGTCTTGATCACTTTCACAACATGGGGCTGAGCGTTGCCATTCTGTAAAATCAGTTTATTATGTCTGTCGTTGTATTGCGTTCGATCGCCTGTGATTGCTTCTGTCGGCTGTACGCTACGCAGAGCTGGTCCCACCAAATACTGAGCATGACCTTGCAACCGTGAATATTAAGTTTGGCCGACGACGTTGAAGCATGGTTAGAATATGTCCATGATTTTCTGCGCTTGGGGTTATCGCCATTTTTTAATCACTATTTATTGAATCTTCAAAATGAATTAACTATAAGTATTCAAATCTAAATAATAAACATAAAAAAATAAAAAAGATGTAATTTTTACTTAAGTCCCACCAATGCTAGATGAAAAGTTTTATTTTGCGGCAGCTATATCGGTAAAATTACCTATTTAACATCTGATGGTGGCAAGGGTGTCCCTCCTTCTCAACCGAGAGTAGCCTTCGAAATTAAGTATGTTGCGTGCAAGAGGATTTGAGTGAAGTTCCAGTTTACTGATGTGCCTTGTCGAGTACTTAGAAATTCCATCTCTTACCAGCGGAACACACAGATCCTTGTTAATTCGTGAGTTTCTTACGCATCATGAAACTGCGGTAATCGTTCGAGGAATTTGGTTTTGTCGCCTTAAAATTTTTTCAATGTTTGACGTTGAGGCAGTGCCCCATAATTGAATTTCGTAACACCATATGGGAATATATAACAAAAGTTTGCAATTTAACTTCAAGGTAGAATTTCTGCGCATGAGTTAACTAAGTTGAGCTGCTTTTAGTTTGGGATTAACGTAATGAACCCAATTTTCGTCACCATTCACAATGCGGTGCATAAATTCCTTCCGTCCTTGCCATGCAAGTAGCTGTTTACAAGCAAACCAACGCCGTGCAAATGGCTTCAACTAGTATGTCACCCAGTTTCTTTGTTTCTGAATCGTTCGCATAACTTTAAGGCATTTTGAAGTGGCTTGATGTGTCACTCCCAATTAACACGCCAATTCTTGTTGCCTTTGACACACGAATCTTGATTAAATAATGCCTCTAATTCTACATCTTCCAAAACGTTTCCTCTTCTACGACACCAAAACGACATCAAAATCTCCTTCCCTGAAGCTTTGAAACCACCTTCGTCACGGTCTTTTACTTATAGTGGCCTCACCATAGATATTTGAGAGCATCCGATAAACCTGAACCGCAGATTTCTTCATATTAAAGCAAAAAATTAAAACCTTCCTCAAATGGAGAGAATTTGGCTCGCAAGCTGGCATGTTTAATCGACATCTACGAAGGTGGATTGATATTGAAGCTATCTAAGTATTAGTTTTTTTTTTTTCAAAAACCATTTATTTCTCAACAGTCTCCTTTTAACTCAATACATTTAGTAAAACGATATTCCAACTTTTTCATACCATCTGAATAATAGGATTTAGGGATACCCTCAAAATAGGCGTTAGTTTCGTAATCACTTCTTCGTTTGGGATGAATATATTCCGTACGAGCCACTTTTTCAAGTTTGAAAACAGGCAAAAGTCACTAGGAGCTAAATCTGGACTATAGGTGGACTAGGTAGGTGGATAATCAACCAACTCGTAGTGCATTTCACGTAATTTTAATATCGTTTCTAGTGCAGTGTGAACCGGTGCGTTGTCTGGAAGAAAGAGCATTTTATTATTCTTTAAATGTGGTCGTTTTTTCTTGGTTGCATTAATTAATTGAACCAATAATGCACGATAATACTTTTCTTTGGATTCTTTTTGAAGATAATCGATGAGAAATATTCCATGTGAATCCCAAAATACAGTGTGCCAGCCGATTTCACTGTCTTCGCCTTCTTCGGAGCACTTCGACCAGGTTCCGCCCATTGTTTCGATTGATGCTTCGTTTCAGGTGTGTAGTGGTGGACCAACGTTTCATCAACAGTTACTAATCAACGCTAAAAATTAACAGGATTACGCTTTATTATGTCCAAACACTGCTCTGTAGTGCAATTCACTAACTTTTAACGATTTTAAAAGAGCATAACTTAACGCGAGGTATTGTGGTTTGCACTAACGCTTATGCGATTCACTAACTTATTCTTAACACCTCTGGTTGTATGAAAAAAAAATTCGAAATAATGTGGCAGCTTTGTTAAAAATAAAGAAAACCACAAAGAGGAACAGAAAAAAAAACAAACAAATTTGCAAATAATTCCATGTTTAGGGAAAGTAAAACTATTTATATGTTTATTATTTAAAATATGTTTTGATAAATAAGATAAGTTCTTCTCACGGAGAACACACCGACCGACTGTTGGAGTCTTCCGACAAGTCATATGCCAGATGCTGTGAAGTTATTCTAGTAGAATTTTAACGACATTGTTGTTAAGATAAACACCACACAAAAAAATAATTGGTGTTTAGTTAACGCTAATCAGTCAGGCTATAAAAACAGCTGATGTAAAACGAAGACAAATAGTGTTAAAAACTGTTATAGAATCGCGAAAACACCAACGCTAGTGTTAATTTCTCTAAACGGATTTTATTAGCGTTAAAACAAGTTAGTGAATTGCACTACTGAAGTGAATTCGGTTTTTTTCGACACTGAGCAACCGCGGCACCCATCTTGCTTATAGCTTTTTCATATGCAAATGTTTATGCAAAACGTTGAACACACGTTCAAATAATATGTTTACCATTTCAAAAATCTTACAAAACTTGACTCGGGGGTCATTCATAACGATATCGAGGATTTTCTCAATATTATCTTCGGTAACCACTTATTTGGCCTTCCTGTTGATGGTATAGTTGCAGTGCTTGTTCGGCCGCGTTTAATTTCCGCAATCCAGTATTTTAGCATGTAATCTGACGGAACAGACTCAGCGTAATATTTATCGAGCTTTTCTTTTATCTCTTTCACCGTTTTCCCTTTTAAATCTAGCGCTAGGTAGCTTCAATACAATCCACCCTTGTATTTTTTCTCAAGTCTGCTGCGATAATTGAACCTAATTTAGAAACAAACTATTTCGAATAAACATCGTTTTCAATCGTTGCTAACCGGCAATTTTGACAACTGGCATTTCTATTTTTTTATAACAAATATGTAAATATCATTTATTACTTAATTGTTTGTAGTTGCGCTTTCAAAATATGTTTTTTTCCAATTTTCCGCCAATCCAAAAATTAGCTAATTAACAAAATTGTCTTTCGAGTATCCAATAAAATAACTGCCATGTGAATGGTATGTTTGGTGGGATGTGGCAGATTTCATTATTTAACACACGTGGGTGAATGTAAGAACGTACGTTCTTACATTCACCCACGTGTTTTTTACCTTTTTCGATTCAAATAACAATTCCCAGTAGAACTTAACATACAGTTCACTGATTTGGAAGTTTTCCCATTTAACTTAAGCCTCTTTAAAAACTCAATAAAATTTCGTAATACCAACAATTGAAGATATTACAGAATCAATAACAAAATTTCTAATGCCAAATGTTTTGTTGTGAAAAAAGTTTATATATTACAGAAGTGTAAACATGTGATTTCTTGTGAATTAATTTAATTTTTAAATTAGGAGGATTTATTTAAAATAAAATTTCCTGAACAAATTTATCGCACGTTTATCTTATTTCAATCTATCTCGAAAGTACTTAAAGTTATTTTTACTATCTGAACATACGAGTACAAAGTAATCAATGATGGCTACAGATCACAAACAGGGTGACTAGGAGTGCATGCCGAAAATAGTATTAACAGAATATTTCATTGGTTGATGTGACTGCATTTAACGACTTATGCCGAAAACAGCAGCGTGGTTAATAGGAAATTCCTCAAAAGAACTACAAAGTTATACACTTGGTCGAGAAAATCCAATTAACTGGTGCAGGTGAGGCTCAACACTCTCCAATGCTAAATAATTATGATGGTGCGAGAGCTGTTAAAGAGCATATACGAGTAGCTGCTATAGCGTCGTGCAGATAGAGCGTTTGCAAAAGGTGATCTAACTTATCAAAATGTCTTATTTAAAAAAATATTTCATGTTTATTTAGCCTTTATATGAGTTACTTTTTATAGAAATTTGTGAAATAACCGCTTAATAAACATAAAGCGCTTTTTATATATAAGTCAGTTCGGTTGGTCCGAATCTAAAATACCCTTCACGGTAGTCACGTAAATATATAGTATATATTACAAATTTGAACTTAATATGCTCGGATATATGTGGATCGATATAGGAAATTTTCAAATTCTGTATTTTAGTAACCTCTTTTTATTATCATTATTACATCTCGGGTATATATAGACCGATATCGAAAATATTAATTTTCTGTGTAAGTATTAGTAATCTCCTTTAATAATCGGAATTGTTTTTAACAAAAAAAAATTGTTTTTCATGAAAAAATCGGGTTAGACTACATCTCGGATATATATCGGCCAATATCGGAAATTTTCATTTTCCATATTTATATAACCTCATTTTATTACCAGAACTGCTTTAAGGAAAAAATTTGTTTAAGTTGGCTTACGCGACCTTTTCATGAAAAAATCGGTTAGGCTATATCTCGGGTACATATGGACCGATTGCGGAAATTTTAAATTTCTTATATAACCTTCTTTTATTACCAGCACTGCTTTAAACCAAAAAAAAAATTTTATCGGCTTAGACTATATCTCGAATATACATGTATACACCGATACCGGAAATTGTAATTTTTTTTCTATTATACTAGAACTGCTTTAAATCAACAAAATCGGGTATATATGCGCCGCTATCGGAAATTTTAATTTTCTGTGTTTTAGTAACGTTCTTATATTACCAGAACTGATTTTAAGCAAAGTTCGCTTACGCGCCATGTTCATGAAAAAATCGGTTTAGGCTATAGCTCGGTTATATATGCGCGCCGTTACAAGAAATTTTTATTTTCTGTATTTTAGTAACGTATATTACCAGAACTGATTTTAAGCAAAAAAATTGTTTAAATTCGCTTACCGCCATGTTCATGAATAAATTGGTTTAGGCTATATCTCGGGTACATATGGACCGATATCGGGGAAATTTTTGCTTTGCCTTTTAATTGTTATGTTAAATGTTAAAGTTTGAAGTAAACAAACAATTTTTCTTGTCCAAAAACTTTCATACAAAATTGCAAATCTTAATGACTTTTTTCAGAATTTATCTATATATGAACCGATTTTACTGAATTTTAATAGCAAACCCATGAACCAATGGAGAAAAAGGATGGTAAAAGAAAAAATTTTATAATTCTAATGGGTTCCTCAGAAACGGTATTTCAACGGCGGACAGACTGATTCTGAATATGTTTACTTTATAGGATCGGAAATGAAAATTGTAGAAGTTACAAACGGAATCACAAACTTATATGTGCAGGGCATATATTAAAAACAATGGAATTTGTGATATGAATAAAAAATATGTTATATTTAGCCATGTTCTGAGAAACGCGCGATCTGAAACCGCAAAACGTTTTGACAAACGCTAAATTCACTTTTAGGTGTTTTAAGGAACATGCTTTTTGCTGGCGTTTCGGAGTTTTTTCAGATAGAAAAAATTTTTAATTTGGATTTTATTGTCATTGTCTTAATCAGTTCACTTCAATATACTCATGCGACTTTAAGTCACTAATTTTAAGCGATATGCGTTTTCCACAACACATTCAAATCGCAACACAATACTTCTTGCGTTTGACGTTTTTAAACTGAAAACGCTTTATGCGTTTGCATATTCTATATACAGAATATGCCTGATTATTTGTTTAAACTGCACTTGCTTCAACAAACACTGTCAACTAATTTCTTAGCTAATATGATAAAAAACCTAATAAATATTTTTATATGAAATAATGAGCACTTGATTTATGATTTTCCACGTTTTTTTTCGGTCCAAACCACATCACTGTTTTTCCAAAAAATAAAATTGAAAAAGTGCTTCATGTCGGTATTACGTACGAGTATATGTAAATTTATCCAAGTCTATATTTGCAGAGCAATTAAAATGAAAAGTTTTCTTTTCAAATAATTTTTTAATTTCATTCCATTGCATTTCTGAAACACACCAAGTTATAAAGATATGCTTACTAGTACTTACTAACATTATAAACCTTTTAGGTGTGGAGATATTTTGAAGTCAAGTTTTGAATCGACATAGGACAGACTTTATTCTGAAACTTACGAGTATCTCAAACGGGAGAAAAAAACTTGTGAAATTTTGTCTCAAACGGGGGAGAAAACTTGTGAAATTTTGTCCAAAAAATAATTTTTTAAATAACTCTGCCATTTATAAACCGATTTCAAATCAAGGGTTGAAAATTAAAGAGTTTTTTGATATCGGACAGGACGGATTTTGATATTCGTCTGGAAAATACATTTTTGATTAACTCTGCAATTTATGAACCAATTTTCAATATTCTTTTATCGCTTGAAAGGTACTGCTTAAAATTAAATTTAAAAAAAAATGTCGGTCCGAAAACAAAACTTTTGAATAATTTCACATTTATAATGATCCTTTTGTAATAATTAAAAGACATTATTTTTATTGACATAAAAAATGCAAAGAACAGCATATTACGATTTTTTGTTCTAAAATTAAGATTTTCCTTTTGGAAACTGAAGATTTTTCAACGTAATTTTCTGGCAACACGGAATTTGACTATTCTGCTGCTGCTCTTCTACAAATTGGGTAAGATTGTACGCCAACAGACAACAGTGGTGCACTGAAAAAAAATTCAATCCATCCGACTTAAATAAATCCCAAGCAATTGCGATTGACTCAAGAAATAGAGTTGATTCAACCCTAAGTCCGTATTTGAAATAAGAGCAATTGAGTCTATAGTTATTTGCTCTATTAGCTACTAATATTTATTCTAATCAGATAATATGTGTAGTTTGTTTCCTAGCTGTATATATGCCGAAATTTCTTAGAAGTTATCCTAATTAACAGTAAGCTTTGAAAACTTTAGAAAATATTTTCCAACATTTAACTATATATTCTATTATTAAAAAAAAACTTTGCCATGAAAATGTCCATGAAAGATTTCATTTTTGGGATAGTGGTTACAAAGCAAAAATATTTATCCCCTATATCGCTCCATTATATGTTTTTATATCGACCTAAAATATTTTGAAGTATAATCAAATACATGAAAATCTGTATAAGCAACACATTTATTGTCAGTTTTTTCCAGCCGATTTGAGCCAAATTTCTGACGCCGCCGATTTATTTTTGGTTAGCCGCGGCCGCCGAAAATTTGGTCGGCGCAAGTTTCTGGCAGTCAGCTGAATGACCGTAATTTTTTTGTAAAGTCCTTCTCTTTTCTGGGATTCACTGATAATTAAAAACAAAACCTTAGAATTTGGGGCCATACATATTCATATCACATCAAAAAACACCAAGGTTAAGATTCTGGGACTAGTGAAACCGCCTGCCAGTCCCTTTTGTTGTCTTGGAGATTGGTCAAGTCATCAACTTCAACATACTCGTATACATATATATTTTCCGTGATTAAAAATATTTTATTGATATTTTTTTCATGATGGTAATTATTTATGTACGTACATCCCTTTTGATAGTGTGTTAGTGCAAAATATGTATGCCGATAAAAATATTTAAATTAAAAGGAAATTGCTAAAGCTTTTCAACTCGTTATTTTTCACAATTTACCATACAGACGTGCTGCCAATGGAGCAGGACTAAAACAATAATGTATTTAACTTAAAACGGAAATCATTAAAAAAATTATCGTTATAAAAATAATGCGGATGATGATAAAAATAAAGACATTTTAACATTCGTACATACATACATATGTCTATACATGTGTAACTTTATTGAGCTGGAAAAGTGTTGGCCTCCTGGCGCCATAAGGTACTGTCACCTTGAAATTTTTTGCAGTCCTGCGTTGCCAAATAACACATGACATTTACAGACATATGCAGAAGTATGCTTACACATTACACACATATGTATGTATATTTATATATGAATGAATGGTTGTAAAGGAAAATCAACGAATAAACGTAAAATACTCGTGCTCGTATTTGCATGTGTGTGTGTGAGTGTGTGTGCTTACCAAGTTGCAGATCATTCAGTGCATTACGCAGCTGACAGATGAGGATGTGTATTAACTTTAATAACTTCACGTTGGTATTCAGAAATTTCACCAAATATTTACAGGAAATTTATCGCAGTCAGATATTCTGTCACCGACATACGGTTGTGCGTGTGTGTGTGTGTGCGTGTGATTGCAAATGCTCTTGCAAGGACGAATATAATTTTAACTGTTATTGCAGTTGTTAATGCAGTTCAGAGAAATATGCATTAAAATGGAATATTTATTTACGAGGGCTGTAGAACAGAATATGACATTCATTGGAAAGCTTACAGATAACCCAGAGTTTAAAATATTTAGCATACACATTGTTATCTTTTCTTTATCTTTAAAAACGCTTTGCGGATTCTTTAATTGCAAATGAAATAGTTACACTGACATCTGTTTATTACACAGGACTACAATATTACATAATTTTATTCTCACTTAATACCACTTTGTTTGATATATAGGGTGTTTTTTTAAGCCCGATAGAACTTGAAATTGTAAAAAATAACACAAAAAATTAAATTGTAATCAAAATTTTTTTTTATTCGAAAGATCAATACGTGACATTAACATTTGAAAATGATTTCGGGCATATGGGCACCGCGGCTGGTCTTGACGAAGCGCATTCTGGACGTCCAATTTTGGGCCACTTTTTCGAGCACTGCTGGCCGTATGTCACGAACAACACGAACAATGCTGGCCTCCAAGGCGTCAATTGTTGCTGGTTTATCAGCATAAACCAGTGACTTCACGTAGCCCCACAGGAAATAATCGAGAGGTGTCAAATCGCACGACCTTGGAGGCCAATTGACAGGTCCATTTCTCGAAATCAACTTATCGCCAAATTTTGATTTCAGTAAGTCGATGGTTGCGTTCGCCGTATGGCACGTAGCGCCATCCTGTTGAAACCACATCTCCTCCGGATCAATGTCATCCATATTTTCAAACAAAAAATCATTGATCATGGTGCGGTAACGATCTCCATTGACCGTAACGCGAGCTCCGGCCTCATTTTTGAAGAAATAAGGTCCGATGATGCCACCAGCATCAAAACCGCACCAAACAGTGCATTTTTCTGGATGTAATGGAGTCTGTAGGGTCTCTTGTGGATTGGTCTCACTCCATATGCGGCAATTTTGCTTATTAACAAACCCGTTAAGCCAAAAATGCGCCTCATCGCTGAACACAATTTTGCGATAAAAGTTGCGCGAATCGACGACTGATTTTCAAAGTAAATTTGGATAATTTCGTAGCGTTGTTCAAGCGTGAGTCTATTCATGATGATTTGTCAGAGTATACTGAAACAAATAAAAAAAATGTTTCATCAAAATTTAATTTTTTGTGTTACTTTTTACAATTTAAAGTTCTATCTAGCTTAAAAAAACTCCCTATACTACACTTGCTTGCTTTTCTGACTTATGACGGTTTTGCACAACGTTTAAAATTAAGCTTTGCCTCTGCAGAACATCTGGCTGCTATTTATACTATTTATAATTCCAGACCCAAATTTAGAAACATAATTGCTAAGCAAACACATTTATATGCTTACGAAACAATATGAACGCAACAACAAAACCATTGGTGGTTAATTTACTTTGAACTTTGCTCTTTTTGGATCATGTATGTTTGTTTGTGTACTATGTTTTTAGCTTATGTTGTATGTGCGGATGTGTGCACACTTATAACAAGTAGGTGGATCAACGGCTCGCACAGTGATTTGGAAGTGATACTAGTTCACAAAAAATAAAATACAAGTGAATACAAGCTTTTGGTTTATCAAGGGACGATATCAACAAGCATATTTATTTATCTTTTTAATTTGTTGAATTTTTATTGAACTAAATATATAATTTTTAAACTACATTTTTGGTTTGTACATTCATACATCGGGTTTTTAGTTCAAGTTCAAAATAAGGGGCTTCCTATGGGATCTCCAGCTTCCCCTGTTGTCGCAGATATTGTGTTGGAGAATTTATTGGAGACATGTCTTGAGAAATTGAGAATTAAACCTAAAATCTTAACTAAGTACGTAGATGACTTATTTTGTATTATAAATAAAGATGTTGTTAGTTTGTTATTATTGAACTCTTTTGACTCATGCATTAAATTCACTATTGAAAGTGAATTAAACAATAGAATTGCATATTTAGATACATTAGTTATGAGAAAAGGTAATAATTTATTAATAGATTGGTATCAGAAACCAACATCTTCTGGAAGAATAATAAATTATTTCTCAAAACATCCAAAGAAAGTGATAATAAATACAGCTAAAAATCTTATAGACAGAGTATTTAATATAAGCGATATTAGATTTCATAAGAAGAATGAAACTATTTTGAGGAGTATATTATATGATAATAGTTTTCCTAAAGCCCATGTTTGCAAATTAATTAGACAGCATGATAGTAGTAATAGATTAGATGTTAGTACGGAAACAAAAGTATATAAATCGTTAGCTTATGTACCTGGTTTGTCTGAAAGGTTACAAAGGACTAGTATATTTGATAAAAGAAAGTATAAAATAGCACATAGGATTTATAAAACAGTGGGTGGATTATTTAGTAAAACAAAAGATAGATTGAATAAATTAGATAAGTCAAATTTAGTATACAAAATACCTTGTGGCGGTAATGATAGGGAACGGTGTGATAAGGTTTATGTAGGAACAACAAAGAATAAATTGAAGACTAGATTAGCAGGACATAAGTCTGATAAGAAATATAGGAATATTAATTCGTCACAGAAGACGGCTTTGTCGATACATTGTCGTGATTTAAATCACAATCCGGATTTTAATAAGGTTTCCATATTAAATACAGAAACTAGTTATAGAAAACGGTAGATGTTGGAGATGTTGCAGATAATTGATGTATCAATAGTTAATAGAATTAATTTTAGAAAAGATACAGAAAGTTTAGCTATAGGCATTTAATTAATAAGAATAGGGTAATAAATTAGCTAATTAAAATATCGATAATTATGTATAAAACATAATGTTAATAATCTTTTTATGTACTTTAACTTTATGTTACAATGTATGTTGAATGTTTTTATGTATGTTAAAATTGTTTTCAATATGTTTTCAAATATTTTTGATTTTGTAAACAAAACTAAAAAAAAAAAAAAAATTGTCCTGAAGAAGTCTTCCGAAGGAAGACGAAATATCGAATATAATTAAAACATTTTTATAAAAAAAAACAAAACTGACCTCAAGCTTAAAAAACATTTCAATTTAATGCTGTTTACAATATTTACATTTCGAACAATTATTTACATTTTGAACATACGAGTATGCCATACTAAAAAAGAAAACTTTTCCATGTACAAATTAGCGCATAAACTATGATTTAGTTGTTTGCAAATAGTTTTTATTTGCGAATAGACTACGTATAAACGTAATATGTGTAGTATTAAAGGTACATCTGTATATATTTATATTTTGTTTTATATATATTTATTCAAAGTGATATAAAAGTCACTCTTTGGAGAATTTAAAATACAATACAAGGTGCAGATCTGAGCGTTATATATGTATGTACATGTTATTATTGTATTAGTTTATTATTTTAATAAAATCAGAAGTAATATAAATATAAAAAAAAACATAAAATTTTATTTCAATAGTTCATAGGTTCCCCAACTTGATAAAATGTTTTTATAAATAATGTACAAAAGAGAAAAAAAAAATCCCAACAGTGAATAGGTAAGTTAAGCCAAATGGTAATAAATGAATTTTAGTTTGCCAGATGTTTCTTAAGCTTTAAACGAAAAGCATTATAAGCATGAGAGAAAAATTCTTAGTTCCAGCGGCAATTCTGGAACTCGTTTCATATGCGAGCCATTCTGACAAGAAATGACTTTTCATATATCGTACTAGTTATTCTTGGAGTAAGAATGTGAGGTTTCTTATGGATCGTGTAAACGAAAATTTCGACCGAAGCAATGAGTGCAGTCCGCTCTTAATGATTTTATAAAAAGAAGTTAAGTTTCGAAGGCATAGGAATTCATGAAAAGAACTTCCAAGAAAATCTCTGAATCTTCTGAAATGTCGTCATACCTGCTAATGTTATAAATATATCTAACAATCATTTTAATAGTGCTATTAAGTTTTAAAATAATGGAGCTAAAAGTTCCAGAAATAATTTCTAGACCATACAATATATTAGACATTAAAAGGGCATGACCAAGGCGGTATCTAATATGAAGAGGTAGGTAAATATTCGTTGAGTATAGCCTTCGGTCGATTCTCGTAATCTTACATTGCAAGCTATGAATATGATAGTCAAAGCTCAAACGGTCATCAGTAAGATTCCCAGATATTTCATTTCATCAACAAATGGAACAGAGAACTCTCCAACTCTTACATCGAAATATGGTGCAATACCATCTGCAAATCCACACACCATGGCTTTCGTTTTAACAAAGTTTAGCCTTTGTTAAAGCTAAACATTCAAATCTTTAACAGTTAATTCCGGCTTTGTAAACATAAACTTCTTCATAAACTGTTTTCCTGGTTCCGGTACAGTACACTGCATATGTAGGGGAATTCCCCTAAGTGCAGATCAAAGACAAAAAAATACTTGGGCTTCTTTGGCCATCCCTCGCACCGGCACTCGCATTTATAGAGTTAATATATTTCGTAATAATTATAAACTTTCACTTTTTAAGAGCTTCGCAAAAAATACTTATAGCAGATACATTTAAATTTTTCTTCCATTAACGGAAATTTTGCTTTAAAACTTTTATACATATGTATTTACACACACACACATATATATAGATGTTTTTTTATCACTTGGATGGGGGGTGGTGTTGAGAAATCCTTATTGCTTGTGTTGACATTGTTCTCTGCCTTGCATTTCATGTATTTATTTGCAGTTCCTGATGTCATAACCAAGGCGTTGGTCAGTTGGCGGTAGTTGAAGGCAATAAATGCTAGAACAGTGGCTTTAGAGATATTACAATTCGGGAAAAACAAGCTTTAAAAGAGCAAAACTGCGGGAAAGAAGAAAAATTGTGGGAATTGTTTACATAATATTTAATGAATATACGTATCTTGATGCTAGTTGTCCACATTTTATAAAAAAAAGTAATTATATATTTTTCAATATTTAAATACTTCTTTGTGTTTCTTCGTCAGGAAAAAAATTTTTTAAAATCAGAAATCTTTTCTTGAAGAAAACATTATTAATAAAAAATATTGTATTAAGCTATTATTCGAGAAATTCCTATACAAAATTTGTGCTGCATGAATATTCGATATTTTTTTGAATACGTCCGTAAATAAATACTTTTTGTTATAATAAGTGACCTCAAGATCAGTTGATCTAAAATTATATTGTTGGTAAGTGTGAATTCAAATAATGAATAAGAAATAATTAGAAAAGTTTGTATAATAATCATACGAGTAGGTATATTGAATTCGAGATAGAAATTCAGAAGATGGGAGTAATACTCGGAAGAAGCAGAAAGAAAACGGATTGGATGATGCAGGGTAGTATTCTCTCAGTTCTTCTTCTGGATCCTTCGACCATACAGGAGTGTGAGGCATTGGGATGTCTGTGGAGTTATTGATTGGTTCTTTCGAAACAGCCCTCATGCACGCATAGTCTATGTCCTGCGTGACGCATAGGGAGTGTGTTTATGAACACTTGACTTGAACTTTCCAACGTTATAACAGACAGAAAACACGTCTACAGGCAACTTATTCCACAGACGAAGCGTACAGCTGTAAAACGAAATCTCTCTGTAATGCGTAGTACGATTCCCTGGGCAATCGACCACAAATGAATGAGCTCTGGTCGATGAACGCTTGCTACGTAAAAATGTGCTAGATTCGGGAGCACGATCACTAATCTCGTCAGATCAAAATCAATTGTAGTAACGATAGAACAGAGTAACGCACCCGATAACCGATAAGCTTCTTCGCCCTCTCCTGCACACGGTCGGGTATCCCCAAAATAGACTTTGAGGCACCGGCCCAAACATGAGAGTTGTATTCCATTTCCAGTCGCATGTAGGTGGTATAAACAGTCAGGAGATCGGATGAAGTGAAGTACACAGTTTTAAAAACCCGAGGCACTTGAATGTCTCTAAACATGAAAAATGTGTTCTGCCCGGCGAACGTCACACTGTATCTTCATTCTAAGAACATCAAAACCATCCGATTCCTCAATATTTATACCATTCATGAGTACAGATAAAGCAGCACTTGCGGTCGTTTGTTTGTCTGTTAATATAACAACATTGGGTCTTACGAGCGTTGAAGGCGAATCTGTTTTTACGACCTCGTTCGGAGATTAATGGAAGGCCACTATTCAGTGAATTGTTCATATTTAGCCTCTTTGCAGCGATCTCTGATAGGCTGGGTCTATAACTAAAAGAGTACGAGCGGCAAATGGTGCTATTGTCCGCGAAAGAAGCGATAGGGTTGGAAGTTTGATAGAGATGGTTGTTGCAAAAAATATGAAATAGGGTAGGAGAAGGAACGGAACCGTGCGGTACCCCTGAATTAATATTGAACACGTTTGCTGAGACCCCATCTATAACAACTCGGTTTATATCGAAAGCTCGATATAAACCGAGAAAAGTCATCACCGACACCAAAAACTGTAAGTTTTGTCAATAGTGCACCATGCCACACTCTGTCAAACGCTTTTGAAATATCCAGAGCTACCAGCTTACTTTCACCGAAATGATAGATTGAGTGGCACCATTTTTTTTAAATATATGCCATAAGATTGCCAGTAGGCATTGATCGAAACAAGTGATAGACCGAAAGAGCAATGTCTGCAGAATATGGCGGGTTGGTGGGTCTTCTTATTTTAGCTTTCCAAGTACGTCTTGACCACGTTCGCAACATACGGTCGATCATTGTGATGTAAAATCACTTTATCATGTCTCTCGTTGTAATGCGGCCGTTTGTCTCTTAATAATCAGCTCAAACGTGTTAACTGCGTTCGGCAACGATCATAGTACACTATGCCAAGCTGGTCCCACCAAATGTCCGTCGACGTGGATGTCTGCGTGGATGATTTACTGCACTTGGGATTATCGTAATAAGTGCATTTTTATTCCGAATCACAATGTGATACAAAATTCCTATCCGTCTTTGCCTTGCAAGCAGATCTTCACAAGCAACCAAACCCCGTTCAACATCTTCAACTTGTACGGCAACCAATTTGCTTGTGTTTGAATCATTCCAGTGACTTTAAGGCGTTACGAAATAGCTTGTTGCATCATTCCCAATGATCCTGCAAATTCTTGTTGCGTTTGACACGAGTCTTGATCAACTTATGCCTCCAATTCGGTATCTTCGAAAACCGTCTCTCTTCTATCGCCGTTTTGGCCTTCGATGTCACCATAGTCATTTGAGAGCATTCGATGAGCCTCAGCCGCAGGTTTCTTTATATGAAAGCAGAAAATTAAAACCTCACGCAAACGAAGAGAAAACAACTTCATGATGCAGACACAAATCGACTAACATTTTGATGGCGTTATGTCTGTATGTCTGATCTACGATCTATTTATTTCGACTACCACTTACCGCTACAGCCATCTATATTAATATAGCGAAAATAAAGTTGTACACCTAATACTTTTAAGTTTTCTCTTTCTGTTGACTACTTTAACCATCTACTCGTACATATCTTCCAGACTTTAACTCTGAAAAATATCGAAAGGAGCTGCTTGCACCCAACATAAAACAAGTATTTGTTCACTGGAGAGTTTTCATACTCCTTTTATTGTTTTAATTTTGCATTTTTTCAACTTTCCTTTAAACTGCTTTGTATTAACAGACTCCTTGTTAGCAGAAAAATACTAACGATATTGCTCTCACATACACACGCGCACACATTTAAGTGACCATTCAGCATGACAAGAAAATAATTTTTTTTTTTTTATGTAGCTGTTATTCTAGTTGTTGCAACTGTATTTATCGCCATTCATCAACCTGAAACCTTGAATAATTAAAACAGTTTCTGATTGCCAATGTTCCATGACCATGCAGCGGAATGCTTACTAGCATCTCCAGCAGCAATATTATCATTATCGTTATAATCATCATCATCAACATCATCAGCATTATTGTAGTTATCAGTGTCAGAAACAGCTTCCCGTTCGCCGCTGTCATTATCAGGGATAAACATACGAAACAATGACCAGTTAACATCACCAACACCTCAAGTGATGCAGCCTTGTTGGCAATGTATCTGTTGTAAGTTACTTTTTGTTTTTATTGGCAAAAACTATATGAAATATTACTATATTATTTGCTTTTTTTTGGGGGGATTTTATGATCAAGTTTAACTTTTATTTCAGAAAAGTTTTGTTTTCTTTCCGAAAAAAGTTGCAAAATATTTCCTAGAGCTGTATTTTGTCCACTGATTTAAGAAGGAAAAGGTCATAAAGTAATACATTTTAAATAACTGTAAATGATACTAAATTGAGTACTATTTCAATTAAGAACATGAAAAACAGTTGAAAAAAAAATTAAAACTAAAATTTCATTTACATAGCTGAATAAATTTGCTCCATCGATTCTTTCCGAAATTCGAGGCTTTATTGTAAACAACTGGTTATACATTTATGATTCAAAGTATTATACATCGCTGGCCACTATTCTCCTCCACATTTCGAGCATCATACGAAAAACCTCATCACGTCACCCATCAACATCGGTAAGCTGAATTAATTGATTGGTAACCACATCAATAATTAATTGAATGAATCTCGATAAACAAATATTAGAGAAAAGTTTCATTGCGGTAAAAAATGTTCATAGAATAAAGTAAGTTAAAATGAAACAGTAAAGCAGAAATATCACTGCTAAAGGATTCCGAACTCAAAAATTAATATATATTATAAAAACCTAAAAAATATTTGACAAATTTACGAAAGATAGCTGTGCCCTGGTAAAGCTGCTTTGGATAGTGAGTTGTCACATAGTTACATACATGTTTCTTTATTTTTCTTACATTCTATCTCAAGCTTCGCGTACATACATAATTGGGTGATGCAACAAGCTATTTCGAAATGCCAGGATGTGATAAGAATGACGGAAAATGGCTGCTGTACAATTTGTAAGTACTCAATTTTTTAAGTGATATCCATACAAAATTTTTAGACGAGTCGCTCGTCAATACTTTACTATATTAATATTAATAGCAATCAATTATGTATGGAACAAAATATTGACCAAATGGCGGTACACCTCCATCCGATGCTCGAAATTGTCGCTGACGGTGAGGCACAATTGAGTTTCTCTGCCGTTAATATGCCGAATTATCCCTTCCTTTAGCTCTTGACTAGCTTATCGAAGTGCACTTCTTCTTCCAAATAAACCGAAAGAAAGCAGTCGAGAAAGTGTCAAATCACATGATCTTGGCGGCCAGTTGACATCGACACGTTGTGAGATAATACGGCTGTTACCGCCATTTAAAAATCGCTACAGTTGTATTATTTTTATCGATATTTTATTCTTAAATTTCACTATCAGCTGAGTGGATGAAAAAAACTTTCCACGTGGTTCCAAAATACCGCTCTATATTTAATACATAAAGCCATATTTTATTCGCTAATAGTCCACCTTATTAAAACCACGACGAAGTCTTGCTCTGAGTAGCCATACACAAAAAGTTTGTATTTCATTAATATATTATAAGTTTATTTCGTTCACGTTTTGCAATATGTATATAATTTTAGGAATTTTAACACATTTAAATGAAATAAAAATATTTGTTGAATTCACAAGCTGAGTCGTATCGTGTATCGATGTATTTGGAGAGACAATTTCAAACACTAACATTAAACTCAAAAAAATATATTTGAAAATTTTTTTTGCTTTAAAGTTTTGTGTTTGAATTTTTCTCTCCAAATACATCGATACACTATACGACTCAGCTTGTGAATTCAGCAATTGTTTTCTAAACTTAAAATGGGTGCTGTACAAGTTGAAGGTGAAGGATGTTGAACGGCGCTTGTTAACTTTTGAATACCTGCTTGCAGGGCCAATAATCCCAAGACCAGAAAACCATAAGGATATCCTGACCATGCTTCGACGTCAGCGGCCAAACCGAATATTCACGATTTCAACGCCATGCTCAGTAGTTGGTGGAACTGTCTCTGCATAATATATTATGAGTTTTTAAAGCCGACAGAAGCAATCACATGCGATCGTTATCGAACACACTACAACGAGAGACATGATAAAGTGATTTTACAGCAAGACAATGATCGACTCCATGTTCACAAAGTGGTCAATATATACTAGGAATCGTTGAAACGGCACGTCCTATCTTACCGGCGGTATTCTCTACACGTTGGTCGCTCGGACTATCACCTGTTTCGATCAATGGCACACGGCATGGCTGACCAGCACTTTCGGTCTTATGAAGAAGTAAAAAAATTGGATCGCTTTAACAGATGACCAGTTTTTTCAGCTCAAGGACGCCTATCAACATCACGACACCTATCAACATCGGTAAGCCCACATCTTACTCATTATTGGAACCCCCCTTCAACCCTCGTATGCACCGCACAATAATCGTATATAAATATATAAATTCGCCACTGGACCCGCTGTATTAAAATTAATTATTCTTTTGTGATATTTGTTCATAGTTCTTTGATAGCTCTTTTAATAAAATTTAAAATACCCACTTTTTTGTTTAAGCAGCATCGTTGGTATTAAGCATAGTCCGGCTAAGTACTTTCTGCATTTTAGTAACTTTGCTCAAACAACGGAAATTTTTAATTACATACAGCCATGTGCTGAGAAACGCAAACTTTTTAAGTCACTTGTTAGGACAAAGTCGCAGATCGCATTTTTCTGTGTGCTTAAGATCGCGCGATTTGTTTGAGCAAAAATATGTGTAAAATTTGGCAGCACTTAATTTTTGTATGGGAGAAAACTAGTGGTGCCATCTGAAGTCGCCATTTTTAAGGTGAACAAATGCAACACAACAATCTATAAAAAAAAGGTGAATTTTTTAATTGCAAATTTTTTTTTATTAAAATATAAGAAAATTCAAAATTGTTTTGGTGAAAATACATAAAAACAGGTCAAATTTTATTTAGACGCTTCCAGTTCCACGGTTTGAATATAATTTTTTTTTTTTTTTTTTTTGTATTGGACCAGGGGATGACCCCTACATATGCAGTGCATTGTACCAGAACTAGGAAAATAGGATTATTACAATTTTCGAAATTTTCAAGAGTTCGTAAGAGACTTCAGAGAAAATATTCGAGTTTCTTTTAATCTGTTACAAACCCAGGAAGATTTCCAAACCGTTATAAGAATAATTTCTTATCAGGATTTTATGTTTTTGGCATATCCTTATTAGAAAGTGTGATGAAAAATTCAATCATTTATTTAAGCAAAACAGATTTCTTAATTCAAAAGTTTTTGCCTTTGTATTAAAGAGTAATATTAATTAGCTTCAACATACAAATTTCATCAGAAACTGGGATTTATGATTTTCCAATTTTTCGAAAATTTTTAATAGATTAAAGGAAAATTGAGTATTTTCTCTTTAGTCTATTACAAACTTTCGAAAGATTTCGAGAATGGTAATATATAGTATGATTAGCGTATATGGCTTGGAGAGTAAGAGGACTTGAGCTCTGTCAATTAAACCATTATTTAGCCGGTTTAAACTTCATTGCTTGCAAAAATTCCAAAAACTGACTAGGGTCTCGCGAATAATTTCAGATTTTTTTTTATCTTTAAAGACTTTACATCAAACTGAGTTAAACATGACACTTAGATTAAGAGCTTTTGTTTTAAATTAGAGACAGAATTTATTGATGCCTTTGTTTTTTCTGAAACAGCTAAAGCAATGTCATGTGATTAAAAGGTGTTCGTATTAAAAAATTAGCCTTGCTGTTTGTATCGGAAAACTAACTTTATTATTTAGCTTGATTCAAAAACAAAACTGCTCAAATTTATTGTGATGACCACGAATTTAATGTGGTGTTTATGAGACACGAATGAGTAATACGTGTGGAAAATTTGTTTGAAATACACTCAAAATATTGAATATAAATTCATATTTTCAAGACGTATTACTCAATCATGTGACATAAACACCATATAAGACACGGTACGCTTAATGTGCTTAGTTATGATAATTTTTACAACCTGCAATATCAAATTAAATCACTAGCTTTCAGTATACCCTGCAATGTTAAAAAAGTGATATTATTTAGTTTTGTTTTTATATTTTGTTGCTAGTTTTATTCATGCTGATCGTCGTTGCCGAAATTTTGAGTCTATTTAAAATAAACTAAAAAAAATATTAGAATTTATTTTAATCTACTCCAAATTCTCGAAGATTTCGATTGATATATCTGGTTTTTAAGCGCTTGTTTGGTGCTTTTTAAAGCTTTCTATCAGGCTTGTTCTAAAACTCACGTAAATATAAAGCACATGCCGTTTCCAAAGCACAAATCTGATTGGTGTCTGTTCTGCAAATCACTATTTTTTTGATTTATACTCTTCGGAAGTACAAAAAAAAAACACTGATTTTTGATTTGATTTATTTATATATTTATTTTCAGGTGGAATTTTTTTTGTCGCGGTATTATTTGCAAAATAAAGTTAATTACTTCTAATAAATATAAAAAGGAGAGTATTATAAAGTTAAATAAAACCACAGACCAAAATACAAAAGAATACAGCAAAATAAACGTACCTAGTTTTTTTAATTTAGGGCATTATTTCGTATAAAATTAACAGTAGTCAATAATTACTTAAGTAATCAATAGAAAACACAACATTTAGTTATTTACAGGCTTGTTCTAAAACTCACGTGATCTCAAAGCACATGCCGTTTCAAAAGCACAAATATGATTTGCGCCTGTTAAAAATCACAAAATTGTGATTTCAAATCACTTTCACAAAAAGTGAAAAAATTCGAATGTGATTTGAAATTGATAGCAGGTTAGCTTACCGGTTTGAATCATAAAAATGAAAATATTTTGTGTGCAGACCACCTTTTTTGTGATTTCAAATCACTTTCACAAAAAGTGAAAAAATTCGAATGTGATTTGAAATTGATAGCAGGTTAGCTTACCGGTTTGAATCATAAAAATGAAAATATTTTGTGTGCAGACCACCTTTTTTGTGATTTCAAATCACTTTCACAAAAAGTGATTTGAGGAACAGCCCTGTTAATGAAATAAATTCTGAAATTCATAATGAAGTACCTGCAAAAATTAGAATGTGATTTGAATTCATATTTTCATATTATAATTATTTTCATATTATAAACTATTTTACTTCATCATTTGTTTGCGAGTTGAAATAGCAAAATTTTTTGTGATTGCGACTTTCAGCACACCAATTTTGGGACTTCAAATCGTACTCACATTTTTTTTGCGAAATGTGAGTTTCAGCACATGGCTGATAGTAAACTTTGAAAATAAAAGTTAACATCACTGATTATGACAACAATATTTGTAATCTCAATAATGTTATTCTAATAGAAGTGAGATAATAATGTGTTTCCAGGAAATTGTATGACAATCGAGTACATGTAGTACAAATTTTGCTAAAAATATTGTCTGTCGTGACTTTTATATGGTCTATACCAAACGGATTTCTTTCAAAACAGTGCTGTTGAAACTTATTATGGTGTTTTGCACCTCAACTATTATTTATACGAAAGAAATTTGTAGCGTAGACTTTGTTATTTTCAACATCATCACAGCTTTTATTTAAGATTAAGCCCGATAGCACACATCATCATAACCGTCGTCACAACCATCATCATCGTTTTAGTCATCATCATGCATTTATACAGCTTTTTCTGTTGTTTGCTAATTAAACAGCAAGCACAAGTTTAGGTGACACCGGAAACCATGGTGTTTTTAATACAAGAGTATGATTTAGTGTAGGTACACGAACACGCTCACACACCCACACGCCCACACACACACACACACACACTTATGCATTTGTAAGTTTATCTGGCTAGTCTCTAACACCACTAAGCAATGTTTGCTTTTGGCTTTACTTTAAACAAACCATTTTAGGTTTTGTCAAATATCCTTTTGTCGTATTATTCTTAACACACACATAATATTGTACATAAATACAACACACTGCAAACACCAAATGACAGGGAGGATGAAAAAAAAGGCTAAAAGCGAAAAATAAAAAGAGGAAGATAAAAAAACATGGTTGAACAAAGCCAAAAGTAAACATTAAGTGGTTTTGGTTGGTCTGTTGTTTCAACATTTTTCCACTTCAGCTGCTACGTGAGACTCCGGCTCGAATTTTCATTTTCTTTTTTCATTCCCTCTTTAATGTTGTATAGTGTACTTTTGTCGATGTATGTTTGTATCTAAATGTTACAGGTGAATTGTTTGTGTGTAGGAGTGTGCTTCTGAAATCAATTTTCTTGTCATGTTAATGAGATTTTCATTAAGGGTTTTTTCCCCCCATTATTTTTGTTGTAATTGATTAAGAGCTTTTGTTTTTGTATAATTAACTTAATTATCAGATTGTAAAATTTACCGGCCACCTGAGCGTATGATTGAGCAAAAACAAAACAATTGACTATTAATTTTTAATTGTTTTAAATTCATAATTACAATATCAGCAATTAAATATCAGATATTTGTTTGGGGATTTCATAACTGATGATTCTATACAGTTTTATGTTGCTCTTTATTATACGATTGGCAAAAGTACGAGTAGTTAAAAATTAATAATTATTTTATCATATAATTTCATTAATGCTATTATTAACTGATATTAAGTTAGTTTTTATTTTTAAATATTAATTGCTCTGGGAAATCGATGTTATGAAAGATTGTAAATTGATTAATTTCTGAGGTAATCTTCTCGTAGTATTGTTATGATATTGTTGGAATTATCCGTAATGAAAGTGCCGTGATTGCAATTGTAAATCTGGATTGGATTTTGTTAGAAAAAAAATTAAGAAACCAATGAGTTTTTGGAAAAATATTTTATGAAGTGACGAGCTCAAGTTTTTCCAGTAAGGATTAGATGGAAAACGCTATGAATGGTGTCTAGTTAATCAACAACAAAATCGCAGATATACCATCAAAACAATAAATTAATTTACTATCAAAATTGTTCTAATTATGTGGCCACCGCTGTATATGCATGTATTTTCTCTGCGTGTACCCTTAAAGGGGAACGCATACAAAATAGTAGTTTTCAACATTTGTGGGTCAACCCAACTAACCCCACCGGGCTACCAAATGTACGACCGATTTTAATTTAATTTAATTTTGATGAGCAATCGTAGCATTTATATTCAATCATTAAAGGCTCCCAACACAAAAACTTAATTTTAAGAAAAACTCTTATATTTTAATTGAAGAGTATATACTATACGCCCGATATTGTTTTATATTTGCAGCGGCAACTAGAAGTAAAAATACTCTTACGAATCGCATTTCTATCTAACCCATTGTGCAATACACTTAGAAAAAAATATATGGTTGACATGACAATATTCTAAGGGCAATATATTATTGTTGAATTGTATGGTTGGCGCTGATAATATTATATAGTCATATTTGAAATGCCACCTCACTATAGTTTTGTAAAACAATTTTGTTAATAACCATACTATATTTTGGCAGAGAATCATATTTTTATCATAGCTCACCATATTTATTAAAAAGATGACATCTTTGGATAAACAATACTATTTTATTTATTTATACTTTGCAATTTACAATTATTCTTGTGCAAAACGGCCATTGGAAAGACCTGGGGAATAAATCCTAGGAACTCCTACTGGCTTTTCAGCACGGTTGTAAAGCCCATTCTAACATATGGAGCGCTTGTGTGGTGGAAGTCGTTGGAGAAAACCACCTACTGCAAAATCGCAGAAAAGATCATGCGTACTGCTGCTTTGATGGTGACTGGTGCTTCCGGCACTACGCCATCGAAAGCACTTTTCTCTATGCTGAACTAGCTGCCGGCTGATCTCATGGTGAAGGAAATAACCATGCATTCGGCTATCAGGCTGTGGTCAAGCGGGACGTGGAAGGAGGCGACATATGGTCATGCCTGAATAATAGGAAGAATAGTGATCCTTCCGGAAAATATTGATTACTGCTCGCCGGCTCTACTGCCCGACAAGAGATTTGATGTAATCTTATCAGACTCTTTCTCGGAGATGACTGGTACAGATCGTCAAGAGGACGTGCTTAAAATTTTTACAGATGGATCCAAGTCGGACTCGGGAGTCGGTGGGGGTATCTTTATCCCCTTGTATGAGAGGAGGATTAGTTTTAGGCTGCAAAATGAGTGTAGCGTAGCGCAGGCCGAAATTACGACCATTATGAGGGCAGCTAACTGGTTAAGGTACTACAGGATATATGAGAATGATATCTGAATTTGTACTGATAGTAAGGCTGCGTTGTATGCACTAGCTGGAGTCTATACGACATCCAGGTTGGTTCGTGAATGCCGGATATCTCTAAACGAGATAGCGAGACATTCGAACCTGGAGCTTATTTGGGTACGAGGGCACAGTGAAGTGTCCGGAAATCTAGTAGCGGATGAACTGGCAAAAGCCGGTGTCCAGCTACAACAAAGAGATATTGATGGGATCGTTGGAATCCCGCTTGCGAGCTGTAAGAAACTAGTACAGCGCCAACTTTTTCAGACCGCTCAAGACAGATGGTCTAATGAGGGTACCTGTCGAATATCAAGGCTGACATGGCCCAGATATGATAACAAGAGGACTATTATCCTAAGGGGCTTGCCCCAACGGAGGTTGCGTTCTGCTGTGGTGGTTCTGACGGGACATTGCCACATAGGGACGCAAGCAAGGAGGTTAAATCTTCCATTTAATGACTTCTGTAGAAGTTGCAGAGACGAGGAGGAAGAAGAGAGCGTTGAGCACTTCCTCTGTCAGTGTCCAGCTCTTTCTTATATAAGGGCATTGTACCTAGGCAGACCGATGCTGCATGATTTGACGGAGGTATCGGAATGCGATGTAAGTGGATTGGACTCCTTTATCCGATCCTCGGGTTGGTTCTAAGATCTACTGAGATACATATCAGATCCAGGCAACACAACGGGACCTGACTGGACCCAAGTGGGCTGGCTTTATAATAGCTGGCAGCCTGTTAAACCTAACCTAACCTAACCTACAATTTACAATATCTATGTCACATAATATACATATTGATAATACTAAATTTATATAAAACATTTATTAAAATATTTCATGATAAATTTAAATAATTAAAAATAATTTGAAAAATATAGTCGGGTTGCACAAATGCAAATGATATCGATTTCAACGGATTCTAGCATCTATTAGCTGAAATAAAAATAATGGAATAATTAAAAAATATACTCGTAAGCATATTAATATGGTTTAATGTAACATAGTATGGTTGTTCGTCATTAAAATTTTTGTGGTTGTAAGAATTGTAGGGTTGTGCACAGCCATAATATGGTTGGCCAACAATATGGTTGACTTTGTTTAATAATTGTTGATTGCAACATCCGTACAAACATCTAAGTTTTAGTATACTAACATACCTTCCAATTTCTGCAAACTCTCTCCAATTGCGAAATTTTTATTTTAAATTGTTTCCCTTTTTTTTATTAGCAATATTAATAATATTTTTCCATTACAAAAGCTAAACGAAAATTATATGTCAACGGCTAAAATAAAATAATTGATAAATCTTACCAAAGTAAGTTTATTCTATAAATTTATATTTGCTACATGCGAATAAACGTATCATACATATGATAAAAACAGGTATTTTGGTATTGAGTGTAATAAAATCTATTGTCATTTTTAAAAAAAGTTCATACAATACTAACATTGTATGCAACCATATTCTGAAATTGATAGACGGTAACAATAGAATTACAGAAATACAAACGAACACATATTTATGGAAAAATAAACTATAACTGTAGCGATAATAGACTGTTACTAACAATAATACACAATATTATGGTGTATATAGCAATGTTGTTGTAACCATATTACAAACTAACTTTTCTCTGCGTGTAAGTGTAAATGCACATTCATTGAAACAACATAAAGCAAGAACACATAATACAGAAACAAGGAAACATAAATGATGTAAAGATTACAAAAATCAAAATGTTGTTATGGCGTTCTTATTGTTTGTTGTTGTTGTGGTCTTATTCTTTTGCAGGCATGCGGGCGAGTGTGTATGCGCGTAGGCGATTATACTTGCACATTTGGGTCTAGAATTATCATAAGCAAATAATGATTGTAAAAGGTAATAAAGAAGTATATACAGCAGCAGATGTTCGGTAAAGGGACAGTTTAAATTTAAACATTGTAAGTGTTGTGAAGGCGGCTATCAGTTACGGCAGTAACTTTGTCGAAGTGGGGAATAATAATAAAACACCGAATGAAGTAGTTTAGTTTTTAATGGTTTTATTATCTACATATATAAACAATTTACATTAATTGTAAAGGTGCAATCATGTATAGTTAAATCCATAAAACTTACACAATTCTAACTTCAACAGGCTCGTGGGTTGTCCTCTTCAATTAATTGTGGCGTGCTCGGCGAAAAATCTAGAATGGCTGTTGAAATCAAATGGCCGCTTCAACAAGGCTGCCTCCAACTTGTTAATAAAAAAAATAGATCAAATTGGGCAACGCTGAAACCGAGTTGATAATAAAACCCCAGAAAGACCCAAACGAATTTAATTCGCTACAGTAAGAGACAGTTATAAGTCAGAAAAGCAAGTCTAGTATAGTAAAGTTGTGAACTAATTAAGTAGCGTGTAATGATCAAGTGCTAGTGCCAATTGAAGAATTAGCAAATCATTTTTAAAGGCAAAAATATAACAATACTTTCTCTTCCTCGGTAGGACACAATATGTTGTATCGTTCTATAAATTTTACCTCTCTTGCAGTAGCTATCGAATTCTTCCCAGATATCTGGGAAGTCCATTGTTAGTCCGAAATTCTAGAAGAAATTGGTTGCTTCGAATGTTACGTACTAGCTTATTATTTAGCAGTTCATTCCATAGTTGTGTTGTGTGCACATTGGTTTTACGATCCTGATTGTCTAAATATCCATTTTCCATTTAATTATTCTCTCTCTATATTCATTTCATATTGAATCACATATGGATATTTGTTAATTGCCCGCATTGTTTGTACAGCTGTTTCAGTACTAGCGGTCTTTATTTTTTTATTTATTAACATACATATTTTTGTATTTTAATATTCTCCGTGCTCAGAGAGGTAAATATTAATTTGTTAAATTTTTGTTGAACTTTTATAATTTTTAAATCAAACATTTTTTGGTTAGTACATATCGCTCCTTTTTTGCAACATAGTCATATCTCAAAAAATGAGCTTTTCGAGTTAACAATGCAGAATTCTTAACAGTACTACCATTTATATTGTGCCAAAAATTTATTCAAATTGCTTTTAAACTGTTTCCTTTAGGAGATATTGTCTCAAAAAATTTGCTAAGACTTGTATGGAAACTAAAAACTTTAAATGCGTTTTTCTCGAAACGAGCTTTTTTGAGATATGACTATGTTGCAATAAAGGAGCGATATATACATCGGGTTTTAGTTCTAGTTTTTCCTTTCCATTGGATGCTGATGAGTAGTGTAGAGACTACGAAATAGCTAGTTGTCCCCCAGCTAAAGATTGATTATTATTTTTCTTGTCTTCTTCAATCAATAATTATTGATCACAGCAAATTTGTATTGTAAAAAATCCTTCTTAAGAAAAAAACTTAAGAAAGGAAAAATTTTAACTAAAGCCCGATGTACAAACCAAAAAATTTTTAATTATATAAAAAATTGTTTGGTAACTTGTCAAGAGTTTTGCCAAAAATGAAATTTTTTGTTAATATTATTTATTAATTTATAAAACCCTATATTATACCCCTCAAAGTACTCCCCCCGAGAAATTTGAATTTAACAGTTATTTTTTATCGGACCATGTACTCGTACTAAACTTATCAATCTGGTAAAGCTTTTTTTATTGATAAGTCTAAGATTTAATTTTATTTATACTGTCATTTTTTATGGTATCAAATGATTTCATTTTTGTAGCTTAACACTACAAAAAACTAAATTTAGTAATCATCTTTTATAATAAAAACACATTCAAATATTAAACTTATCAGGACATCAAGTTTCTCTTGGAGGAAATGAGAACTTCAAATAAAAAAAAAAAATAAATAAATAAACGACATCAAAACTGTTTATTGAATTTAATTTAATAAAAGCAATAAATATATTTATTACCCATATATGTATTATGAAATATATTCCAAAAGGATATCAACAGCCATTCGCTTGTTTAAACAAGCAGACAATCTTTAAGAAGAACGTAGTACGAGCAGCCTTACAAGGACTACAACTACTTTACATGTAATCGTGTATTCATAAACAATATTATTCAGCCAGACTACAAACACGGAATAGTTTTCCGTCTTCCGATGTGTTGCCACTTCATGCATTTGGCTGGCTTTTATTTTGTTTTTTTATTTTCTTTCTTAAGCAGGATAATAAAAACATAAAGAGAAGATATTGTATATGAATAATATAAAGTAATATACTGAGACACAGATATAAAGTTTTAAGCTACTTAGCAGAGTAAGTAAACAGATAAATAAAAGACGATATGCGCGAAGAATGAACTAAAATATCAGAAGGCAATTGGAATTTTTAAGATTTTTAAAAATATATTCAAACCAAAGTGTCAAAGAAGTCATAGGAAAAATAAATCAAATAGACATGTTTTCAGAAACGCTTAACTTCAGCCGAATAACTGTTCTGAAATATAGTTTTGCGATTTGAAAACGCAAAATAATTATAATTAAAAACAACAATTGAAATTTAATATGTTTTCTTTTTGTTTCAATAAAAAATTAAAACAATTTTACACATTTTTATTTACAACAAACAAATTTAAAATTTTCTATTTATTGTCAACTTGTTTTCGTCAAGGGAGCTTTAATAGGCAGTGGGAGAATTACAATAAATACAACACCAAATTTACGACAAATTGACAAAATATTGTTTGAAAAAGCAACGAAGTTTATGTATTTTTGATAAATTTACGCAAAGGAAACGAAAGACAGCTGAGCTTGTACCACTACCGTAATAAAGCTGTCTTGGTTTTCGTTTTATATAACATATAATACATAACACGTAATAAAACTCCGAAACACCAGTAAATCCCGCGTTCTTTAGATCATTTAAAATTGAATTAGGCCTTTTTCAGAAAGCTTTGCGGTTTCAGATCACGCGTTCTCAGAACTTGACTGAATATCAATTTACATAATTTATTTATTGAAGAGGAACAAAAATAGTCTCTATTCATTCAGTATATGGTTGGAGTGACAATATTTTAGAAGCAAAATTATATAGTTGAAACTGGACGTGCTACATAACAACATCATAAAATATATTCATGGACTAAATGGTACGTCTATATGGACTTGCCTGTAGAAAGCTTCTTGCGTTGTTTTGCTCTTATACAAATTGATTAACACTGGAGAACCAACCTATCTCTTTGAGAAAATATTATTCGTAGGGCGCAAAAGGTTTACAGCCTGTTCGACGATACCGAATGAAAATGTATGCGAAAGAAAGCTAGTCACTCACATTCGAATCAATTTGGGTTCACTATTACTCGTTCGCATGAACTTATCGTACGCATAAAATAAAGTTAGAAAAAACCCAAATCAATTTTCTTTCACCTAGAATGCGAATGAACTTATCCTTTCGACATCGCTGAACAGGCTGTTATTCTTTATTTATTCGGTGTACTTCAGGCTGAAATTTTGTGTATAAATAAAGCGGCTAGATGGCTGACGTTTCACAAGATATTCGGTAGGGATATTATGATAGTAATGAACAGCAAGGCCGCCATCAACTCCCTGATTGGAATATACACTAATTCTAGTCTAGTCCAGGAATGAGGGAGATCTTTAAATAAGATAGCAAGATAAGATTGTAACTTTCTTTTTTTTTATATTGGACCAGTACTCAGGGGATGACCCCTACATATGCAGTGCATTGTACCAGAACTAGGAAAATAGGTTGTGAGGAGGGGGAAAGAAAGAGTAGTGTTTGTGAACATTTGACTTAAATTTTCCAACGTTATAACAGACAGGAAACACTTCTGCAGGCAACTTGTTCCACAGACGAAGCGTGCGGCTGTAAAACGAATTCTCTCTGTAACCCTAAAATGGGTATGTAGACATGGGTCCAACAATGGCAACAACATCGCTGATGGCTTAGCCAAAAAAGGGACAGTCCTAGAGGATAGGGATATAGATCCCTTTGCGGAGAACCCTTATCAGCGTATTGGAAAAGAATAAAACTCCACACGCTAGAAAGTGCCCAAGAGCCCACATGCCTTATATCAAGGAACCTGTGGCCGCACATTAACTCTAAGAGAACGTGGGAGCTACTAAAACTACCTAGATCTCACCTAAGAGTGACTGTAGCTGTCATCATTTTGAGAACCATTCCAGGAGAATAGGCCTACTCTATACTGACTTCCGTAGAAGTTGCCAAGACGAGGAGAAGGAGGAGACGATCCTTCATCTCCTCGGTACATGCCCGGCATTGGAGCATCATCGTCTAAAATACTTAGGCGAGCGGACCTTTAACAGCCTATCATGTCTGACCTCGGTCAAACCGACTGCGTTAGCTTCTTTTGTAAGGAGTAGCGGATGGCTAGTACATCGGCAGGTAATGCCACATTAAGCACCTTTCCTTTCGCTCTCTCTCACTCCCTTTATAACCCTCTAACTTTTATTCTTAAACTCTTCTATCCCACTTTGCAGGCAATCACAAAGGGAACGATCTTCAGGACCCAAGTGAGATGGAGAATCCAGGTACTGCCTACCTAACCTAACCTAAAAGGTTTATTCTTGCAAAAGTACGATGCCTTGTTTCTTAATGGCCATTTTTAGTTACCGCTATTCGTCTTTGCAATGATCTTACATCTCAGCATAAAAACAACGCAATATCTTTTAAGAAATTCCTTTTTCATTTTTTTAATTAGTTAATTAAATAGTATTTTTTAGTGTAAAATTTTTGTTATTAACTAAATCACTTCAGTATTGTTTAATCTTTTGTTTTTATATTTGCTTTCGCCGAAATTCGGGGCTTTATTGCAAAAAACTTGTTTATACATTTATGCAGGAATGTAGATGTGAGCACTCTACTCAGCAGTCAGTTGTGATCAAGACGTGCAGGCGGAGTAAAATAATATATATTACCACACACATAAGTACATTTTTCCATTATATAATAAACTGATATCTTTTTTTTTTATCTACAAACTAAACACTTGAACAAATTGAATTCCATTAAACAACAAATGCTACATTTATGATTCGTTACACATTTATGCTTCAACGTATTATTGTTGCGTTACTTGCATTACTTGATCAAGACACGAGTCTTGATCAATTAATGCCTCCAATTCTGCATCTTCGAAAACCGCCTCTCTTCTACCGTCATCTTGGTCTTTGACGAAAATAACCATTCTTTAAGCGTTGCAACCACTCACGACACGTTCTTTCTTTAGGTACTTGTATATGAGAGCATTCGATGAGCTTCAGCTGCAGATTTCTTCCTATTAAAGTAGAAGCTTAAACCTCCCGCAAATGAAGAAATTTTGGCCTGTCAGTTGACAAGTTTATTCGAGAATAAGTCTTATAGTTAGGAAGGCAGGCCGCTGGATTCTCCAAAAAGTACCTGGATTTTCTAGCTCACTTGGGTCTTATAGTGGCAGTACAGGGAAATAAAATTGAAATTATCCAAATAATATTAAATTAGAGTATCCAAATAAAACTAAAATTATTGGAGTTCGCCCACTGGTCGAATATCGACCAAATCTTTAATTAAAACACAGTGTATGAACATGTCGCCTATTATATTATAAACAGCCAGAAATAACCTTTAAATTTCTTAAAATCGCTTTCATTTTATTATTATACTGGGTGTGAGCGGAGGATGGCGCCGTTAGAATTATAGATTATACGGAATTATCAGTCATAATATCGCAGTGGTCGAGTGAGACAATTTTAAAGAGTAGTAACTCTTATATAACTGATCGTCGACATTTTTGTTGAAAGTTGGATATTCGGCGAATACGTGATAGACCGATTGTAAACTCATTTAATTCATTGGTGGGTGCAAAAATTCCACTCAACTGCTATGCATGTCCCACTGCCAGGGCCCAGTCGATCTTCCAGGTCTCCCGAAAACATTGAACGCGTTAAAAGAAGTTTTCGTGAAAATTCGCAAATTTCAATACGGAAAAGGGACTATTCGTGGATTTAAAAAAAGGCTCTGAAGTTCTATGCTTTTAAGATTCAAATTATTCAAACTTTGATTTCCGCAAAATATTTTGTGAAAACGTAGTGCATGTCTGGGCGTTTTCGGATTGTAAATTTCATTTTTTGGAGCAACGAGAATAATTTTTTTTAAACGGCCTCGACAACAAACAAAACTGCCGTCACTGGTCTCTAAAAACCTGCAAACCTCGATTGACACATCAAAAACAATTGCATTGTCCCAGGGTAACTAATCGGTGTGCCTTATCCACTCACGAGATAATTGGATCATGTTCTTTTTTGAAAAATTCACGAGGACAGGCGACAAATGTCAATGGTGAAAATGATGATGATTACGAAATTATGTTTGCCAAACCTGCGAGCTGATCAAACGTACTCTTGACACACATGGTTTCAACAAGATGTGGCGACTGCACTCACAGCCAGAGCTTCGCAGAATTTGCTTTGGGAAAATTTCCCACAAAAACTGGGGGCAATTGTGTCATTATTTTTAACCGTGGTTCTAGAAATATTATTTAGGGTTATGGTTCCAAAGTTTAAGTGAACAAAAATAATAAAAATTAACCACAATAACAGAAAATTCTAAGCTTTTCTTAAATGCCCAAACTGCATGGAAGAGATGTTTTTCTGATTTTACTCATAATGATTACAATCAATCGTGTCACCCCCTTTTGGTTTAACGTTGAATTCCGGGATACCCTGTATATGTATATATGTATCTCAAAAATTCATTAAGAAAAGTAATAAGTTCAAATTAATAATTTATCCGGAAGCCATACATATTCAGAATAAGATAAACCCTGAAAATCAGGTGACAAATGTTGATTATATGACAGCCTCCATATATTATCCCACCCCTTCCCGACCAACCCTTTGAATACCGAATTTTTATCTGCAAAATACTTATTGATGAGCTCTTATTTAGAATTGAATGGTTTTAGAACTTTCCTATCAGGACTTGCTCAGCTTCTTCACGAAAAGTGATTGCCATTTTTATGACAGTTGTTGTTGTTGTTGTTTGCAGTTATTGGAGATGTTGTAAGTTGATATCATATTCATATTTGGTTTGTTTTATTTTTATTTAAGAAGGAGTGAAAATCACTTGTATCATCATGGTTGCATAAATAAAATTATGTTTAAGAAATAAAACCTTTGTGTACAAATTTCCTTTTTCTTAAAATTACATTTTATTTTAAAGCAAGCATTGAAAGGAAATAAGAATTTATACAAAACAAAAAAAAGCAAAGAAAATGCGAATTTTAAATCTTTCGCTTGAAACTATTTTTCTTTTACTTGTAGCACAAGCAATAGATTTTATTTGAGATTTACAATTGTTGTGCTCTTTATAAAGCCAAAATATTTCCCCCAAATTTGTTTGTAGCCAAGAATTAATAGTCAAGTTAGAACAGGGTGTTAAAAAAGAGCCACGAAATTGCAAAAATCATATTAAATAAAGTTAAAAAGCTGATAAATGTTTAGTTCTAAGAACTATATACATAAACTCGTAGTATATCATTTGCACATGTGAATTAGAAGCAATTTTAAAACCGACTAAATCAACAACTGGCAAGTTTTTTTAACTGAAGTAAACTCCTCTCGTCATTTGTTGAGTTGATAAGGCAATTCAACGTAAGATAATATTAATATAACAATATGTTAAATCAATTATATATATAGATCATTAACTTATGTACCTGGGATGTCAGAAAGATTAGAGGGCTCAAATATATATGATAGTCGAGAGTATAATATTGCATTTAAAATTCAATAGCACTATAGGTAGACTTTCAAGTAAAGCTGAAGATAAGTTGAAATAGAAGATTCCCATTTAGTGCGTAAAATAGCTTGTAGTGGAAATGATAACGAGCTGTGTGATAAAGTTTATGTAGAAACAACGGGCAATAAATTTAGAAGCAGATTAGCAGGACATAGATCTGATCAGAAGTATAGGAACTATAATTCTTTGCAGAGAATTACATTATCGGCCCATTGTCACGATTTTAATCAGTATCCAGATTTTGTGGCTACATCTATTTTAAAAAGGGAAAATTATTGTAAACGTACATATGTTAGCAATATTAGATATTAATAAGATATCGTTAGAAAAAAGGATGAATTTTAAAAAGGATATTTTTTTTATCTTCGAACAGTACTCATGGGGTAACCCTTACATATGCAATGCTTCGTATCAGATCTAAGAAAATAGGTAGTGAGTACAGAGAAGGAGGGAGTGGTGATTGTGAACATTTGGCGTGCACTTTCCAATATTTTAACACACAGGAAATACACCTGCAGACAAATTATTCTACAGGCAAAGCGTGCGGCTGAAAAGCGAATTCTCTCTATAATGCGTAGTATGACTCCCGAGACATTCGACCGTAAATGGACGAGCTCTGGGCGATGAACGCATGTTACATAAAAGTTTGCGAGTTTCAAGAACAATTCTCCAATCTCGTCCGAGCAAAATCCAGAGTAACGCACCCTACACAACATCGATGACCCAGTGTCAATAGAGTTGGCTGCCCTACTGCCACCGATAATCTTCTTCGTCCTCTCCTACACACAGTCGAATATCCCCAAAATATGCTTTAAGGCACCGGTCCAAACATAAGAGTCGTATTTCATTTTCGGTTGGATATAGGTGGTATGAATAGTAGGGAGGTCGGATGGAGTGAAATACATCTTACACCCTTTCAAAACCGCGGGGCACTTGAATGATTTTTCAGAAACATGAAAATTGTTTTCACTCCAGCGAACATCGCACTGTATTTTCATTCCAAGAACATTATTAAAAGCATCCCATTCCTCAATATCTATACCATCGATGAGTACACACGAAGCAACTGCGATTTGAGTACTTATTGTTAGTTCATTTTGAAGATTCAATAAATAATAAGAATATAAAAAATAAGCAACACTTGATGAATAGAAGATCGCTATTCAGTGAGTAATTCATATTGTGGCTCATGTCCCTGATCTTGGATATCTGTGTATATAACCGAAAGAATACGTATGACAGATGCTGCTGTCATCCGCGAAAGAGTGCATAGGGTTGGAAGTTTGATATTGAAGGTCGTTCAGGAAAATAAGAGAAACAGCAGGAGAAAGAAAGCAGCCTTGTGGTACTCCTGAATTAATTTTGAGCTCGTTTGATGAGACCCCATCTATAACAACTCGTACAGAGCGGTCTCAGAGAAAGCTCGATATAAACCGAGAAAAGTCATCACTGACACCAAAAGCAGTCAGTTTTGCCAGTAGTATGATCACCTTTACTTTACTTACACCGAAATGATGTACTGAATGGAGCCATTTCCCCCCGAGATATGCCAAAAGATCGCCAGTAGAGCGATATTGACGGATTGTCCCAAAATCATAGATATTTAATGTATAAAAGTCGGAACTGTAGATGAAAGAATAAGAATTGTATCAATTTGTTTTTCAATTTTATTAAATTTGTAAAAATAATATAAAAAAATAAAAAATTCCTAACGAAGACCCACAAAGTGGTGTCCGTGGCTGAGTGGTTAAAGCAGCAGATCATGATACGTCATGACCCGCGTTCAGATCCCAGTGGGTGCTGATGAGTAGTGTAGCGACTACGAAACAGTTAGTTCTCCCCCAGCTTAAGATTTGATTATTTTTCTTGTCTTCTTTAATCAAAAATTATTAATCACAGCAAATTTGTATTGTAAAAATTCCTTCTTAAGAAAAAACATAAAAAAGAAAAAACCTTGAACTATGACCCGTTATACAAATGTACAAACCAAAACTTTAATATAAAAATTATAAAGTTCAACAAAAATTCAATAAATTAATATGTACTACTTTGTTTTGTCGCCATTTTGGTAAACATGATTAGTCTTGACCTTTGCATCCATTAAAAGTGACAGTTTGGTGTAAAATTTGGTTAGGAATCATTCTTTCAACTGTGAATAGGCAGCGATATCGTGTTATGATTAAAAACTTTCTAACGCCACAACTGAATGATTTGGGCAGATGGTATCAACAAGATGGTGCCACATCGCATACAGCCGGGATTACAATGGATATGCGTATATCTTCCCGGAGGACACCCTTATTTTTTATTAATGCCATAAAAAGCAGTTTATTATTTATTTAACTACACAAATGCAAGTACAAAAGTATAGGCGGAGTAATTAAGGACATATACCTACAGTGCTGTTAACAGTGCATTTGTAGCATTGCTGTGACTAACTATAGCGAGCTATACCATCATAAAGGAAGCTTTAAAACGATACAGTTTATTGAGGCAAATCAGTTAGCCGGAGTGAGCGAGACACAAGACACTCGTTGGCCAAACAACAAAAACATGACTGAACGCACTTAAGAAATACATACCATGACTGTACTTTTTGGCTCAAAGCGAAGCATTTTATATTTTGAGTTTCGCTTACAAACCTACTGGGAATAGGCATGAATTTTGTACGAGGTATTCCAGTTTGAAAGCACTATATTTTGGCTACAAAACGTGCTCTTTTCAATTCAAAATTTAACATATAAAAAATAAACAATTCGAAGTGCTTTGCGTTAAGGGAAATTTGGAGCAAATGCAATATTTTAAAAATTGGAGCTTTGTCAGACGGTCTGTCATTATTTCATATGAACGTTGTAATATTTCATCAGCACACGTACCACTTATAATAATACATATACATATGTGTGTTTGTGCGCATATGCAAACATATTTACATATGTGTATAAATTAGGGTGGTTGATTATTCGAATTTTTCCTAAAATGGGTTTTCGGTGGCAGTTTTAAAGAAACCAGTTTCCGGCTAATAATTAAAGAAAAAACCGGTTAATCGGGATTTTTACAATACAATAATTAAAAGAGACTATTTAGTAAAATATTACTTGAAAAAAAAAGTAATTCACAATATGAACACAAAGAAATATGTCAAATATTTATGACATAACCCAGCGAAAACTTCTATTGCAAAGTAATGTGTTAAACTGCTAGTACACGTACTCTTCACCAGTGATGTTAACTGTACGGTAATTACCGTATTATACGGTAATTTTGTCCGTCAAACGGTAGCACGGTAATTTTATAGCCTGTACGGTAATTTTCAATAAAGTTTTTTTTATTGGGTTTCATTTCTAATACCATGATACAAAAAACAAGGTACCCGCTTCGCTACAACAATACAACAATAAAAAAAAACAACAGGTATTTTGTTTGTGTAAAAGGCGAATTCACACTTAAGCTGTCAAAAGTCAAAAAATAAAGAACATGTAAAAAGATTTAAATGGCGCCGAAAAAGGTAAACAAAACTTGACAGCGAAAGTGCCGCCATATTAACCAAATTCGCCGATGCATCCACCTAATAATTAATTCGCCTTGTTCTAATACTTATAAAATTATTGTTGCTTTATTAAAAATACAACAATCTTACTAAAACTTCGTATGAATCGCCATATTTGCTGAGCGGTGGCATTCCAGGCATAAATGTATTAAAACTACATGTTCTAAGAGCAAAAACAATAACGGTTTTAATCGAATTTATGGGTGTAAACAAATTAACGTAAATTAAATAAAAAATTTTCAGATCAGTTGTCAAATTTTGAATTCGGATTTCTCTCCCACTGCATACATTTTACATTTACATGGTAAAATTTGTATATAGTACAAAAAATACTTTTAGTTTTTGTTTACTTGATAAATTATTGCAGATTGGATTTGTTATGGAGAACTAGATTAAGATAAATATGTGTATACTCGTATATACATAATTTAATTATTACTTTTGTGAAATTGGTTCATTTAGTTTTTTAAAATATCGACCTTGTTGTTAGTTAGTAAGGTAATTTTGCTCAAAAAACGGTAATTTTTTAAGGTCGTACAGTACTTTGGAAATAAAAGTTAACATCACTGCTCTTCACTACTTCTGCTTTGACATTTTAAGTATTTATTTTAACATGGTACTACCATTGCAGGCAATTACTTACCGTTCTCGCTTACGAATAACTATTTCAAAATTTTTTATTTATTTATTTTTTTTTTTATAATTTAATTATTTATTGTATCTTCTAAAGGAACTAACAATAAGTATGCAAATCTTAATATAGAAAAAAAATTAATTAATATTGAAAAATTTTATTTACTTAGATCCAACCAATGCTAGACGAAAAGTTGTTTCTTGCGTGTATTTTGTTGGTAAATCACCTTTCCAACGCTCTGATGGTTGCAAGGGTGTCCATCCTTCTCCGTCGAGTGTGGCCACCAAAGTTAACGGTGCTACGTGCGAGAGGATTCGGGTGAGACTCCAGTCTGTTAATGTACCTTATCGCGTGTTTTGAAAATTCATCTTTCACTAAGGGTACACCTAGATCTTTGTGAATTCGAGAGTTTTTAACATACCATGGAGCTGCAGTAATTATACGGAGAATTTTATTCTGGCGCTTTTGAATTTTCTCAATGTTAGATGCAGAGGCGGTACCCCACAATTGAATTCCATAACTCCATATTGGCTTTAGGATTGCGTTATACAACAAAAGTTTGCAATCTAACTTCAAGATAGAATTTCTGCCGATGAGCCAATTTAGCTGCACCGCTTTTAATTTCATCTTTAAGCTGGGGAGACCTGCGAAATTGCCATTCTCTTCTGATTCTTCTTTATTCTGAGACAAGGTGTTCGATTTCAGAAGAACAAGTTCTGCTATTCATATTTCTAAAATTTGTAGTGGTAGCATGTTGCACGGCTTTTATAATATTTTGGGAAAAATCATTAATTGACTCATCAATATCCTCTGGAGTTCTCAAAGATATATTTTCCGTACAATGAGTACTTAAATATTTTTTATATTTTAGCCAATTCACTCTAGACTGGATGTTCTGGGGGAAACATATAGAGACCATAGTAGGAGAGTGATCGGAGGACAAATCCAATAAAGGCTCCACATGCATCCATTCTAAGGGCACGTTTTTTACGATTCCAAAGTCAATAATATCTGGGATCTTTCGCTGGTCAGATGGCCAATAGGTGGGTCACCCGCTGGAGATTACATCTAAGCTCAATTTTGATATAGTATCGAAAAGCACGCGACCTTTCGGGGAGTTTAATCTTGAGCCCCAAAATGTGTGTTTAGCATTATAGTTACCAGCAGCTATAAATCGGGATCCAAGAGAAGTAAAAAAATTTGAGTAATGGTTTTCTGTAACTGAAAGCCGAGGCGGGGAATAAATTGATGAAATTACCAATTTAATGTGAATGTGTTCAATACAAATATTTGTTGCTTGAAAATATTCTTCACATGTCTCATTTAACAAGTAATGTTTAATTCTATTTTTAATTAGAATAGCCGAACCTCCACAAGATCTTCCACGTGGATCTTTAGTGACATATAGTATATAGCCATTTATCCTGAAATAACTTCTTGACGTCAGGTGAGTTTCAGCAATCAACATAACATCGATTTGCCTTTCCCTCAGGAAGTGTTCAAGTTCATTTTTATGTTGGCGTATGCCGTTTGCGTTCCAGAAACATATTTTTAAATAAATCATTTTTTTAAAATAGCCTGTAAAATAGTTGATTGCATTTTTAGCATTTCCTGCATCATGGTGGTCAAAAATGCCTTACAGAAAACTGTTCAAAAAAACTTTTTTGGATAAAAGTACCACTATATTCAATATTTTTCTTAGAGCTCTTTTCCATAAAAATTAACTTTTAACCTCATTTTAAAAATTTCTAGTTAATACATTAGAACGAGTTAACATCACTTTTACACCAGGTATTCATAACCTGTAAGTCGTAATGATAGCAAAACAAACGACCCGAATAGTTGAATTGCCTAAATAACAAAACTAAAAAACCAGTTTTTGATTCAACACATTTTTCATTTTGTAGAAAGTTTTAAAGTCGTTTCTGTCAAATGCAAGTACTACCCAAACACTTTTATTCAATTTTCATTGCAAATATATTACATAAATATTTACCAATTTACAACTACTTATATACCTACATATACAACAGATATTAAGCAAGTCATTACTAAACTAATTTAAGTAACGCAGGCGGTAAATACTATGATATTGAAAAGTATGTTCTTAGGTAAGTGCAACACGTTACCAAATTTTCGCTGGGCCCAGTGAAAACTTCTATTGGAAAGTAATGTGTTAAAATGTTAATCTTCACTATTTGATAGGTTTTATCGGTACCAACTTGTTAATCAATGGCTTTATAAGCAATTAGCTTTTTTTAATGACTTTTTTGTAATGACATTTCGTAAACGAGAGTGGTAAGTACTTGCCTCCAATGACGTCGCCATGTTAAAATAATGACTTAAAATGCCAAAATAGAAGTAGTGAAGAGTACGAGTATGTTTATTAACATTTTAACAAATTACTTTTTTATTTATTTATTTCAACTAAATGCTTAATAACAGCTGAGAAATCAGTATAAGAAGGAAATAGATAGAATTAATATAACAAAAATTTCATTAGATTCATTAGATTTCATTAGAAGTCGATGAGATCATAAAATCTGTTTACTTCGCCACAAACTCTACGGAAAGGATCAAAATTTAAGAAGTTTGATCGATGAAATTGAAGATACAGTGGAACGTACGACCATCAATATACCTGTCTGTTAGGTATATTGATGCTTATTCTATCGCGAAGATGAATTGAACCAGTATCCCCTTGCAATAACTTTAAAAAGAATAATATATTTGATGTAATTCTTCGGCTTTTCAATGTAGGGAGGTTAATAAGAGCTAGTCGGCTGCGATATGATGGTAAATTCACTGCTGGGTTCCAGTGGAGAATTGTTTTTGGACTGATTCCACCTTTTTTATATAAAAGCTATACTGCGGATCCCAAATTACTGAGCAGTATTCAAGAATAGGCCGCACCAGTGTAGTAAATAGATTTTTGGTGATGTAAGGATCTTTAAATTCCTTCGCCCTGCGTTTAATAAAATATATATTATTATTTACTTTGTTGACAGCAAAAGCGACGTGAGAGTTAAAATTAAGTTTTTTTGTCAAAGTAGACTCCAAGATCTAAAGTAGTGTCAACAGTTGTAAGTTCTGTACCATTAATGCAGTACTTAGTTGAAAGAGGTGAATATCGTGTGAAAGTCATCGATTTGCACTTACTTAGATTTATTTCCATGAGGTTAACTTTGCACCAATTAAATAATATATTTAAATCAGCTTGTAGAAAATTGGCATCGCTTACATTTGTTATGTTGGAGAAAAGTTTTACATCATCAGCAAACATTAGAATGCTACCAAATTCAATAGCGTTTGGAAGAAATTTTCGCTGGCTAGTTTCATTCTCTCAATTTTCCTTAACAATCAACATCTGACAAGTGTAAGAAATGTGACATTTTTCATAAAATTGTGCTACCGTATTAGTTTATATATTTACCTGTTTTTAGTTTTGTTTGAAATTCGGTTTGAAAATAATATTAAAATTGTGACTTTTAACAAAAAAACTAAAAATAAAACAAATAAATCTCAAATATTGTACACAATCATATGTATTTTTACATTTACGAGTAAAATGACAAGAAATGGATTATTACATAACAATCTTAATTAATTTTGTTTGTTGCTTTCCAGACTCAAATAATGAGCTCCATATTTCAAAATTGCAAAAGTTGAAAATACTTGTGCAAAAATACTAATATCACCTTCTTGAAGACGCTTATCTTACCTGGTATTCGGCAGCATTGGTTAAAAGCTTGCAATCAGACTTTTCGTAGAATCAGTGTCGTTCGGAATCGGATTTCAACCCGTTTTTTAGGTCATTAGAAAGACGAAACAATAAAAAGTTTTTTTAAAATGAAATCATTTTAAGCAGAAAATATTATATTCGTTCTTGACACCAAAAATAAAATTTTATTCTGAAATATATTTTGGTTGTTGGTTTTCCGAATAAACAAAAACCGGTTGAATTTCACTTCCGTACGGATTCGAATTCTGTAACGATAATATCGAAAACTAAAACTGTTAATATCGAAAATTGAGTTACCAAAATAGACGGAAATATATGTTAATAACAAACGAGCAAGGCTACACAGAAATGTAATACTAGTAAGCAAGCACAAGGTATGGTATGAACACTTTGAACACTGCAGGCAATCATATCTTTGAAGCTATTTTTTATTTTTTTAAATTTTTTTATTTTGGACCAGTACTCAGGGGATGACCCCTACATATGCAGTGCATAGTACCAGAACTAGGAAAATAGGTTATGAGGAGGGGGAAAGAGGGAGTAGTGTTTGTGAACATTTGACTTGAACTTTCCAATGTTATAACAAATAGGCAACTTATTCCACAGGCGAAGCGTGCGGCTGAAAAACGAATTCTCTCTGTAATGCGTTGTACGATTTCCCGGGCAATCTACCACAAATGGATGAGGTCTGGACGATGAACGTGTGCTACGTAAAAATGTGCGAGTTTCAGGAACAATATCCCTAATCTCGTCAGAGCAAAATCCATTGTAGTAACGATAGAACAGAGTAACGCACCCCACACTGCGTCGATGCTCCAGTGAGTCAATAGAGTTGGATACCCTACTGTCACCGATAAGCTTCTTCGCCCTCTCCTGCACGGTACACGTTATTGTACATTTATCGAGTCATTTATTCATTGTGTTCCGCCGAGTTACTACGGATGGATGTTGTATCACAAACACAAAACTATGAAGCTTGTTTGCTTCTCTGCAGTAATACCCAAGGTCTATGCCAGGAATCGAATCTGCAACCTCAAGACTGTTGGTCGGGTACTTTACCAAATCAGCAACTGAGGCACCCCAAATACAACCCAGGAATGTTCAGAAAATAGTGAATAGGCACAACTACATGGAGATAAAAAACACCTTGAAACGTAGCAATATAATACGCGCAAAGCGGAACGTAATTTATCACTTAGACTTTACGCTGTAGAGAGTTTTTTTTTTAATTTTAATAAGAGCGGTAGCTTAGAGCACTGAACAGTAATGTTAATTAATCTTGTACACGTAGAAAAATATATATGTCTGACAAGACAATATTTTAAGCATGACACAGGGTATCCCAGAACTCAACGTCAAGCTGAAACAGGATGACAAGATTGAAAAAGCAAACAAATGTTAACACAATATCAGTGACCAGATTATATAGCTTCTCTATTGCAAGGTAATGGGTTACATTGCAACAAACAAATTTATACTGAACATATAAAAAAAAACACGGACGATAGTGAAAAAATACGTGTAGACAGGATGGAAGACATAACACATACTTTGCAATTTTTTTTGAAATTTATTTTTTATATATTTTAATAAAAAATATTTTGAATATAAAATATATTTAGAATAAAAAATTTATACAATTGAGTTTTATTCACTATATTAGCTTCTAACATTGATACCAATCATAAAATTATAAACCGCTTGTTTTCTGTGTTTCTCAGCTGTCTATATGTCGACATTTCATAGGAGCTATCCTAATCATCGCAAACATTCAAGTTTATATCCCAATAATGTAAATAATTTGTTGAGAATTTAAAAAGAAAAATGCTCTACGACATGTTCGGGTAGCTCCTATGAAATGTCGACATATAGACAGCTGGCAAACATTGAAAACAAGCAGTTCATAAAATTTATAAGTAAAAAAATAGTTCAGACAAAATATAATAAAATATAATATAAAAAGGGCACATCTTGTTTTTGTAGAACTGCAGGGCGTCTGGTGGCAAATTTTTATTTTTTAATACGATTACTTAAAAAAATAACAAACGGGGCGGGCGAAGGTTATCACAGTTGGATTTTTCAGTGGTTGGGCGAGCATCGTGCGTTCGCTGAGGAGACATTTTTTAGCAGTATTGATCTTACGTAATTGCTCGTCGGGAATTTTGTTCAGTTTGGTATTTGGTGAACACGTGATGGACCGAGTGAAAATTTATTTTGTTCGTATGTGTAGAGCTTTCGCGTGGGAGATTCATAGCCAAAGCTATGAACAGGGACCAAAAGATCTTCAAGGACTCTCGAAAACTGGTTGAACGAAGTTTACGTGAAAATCCGCGGTTTCCAATACGGAAAAGAGTGGCCTCACTTCCAAGCCTGTTTATTCATGAAATTTCAAAAAAAGAATCTGAAGTTCCTTTGAATCTGAAGTTCTTTGATTTACGTACAAATTTTTTGTGAAATGATCTTCGACGGTTTTCGCACTGTAAATCTAATTTTTTGTGCAACTAGGCTCATTTTCACTTAAACGACCACGTCGACAAGTAAATCTGCTGTTACTGCAACCCTCGAATGAAACATCAAAAATCATTGCTTTGCCCTAATGTGCCTTTTCCATGCATGCATTTTTTTTCAATTTTCGAGCCCAGGCGACGAATGTGAACGATGAAGATTATCGACGCATGATTACAGAATTCTTTTTGCCAAACCTGTGAGTTCATTCACTGTACTTTTGATAAAGATGATTTTAACAGGATGGGGCTGTACACACAGCCAGAAGTTCGATGAATTTGCATCGGAAAAATTTCCCCCAAAGTTATTATCCCATGGCCACCAACGTCGTCTGATCTAACAAACATGGAGGTTTTTTGCATGTGGCTACCTCAAAGAGAGGATTTATAACGACAATCCCTTTTGTTGAAATGGCTACGTCAGTAAACAAAGCTTTCATATTTGAAGTGATGATAATTCTCAAGTGTATCTTGGCGCTCCATATAGTTAAGACAAATTGGCCAATAAAGGACCGGAGGGATCATTGAGCCACGCTGCTTTAAAAGCGCTGCTGATCAGAACGTTCAGTGTTGATCGCTATAGTGCCATGATTTTTCATTTTGTGTTCATCAATTATACAACGAGGATGAGCATGAGCTGTTATCTCAACAAGACCGTGCAACATGTCACACAGTTCGTGCCACAATTGATTTAATAAAGAAAATGTTTAGTGTCCGCTTAGTTTCACGTTTCGGACACGTGAATTGGTTTAAAAGTATCGTGCGATTTAACGCCGTTAGACTATTTTTCTGTGTTAAAGCGCTGGTCTACGGCGATGAGACCGAAACGATTGACCACTTAAAAAGCTATAAGCGCCGCGTTGTTGGCTATATAGGGCCACATGTGTTGAAAACTCTCATCGGAAATTTTATCTCCAGATTAGACTACGTCTGAGCCAGCCATGGCGGTCACATGCCACTAGAAGTCTTGATACTATCTTTCAGATAATTAAATTGTTATGATAATTCAAAAAATTCATGTCTGTTTGATTTCATTTCAAATTTTATACCTCTATAAAAAATATCCATTATATGGTTATATGATAGTTTATTTCTTGGATGTATGTACATCCAATAACATATTAGTTTGAAAACAGATTATGTGATTGTTTTCAGTCATATAATATAGCAATAGTATGTTGCTCTTAGAATATTGTTAGCGTTTTCTACGTTGCTCTCAAAATATTGTTATTTTCTATGTCAACGAACGTTTCAAAAGCGTCGATTGCATGCCAAAAATATTAGTATTGAGCGTGTACACATAGAAAAAATATACGAGTATAGTATAGTATAAAATAGTAAATTTATTTTTGAAACTTTTTTGTTGCATATGAACTAGCAAATCATACATGTTATAAAATATTTATATATTGGATATGACAAAAGCTCTTGTTGGTTTTAATAAATTTTCACAATTGCTATTATCGTGAAATTTATAAATGGTAACAATAGAATTACAGAAATGCAAAGAGTAAAATATTTATAGAGGAAGAAACTATAATTAATCCGGTAATACGCTATGTAGTAATATACAATGTTTATGTTGTCGCAACCACATATCAAACTACCTTTCCTTTGCGTGTACCTCAGGCTGTAGGCATCACCGGTTTACATTCCTTCTAGAATATAAACGACTTGAGATCACCATCAATTTGTGTCCCCTCTGCGTCAACGATCTGATAGCCAGGATTTGAACTTATCGCCAAAATCATTGGAAATAACACCGGTTTACGTTGGTTTTTAAGGTTTTATTAACTGCTACTTTTATGGGAATATGCTAGAAACCATATGGGTCTTCAGAACCAAAATGACGCTGCATGGGCACAATTGTATATAACTTTTCCTTGTTTTTCACCCAAAAAACAATTTCCAGACAAAATAAGACATAATATGACAACAATTCTCTGCTGCTAAAACCTCAGTATATAAATACCCTTTAATAAATATAAGCAACAAAAAAAAATGTAAAAAGCGCAAATACTAGTCTATAATTTTGTTAACCTACCACTAACTACAATACCATATTTTACCTAGGCAACATGAAATTGTAGCAATAGCGTCCTTCAACAAAAAGTTTTCTTGGAAGAACAGACTTTAGTCCAAATACCAAACAATGCACTCACTGCTATTAACGCAATTAATGTATATACTCGTATACTACAATATTATTTTAATACGTCTTGGAATTTTGCTATCTTCGAGACGACAAAGATTTGTCTAGTGATGATGGTGATGGCGACGACTATAGTAGACAAACAAACTCTTAAGGTTATGGCCAAAACACAACAAAAAACTATGGAGTAAATTTAACCAAAGAAGCACAAAGCATAAGATAATAAAAGTCGTCTTCGCTTTACTTTAATAGCCGGCTGTTTAAACGTCTGCCTCGGTATTCTCTTAACCGCCATTAAACTACGAGTAGTTCTTTTGTACGTTTTCCCCTATTGAGGATGTACGCAGAACTATAAATACTCCAGGTGCCTCATTTTTTAAAGCATTATTGTTAGTGCATACGTCTTTTCAAAGGTGCAATCTTCTTTGATTTTTTTTTTCTTTTTGCGTTTTGTCGGCTTTGACTTTTTGGATTTTTGCCAAAGTCTTGTAACTCGAATAAGTGCCAGAAAAAATAACAAGAAAACAAAAGAAATCCCTCTCTAATTTTACTTTTCGTATGACTGGTTAAATATGCTAAATTTAACAAAACCAAGAGCAATACTTGTGTAAGCAAAACGTACCAAAACTATTATATTTTTTCTGGTTTCGTTTTCTTAAGGAGCCGAATTTTATAAGGAATTAAATCAAGTATTTAATGTTTTGTTTAAAAATCTAAAAGATAAAAATAAGTATTTGTTTAATAATAATATCTTAAGTTGAACCTGGAATATATTAGTAAAGGGAGCTTGAAGCAATAGGAAAGATCACTTACATATCTTGCATATAGTCATGTATAATATATACACTGAAAAAAAACTCAACCTATTTGTATCTATATCAATCGCAAGCACTGTCAAAAATACGCCAGCACTAATTACTTAATTTTAGATAAATAGAAATAAGCCGAAAAAGAGATTGTTTTGAGAAAAGCTGAACGGAAGCTAACCTTAAAATTTTATTGATTCAAGAATTTTAAAGTTAGTTTTATCTTCAATCTGTATAATCTGTACCTGAAATAAGCTGAATGAGAGTTTTAATTACACACATATTCATATTATAATCAACGAAAAATTGAGTCCTCAGATATAATACACTTATATCATCGTTTTTTCCAATCCTCGAAACACTTCTAAAACGCGCTTTTTGCTATCGCCAATAGCTCCTGTATCGAGTTTTCTTTGATCTCCTCAATCGAAGAAAAACGCTTTCCTTTCATCGGTGTCTTCAGCTTTAGGAAGAGGAAAAAGTCAGCGGGGGCCAAGTCCGGTGAATACGGTGGTTGAGGTTTTGTTTTTGGCCAAAAACTCACGCCTCGACGTAGGAGCTGGTGCCTTATCACGCCTCAACGTTGGAACTGGTGCGGTATCATGGTGCAAAACCCATGATTGTTTTTCCACAATTCTGTGCGTTTCTGACGAATTGCTTCGCGCAAACGGGGCATAACTTCAAAGTAGAATTCATGATGAGCCACGCCATTGCAGTCGAATAAAACAGCGAGCAAAATCTGCACATTTGTCTGAACTTGACGTGCTTTTTTCGGTCTTGATTCTTCTGGACGCTTCCATTGGTATGATTGGGCTTTGTTTTAATATCATAGCCATGCACCCATCATTGGTCACTAGCTGGATCGCCGTTGACGATGTTCAACGTCTAATGACTGATGCCCCTGCAACGTTGTTTTTGCTCACAATTTAGTAATTTTGGAACAATCTTCGCCACCACACGTTTCATGCGTAAAATATCCAAAAACATTTTCTTCACACAATGTTTTCAGCGCGACCAGGATGAGTATCGTCATTGACATCTTCTCGGACTTCCTTAAACCGGTTATACCACAATTGAACTTGTGTTCAACATATCAAATGTCCTTGCGCATTTAATTTCATTTTTTACACAAAACTTAATGCAGTTTTTTTAACCATTTTTTCAAATAGTAAAAAATCGAAGAGCGCACCAAAACACGACTCACTTTTTGATCTGTCAAAAGCACACTGACAATCCAAAATGGCTGATATTGCCAATATACGTAACATACATGTGTACCAACATAAGAGAACAAAATGCGAAAATCTAACATAGGTAATATAATTGTCATTTTTTATCAGACCTCGTATAGCTTGTTTTTTGTGTCTCCTACTAACCCATATGTCGACATTTCATAAAAGCTACCCTAACGTGGGCAAACTTGAAAAACTTTGAAATATATTTTCACACCTACGAGTATATTGCACTATTTTTATTAAATTAATGAGAATTCAAAAAGAAAAAATGTTCCACAATATTTCTCAACCACTAAAAACGTAAATTTTTCTCAGAAAAACCTTTAATCCTAAGCAATTTATTTATGTGTATGTACACGTGTGCTTTGATTTTTTAAGACTCTTTTATAAGTATCACTTGTATGTTTGCAACTCTCGAAACACATGTCGTATGAGAGATTTTCTCATAATCTGGGTATATATAATTGTATATCAGTGCTGCTGCGTTAGTACGAAAATTGAATTTCGCGTATTACTTCCGGGAAAGTAGGGGATGTTGGCGATTCCCAAAAGAGATTTTGGGAACTGTAACGAACCAGTAGGCATTCTATGTATCACTTGTCTGCACACCTAGCAGTGCTTCGGCTATAGCTCAGGAAATTGGGAGTGCGGGTGTGATACTTCTGGGTAGGCTGTGTTACAGACATTTAAAATTATTATTTTTGTAGTTACGTGTGCAGCTGAAAAAAGCCATAAATATAGATACCGTAAAGCTGATAATACACGGAAGTCTAACGTTGTCACTTGACTCAGAAGTTTAGTGCCAAAGAGGGATAGAAGACGTTAATTTCCCTAAGGTCTTATGTTCCCGCCCTCCCATGCTGACGACCTTGTTGTATATCAGCCCAATGAACATGCTATTACTTCATCCTTTACATTTCATCAACCGTTAAATAAACTATTTTAACAAACCATAGTGTTTTCTGTTCAAGATAATTCAATCATTATTTATTTCAATATTATTTAGGCCAAAAAAGGTTTTAACTTATATTTATATATAACTGCTATAACTGCCGTAAAAGCAAAGGAAAATTTGTATTAGTAATTCAAAATTTAAAAAAAAGTAGTATATTAGTTCAGCTTATGAGAAACCAAAACAAATCGTAAATATTCTACGGCTTTTAAAAGCTAAAAGCTCCAAAACTGTATGCAAAGATAAAAAAAGTACTCAGAAGAGAATGACAATTAATGACTGGAGACTTTTGGCTCTTGCTGATATTGTACACCTACATATATACATATGTACATATAATCAAACATATTTACACATTAACAGTTTATATATGGACAAATTCTTTCTCTTTTACTGTCTGCATATTATGTATGTATGTAAATATATTTTTATGCAATTCACTCACTCTCACAATTTACAAAATCAAATTAATTAACATTGGGGACTTACGTATTATTCATCCATCGTAGTCATCAGGCCTGTTGATCTGCTGGATGCACTGCTTTGAAAATTTATAAAGTGAGAGAATTAGGGTGTTCGGTAAATTATTATTTTTGCATGTAAGTTTCGTACGTAATAGATTTGTTTATTTGTTTCGGGAATTAAAGAAAATTGATTAAGGGAATAATATTGTAGGATATTAATTAAGGGTAGGCAGATAATGAGATAGTTAGTACAAGAACAAAGTTAATATGTTATAGTGGGATAATATTGGTGATATAGGTATCATATTCTTAGGTAGCAACGAAAGTGTTTGATTAATAGGTGGATGACTTACACACCTATATGAAGTAGTAAGGTAGGTTAGCTAATTTGTAAACGATGAAGTTAGAATAAGGTGCTAATATTAATTAGATTGGCTGTTTCGTTGTTTTAATAAGTTAACTAGTTTTAACTTGTTGAAATATTGTTTTCGGTTTTGTTCTTTTTTTTTTTTTTTTGTTTCGTAGCCTGCTGCTCGGGAGAATATACCACGGTATACGTGGCTTTAACTACGCTTAAACGAAGAGTTTCCGGTCGTTGTGAGGATCCTTTATGGTCAGATTGATCCGGAAGTGGGTATTAAACAACCGGCACAAATTCGTGTCCTAAAGTTTAGAAATATATTAAATATATTTTATAGTTTTACCCTTCAGCAACGGCAATATATTATACCTACAACAGGGGTTGCTCCTCGTATTTTATAAAGCACGTGGGAAAGTTTAGGTCTTCTAAATTGGAGGCAAGCCAGATAGCATTGAATGCAATATCATTCCAAATATCCGTATTTTCCTTTATGTGTTGCTTTTTTTTCCTTTTATTTTCTTTGTAAGGCAACACAAGTTCAACTAATTGTGTTATAAACTTGAAGTTGTACTAACGCATTAATTATAAGCACTTCTTATGCGTATCACTTAGCAGTTGTCAAAGGAATGATCGAGGCAAATTCCATGCGGTATTAATACTCCATAAAATGTGCAAGCACGTACTCTCCACTTTTTCATTCTATTATATACACACTTCTAATTACATTCGTTGAATACTTACTACTTAGTACTTAATAAAGATCTCTGAAATTCTCTGGTGTTACACGTTCAGAAATTCCGTTAACTTTAAACTTTAAATTAAGGTACTTATTTCATTTTGTTTTATCTTTGTGAGTGTTTCAAACAGGCTATCAAAAGTTAATTGCCCATCACAGAACTCCCAAAAATTCGGAACCACTTCGCTTTACGTACGTTTCTGCCGTGTAACGTTGGACCCGCTTATACGGACAATTAATCAGTTTTTGTTGGATTTTAACTGCACGCATAGTTCGTCAATGCACATAACCTTTTCTCGATCTTTTTCTTTTTGTTTAAGTCATCGGAGTTTTTGCTTATTGCACTATGCTGCAAAAAAAGATTTTTTGGCTATCCTTCGAGTTCTTGAGTTTTTATGGCGAAATTTATAAGCGTAATCGACTAGTTTATTTGGTAAATTTAGAAAACCTGAAAGAGATTTAAACTAAGCGCACCAAAGTTCATATAGTCTAAATACAGGCTGGCCCAGTACTACCTTATTGGTTTGAATTTTCAAAAAAATTTTGAGTTCGAACTTTTATTTTAATATTTCTAATATTATATGATGATGGGTTGGTATCATTCGTCTAGCACGAATTCAATCCTGGTTAAAGCCAAAAAATATTTTTATTTATAATTATAACAATAATTGCCGCGATCAATAACTCTTGATTAAAGAAGACAGGAAAAAATAATTGAATACACTAAAGCTGGGGGACAACGAATAGTTGGTCAAAACTTTGACAACTATTCGTAAATTCGTCAAAATTTTGACAACTATTCGTAAATTCTAACAACAAAATACATGTTGATGTTTGTTGGCGATGCATTTATTGTAATTCTGCCACTACCTATATAAAACTGCCTTGTTTTATTTTTTTCAGAATCTGAATAGTCAACGGTTGCTATTTCTAATATAATTTATATAAAACTATACTTTGTTTTGTATATAAAATAGATTTTACGAAATTGTTAAATTAAAAGACAACTCTTGTGCGTTTTTCTTAAAATAATGCGTTTTTTCCTACATTTTGGTGCGTTTTTAAATATCACAGTTGATGATGCTGTTTCTTTCTCATGAGAAGTAAAACAATTATGAGCGCTGTCTTCTACTACAGACATTTATTTTTATTTATATATGTATAAAAGCCATTCATTTTATGTATAAAATAAAAAATCATTTTATGAATAAAAGTAGATAAAATTCGAAAAATTTGTATGCTTCGAGTGTATCCGTGCATATGTTCAGTCTAAGCACTACTATTAGCAGGTAATAAGAGTTCCTTAATCATTAAAAGTTTATTTTCATTACAAACTTTAAATAGCCATATATTTAAAGTTTTAAATTTCAAATATAATAGGCAAACATTTTACCATTTACAATTAGAAATCTAAGCCTTTGTTATCATTGGCAACAAAGTCTTTAAGCACTTTAAATAGTTTGCGAACCAGAAAATCAATTTCGCACCAATATCACCGAAAACAAACTCATCCTTTAAATTAGCAGCACAAAAGGTATCAATAGCCAGCCACAGCTGCCATGCTTTCTAACTCTCTTCTACTTCCTCGCATTTTCAATAACTTTATATTGTTTCATTTTTTATCTGCGTATTTCCTGTTCGTCTGTTTGTGAAAGTGATTTGCATGCAAATTTGTCACGTAAAGTAAATATTTAACACAAAATTGGTCTTTTACTTTCGATACAGAATAATGTTTCCACAACAACAACTAAATTTCCATACAATAACAAAAGCACTATACTATCTCTTGTTTTGAAGTGTTTTTTGTTTTTGTTATTTTTCTCTTTTTCGCTGCTGCCAATTAATTATGTGTGGCAACGATACAACAAAATTAACTAATAAACGATTTTAGGTGCAACAACATCAACCCATCAGCAAAGCCGACTAACAACGGAAATGTTGGCAAAAAATTTATTAAAATTCAAATGTGTATGTGAACATACACATACACACACACACACACACACACACACACACACACACACACATTCAAACTCGTGTACAAAAACCGAAAATTCTTTAATTGATTTTACTTTAAATAACAACAACAGTTTGGGATATTTAAGCCTAATTTGATACCACGATTTTTGGTCTCACTTTTTTTTATTTGTGGATGTTGTTTATTGATTGGGAAGGTGATAAAAATAAATACATTATGAATTTAAAATTAATTGGGAATGTGAACACACATATTTCAAATTTATACAGAGTGCTAAAAATAAAGTATTTTGATATAAATGTTTTAGTTATTGTTTGTTACTCCAGCTAGTGCTGACTTGTAATAATTGTTGCAGATTATTCTTCAATATATTTCGACACATCTCTGAAGAAGACACTCAACACAGTGTCGAAATATGGAAGAATAAATAACAATATTTATAGCAAATTAGCTGACTCGGCAAACGTTGTTTTGCCTTCAAAATTTGTTTACATTGCCATAGGTAAAATGCACCGCAAACTTGCAATGAATGACATTAAGATTTGGAAATTGTACCGACTAATGCAATTGCTTCAAATGAAGTGGAAAATATCACCTTGAGAACGCCTGAGAATATTGATGTGTCAATTAACGAATTTTCTGAAAACCTTAAACTAGCCGTACAACATACTACTACTAACTATATACGATCCAGAAATGAGAACAATAAAACTTATTCGTCTGAAAGTGAGCAAATTGTCAGAAAAAAGACGAGTTAGAAAAGAGTGGCAACTTCGCAGGTCTCACCATCGTAAAAGTAGGCTACCGGAATGCATAATTCAATTAAGAAATCTGCTTGAAATCCAGAAAATGGCTTCTCTTTAAACATATATGGAATGCCTGGATGGACTATTCCCTGTGGAAAGCGACAAAAGGTATCAAAAGGGCCGCAGTAAATAAGCCACCTTTGCGAACTTTAGCTGGCGACTAGGCAAAAAGCGCTTCATTTGAGAAATGTTTTTACTACAAATGATACAGCTAATAATACAGCGGAATTAACGTCATATGATGTTAAACCGCCTGTGTCTTTGAGACTTAACTTTCAAGATGTCGAAAACGTTATCAATAACACAAACCCCAAGAAAACTCCAGGCATTTATCAAATTACTGGTAAAACGCTTGAACAGTTACCTCGTGTAGGTAGAAGAGTTCTACTTTTTATTTTTAACGCTATTTTATGCCTTGAGTATTATCTTGCACAGTGCAAGCTGCCTATGATTACTATGATACCCAAGCCAGGGAAGGATCCCACTAAAGTATAATCATATAGACCAATAAGTTTACTGCTAACAATTTCAAAACTGTTCGAAAAAGTGTTAATGGCGAAGTTGATTCCAATATTGAATGATGTGGGATGTATCCCTAATCATCATTTTGACTTTCGGGCTAAACATAGCACCATAGAACAAACACACAGACCAGTCAATGTCATTAGATAGACTTTTGAGGACAAAAAGTATTGTCGAGCTCTAGTCATTGGCATTTCCCAAGCTTTTGATAAAGTGTAACATAACGGTTTGTTGCACAAAATAAAGTTGCCTGCATACACTCACAAGCTTCTGGAAAGCTACTTATATGGGCAGAAATTTGTTATCAGAGAAGGTGTTTTTATAAGCCCCTCACAGCCAATCGAACGAAGCTGGAGCTAACATTCTAGGACCTACTTTATATCCGATTTACGCCTTTGACATACTATCGAGCTCTGGAATCCATACCTCAACTTTTGCAGATGACACAGCATTCTGCAGCGTACATGAAAATCATCAATTAGCTTCTCGGAATTTGCAGGATTATATTTCAGTTAAAACTTTGAAAAATCAAAGTTAATGAACAAAAATGAGGTCACATTACATTCACACTGCGTAAACAAACATGTTCGGGTATCCAAATTAACAAAATACCTATTACAGACCACAACGAAGTCAAGTACCTTGGTATTCACCTCGCACGTAGGTTAACGTAGAAATCTCACATTGATGCGATAGTTACCCAGATAAAGTTAAAAGCAGCGCAACTAAATTGGCTTATTAGCAGAAATTCTACGTTGAAGCTAGATTGCCAACTTTTGTTATATAATGCAATTCTAAAGCCTATGTGGTGCTACGGAATTCAATTATCAACATCTAACATCGAAAAAATTCACAGGCAACAAAACCAAATTCTTCGAACGATCACTGCAGCTCCACGGTACGTAAGAAACTATCGAATTCACATGGATCTGTGTGTTCAGCTGTTAAAGGACGAATTTTCTAAGTACGAGACAGGGTATACAGTAAACTGGAACTTTATAAAAATCCTCTTGCACGCAACATACTTAATTTTGAAGGCCACTCTCGGTTGAGAAGGAAGTATACCCTTGCCACCATCAGAACGTTAAATATGTGACTTTAACGATATTGTTCGCGCAAAATAAAACTTTTTCGTCTAGCATCGGCTGGACTTACATATTTCATTTTTTATGTTTAGTATTAAGATTTGAAAACTTACTGGTAGTTAATATTTTGAAGGTTTAATAAATAAATGTATGCAAAAAGAAAATGAAATGGTATGTCTCTCGGGACCATTAGAACTCATCGTATCAAAACGACTTCCCCTTTATACTTTCCTTTAAGTATTCTTGCTTTGAAAATGTTGTCCATCAGTTTTTCCAGAGGAATATAAGTGCCATTACGCAGACATGGTTAGTTTGTGCTTCGCAACAATATTAAAAGAAGGCAAAGCTTTATAAAAGAAGCTGTTCTAAAAAATTAAAATTAAAGTGTTTCTCTTGACAAATATATTTAAGTAACGCTTTAACCTGCTCAATTTTTAATCTACAGGACTGTTAACAGCGTTGTCAACTTTTAAGTTTCAAAACTCATCAAAATGGAAGAAAAAAAGCGTTATTTCGAAAAAGCGCACCAAAAAATTTCTTCGTTAATTTTATAAGTTGCTTACAAAGTTGCAAAAAAAAAAAACTATAAAATATTTGCAATAGAGGCTCAAAATTAATAGAAGCTTAGAATTTGCCTTTTTACATAATGTGCTGTTTACAGAACAGGCGACGAACGACACGTTTACAAAATTTTTATGAATAGCGTTAAAAAATTGAGTATTTTTCATAGACATTTTCCAGGCAAGTCGATCAACCGTGCTCTATGGACACCACATAAATATTTTTATTAAAAAAATATTTTTATATCAAAAACACAATAAAAACAATTATGTTTTGGTTTTATGGCCAACTCTTTATTGTTCAGGGAACTTGAAGACAAATTCTGTGATATTAGTTTTAAGTTAAACAGTGATATTTTGTTTTGAATATTTTTTATATTATAAATTAAATGCTCCATGATGTCCATTTTCGTTTATCAAACAAAGTGGCGCAAAAGTAATCCTCCTATCAGAAAATGCGAAATATACGTTAATAAACAATGTTACGCTACACTGCTCCAGAACGCAGAATATTGGTGACTATTTATATGACCCCAAGAGGAAGATGAGTTTTCATCAAAAATAATCATGAGTGATGACTCCCATTTCCATCTTAGCGGGTACGTAAATAAGCAAGATTTACGCTTCTGCGGCACTAAAAATCCGCATGTAACCCACGAAGAGCCATTACACTCGCTCAAAGTCACTGTATGGTGTGCTGTTTTTGCTGGAGGAGTCATCGGACCTTTTTTCTTCGAAGACGTCGCGGGCTAAACGGTTACTGTGAATGGTGAGCGCTACAGAACAATGATCAACGAGTTCTTTTTGCCGCAACTTGATGAATTGGGATTGGAAAACTTGTAGTTCCAAAAGGACGGTGCTACGGCACACACTGCACGTGCCACAATCGATATGCTGAAGGATGCATTTCCCGGGCGCCTATTCTCCCGTTTTGGCTGCAGACTTCTTTTTGAAGTCGCGGGTTTATGTCAACAAGCCTCAGACTCTTGCAGCTCTTAAAGGCAATATCCGTCAAGAATGTGAGGACCTATCGCCGGAAGTTTTGGCCAATGTGATGGAAAATGCTATAACAAAGGGCTCAAATGACAATCAACTGTGGCGGCGGCCATTTACATGACATCATATTCTCGACTTGTGATAAAAAAATTAAAAGACCAAATAAAAATAATCCACAAGAAGAATTTTTTTTAATTACAGCCAAAAAACATCGGAAGGTAATTTTTGCGCCACCCTGTATAATTGTTGAGTGCTGTAAAGAAAAATAAAATATTGAAAATAAAAATCCTCCTGAGGAAGAAGGTCGACGAAATGTTGAGATAATAAATTTATACAAAATGTTAAAGACCACTATTGTCCAATTAAAAAGCAAGCATATCTGAAAGTTGTACCGTAAAAAAAATAAAATAAAATGGAAGCAAGTTTTAAAAATTAAAGTTTCTTTTTACTGTATATAATATACATAACCTAAACAGCAAGACTGTTTCACTTTGTGTACTGGTATATGATTTGGTGTACGAGTATTTTATAAATCATTACCCCGCGTGCTCTGTAAGATGAAATGGATAAATTTTGCATACTTGATCAAATGATATTGAATATATTACTGATAGGTATATAGTACAAAAAGTATTTTCTTATACTGAAACAAAAAGTTGTGTTGAATTCGGTTCGGCGCCACCGAAAATTTAAACATGCACCAAAATTTGGAATGAAGCGCATCGCGCATCGGCAAAGGAATTTTTAATATTTTAAAAAGCACAAAAAACGGTGCGAAACCCACCGAGTTGGCAACGCTGGCTGTTAATTTCTTGTTGCGAATGGGAGTTAAAAACGATCGTATGACTTTATATTATACGCAGCAATATAATATAATTGGAGATCTGTGAACTGACACTTAATCACAGTTGTATGCGGCATGTGAGTTTCATTACTTGCCTGATACATTTTCTTGGAATTTGGTAAAGTTTGGACACTTGGGATGCTGCCAACTCTCATACTTTAAGTGAAACACACAGCCTATCAATGGCATCAATTAAAATTCATTGTTTATGATTGTTTTATGAGGTTTTTTTGTTGTTATTGCTGCGATTGGTGTGATAAGTATGTATGTATACTATATATATGAACATACATATACATACGTTGCCATATTCATGCTCATGCCTGTGCAGGCATAAACATTATTTGGTACGAGTAGAGGCATTTATTTTTCTATTGATTATTTTTGTTTTTACAATTTCTGTTCAATATCTAAAAGCGTTTATTTGATTTTAGTGGTTTCAATTTAGTTTATTGTATCTATTTCGTTGTTCGCTAAATATGGCCACTGTTTCATTTCGAAATATATTTTAATGATTTATACTAAATCGGAACTTTATGTTTTTTACTGTACAGTGAGCAAAGAAAATTTCGCAATGGCTATTTTAGTTTGAAAAAAAACATCATTTCATATACAAGTGTCCATGAAGACTATAAACTATAAATTAGCATCACAAAATTTGCAAGAACATATTCTTATATTGGAGAAATGGCTGAAACTTTGGAAAATCAAAGTAAATGAACAAAAATGTACCCATGTTACATTCACACTACGTAGAAAAACTTGTTCGGCTATTAAACTCAACAATTACAGTGTTCAGCAGCTCAGTGAAGTCAAATACCTTGGTATTCATCACGACGTAGGCTCACGTGGAAGTCTCACATTGACGCTAAAGTCACCCAGATGAAATTAAAAGCGGTGCAACTAAATTGGCTCATCGGCAGAAATTCTATCTTGAAGTTAGATTGCAAACTTTTGTTGTATAACGCAATCCTAAAGCCAATATGGAGTTATGGAATTCAATTGTGGGGTACCGCCTCTGCATCTAACTTTGAGAAAATTCAAAAGCGCCAGAATAAAATTCTCCGTATAATTACTGCATTACCATGGAGTATGTTAAAAACCCTCAAATTCACAAAGATCTAGGTGTACCCTTAGTGAAAGATGAATTTTCAAAACACGCGATAAAGTACATTAACAGACTGAAGTCTCACCCGAATCCTCTCGCACGTAGCATCCTTAACTTTGGTGGCCACACTCGACTGAGAAGGATGGACACCCTTGCAACCATCAGAGCGTTGAAAAGGTGATTTACCAACAAAATACACGCAAGAAGCAACTTTTCGTCTAGCATTGGCTAGACCTAAGTAAATAAAATTTTTCAATATTAATTAATTTTTTTTTCTATATTAAATAATGAATTTTTAGTTTTAAGATTTGCATACTTATTATAAGTTCTTTTAGAAGATACAATAAATAATTGAGTTATAAAAAAAATATACAAGTCAACAAAATCAACATTTTCCAAAACAAGCAAAACTCTGCCATTAAATTCTGAGGAAGAGGGCAAAGATAGAAAAAATATTTTGCGCAAATGCAACCTCAGCGTAGTGACTCAAGACTTTTGTTTTTTTACTTTTTATTAAAAAATCTGGTATATAACTTGGTAAAAACACATATTAACTACCCACAAAAATCTCGAATTGTTTGGACGATGCATCGCAACTTTGGACAACACAAACAGCATGGCTTACAAATATTTAATTGACACAGCATTATTATTTAAAATTAATGCATAGAATAATATAAACACAAGTTTTAAATTTAGTCAGCCTTTAAATTTGCAAAACCTGTTTTTGGAAGATCATTTGATCATTTTTTTGGCACATAAGTATATAAAACTGCCAAGACAACTATTTCTAAGAGTTTTAAGTTCTGCCAAGAAGCATGGGCTGTGTGACATGTCTATTTATTTGTTTATTTAAGTCTATAGACTATAAGCCCTTACAGACTAAAGAGAAAATATAAAGGAGTACAATTACGTATTTAAGTACAAAATTATTTTTCGTTTTAGAACATCATTAGATTCAGAGATATCTATAAGATGATAAAATTTGTTAAATATTTCACATATGCGACGAAAGGGATCATTGTTAGCATAGATGGTCCTGTGATAGTCTAGACGTAGTAATTGATAGTTACGGGTGGCTCTTGTGGGTACACAGAAATTTATTTTGCTCTGCAGAAACTTTGAATCAACTTCACCGCGAATCAATCCAAGGAGGAAAGAGATTCTAAGCATGGTTCGACGACTTTTCAAAGTTGGTAATTTAATGAGTACAAACCTACTTTCATATGATGGCAGCACATACGAGTTCCATCCAAGACCCCGTAGACAGAAAATATGAAATTGTTTTTAGATAGATTCAATACTATTTATGTGAATGGTGAAGTAAGGATCCCATATAATTGATCTATATTCAAGAATAGGGAGAACCAAGGAAATATAAAGTTGCTTTGTAATGTAAGGGTCTGAAAATTCTTTAAACCATCGTTTCATAAATCCAAGAACTCCACAAGCCTTATTAACAGTTAGTGCAATGTGATCTCGAAAATCAAGTTTATGATCAAGGATGAATCCCAAGTCGGTAATAGTGTTAACTTTTTCAAGCATTATTTCATTAATGTGATAACAATAATTTGAATAGTTGTTTGGATAAAACGACATTTGTTTACATTTTTTATGTTAAGGTACATAAGATTAACTTTGCACCATTCCTCAAGTTTATTGATATCGGCTTGAAGTAGAAGTTGATCTTTGGGGTCATTTCGGTGTTTAAATAGTTTAACATCATCAGCATACATTAAAACTCTTGAGTGCAAGACAACAGAGGACAGATCATTAATAAAAATAGTAAATAACAACGGGCCAAGATAGCTTCCTTGGGGAACACCAGAAGGAACATCCAAATTTACTGACAAAACATTTCTAAACTTTACTTGTTGGGTTCTGTTGGACAGATATGAACGAATCTATTTAAGGGTTGTAACGAAAGCTTGTGTAACAACAGGTCGTTGTTTACTTTGCCAAATGCTTTACTAAAATCCGTGTAAATTACATCCGTTTGCTTGCTATTTAAAAATCCATTATTTCCGATAGTAGTAAACTCCAAAATGTTAGTAGTGGTAGAACGTTGATACGTTGATAACAGTGAAGATATTTGTTGAGATAGACAACTAGTCAAAATGTTTTCCAGAAGTTTTGGAATAGCATTTAGCTTAGCAATTCCTCTGTAGTTTGATATGTCAAACTTGCTTCCACATTTAAACCAAGACATAATGAACGATTTTCTCCATTCAGGAGGAAGGTAACATAAACCAACAGACTTGTTATAGATAATCATAAGTGGATTATATAAGGACTCTGCACAATGTTTGAGAATACAGCTAGGAACTCCGTCCGGACCATCTTATTGAAACCGCAGCGTTAATCAATCAATTAACGAAAAAATCGGAAGTTGTGGCTTTGTTAACGGTAATCATTATCTAACGTTATGACCACCATTGTTTTAAAGAAGTTCCACCAGCACATAAATCACAATTGGAAGTATTGTACCGGCGTCAGTCTATTCATGTTGAAATGCCAAACCAAACTAAACTTAAATTATTCAACAGCTGCTATATTTGTACTAAAATTGTATGCCACTATAAAAAAAAAACATTCTTTAGTATACTGCAAATTATGCTTCCAACCAGTGTTGCCAGAAATACTACATGAAAAATCTTCAATCTGCCAAAAAAAAGTCTTAATTTAAGAAAAATAATCTTAAAATATTGTTCATTTGATTATTTATGTTACACGCAAAAACAATGATTGTTAGTTACTACAAAAGAGTGTCTATTCTAACAAAGAAGATAAAAACTAAAAGATTTAGAACCAAGAATTAAAAAAGTATTTCACGTCTCAATATTGAAGCACTAATTTAAAAAATCTTAATTTTGGTAAAAACATCTTCATATCTTATTTTGTTTATAAAATTTTTTAAATTAAAGTTAAACCCCAATTCTGATAAAGCTGCTTCCTACACGGTAATTACATGCCGTATGTACAGCTCCCTTAAGGAAAAATACTTGGACTGTAATCCGATAGTAAGCTTCTAATACTAAATATTATTACTAAAACCAAATAGACACATACTTTTTAAAATTTTTCTTAATCTAAAGCGGCTATTAGGCATACTTTTCTATTAACAAAAAATTCATTTACGAGGGCGGATTGATATTGAAGCTACCTAGATTTAGATGGCAGCATAAACACAATTTTTTTTAAGAAGAAGGAGAATAAGAATGAACCAGAAAAAATAATCAAACCTTTTTAGCTGGGAGACAACTAGCTGTATTGTAACCGCTACACTACTCATCAGAACCCATGCTTGGCTGCCGTTCATGATGCATCATGACCCGAGTTCAAATCCGAAAATGGGTGCTGATGAGTAGTGTAGGGGCTACGAAACAGCGAGTTGGCCCTCAGGCTAAAAAGGTTTGATTATTTTTTCTGGTCTTCTTGAATAAAAAATTATTGATTACAGCAAATTTGTATTATAAAAAATCCTTCTTAAGAAACTTAAGAAAGGAAAAACTTGAACTAAACCCCGTTGTACAAAAACCAAAAATATTATTTAAAAATTATAAAGTTTGAGAAAAAAATGAATAAATTAATATTTGAAAATATTTTTTCCTACTTAGGTTCCGCCCTCGTATGTCACTTTGTAATGTTGAAAATCAAAAATTGTTGATATTTTGTCTACGATGCCATTATGCTCCTGTGTTCTGACACACACGCACAGTGTATTTTTCATTTGAATTTCTGCTGGCAAACAGTAATGATGGCTTGGCTAGAGGATGTATTTTCAAAAGTTTATTGAGATATATCGAATAAAAAAAGGGAACATAACTAGTTTATTATAAAGCTACTTTTTATAAAGCTACTAGCTTTATATTACTAGCTTAATTAAATTAGTATTTTTAGAAATTTTAGTGATAAACTAAGATAGTTTATATTGTATTATTTAATTATTAACTATTTTTTTATAATATATTTTTTAATTATTACTAAATTTAATTACTTTAATAATAAAAATATATATTAAATTGGTAGCAAAATTGTTGAAAAAAGAGGTATAAACCAACGAGAAAAGCAGTGATTGAAATAGTAAAAGCGCCAAATAGCTCTAATTATAAAAGGCGGCTACTAAAATACAGATAGTTAAAATTTCCGGTATCGAATTATATATACCCGAGATATACGCTAAAAAAATTTTGCATGAAATTTTCTATGAAAGTTTTTTCCCGATATCGGTCAAGTTTGTAATATAAACTAGATATTTACCCGACTATCGTGAAGGGTATTTTAGATTCAGCCCAGTCGAATATAGAACACTCTTACTTGCTATAATACAATTTGGGTTTTTAAAAATTAAAGGTAAAAATCTAAAATTCCCCATTCTGATGCGTTTTTAAATCTCAAAGTTGACAATGCAGACGATTATATAACTGTGAACTAAGTTCTACACTCTCAAAAAAATACTGCAGTTACGAACATATTTGGAATTAAAATAGATACAAACGTATAGCATTTATATTTTTAATTCCCGGTTGACCGTATTGAAAACCCCGGTTTATTCAATATACGAAAACAGACATTTTAAAACCCCGGTTTTAGTGAAACAAAAAAAAAGTGGTAAAACCTGGTCGAATAATAACCGTTCAATCATCCTAGTTCTTACATACGGAATTTCTACCGTATATATAGAAAATAACATTACTCTCTAGGTTCAAGCGGTTTACATTCTAAATACTCGTAGCATGTGAAGAGGACATGGACTTATTAAGTCAACACGTTTCAGTGAAATTAAAATGTCTGGCAGGTGTACTTCCGTAATGCAAAATCCGACAGCAGTGCTCTATTATATGATGTCATGTAGTGTTTTTAATGGAAGAAGTTATAAAACGTTATTCTTGAGCTTTTTGTCCTCCACTGTTTGCTATCAAAACATGAAAGTGAATTTATATTTAGCAAATGATTTTAATTTCGCATTTACTTGCCAAATTTATTATGTTCAAAATACAAAATTTCCCTCCATATTTATCGGGCACTCACACTCCCAAATGCGAACTATCTATTAACTCAAGTAGCCATAGTGCGTACAGATATTTATTAGCTTGAATATTCATTATATTTGTATGCATTTCGATTCAAACACACATGCAACACACACTTGTGCTTGTGCTGCAACATTTCTATGCATTTAAAATCCCCGCAACTAATTCATAGGCGTGCGAATGTATGCTTTTGATTTAAAATTTGTTTTTATCGCATAAAAGCCAGAAATGATTTAATTGCCAAAAATTATTTATTTATTTTAGCGGATTTTGGAATTTGTTTTGTACACAATTTTAATGAAATGTTAACATTTTGTTTTACATCAATTTGAAAATAAAATGAGGGGATATCCTTTAGGGAACAAAAATTTGCATAAAATAATTAATTTTAATGCACGTTTAAACTCTATTGTGTGTTTACTTACTTGGGACACTTTTACTAATAATTTTTTCGTCAAAAATTTTATGTGTAATTTATAAGGATTTTCTTTTCTTTAATCGGATGGGGCGATGTATGCGTGATAATGAAGTTACTGTCAATTAAATAAACAACAATAGGCGAAGCGCTAAAAGTAAATAAAAATTAGGAAAAAGGGAAAATAATTAACAACGCAGTTTTAAAATTGGCACAAAAACTCGTCAAAAATCTCAAAAACGAATAAGAAGCTACATTCGTCGTATATCGCATCTTTAGTTTGTGCTCATTAAATTGAAGCTAAGTAAGAAAAAAAAGCATTTTTTTATACCATTTATTTCTCCACATAGTATCTTTTAGCCCAATACACTTACGAGTAATGTAGTAGTCGATATTCCATCTTTTTTTATACCATCTGAATAATACGACTTTGGGAAGGCCTCAAATAAGTGTTAGTTTCGGAAATAACTTCTTCGTTTGAATGAATCTTTTTTAAGTTTGGAAACAGGAAAAAGTCACTAGGAGCTAAATCTGGACTATAAGGTGGATGATAAACCAATTCGAAGTGTATTACACGTAATTTTAGCATCGTACCTAGTGCTGTGTAAGCCGGTAAGCTGTTTTGAGCAAAGAGCACCTTTTTCTTCTTTAAATGTGGTCGTGTTTTCTATTTACCCAATAATGCACGATAATACTTTCCTGTGATTGTGGAACCTTTTTCAAGATAATCGATACTTAATATTCCGTGTGCATCGCAAAATACAGTGACAATAACCTTGCCAACCGATTTCACTGTCTTCGTCTTCTTCTGAGCACTTCCTCCAGCTTCCGCCCATTGTTTCGATTGGTGGCATGGTGGATCCACGTTTCACCAACAGTTATTAATCGACGCCTAAAATCAACAGGATTACGTTTTATCATGTCCAAACACCGCTGTGAAGTGGTCTGCCAAACTGGTCTTTGTTCGACACTGAGCAAACGCGGCACCCATCTTGCCGATAGCTTTTTATTTTGCAAATGTTCATACAAAATGTTGAACACAAGTTCATATGATATGTTTACTATTTCAACAAATTCACGTAACTTGACTCGGCGATCATTCATAACGATATCGAGGATTTTCTTCAGTAACCACGTCTTTTGGCCTTCCTGTTTATGGTATTGTTGCAGCGCCTGTTCAGTCGCGTTTGAATTCAGCAATCCAATATTTTGCCATGTAATCTTCGCTTTACAAAACAGAATTGAACATTTGTTAGCAGTTTGTTGTGCATATATACTTGTATATATTTATTCGTTAAATTAATTCTTTCCAAAACTTTTGATAAAAACGGCAGGGTTGCAATAAGTCTGTAGTCATTATTTAATGCGAATATCCATAGACATTTTCCGGCCCGCTGGAAATATAGATTTTGTAAGACTTGTATTAAAAATTTGGAAAACGAACGGCATAAGTTTTGGTAAAATAACTTTCAGAAATATGGGGATTATTCCAACAGCATACAATTTTACTCAAGTGGAACTTGATAAAACTTCGCATTCACTTACCCAGCGGAACCTAAACTATAGTAACATAGGAGAGCTCATATATGTCTTGTATGTAGAAAAAGACCATCAATGTTAACAAACTTCAGATTTATATACCAATTTTCTTTATCTCTTTCCACTTTGACTTACTATCAATCTTTTTTGATAATAAGATCTTTTTGATTCCATTATACTTTTACTGACTTTTTTTTCCTGGCAGTGTGAAACATAATTCTGGGGCTTTAAACCTTTTCCATATACCATAAGCAATGTTCCGCTCTTCTAAGACTTTCTTGGTACGGGATGTAAACAATGGTTGTTGATTGGTTGCTGAGCGCCAGAGAGCTTCACTTATTGATCAAAAATTCGTTCAACAACAACAAAGGCACAAAAAACTTGTCTTTTATTTGCAAATTATCAAACTTGTCCACACACTCGTCTTGTTCATTATAAAGCAACCGAACATATGCCTCTTTGTTGGTTTACATATCGGCTGACTCATTAAAATAATCTTCTTTAAAGTGGGAATGAATGAATTAAACAAACTTTTTGGAACTTTTATATACGTTGTTCATTTTAAAGCAATCGAACCACATGCAGATTGAACACTTGCTTCTTTTTTTATCATAGATCTAAGCAACCTCAACACTCAAAATTTTGATAGACATTGAGGTAAAACACGCAAAAAATCATTGTTTATGAATTCGTTCATTCCTATTAAGGCAGCCTTAAACAGAACGTGTTGGCTTTATATTGCAGGAGCATTTGGCTAGAGAAAGTTCTGTTCAAAGTGGGTGCTGGGATTGCCCACTGCTGACCAACAACAAGATGATGGTTCTGAGCAGTGTTTGGCCATATTTAAACCTAACAAACCGGAATAATAAACCTAACAAACCGGAATAATAAAAACTAGATATTTTAACGAGTCATCAGAAAAACAACATCTTGTTGGGGAGCGAAAACAGCAGAAGTAAAAATGAAAGTGAAAAAAAAGTCGGCGATGACAGCCAACTACATGCACAAAATTTACAATCATAACAATTGCATTATAAACATACGAACTTCACCCAAATCGTCTTGCGCGCAACATACTTAATTTTGAAGGCCACTCTCGGTTGAGAAGGAGGGTCACCCTTGCCACTATCAGAACGTTAAATAGGTGATTCTACCGATATTATTCGCGCAAAATAAAACATTTTTGTCTAGCATTGGCTGGACTTAATTAATTTTATGTATTTAGTATTAAAGATTTGAATACTTATTGTTAGTTCACTTTGAATGAGAAAAAAAGAACATATGAGTATATAAAGTTTGACAGAAAAAGCTGATGTTGAATATGTGAAAATTTTTATTGATATCTCCTGGGGGGTTATTATGTAACTGGATTCGAATCGGAAAAAATTCGAATTCGTAGTACGATATTCGAAAATTTATTTCCGAACGCTCGTAAACAATATGATTTGTGGGATTTTTTTACCCTCTTTCGGAAACATCCCTTTCGAAAATGCAACTACTAAAATTTTAATGATTTTTGAAAAGGGAAACGCCAAATAAAATATGTACACAAAACAAAGGCAATATGAGATAATGGTAGAATTAATGATATTGCATCCGGATTCGGCAACAGGACTCCTTAACGCTGCAAATGCTAAAAGCAAATCAATCATGCAAAGGAATCATGGCAAAGGTCATCGCAAGATTTAAATGTTGCAGGTTCCCCTTCACGTGATGTTGATAAGTGGAAAAATGTGTGTATGGTTTAACTCATAAATAAAACTTTTATTACAAATGAATACATTCAAAGGTGTGGGAAGACTATAAGCAGTACAACAAGGTAAAGTTCCGCCGAAACAAAAACTGGCTTTCCGGAACTGGAGGAGGGCCAAGTCATTACTATTCTCTAACACCTTTAGAGGAAAGAGTTGCTGAGCTACTTGCTATTAATGACTGCATTGAAGGGATGAATAATACGTGTAGATATGGAGCACCTGCAAATATGGCTGCTACTAGTAGTTTTATAGAAAAACATAAACATACAGATGATGATGTAATGGAAGACATTTAAATATATAGCAAAGATATTGAGGTAAACCATACTTAAGAAAGTCCAAATAATATTTTAAACCTATTACTCTTCATAGATGTTCCCGTGATTTTTCCAAATACAAAAGCAAGTAGAAAATCAGACAAGGTACCAAGAAAGTTCAGTACAACTCTTAAGTAAATGTAATGATAACCAGAAAATAAATAAAAAAATTGCAAGATATAAATATGAATAACAAATAAATACTTAAAACGCAATACTGATTTAGAAGAACGTATGTTTAAGTTTGAAAAAGAAAAATTTTAATTTTTGAAGAAAAATGAATTGAAAAGAACAAAATTTAAATTTGAAAAGCTAGAGCTAAAGTAAAAAATATTTGAATTAGAACGCAAAAAAAAATATGGATTAAATTAATATTAAATATTGATGTGGTCCTACTGGCAGTAATATTTGTTTTTTCCATTACCTGATTTTTTATTATTATATTTTTATATGTAAAGACATGCATTATATCACTGAAACACGTTTTTGAATAAATAATTTTATTTGTTTTTATATTTTGTCGTTGGGGAGTTTTTATATCTTCAGTTATGGAATTCATAATATATCCGAACTTAATACATATTGCTATTTGGTAAAACTAAATTACTTAGTGTATGGTCACATACAGCAACTTTAGTTGGGCAATTCTTGACTTTGTAGAAGCTTTCGGTGAGGGGAATAAGAAGGGAAAAAGAATTGCCGGTACTCGGCAATTCTCAGCAATTCCTTACTTTTCTCTCATATGTGTATGTGCATATACAATGTAAATTGCATAAAGCAAAAGGTGGAGAATTGCTCAAGAATTGCCGAAAAAAGTTTTCGTGTGTGGACAAGAAAGCAATTCCAAAAGAAAATTGCTAAAAAGTTCGGCAATTAAAATCGTTCTGTCTGACCACAGACTTACGAATTTTCATTGAGATTCGTAATATTCGATGAATCTCTTTCGTTGGACTCTCTCTGGAGCACAATCTTCTTCATCACTTTCAAACAACAGAACACAATCCATTTAGTAATTTATTTTTATTTACCGGGTTTCAAAGAGGAACGTTTTATTTTTTTAAAAGAATTTTGACATTTACATAAAACTATTCAAAGTGCTGCCAAGTTTTTACGTATAAAACCTTACATAGAATTTCCCTGAACTACAAATTTCCCTTTTAAATGCAATTGTGTGGGGTTTTCGAACGTACTATATAATACAATTTTCTTTTCGAATCGGAAATTAATTTCGAATTTGTTTCCGACTTGAATCGAATTGCATAATAACCCCCCAGATTAGTGTAAAATGAATTCGCTCTGGGCAAAACAATTGAAAACTGAACTGCAATGTTGCTAAGTGATTAACAACATTTTAATGTGAAACAACATTGCTTTTGTGTGAAACAACTTTAATTATAATAAATAAATGTATTTTGTAAAAGTGTATTTTTGAGCCACATTTGTATTTGAAATACAAAATACTTTTAAATTGTTTATTTGAAATATAAAATACGAAATACTTTCAGTTCGTGTATTTGAAATACAAATGGAAACACGTATTTTTTATTTCAAATATGTATCTCAAATACAAGTATTTCAAATACTGCCCTGGTTATACAATTAAACTGCAAATTATAAAACTTTATTATACATTGTTCAGTTGAGTTGGTGTCTTTTTAAAAATAATATTGCAGCAGCAATCATCATCAAAGTGGAAGAATCAAGGAATCCTAGACAACGACCACAATTTTCATTTGCGACCCTATAAAGTATATATAATCTGAATCGGAATTAATGGAAAAGTCGTTCCGCCGTTGAAATACCGTTTATGAGAAAACCATTAGACTTAGAAACTTTTTTCTTTCACCATTCCTTTGCCCCATCGATTCATGGGTTTGCTACTGAAATTCAGTAATATCGGTTCACATAAACATATCTGAGATATATTCAAAATTCCGAAAAAAGCCATTTTTTTGCAGTTTTGTATGAAAATAATTGAAAAAAAAGTTGTTTGCTTTGCTTCAAACTTCATACACTTATTAAGCATGGTTACTAAATTTCAGATATCGGTCCATATATACCCGAGAAATAGCCCAAATTAGGGTTTTCATGAAAATGACGCGTAAGCGAACTTAAACAACTTTTTTTGCTTAAAGCAGTTTTGGTAATAAAAGGTTATATAAAATGGAAAATGAAAATTTCCGATATCGGTCCATATATACCCGAGATATAGCCTGAACCAATTTTTCCAATAACATTTTTTTGATTTTGTTATTTTTTGCTGAAATCAATTCTCGTTATAAAAGAAGGTTACTAAAATACAGAAAATAGAAAATTCCGATATCGGTTCATATACAACCGAGCATATTAAGTTGAAATTTTTAAATATGCTATACATATACTATTGTGAAGGGTATTTTAGATTTGGCCCAGCCGAATGTACCACACTCTTACTTGTTTACTTTTTGTTTTGTATTATTGTTCGGAATGTTCTGTGGATGGTGTGGTCTGACATTGAACCATTTAATTTCAGACAAATTTAGCGATAGTTTACAAGGAAGTGTTCTTTTAGATAATAAAAATATTAGGAATATATTTGCATTAAATATAACATAAAAACGTGTTACATATTTTGTTTACATACCAAGCAAAAAGAAATAACAAAAGTCTATTTCTCTATCCATATCCAAACAAAAAATTTTACATCTACAAAGACTTCACTTCAGTTGTTCAATGATTTAATTAAAACATTTCTGAGGTCAAGTGCAAAAAAAAAAAAAAAACGTTATTGGAAAATCGAGAAAAATGCAGATAATTGAAATTGTCGAAAAAGGTTTATTAATTAAATTTGTTAAAAGCCTGTGTGTGCGGCATTTAAGCCAAGTCATTTCATTACAAGGTATTTGAATGCATATAAACATATGTATGGACATTAAAGTCCAAAACTAATTTTTTTTTTTTGTATAATGTGAAATAAAACTCTCTTATACAAATTTTTAAATATTTCTGAAATCGGTTTTTACTTATAATTTTTTTTTTTTTAATTTCTTAACGGATTTCTCTAAAATATTCTGTTTATAATCACTCTACTAGGATTGCAGAAAGGATTATAAATAAATACTAGAGGGCTGCCCCAGCAGAAGAAAAATATCTTACAAGACACCGTAATATGTTTAAGATACTTTCAAGTACTATCCATCGTCTTCTTTCACGTTTCAAAATAAACACTTCAGCGCTGAAATGCCCTAAACGCATAAACGAATTCTGTTTTACAATCGTTTAGAACAAACAGAACCAAACACAAGTAGAACTTCAAGCACTGAAGTAATGTTCTATTTCAGTTTTGTTTATAAAATTTGTTGTTGTTGTTTATGCTTTTTCTGTTTGTATTAGTGTACTGTATATACAGTATGCTCATGTGCCAATATGTTAGTGCTAATGTTTTACGGCACCCGATATGTTATGCTATGAATCATCTTTTATTTACTTTCTGCTGACGTTTTGTTCTGGTTTTTGCTATGAAACAGAATTCTAGTACTGTCAAGCACTGTCGTGAAGGTGGTTGAAAACTGTTTGTTCTGTTTCTAAATGTTCTACAGCTTGTTTGTTTTGTTTTAAAAATTGTTCTCAATTGGAGCTACTGCATAGTAATGAGATGTGTTCTTTAGAACATTCTGTGCAGCTTTTTAATAAATATCATTAATTAATTTTTCTTCAACGAATTTTGCTAAAACATTATCACGTCTATTATTCACTAATTGAATGCGAACAGAAGTATTATTTAAACCGTAACTTTCTCCAAACTATGAAGAGCAATTCTCTAACGCTAGCCAAGATTATTGTTAATTTTGCCACCATTTTAAAATTGGCATTAAATTGTTTCCTAAAAAAATTTGCCGAAGTAGTCAACAGAGCTCATCCTTATCCTAAATTTCTGGCCACAAGAAGCACGTTCTTATCTCGCATCATTCACGGTAACTGGTTTCATTTTCGTTGATATACGGCCCGATAACGCTGCAAGACTATAATTCACACCAAACAGTCACTCTGTGGATGCATCGGCTTACCAACAAATTCCACTGAGGTGGAAGTGTGCTTCGTCGCTGGAGATGATTTTCTTTTTAAAGTCACAGTTTATTTCTGACTGTACAACCCCCTCCCCCGGAGAACAGGTTTTGCCTAGGCGTACGCCTACCAGAGCACTCTGCTTTCTGGGGTATAGAGGGTAGGAGTTCCTTGTTTGTTGTAGCAAATAAATCCCTGGGAAGTCACATGATTTATGTTGCGTTGGAACTCCCAATCCCTTTCCAAGAGTTAATTAGCAAGACAGAGACGTGCAAAGCCCCTGAGAGGTTTTGCCTTGCACATTATCTCGGTGCTGAGGTCGAAACATTCTGGCTGTGTTATACACCTAAAATCGTAGGAAGAGGAATTAGTTTCCCTGATATCTTGGGTGCAAACCAGTTATCAGGTGCTAATAACCGCCGAGGTGCTGTTGTTTTGCTGTAACGTAAGGAACCCGGGGTTGATGGTTGGACGGTTGAGTTGGTTAAGCGCTGATGCTCTTAAAGGGCTTCGGCCTAACAACTCATAAGCCTTATATTCCATTGCGTGTCTGGGAAATTGCAAACAGAAGTGATTAGAAGGACCGAACTCTTTAGCAAGGGGTTGGTCTTCCAAAACCAAGGCTTAAAATTGGCAGATCCGTAAAGCTCCCAGGTAGTTCTGCTTGGCAGACGATCCCGGCGCTGGTCATAGTTAGGGTGCCTACATTGGCTGAAACGTTCTGACTGTGATTTATTCCTATAATTGCAAGCAGGAGTTTTTAGTCTTCTCTGATAACTTTGGTGCAATGCCAGTTTTCGACAGCAAAATATAACTGTAGCGTAAGGAACTAGAATTGATGGTTAACGGATGAATGGGTTAAGGGCAGATACTCTTAATGGACTTCAGCCCACCAACTAATAAAACCACAAAGTGACGCTGGTGAACCTTAAGTAGTTTAGATCGTGGAGTTGGTCTATCGCCAGATAAAACCGTTAAAGCAGGAGCTGAAGTAAATAAATTACATATCCTGTCTATATATTGGCGACGTTTGAAATGGTCATTAAGTTTCAGCCTTTGATTCAATTGAACTTTTTAAGTGTGTAAATTCAGATCCTTATTGGCAATTCGTATGAGTGATGTTCGTGAGATGTACAATTGTTGGGCAAAAAGGTAAGTTGAAATTGTTGGCTCTTCCATCACACTATAGCGATCGCCAGCAATATTTTTCGGTGAACAAGCTGGACAGGCAGGTACAGATATTGTCACATGTCTTGTTTGTTGAAATTTTCGCCTAATTCTTGCATGGTAGCATTTGGTCGATTATTTTTACTAAAATAATTACGTCGTGGTGATGTTAATTGGTCGACACAATCATATGGAATACTTTCATTAAGGATATTCAAAAGAGAAGTGTACGTTAATAAGTAAAGAATAAGCCATTTAAACAATGAGCTATTTCGGCACATTAACGACATTGAACCTCAATCATGTCTAAGACTCATTTAAAATATCGATCAACGGATAGAGATATGTCACCGAAGTCGTGGGAGCTTTTGACAGCTTGCTTGTTTCACACATAATTATCATAGATAATTATGGTGCTCTAATAAAAAATATTAAGATAATTCGCTGAAATTTTTTGTTTTATATAGATTTAATATCGTGCGTTTTGGTTGGACCACCACTTATATTTCATCACTTATGATTTTTGTGTTCTTGGTTTTTTTCATTCGGAATAGGATAATAAGCATGACATTTGATAATGAGGAATATAAAATTTAAAAGTCAAACCTTAAGCTGGTCTTTCATCTTTCATCGGATGGGGCTGTCTGCCCCAAAAATTTCCTATCAAGTAACAGCATTTGTGGACCAAATTTCAGAATTATTTGTGCGTATGGTAGAGGTCCGCAAAGCTTATTTTAAAGGGAGGGGGAGCAGGGAGGCGTTGTTGGAGTGTATATTGTATATTACCTACTCTAATAATTGGCTATAGGATAATTGCGTCATTTGTAGATCAAAATTTATTTTACATATGAAAAAGGTACACAAACACTTTTGTTGTCAGATAAATTATTTGTCAGCCCATAGTCTGACAATGAAATTGTAAGATTTTCTTACGATCGTCTGAACACACAATTTACTTCTGCGGGACAATTTTTCATTGTCACTACATTGTCAGCATGTTGCCAGATCTTACAATATTGTAACATCTGACAACCGTGTGTACATAGCTTATTAACTGAATTATAAAATCGTTTGCAATAAATATTGATTATGGTAAAATTCATCTCTTATTTGTTATAATTCTGACAAATTTTCGTATATTTCAATATATTCATTTAAAAACATTCACTCTGGTCAACAGATTTTCACAGTTTTGGTGCGTTTTGAAAGTTGACAATGTTGGTTGTATACATATGTATAGCCACATATGCACAGTATGTGAAGTAAATATTTGGGAAAAAAAGCAAATTTCAATAGATAAATTCAGTTCTCTACACATGAAAACAACGAATAGCACGAGTACACGCATATAAGTACTCCTCTCAATTCCCCTCTCCCTTCTCATCCATAAAGAAGGAATGGCAGCGACACAATGTAAACTGGGCCGAACAAACAATGAATAAAAGTTATAATATAGGGTGTATGGTGGCAAATTTATATTTTAAATACAATTATTTCAAAAGGCAATAAACGGTGCGGGCGGATGGGGCACCGTTGGAATTATTGATTGTGTGGATTTGTCAGCCAATATGTCGCAGTGGTCAATTGAGCATCTCTGTGGAGATATTTTTTTAAGAATATTGATAATTATGTAATTGCTCGTTGACAATTTTGATCAAAGTTCGGTATTTGTCGAATACCGAGTGTAAATCTAGTTCTTTGATGGGTGCAGAGATTACGCGCAACTGCTTCGGCTATGAATGTTCCACGGCCAGGGCCCAGTAGATCTTCAAAAACTCCAGAAAATATTGAACTGGTTGAAAGCAGTTTACGTGAAAACCTGCGTCTTTCAATACGGAAAAGAGCAGCCAGTAGCGATTATTTATGAAATTTAAAAAAAATATCTGACGTTCCATCCTTTTAAACGACCGCTAATGCTGCTTCAAGTGTACTGATGGATGGTATAAATATTGAGGAATCGGATGCTCTTGATGTTCTTGGAATGAAGATACAGTGTGATGTTCACTGGACTGAACACATTTTTCATGTCTCTAAAGAAGCATTAAAGTGCCTCGGTTTTTTGAAACGGTGCAAAATGTACTTCACTCCATCCGATCTCCTTACTATTTATACCACCTACATCCGACCGAAAATGAAATACAACTCTCATGTTTGGGCCGGTGCCTCAAAGTCTATTTTGGGGTTACCCGACCGTGTGCAGGAGAGGGCGAAGAAGCTCATCGGTAGGGTATCCAACTCTATTGACTCACTGGAGCATCGACGCAGTGTGGGGTGCGTTACTCTGTTCTATCGTCACTACAATGGATTCCCCAAACTCGCACATTTTTACGTGGTACGCGTTCATCGTCCAGAGCTCATCCATTTGTGATCGATTACTCGGGGAATCGTACTACGCATTACAGAGAGAATTCGTTTTTCAGCCGTACGCTACGTCTGTGGAACAAGTTGCCTGCAGACGTGTTTCCTGTCTGTTATAACGTTGGAAGATTCAAGTCAAATGTTCACAAACACTGCTCCCTCTTTCCCTCTCCTCACAACCTACTTTCCTAGTTCTGGTACAATGCACTGCTTATGTAGGGGTCATCCCCTGAGTATTGGTCCAAGTTAAAAAAAAAAAATTCAAATCGTTTAAGAACTGAGAGAAAATGATTTTGATTGACGCAAAAAATTTTACGAAAAGAGATAACTGGACCTTTTTCTCAAAAATTCTCGAGGCCAGGCAACGAATGTCAATGGTGAAACTTGCTAGCTCATCCATCGTACTCTGCACATACATGGTTTCAACAGGGTGATTGCACATACAGAAAGAACTTCGACGAATTTGGTTCGGGAAAATTTCCCCCAAAAACTCATCAGTCACTTTGGGCACATTCCATGGCTACCAAGGTCGCCAGATCTAACTGGCACGGTTTTTTTTTTGTGGGGCTATTTCAAAGAGAGGGTTTATAATGGCAATCCCTAATCTCTAGTAGGTTTAAAGGAAAATATTTGTCGAGACATCAGCTCAATTGAACCAAGTTTACTACAGCGTGTTGCACAGGACACAAGGCTCCGTTAGAACAGAGTGTTCAACGCGACGGAACACATCTAAATACTTTTAAAAATAATATTTGTGTCAATTATTACTTTTTTATTTGTGTTTGAAAATATAAATCTGCTACCAGTCGTAAAGTAGTTCTCGGCTGAAGAACAGGTTTTGCGTCATCGTAATTATTTCTTAAGTGCTGTCAAGCTTTGTTGTTCGGTCTTCGAGAGTTTTGGGTCTAACTTAACCAGTTTGCCTCAGCTTACTGTATTGATTTTCAGTTTTTCTAAAGGTATTTCGTTGTTAACCTATGTGAAGGTATAGGTCGTCATAGTTAATTACAGCGACGCTACAATTGTACTGTTATTACCATCTTGGGCATATGGTATCCGTCACCCCGCCCATGTTGTGCATCCTATACTTTGCAAACTTACTTTGCAACTGTATAGTTAAATAAGTAAATAAATCTGCTACCAGACACGCTGTACAACAAATAATTTTTGAGAGAAATCAACAATACAAATTTTTAAAAATAAAACTTAAAGCAACAATACATTTTTTCCGAAAAATTTCTACTAAAGGTATTTAAAAATTAACTTTATTTTAACATTTTTTCCGAAGCATATATATATTTTTTTTCTTTTTCAATGGCCACTCAGAAAAAAGAAAATCTAAAAACTTTCCTTTCTTTTATTTGGAAAATATTTGCAAAAAAAAAAAAAGAAAGAAGTAGTAAAACAAATTAATACAAATAGTCTGCTGACTGGCCCTTGTGGTTCGCTCTTGTAAATTCTTTTTAAGTATGAGAAATCGAAATAAAGGAATCTCCAACTTTTGCTTTTTATTTTGTTTCTTTAAAGTTTTTTAAGAGTTAAATCTTTTGTAAGTTTTTTTCTATTAAACACCATTGATGGTATCTGTTTTAAGTTTCATCCATTTTTTATTTCCTGGAGGAAATTGTTGTTGAGTTTTTGGAATCACTTGCTTTTTGGTCTTAATACTATTTAAGTCGTTGCTGAAGTGTTATAAATTATTTATTGATATTTTTTCATTTACACAACTTTCTTAGCACTTTTTGTGAGAAACAGCTAAAAGAATTTCTCAACTTTCTTCTGAAGCCAAATAGAAAACATTTTTTTTTTTGTTATGAAATAGAAAAAGTTTTTAATAGTTTCTTACTTTTCTTGCATTTTTTGTTTGGTTTGAAAAAAAAAAACACTCTTCACATGTTTAATAAACCAGCTTATATTAATTTAGTATCCATAATTGCATGTTTGAAGGAATTGATAAGTACAAAACCCGAAAACTTGTTTCTTGTTTTACAAAAGTCTTTGAATGTCAGCACAACTTGTGAAGTAAATGAAGTGAACATATCGCTCCTTTATTGCAACATAGTCATAACTCAAAAAAGCTTGTTTCGAGAAAAACACATTTCAAATTTTTAGTTTTCATACAAGTCCTAAAAAAAATTTTAGAAAATATCTTATAAAGGAAACAGTTTAAAAGCAATTTGAATACATTTTTGGCACAATATAAATGGTAGTACTGTTAACAATTCTGCATTGTTAACTCGAAAAGTCTATTTTTTGAGATATGCCTATGTTGCAATAAAGGAGCGATATGTATAATTATCAATTGATTCATAACACTCATCTGCGCTTGGTTTACCATATTATATTATGCATAACCTTCAAGACTTACAGCCTGTTCGACGATATCGAATGAAAATGTAAGCGAAAGAAAACTAGTCACTCACATTCGAATAAATTTGGATTCGTCTATATCACTATTGTTCGTTCGCATCAACTTTGTATTTTAATTGAATTTTGACACATCGTTCGCATAGAATAAAGTTAGAAAAAACCCAAATCAATTTTCTTTCGCCCTGAACGCGAATGAACTTATTCTTTCGACATCGACGAACTGGCTGTTAATCTACACACTGTACATATTTCCCTAATGTATATCAACCTAGAGATATGAAATTATTAAGTGTACAACTTCGCTTCCGCCGTTTTGCAATAGATGGCTCTAGTCGTAAGTGGTTGTCGAAATAAATAGATCTTAGATGTCATACAATAAGCTAAGGTATTCGTAAATATAACTCCATCGAAATATTCGTCGATTTGTGTCTTCATCATAAAGTTATTCGTGATTAAACATGTCAGCTTATGAGCCAAATTTTCGGCATTATTAATGAAAGCACTCTTCAAGAACGATGATTTTGACGTCAAAGACCAGCATGGCGGTGGAAGAAAGAACGTTTTCGAAGATGCAGAATTAGGGGCATTATTTAATCAAGACTCGTGAGTCAAACGCAACAAGAAGTGGCCGGTTTATTGGGAGTGACACAAAAAGATATTTCAAAATGCCTGAAAGTCATGGGAATGATGTAAAAACAAGGAAATTGGTTGCCGCATTAGCTGGAGTCGAGAAATATTGAACGGCGTTTTTTTTTCACTTGTGCAAAGCTGCTTGTAAGGCAATGGAAGGGATTTATGCATTGCATTGTAACTGGGGACGTAAAATGGATTCATTACGACAATCCCAAGCGCAAAAAATGTCATGGTCTGATAAGACCATCGTGAGTTCGTATGTTCGATTTTCGCATTTTTTTGTGTTCTGTTGGCACACATGTCTGTTAAATATGTTCGCAATTTCAGCCATTTTGGATTGTCAGTTTGTTTTTGACAGTTGTGTTTTGATGTGCTCTTCGATTTTTTACTAAATTTTGAGGAAAAACAACGTAGCATGGACATCGATCAGGAGCTGTTGAACATCGTCAACGGCAATCAAGATTTCCTCAAAAAGGACATAACTGGTGTATGGCTATGACATTGAAACCAAATCCCAATCATCCCAATGGAAGCGTCCAGAACAGCCAAGACCGAAAAAAGCACGTCAAGTTTGAGCAAATGTGAAGGTTTTGCTCACTGTTTTCTTCGACGGCAATGGCCTGGTGCATCACGAATTCTTGCTACAAGATCATACGGTTAATAAGGAGTGCAACCTTGAAGTTATGCGCCATTTGCGCGAAGCAAACGAACAGAAAAGGAAAAAGAAAGGAAACGCAAAAAATTGTGGAAAAACAATCATGAATTTTGCACCATGATAACGCACCAGCTCACACATCGATGCTTGAGCGTAAGTTTTTGGCCAAAAACAAAACCGTTATCATGTCCCAACTACCGTATTCACTGGACATGACCCCCGCTGGCTTTTTCATCTTCCAAGAAAATTTTGGATTTTTCTGCAAAAATTTCTGGCAAAACAGCTCTACATATTTTTTAATTGACATAAATATTAGTAGCTAATGGAGTAAATAATAATAGACATAAGTGTTATTTCGTTATTGAATCGAATTTTAAGATTGATTCTCGGGTTGTCTCAAATCAGTCTCATTTTCGGCTTGTTTCAAATAAATATTCTGGGTTAAGTATATATAAAACCAGGTATTAAGTGCACCTCACTTGATTTAAGAAAATCCGTTTTTTGACATTGATTTAAGTACGAATGGATTGAATTTTCCTTGTAGGAACAAAATCGAAGCACGCGCTTTTCAGTTTATGGCTTACATACAAAAATTACATGTTTGGATCAGTACTCAGGGGATAACTCGTACATATGCAGTACATTGAACAAGGAAAGAGAGAGTAGTGTTTGTGAACATTTGACTTAACCTTTTCAACGTTATAACTGACAGGAAACGCGTCTGCAGGCAACTTATTCCACAGACGAAGCGTACGGCTGAAAAACGAATTCTCTCTGTAATGCGTAGTACGATTCATCGATCAAGAAACCACAAATGGATGAACTCTGGACGATGAACGCTTGCTGCGTTAAAAAGTGGCGCGTTTCGGGAACAAAATACCTAATATCGTCAGAGCAAAATCCATTGTGGTAACGATAGAACAGTGTAACGCGCCCTACACTGCGTCGATGCTCCAGCGAGTCAATAGAGTTGGATACCCTACAGTAACCGATAAGTTTCTTCGCCCTCTCCCCAAGCAACCCCAAAATAAGCTTTGAGGCACCGGCCCAAACATGAGAGTTGTATTCCATTTTCGGTCGGTTGTAGGTGGTACAAATAGTAAGGAGATCGTATGGAGTAAAGTACATCTTACTCCGTTTCAAAAACCCGAGGCACTTGAATGCTTCTTTAAAAACATGAAAAATGTGTTCTGTCCAGCGAACGTCACACTGTATCTTTATTCCAAGAACATCAAGAGCGGCCGGTCCCTCAATATCTATACCATCCATGAGTACAGAAGAAGCAGCACTTGCGGTTCTTTGTTTGTGTGTTAATAAACAACATTGGATCTTACGAGCGTTGAAGGCGACTCTGTTTTTACGATCCAGTTCGGAGATTAATGGAAGGCCACTATTCAGTGAATCATTCATACTTAGCCTCTTAGCAGCGACCTCTGATTGCCTGGGTCTATAACTAAAAGAGTACGAGTGGCAAATGCTGCTGTCATCCGCGAAAGAGTGGAAGTTTGATAGAGAAGGTCGTTGCAAAAAATAAGAAATAGGATAGGAGAAGGAAGGGAACCGTGCGGTACCCCTGAATTAATCTTAAACTTGTTTGATGATACACCGTCTATAACAACTCGTATAGTGCGGTCTTTGAGAAAGCTCGATATAAACTGAGAAAAGTCATCACCGACACCAAAAGCTGTAAGTTTTGCCAGTTGTGCATCATGCCACACTCTATCAAACGCTTGGAAAATATCCAGAGCCAGCACTTTACTTTCATCGAAATGATGGATTGAGTGGCACCATTTCTCTAAGAGATATGCCATAAGATCGCCAGTAGAACGACCCTTACGAAATCCATATTGCCGATCACAAAGTAGTTTGTGCGACTTTGGATACCTCATAAGGTGATGGTTAACCATGCTTTCCATTACTTTGGAAAGCGCAGGGCAAATTGCATTTGGGCGGTAATTTTCAGGGTTATTTGCCTCACCCTTTTTGGATATTGGTGTTACATTAGCAAGTTTCTAGCAGTATGGAAACTCACCAACATGGTAAAATATGCTGAAGAGCTGTTCTAACGGACGTGCAAGCATAGAAGAACACTGCTTCAAGACCAGTGCTGCAATGCCATCAGGTCCAGGAGTCTTATTTATGTCGAGGTCGGCTAAAATCCTTTTAACTGCTCAAGCCCAGAAAAATATCTTTAGCATAGTTACAGCTACTCTTTCGACCTCGGAAAGTGGTTTAATACTTTCCGGCAAGTAGGAATAGCTTGCAAAAATTTCAGCCAACAGGTTAGCTTTGTCAATCTGGTCGCTAAGTGCTTGGTCATTCTTTAAGAGCGTTGGAATTGATGAACTAGTACTGTTCTTTACTCTCCTAATAAAAGACGAAAAGGTCTTATTGCTCCGAGAAGCTGTAAGGACCTTGGCACGAAGACAATGTTCATGAAGAAACTTTTCACACCTAAGTACCCTGACACACGAAGATCTTGCCTTTATGCGTAGCAAATCAGTGTCTGGGTTTTTGTTTAAACGCCAGTTACTGAATGTTTCCTCTCAGGATCTGACTAAACCAAGTCTGATTCAACCAAGATTTCAACCTGCCAAGCCAAGTTTCCAATTAAAATAGTCGTAAATTGGTTGAGTTCAGCCCGACGAGCCTTTTCGGAAATAAATTTTTACCGTTTCGTAACTGGTTTGTGGTTGGAAGATGGAAAAGAAATTAACTTTTTAACTGAGTTATAAAAATAATGTTTCTGAAATTAAATTTTACTCAAAATCTTTCTTTTAATATAAAAAAAATTGCTCATTAATTTTAAAAATAAATTTAAATAAAAATTTTACAACAAATTACCTTTTCTCACATAAAACGAGAAACCTGAACAGCAAAACTTGCAAACTTTCCAAAGTTCTTCTTAACATACTATAGACATATATTTCAATTAACTGATTAACAATAACAAATTAACCGCATTTTCTTTTTTATAGGAAAAAACTGCTTTCGCAAACTTTTTTTTAAAGCAACCTTAAACATTTGCATTCAAAGAACAAAAAACATAAAACTTTGTGGAAACTTAATTGTTTGTAACACAGTTTATGCCAAACTTTAAAATAAACAACAACAAATTAAGGCTTTAATAGAAAACGACAACCAAAGTTCTTACTTTTCCTGCTTTGGCTGCTTATGAAAAAAAGGAGAAAAATTACAGAGAAACAAAAAGCAGCCAAAGTCTTTTAAACGAGAAATTTTACTGCCTTTTTTATTTTCTATAAGAATATTTTTCTTTTAAATGGGAAAAGTTTTGCAACATTACAACACAATTGTTTGTAACTTGCCGAGTTGTTTAGTATTTGACAACAACAACGACAACAACAGGAAAAAAGGAAGAGAAAATAAGTTTGCAATCAGATAGAAAATAATCTTTGTTGTTTTAATGTAGACCATTTGTATTAATTAGACAACAAATATAAAGTTAAAATTCAGCAAAAGCAGAAGAATAAAAGAAAACAAGAAACAAACTTGTGAAATTTTAAATTAAAAATCTTAAACTTCAGTGGATATTTTTCAATTGAGGCATTAAAATATTTTTTTTTTTAAATTCAGTAATTTGCCAAAAAAAAAGTAAAATAAAAATCATTATTACTACTTAAACCAAGAGCTCAAAAATGTGCATGGAGACATGTATTATATACCCTGGTAGTCGACTACAATTAAAATCAACTAATAGTTCACTTTTTTGGTCTAACAACAAGCTAGCTACACCGTAATGTAGAATTTTCGTAAATGAAAGTTTATTTATTATTCTACGAATTTAATTAACTTCTTTTGGTTTATTTTAATGCGTAGTGTTGCTTTTGTTTTTTCATTAGCCAATCGTTTGACATACTTACTTCACTTGCTTGCAGAAGTTGAAAGACAATCAGCCTTATTCAAAAAAAAAAAAAATTAAACTTTTGGTTTCATGTACATATTTGTTACCAAATGAGTAAAGCTTAACAAACTGTTATTAAAAATTTGTATTCAGAAAACACATATTAACTGATATGTGATTTAAGCAATTTTGAAATTTTAAACTGGTAACAGTATAAATAAAAGTGCCTATTAAGTTCCAAAAAATTGTGGCTTATGTTCTAATGATGCAAAAAATATGTATTTTATTAATCGGTAACCGAATTTTCGAATAGTTTTTAGTTGTAAAACAATAGAAAAAACTTTTGCATACAATAAACATTTCTTTGCTTTTATCTTTTAGTGCAAAATTTTAATGAATAAAGTTAAAAAATTTATTAATAAAACCAAATTGAGTAGATTTTCGAAGGCGAATGAGAGGTACTTTTTTCATTACGAATAAAATGGACTCGAATAATATTATTATTACTTTTTTGTACATCACTTTTATGTGGGTTAATTTTTCTCATTAAAAAATACAAATTTATTAAAATTGAAATATGAATGGAAGAACTACATACATACAAATTCATATGTATTTGCACACATTTTTTCAATATCAAATACAATTTTTATTTCAAACATTTTTTTCATATATATATATATATATATATATATACATAAATACATGCATATGAAATACATATCTACACAGCATGCATGTTCTCACTTTTATATGACCAAATAGGGTTTTGTCCTCAATAATTATATTGAGGGCAAAAACCAATAAGAGTAATTATGACAAAAAGTAGGTTTAAAGATGAGCAGAAGGTTTATTAAAATTTCAGCATTTAACAAAGAATTATTATCAGTTTATTAAACAAATGTTGGTTTTTGAATAATGCTTTAGGGAATTTTGCTTAATAACGATAAGTAAACGTTTAGTAAGTTTTTTTTGAATAAGGCTGAATGTCTTTAAATACACGACGGCTTCAAGCTGGTAGCAGTAATTTTAACTTCTCCTGATTTTCTTAGTGATGATAGAATTTATTTAAAAAAATGTTTCTGTGCCTCTGTAATAGAGTAAAATGACAATGAGTGGTATTATCATGAATCAGTTACACTGCTTTACAAATTTCAAATTTGGAAAATTACCAAGAACGCCACATGCCTAGATAAGTTAATTGGGACCTCCTGAGCGCTAGAAACGCTATAATTTTTTTTTCTAAATACCGTTTTTTAGATAACGGTACTTCTGTGTTTTATCCAGACTTATTATGAAAATGATTATCAGTTTTCGAAGAAAATCATCTTCAGTGATGAGGCACATTTTCACCTCAGTGGATTCGTCAATAAACAGAATTGCCGCATTTGTGCGAATGAGAATCCAAGAGTGACTGTCGAAAAACCAATGCACCCACAAAGAGTGACTGTTTGGTGCGGTTTATGTGCTGGCGGCATCATCGGGCCGTATTTTTTCCAAAATGAGGCCGGTCAGGCAGTTACTGTGAATGGTGTTCGCTATCGTGAGATGATAACGAACTTTTTGTGGCCCGAATTGGAAGATATGGTTGTAGACGCTATGTGGTTTCAGCAGGACGGTGCCACTTGCCACACAGCTATGGCCGTGTTATCTCACGTAATGGCGATGTCAATTGGCCGCCAAGATCATGTGATTTGACACCGTTGGACTTTTTTCTTTGGGGTTATTTGAAAGAAAAGGTGTACGTCGATAAGCCAGCAACAATTCAACAGCTAAAGGATGAGATAATTCGGCACATTAACGGCATAGAACCTCCATTATGACTCAGGGTCATCGAAAATTTGGACCATCGGATTTTGTTCCATACATAATTGAGTAATACCAATATATCATAATAAAATAAAATTACAATAGTTTCCTAAATAGTTTGTCTTTTATTCAAAATCAACATCGGCCCTTTAAATTTAACCACCCTTTAGATCGATCGTGATAAATGGCATATCATTTTAAAGGACAGAAATGCCATATCCGTCCATATAATACGAATTTCTATCGGACAAGAAATGGCTGAATTATGGCAAATCAAAATCAAAATTTGCCTATTGTTTACGTTTGTTTCAAAATTTTTCACTTTTTCTGGAATGTTTTATTCTTTTACCAAACAGTTTATTTAATTGCCAACATTTTAAGCCTAATTTGAAAATAAGAAACGAATGAAAAATAAAGTTTTTATTAAGGATTTTGTGGAACGATAATATTTTAATTTTCATTGCTCACACACTATATTCGGTGTAAATTTAAAAAATTTAGATAAAAATTACCCAGAGGAATGGCGTCTTTTTTGGATGGAGGCAAGAATAGTTTGAAGACAGTCTTACTTCATTAAGGGAATACGAAACCATCAATTCCAATCGAATATGGAAAATACATAAAGGAAACATATGAAGCAGTGAAAGAACTTCCCGATTTCATACATAATGACCAACATCATTGGAAAGTTAGCCATGCTATCTGGATTGCAAGCAGGCAATGCGAAATTTCCCTGTTTTCTATGCCTATGGGACAGGTGTGACTGTCAGAATCATTACACACGAAAAGTTTAACACGAGCAAAGTGGAAATACGCACGGAGAGTACAATATCAAAAATGATCCCCTTATTCCTCAGGAGAAGAGGATACTTTCTCCAATACATATTAAGCTTGGGTTATTTACAAATATTGTGTAAATTTTGCCAAAAGACAGTCTTGCCATGAATTACCTTAAACAAGAATTTCCGAGAGAAACAGCGAGCAAATTTAAGGCTGGTATATTTGATGGACTTTAAATTCGGGCTCTGTACGGTGACCAAACATTTAGTGAGTGTTTAGGTCCAGCTCATTTGGAGGCATGGGAAGCATTCCGGGACAACGTTCCCAACTTCTTGGTCCTGATTACACTGAGAAGATCGATACATTACTCTAAAAATTCAGTAAGCGGTGAGAGAAAGCATGTGTATCAAAAAAGCCGTTATCATTGGAAATTTGTTCTTTTTAAATTTTAAGTTCAAATATAACACCTAAATTCCCGTATTTTAAATTGTCCGTATTTTCTATATATGTACGTTCATTAATTTAATTCATATAGAACCAAATTGCACCGTAATAGGTAGTAAGCTTTGTACATGTGTTTATTTTTCTTACTCTCTTTTTTTTACCGTTGTTCGTATTTTTTATATACATACATATGTTCATTATTAATTTCGTATGAAATCAAAGTGCACCGGAATAGGTAGCAGTATGTGTACACGCGTTTTTTGTTTGTTTTTTTTTTTTTGTTTGTTTCTTCTTTCACCGTTGTCCGCGTTTTGCTTTACATGCACAATATTAATTTCTTCTGAATGTACTTCATTACCTTGTAGCGTGGAAGGTGTTGGACTAAATATTGTTAGTCTGAGCAGTGTCGAAGGTATATACACTGGGCACTGATCAGTTTTAAATAATTTAATTCCAACATTTTAAATGCTGCAATAGAGTTTGTTTTAGTCTTTCGTGTTGTTATTGTTCAAGTTAAACCTCCACGAACACTGCTCCCTCTTTCCTACCTCATCATAACCTATTTTCCTAGTTCCAGTACAATGCACTGCATATGTAGAGGTCATCCCCTGAGTACTGGTCCAAGATAAAAAAAAGCTGGTAAGACGAACAAATGATGGCGGGCTATTGTTGGTTCCTCATTCGCAAAGATCCATCTGAAACGAAACGCAAAAGTTCAAATCGCTCGTCACTTTAATTAAAATTTTTAAAATTTACACCGAATATAGTGTGTGAGCAGTGGTAATGAAAATATTGTCGTTTCAGAAAATCCTTAATAAAACCTACATTTTTCGGTTTTTTTTTTTTTTTTTTTGTTTTTAATTACGCTTAAAATGTTAATAATTAAGTAAACTATTCAGTAAAAGAATAAAACGTAGAAAAAAAACAAAAGAAAAATTTTGGAACAAACATAAAAAATTTGAAATTTTGGATTTTGAGGTGGCATAACTGAGCCATTTCCTGTGAGATGGAAATTCGCATTATATCGACGGAAAAGGTATTCAATTACCTTTCTAACGATGCGCTTTTATCTCGTTAGGCTCCACAATGGTTTGAGTGAGACCATACACCGAAAAACATAAAAGTACCGTTATCTAAAAAAACGGTACTTAGAAAAAAGTCCAGCATTTTTCGTGTTCAAGAGGTCTGGATTAACTTATCTAGGAATTTGGCGTTCTTAGTATTTGTTGGCTGTAAACCAGTGTTATTAACTACTAAGATGTATTTCAAAGTTACTTACATAACTGACATTCAACTGAGATATATGTACATACGTACTTTTGTTCTATTTACGTACATATGTACGTAATATATTTTTCAAACAGCTCTAATTGCGAGTCATAAATATTTTTTATTATACATTTAGAATATATATTACAAAAGTATGTTTTTTATCTTTGAGCAATGCAAATGAAATCACTTTAATTTTTATTAAAATTTTACCTATTTTATGTCTTATTTGTAAAGAATATTTTATGTTTATTAAGCTCCTATTTGACAAATTTTGTATGAAGTTTTTTATGAACAAATGATTAATGTTTTTTTTAAGTTGTATGAAAATTAGATTTAATAATTTTGATATAAATGAATTTTTTTAATTTTTTTATATTTCTTACAAATAAAAGCCGTATACATTTAAGATATATTATAATTAAAACAATATATATATAAAACATAAGTTTTTATTTGGAAAATATATAATTGAACGAAGTCGCTCGTTATAGATGAAAAAAAAACTAGGAATTTTTTTGTAAATAGTTAACATATAGCTGGCTAGGAAGACGTTAGATAATAGTTAGTTATTTAACTAACTGGAAAAAACCAACTTGAAATCCACTGATGAACGTTTAACTTCTGAGTAGCTATATATAAGTCCGTTAAAAGTTGACTTTTAGAAAACTAGCTTTAAATTAGTTGAAAAGTAATGCAGAGTCGGACAATTGACTACCTCCTAGGACATCGCCAAGCTAAAATAGTCAGTTATCTCTATTGAAAGTGTCACCCACCATCAGCTGCAAAAAAATTAGTCTGAAGTTAATTTTAAGCTAACTGAGTTGCCGCCAGAGTATATACATATGTACAATATGAAATAGTTTTGCACGCAAAGAAAAAGCAATTTGGAATATTGTTGTCGCAGCATTAGTATTAACTTCGTCATTATTTGTGTTGTTACCATTAGCAGTACATTATTGCTTTTAATATAGTTTAATCCTCTATGAATATATCAGTATTGAAGTTGCCACATTTCTATAATTACACTTCTATCATTTTAAAATAGGGTTGAATACATTATAATGTTTAATAAATAATTCGAACATAACAATAGCTTTTGTTATATGCAATAATAGAACGGGTTTTAAAGTAGGCATGGCTAATTTATGTATGAGCAACACATGTGCGTTAAACTAACTATTGTTGTTAAGCAAATGTATACATATTTTATTTTGAAGCAAGTAGTTTATTTGTATGTGTTTTTTTTTAATATTGTTAAGTTTTTGACTCTAAAAATGCTTTTGCGTATTCTTCAATTGTAAATTAAATAATGATTCACACACTTGTTCGTTATACAGTACTTAAATAATTCACAACTTTATTTACACTTAGTACTAGTGTCCACTAAAACACTGGATTTGCGTACTTTCTGACTTATGGCTGTCTTGCACAATGTTCAAAAATAAACTGACTCGTTGCTGCCTGCTATTTATACGTCTTTATCAGTTTCTATAATCAACATGAATTTTTTAGTCTTTCATAATGTACAAATATATTTCTTTCGCATATACACATTCACACACATGCTTGCGAAGAATAAGGAAGTCACAACAACAAGCAATAATAAAACGAATACCAAGAATACAAGAAAAACAACATCATTCACAATTGATCTTTTTTATTTTTTTTTTTATATTTTTTTTTTAAGCTTTTATTTATTTATTGAATCTTCACAATGTGAACTAAAAATAAGTATTCAAATCTTAATACTAAATACAATAAATTAACTAAGTCTAGCCAATGCTAGGAAAAAGTTTTATTATGCGCATATTATATCGGTAAAATCACCTACTTAACGCTCTGATGGTGGCAACGGTATCCCTTCTTCTCAATCGAGTGTGACCACTAAAATTAAGTATGTTTCGTGCAAGAGGGTTTGGGTGAAGTTCCAATTTGCTGATATACCTTGTCGCATGCTTTGAAAACTCATCTTTTACCAGTGGAACACACAGATCCTTGTGAATTCGGGAGTTTTTTACGTACCATGGAGCTGCAGTAATTGTTCGAAGAATTTTGTTTTGTCGCCTTTGAATTTTTTCAATGTTTGACGCTGAGGCGGTGCCCCATAATTTAATTCCGTAGCGCCATATAGGCTTTAATATTGCGTTGTATAACAAAAGTTTGCAATCTAATTTCAATGTAGAGATTATGCCCATAAGCCAATTTAATTGCGCTGCTTTTAATTTTAGCTGAGTGACTTTCGCGTCAATGTGAGGCTTCCACGTTAACCTACGGTCGAGATGAATACCAAGGTACTTGACTTCACTTTGCTGCGGAATAGGTAAATTGTTAATTTGGATAGCTGAACATGTTTGTCTACGCAGTGTGAATGTAACGTGAGTACACTTTTGTTCATTAACTTTAATTTTCCAAAGTTTTAACCACATCTCTAATATTGAAATATACTCCTGCAAATTTCGTGAAGCTACTTGATGGTTTTCATGTACGCTGCAGAATGCTGTGTCATCTGCAAAAGTTGAGGTGTGAATACTAGATCTGGTTGGCATGTCAGAAGTGTAAATTAAATATAAAGTGGGTCCCAGAATGCTACCTTGGGGAACTCCTGCCTCGATTGGCTGAGTTGGGCTTATAAAGTCGCCTTCTCTGATAACAAACTTCCGGCCGCATAAATAGCTTTCCAGAAGCTTGTGAGTGTTTGCAAGCAAGTTCAACTTTATTTTGTGCATTAATCCCTCGTGCCACACTTTATCAAAAGCTTTGGAAACATCAATGAATAGAGCTGAGCAATACGTTTTGTCCTCAAAAATCTTTCTTATAACATTAACTAGTCTATGCGTTTGTTCTATGGTGCTGTGTTTAGCCCGAAAACCAAATTGATGATCCGGGATGCATCCTACATCATTCAATATTGGAGTCAACTTCGCCATTAACAATTTTTCGAAAAGTTTTGAAATTGTTGGCAGTAGACTTATTGGTCTATATGACTCTACTTTAGTTGGATCCTTCCCTGACTTGGGTATCATAGTAATCATAGACACCTTCCACTCTGCAGGATAGTATTCTAGGCGCAAAATAGCGTTAAAAATGAAAAGAAGAATTCTTCTAGCAACACGAGGTAACTGTACAAGCATTTTGCCAGTAATTTTGTCAAAACCTGGAGCTTTTTTTGAGTTTACTTTATTTATAACGTTTTGGACAGCTTGAAAACTAAGTCTCAAAGGCACAGGCGGTCTAACAGCATATGGCGGAAATTCAGCAACATCATGCACTGTATCATTTGCAGTAAAAACTTTTTTCAAATGATTAACATACACCATCCCTTTTTCACAATTGATTTACTTGGAATTTTACGTACTTTAAATCTTGTATGTTTCTTTGTTTGTGTATTATGTTTTTAGCTTTATTTAGTTTGTATGAGTGTGCTGTATATTTCTAATAAGCTGATCAACATATATACATAAATATATACATATATGCAGTGAATTGCACAAGAAGTTAGAGAGAGAGTTTAAAACTAAATTCGTAGATTCGTCTGTAGAGCAAATTGCCTGCAGACGTTTTTCCTGTCACAAAACCATAGATAGTCCTAATCAAACGTCCACAAAAACTATTCCCTCTTTCGTCCTCCTCGTAACCATTTTGCCTATTTCCGTCACAATGCATTGTTGTGGCAACATTGTTATTTACTCTGTCATAATTTGTATTTTGCCACTAGTAGAATATTATCAGGTTAATTACGGTTGATTCCGATACAAATATATCGGTATTGAAGTTTCCACATTTCTATTGTTACATTTCTATAATATTGAAGTATGGTTAGAAGTAATAATTATGTTTCGAAAAATAATGTGGAGACAACAATAGCTTTTGTAATAAACTGGTTTTACGTAATGTATGTATCTACAGTACATCCTCGTTAAACTAACTATGGTTGTTAACTACATTTTTATTTTTTAAGCATTCAGTTTATTTGTGTGTGTGTGTGTTTTATCAATATTAATCACCCGTAATACTAAATTCGCTCGTAAATAAATTTTCACTCGATATTGTTTCACTTTTCACTAAATGGTAATCGTGAATAATTCCCATGAATCACTTTTATATGACGTTTCCCATCATTTCATTTTTGCTGGCGAATTGTATGCAACTAACTAAAATAAAATATTGAATAATAATTAGTTTTAATATCTATTAATAGAGCTCAAAGCGATATATTACTCAACAAAACTCAGAACGTCAGGTCAATTGACAGCAATTTTATTAAGCTAACAATAGATGTAGTGACAGGTTTTTGGAAATGCCTAACAGATAAGCTAAATAATGCTGGTCTTCCAGTTAAAAACGTAAAAAATTGGAAGAAGGTAATCTTTTTTCAAGAACATGGAGTTTGTGGTAGAGCTTTTGAACCCAAATATATTACTCTAAATAATCATTCCTGCTTCGGAGTCTCTTGCTATCACATTCCGATATCCTTCAGCAAAGAACTGCAAAAAACACCTTCAATATTGCCGCAATACCAAATGATTTTAATGAGGACGGCAGCAAGTTTTAAGTATATCTGAAATATACAAAAAGCAGCTTTATTTACGCTGTAATACTGCAAGAATCTAAGAAAAGCAAAATTATTAAAAACGTAGAATTATTAATTAATATTAAACACACGTACAGTGTAATTTCAAGCTCCTCTTGCAATAACATTATTTTTCCGATTTTAAATATATTTTTTATTAGATTTTAAAAATTCCACAAAGTTCATTATTGTGTGAGCACGAGTATATTCAATGAACACTGATAGCGTATTTTATTTTCAATAATTGTTTAAGGATTTTCACGTGAGATTCATGATGGCATTTTTCAGTTCGAGGGGAATTGTAGTTTGGCATGAACAAAAATTCCACTTGTTATTCATGATATGGCTGAATATTAAAAATAATAAAAATTATATAAATATTTATTAATTGAATAAAATGGCCATAAACAGAAACACTTAAAAACCAGAATGTTTGTATATGAACTAATATCGACAAAGGCATATATTTTAATTTGCATGCCTTGTATGTGCATTTTTACAGCTCTATGGGCCAGAGCGAAAACATGTAATGTACTGCTTTGCTTCCGCCGTTTTTTTTTCTGAATATCGAGGCTTATTGTAAAAAAAACTGGTTAAACATATACTCGTATTATTTAAAGTATTGTCTGTTGCTGGCCACTACTTTCTCCCATCTTTCGGGCAGCGTACGTATCCCGCGTTGAAAAAATTGTTCAGCTTTTGAAGCTATCCACGAATCGACCCAATTTGTTACTCCTCCATACGACCAGAAATGCTGTTCAGCCAGGCCGTGCACCATTGCTCGAAACAAGTCATATTCCGAGGTAGCAACGTCTGGAGAATACAGCGAGTGGGGTAAGACTTCCCATTTCAACGTTTGCAGTATGTCTTGACCACTTTCGCAACATAGGGTCGATAATTATCATATATTCATTTTATTATTTTGTCTTTCGAATCTCGGCTCAAACGCATTAATTGTATTCGATAACGATCACCTGTTATCGTAATCAAAACCCAGAGCTGTTCCCATCAAACACTGTGCATGACCTGGGAGCCATGAATACTCAGCTCGACCGTCTTCGCGGAAGCATGACCGAAACCCATTTTTCCTCTCCAGTGACAATACAATGCAGAAATCTCTCCGTCTTTCCTTTGCAAACAGCTGTTCTCAAGCAAACAAACGCCGTCCAATATCTCTGGGCGTCAACTCGTATGGCACTCAATTTTCTTGTTTCTGAAAGTGCATTCACGCACTTTGACTTTATGATGCATACATAAATCCACTAATATTTCGATGGTGTTATATTTACAAAGGTGGGATCAGATTGGTGTAGTGTATTATGCGCTAGTAAAATAAATAATCACAGGCAATCGTTATCGAACGCAACTAATGCGTTTGAGTTGAGTTGTGAAAGTCAAACGGCCGCAATACAATAAGATAATAGAGACATGATGAAGTGATTTTACAGCATGACAATACTCGACCCAATGTTGTGGAATTAGTCAAGACATACTTGAAAACTTTGAAAAGGGAAATCCAATCCCCCCCCCCCCCCCCCCCGCTGTATTCGCCAAACGCAGCTCCCTCGGAATATCTCTTGTTTCGTTTAATGGCGCACGGCAGTAAATAATCGGATCGATTTGGGAATCATTTCAAAAGATAGCCAGATTTTTCAAAGCGGAATTCATACGCTCCTGATAGATGAGAGAAAATTGTAGCCAGCGATGGATAATCCTTTGCATAACCTTGCTTAATGCCAGTTTACACACATCAAGTTTGACTCGTCAAGTCTTGAGTTTTTGGGACAACGGGGAGAAGAGAGCGGAAAAGGATGCAGACTTGAGAGTACCGTCAAGTTTAAAATAGAATGCCAGAAAGTATGAAAAACTTAAGGCAAAAGAACTTAAACTTGACGATACAAAACTTTTGTGAGTGAACATAAATGCAAGTTCAAAAGAAAATTGAAGCAGAATTGATCAAGAAAACCTGATGTGTGTAAATTGGGATTTAGTCTCAATTTTCACGAGGCAGCCTTAGTAGCTCAAGTCTTGAGCTTGTGAATAACTAAGTGAGGAAAGAGTGGAGAGTGTAAAAATGAGTACAGACTTGCTTGTACTTAAAAAGTCGTTTTGTGCTATCATTCGTTATGTCAGAAAATTTAAATTTTCTTTCATTTGTGTTTCTTTTATGTATTGATTGTTGGTGAAAGCAATTTTGGCGCGAAGTTGTGATATTTTAATTCATTTGAAAAACAAAATTATATCAATGAAAACCCATATATGTACATTAATTCATGTCAAATGATTAAAAAAGAAACAAAAATTTTTTAACATATGGCAAAGAAGTGAAATAGAAAATTTGATATACCTTGTTCAACAGCACAACTATTATTAATGCAAAATCGTTGCAGTATATATACCGACTAAAGAAAGATGAAGCGTTTAATAATATTGTGGAAAAACTCAAAAAACAGCCATCAGCATTACTTTGAAAGAAGTGAAAATGTAATGGAAAAATTTGAGAATGCTGTACATGCAAGATTAAGAAAGTGTAAGCAGTAGAAAACGAAAGTTGCTCAAGTAAAATTGCTGTGTCTGAACATAATAGCAAGTTTAAAAGAAAATTTGATAAGACTTGCGCAACTAAAACTGCCTCGTGAAAATTGGGACTTAGAATAAAACCTCGAATTTCGGGAACAAAAACGGTGGAAGCAAAGTTTTACACCTATGTATTTAGCATAATTTCGCATTTATAGTATTTTCCGCTTAAAGGCCAAAAGAAGATGTAACACAAAATTGCTTTAGTTATTTGCAGGTAATTATCGAAGTTCATAAAAATTATAATTATTGTATAAACAATCTAAATCTCTACTAAACTTTATCTAACTTGATCATTTGACACCCAGTAAAACTTCCACTTTCCCAACTTTTTTAAAGAGCATTTGTGTTACAATACTCACACAAAAAAGTTCCCTATGATTTATTTAGCAACATGAATGTTTACATAAAAAATAGGTATCAACTGACAGTAGAGAAACAACAATATATTCCATCATCGGTTCACTAACAAAACTACTCCATTTATTATCCGTTTAGGTAAACAAACACATGTAGTAAAGTTAAAGACATTTTATAATGCCATAGCATTCACTTAAACATATGTACGAGTACATGTGAAAACACTAATTTCTGCTTTGTATCACAGCAAGAAAAATCCAATTAGCCAACGAAACCCGTTGGCCGCACAAACACTGTTTGAACACACATTTGCATGGACGTGTGGACACTAAAGAGTGATTTATATGGGGAGGTATCCTAATATTCAAATGCGAAACATAAGCAATAGGACAACAATAAAGATTAACCTAAGGTCTAAAAAAATCAGGAGAAAAGTTTATCGCTGAGGCACATTTTTTGAGTTGTGGCCGCTTTCAGACTAAAGAAAACATTGTATAATGTGTAATACTTTGCAACATATACTCATAGCTCCCCATCTAACTACAAGTATAACGAGTTGTTTTTAATAGTAGCAATTGTATCTATTGCATCTGGATGGCTACGGTCTTGACTAAATTTTATTTTTTTCGATTATTAATTATAGTCTTTATTCAGTTTTTCAGAATTTTTTAATACACTGATGATATCAAAAGGTTTTTCAGCTGCATTAATCCACTAAAAATCGAATTTGAATAGGCTCCCAGTGCAGGTGTTTACAATTTTAATGGATCTGCAAAGAAATGTAAGTTCTAATCCTCATACATATGTTACCCAATGTGCGAGCCATTGATATGCTTGTATAAATAGCATGAAACTAAAAATATAATATACATACAAACAAGCCTACATGATCTAAAAAACGCAAAATTCTAAGTAAATCAACCACCAGTGATTTTATTGTTATTGCTGCATTCTTATTGTTGGTTGTTGTTGCGTTCTTATTATTTCGCAATCATGTGTGTGTGTGTGTGTGTAGAATTATATTTGTATATTTAGATCTGGAATTATTAATAACTACAAACCTCGAAAACAATATAAAAGGTAATAAAGAAGAATAAATAGCAGGGCAATGTTGGGCAGAGGCAGAGTTTAATTGTAAACATTGTGCCAGACAGTCATAAGTCAGAAAACTAAGCCAGTCTAGTGTTTTACTGCATAGTAGTATTAAGTGTTAAAAAGGTTGTGAAGTATTTGAGTAGTGTCTAACGTATTAGCGTCTGTATCGGTATTTCAATTGCAACTGAAGAATACGCAAAAGCGTTTTTAAAGCCATAACGCAGCAATATAATGTTCAAAAGTTTTTTTTAAGAAATCATCAATCACACGTGGCAGGAAGTTTTACTTGATACCACTTTATCAACATGACTGCAAATATTACTGGTGGGATTACGTGCATAAACATCTCGGTTAACGATTTCGCCGTTTCCTTGCACCACCCTGGGGAACAGGTTTTACTTCGGCGTAGACCAAACCAGAGCACTTTGTTTTTCGGGGTATAGAGGGGAAGGAGTTCCTCTTTTGTTGTAGCAAATAAAACTTTATGAAGCCGCATGTCTTATGTAGTGTTGGCGTTTCCAAACCCTTACCAAGTAAATAAAAAAAGGGTATCAGCATGCCTCTGGGTGAAAAAATAAATAAATAAATAAAGCAGTTCTGTTTATGAAAGGGGGTTACTTAAATACAGAAAATGTTAATTTTCGACATCGGTGATTATATACCCGAGATAAAGCCTAAACTGATTTTTTCATGAAACAATTTTTGTTTTATGCTCAAAAGCAGTTCCGGTAATAAAAGGAGATTACTAAAGTACAGAAAATAAAAAATTCCAATATCAGTCCATATACCCGAGGTATAGCTTAAACCGGTTTTTGCTAGAAAATTTCCAGGAAATATTACTTTTTTGACAAGACAAAAAAAAATTTTCCCGATATCAGTCCATATATATTCCAGCATATTTAGTTAAAATTTGTAATATGTACGTGGCAATTGTGAAGGGTATTTTAGATTCGGCCCAGCCGAATGTACTACACTTTTACATGTTGTAAACAACAATACGAACATTAGTTATTTAATTTTTAAGTTTTTTTTTAATGAATTGTGTATTTGTTTTTTTTTTTTTTTTCTTGTTGATTATACTCATTGACTAATCGAATAATTCTTTAGATAAAATCGATTGCTCGAACGAGCACATTCGAACAAATTATAATTGACTACTCTAGCCGTAACTAAATATTATAATCACGTTAAAAATTCTTTTACGAAAGGAATTAACTTTTTTCCATCTCAACTTCGTACTTCTCTTCAGCTTACTTACTTATTTGTCAACACAACCTTGTGCAAACACCAACACACAATAACGTTAAGTACTTAAATTACAAGCTACAGCATTTCGCTAGATGTTGTTCACTGTTGTCTTTTTTACTCAATATCGCTTTAGTTTCTTTTTGCTCAATTTTATATAAAAGTCAATTCTATTCGCAGTATTAACATGGCTTTTAATGCACACACTCGTCAGCCATCATACTTGTACAGTATGAGTTGGCTCCTGCACAAATAGGAATTGCAAGGATTTATGTTTGGGCAACAACGCAGTGGTACGGCAGTTAATTTAGTGTTAAAATATGTATGGGATATCTCCGTTCCACGTTCCCCTCATTATAGTTTTAAGTGCAGGTTTCTCTAAAAAAGGCCCAATACTTTTTCAATGAGTGCATTTCAATGAGTATGTAGGAGTACGAGTATGTGTTTGCGGAATGTTTAAAAGGATTTTGGAAATGTTGTTAGCATCCGCTAATTTGTTGTTTCTAATTGCCAGCCAATGTTGTTTATACAAAAGTCATTTATCAGCTTTTGGCAAATGCGTGGTTGGTACTTGAAAATGTGTTGCATACACTTTATGAAAATCGTTTCTTTTTTTTTTTTTTTTTTGTTCTTTTTTTGGTGTTTGAACAAGTGATAAAATTTTATCGCTAAATGGAGAAATTTCAAACAATTGCTATTAAAATAGTTAACACTTCCTAGAGAATTTTGTATAATAACAGAAACTGTTAAAATAATATGTTTAACTTTAAAGCATATAAAATTGATTGGCTTTATAATAAAAATTATTTTATTTTTTTATAAAACCAGGGGAAAAAACCAACTCATACTTTACTCGTGTATTATATACTTTATTTAATATAAATTTTCTACTGTTAAGCAGTAATTTTTCTTATTAACAATTAACTTTAAACGAAGTAAAGAATTCATACTTTTATGGAACCCACAAACACATTTTTTCATTTATTTTATAAACATACATAAGTGTGTATAAAAAAAACATAATCCGCTTTTAATGGTCAACTCATTATTGTTAATTGATTTCAATTAAATCACGCTCTCGCCCACAAACTCAAACACTTAATAAAAGTTAAAGAACACATTTTGATTTTGGCTTTTTTCTTTTCGTTCCTTTTTTTCCTCTTAAGCGCAAACATCTTTCTTTTTTAAGCATATACTCGTACAGTTTGCTTAATTAAATAAGTTGGGTGGTAAGCTGGTCAGCCAGCGGAAGATTTTAGCGAGTCGAGGCGAATTTTCAGCACTGTATCAGACGAAAATGTTAGTGAATTAGAAAGTTCAAGAAAAGCATTTGAGAAACATTAAACAGATTAAAGAACATTTCTTGTTCATGTATATAAAAACTTTGTTATCTTGCACAGCACTTTAAATACTCAACAGCACTTTGAATGCAAATAGTTGAAACAGCACTGTTGTGTATAGCATTTTGAATACAAAAATATATAAAACATGACGAAGAATTGAAGGAAAAAAATTGGTCAAAACGGTTCTCAAGTGTATAAATGAATACACATGTATATTTTATAAAAATCAATTTAGAAATTTATTTACACAATTTAAAACTACAGTTTTAAAGAGCAAGAATTGATCAATACTTTTTGAAAATTATATGAAATAATTTTAACAACATAAAAAAAGTAAACGATAATTAGATATATTAAATTTTTGGTTTGTACATTTGTACAACGGGTTATAGTTCAAGATTTTTCCTTTCTTAAGTTTTTTTCTTAAGAAGGAGTGGGTGCTGATGAGTAGTGTAGCGACTACGAAACAGCTAGTTGTCCCCCAGCTAAAGATTTGATTATTATTTTTCTTGTCTTCTTCAATCAAAATTATTGATCACAGTAGATTTAAAAAATCCTTCTTAAGAAAAAAACTTAAGAAAGGAAAAAACTTGAACTATAACCCGTTGTACAATTGTACAAACCAAAAATATAATTTAAACAAGTAAGAGTGTGGTAAATTTGGCTGGGCCGAATCTAAAATACCCTTCACAGTAGTCACGTATAAAAACGCGGTTTAGGCTATATCTCCGGTATATATGTACCGATATCGGAAATTTCCATTTTCCATATTTATATAACCTTATTTCGTTACCAGAACTGTTTTTAAGCAAAAAAAAGTTGTGTAAGTTCACTTACGCGACATTTTCATGAAAACCGCGGTTTAGGCTATATCTCGGGTATATATGGATCGATATCCGGCATTTTCATTTTCCATATTTATCTAACCTTATTTCGTTACCAGAACTGTTTTTAAGGAAAAAAAGTTGTTTAAGTTCGCTTACGCGACATTTTCATGAAAACCGCGGCTTAGGGTATATCTGGGGTATATATGGACCGATAACGGAAATTTTCATTTTTCATATTTATATAACCTTACTTGATTACCGGAACTGCTTTTGAGGGAAAAAAAGTTTTTTAAGTTTTCATGAAAAACCCGTTCTAGGCTATATCTCGGGTATATATGGACCGCTATCGGAAATATTCATTTTCGATATTTATAAAAATCTTACTTTATTACCGGAACTGCCTTTGAGCAAAAAAAGTTGTGTAATTTCGCTTACGCGGCATTTTCTTGAAAACCCTGGTTTAGGCTATATCTCGGGTATGTATGGACCGATATCGGGCATTATCATTTTCCATATTTATCTAACCTTATTTCATTACCAGAACTGCTTCTAAGCAAAAAAAAAGTTGTTTAAGTTCGCTTACGCGGCATTTTCATTAAAAGCCAGATTTAGGGTATATCTGGGGTATATATGGACCGATATCGGAAATTTTCATTTTCCATATTTATATAACCTTACTTTATTACCGGAACTGCCTTTGCGCAAACAAAAGTTTTTTAAGTTCGCTTATGTGGCATTTTCATGAAAACCCCGTTTTAGGCTATATCTCGCGTATATATGGACCGATATCGAAAATTTTTATTTTCCATATTTATATAACCTAATTTAATTACCAGAACTACTTTTAAGCAAAAAAAGTTGTTTAGCTTCGCCTATGCGACATTTTCATTAAAAATCCGATTTGGGCTATATCTCGGGTATATATGGACCGATATCGGAAATTTTCATTTTCCATATTTTTATAACCTTACTTTATTACCAGAACTGTTTTTAAGAAAAAAAAGTTTTTTAAGTTCGCTTATGTGGCATTTTCATGAAAAACCCGTTCTAGGCTATATCTCTGGTATATATGGACCGATATCGAAAATTTTTATTTTCCAGATTTATATGACCTAAGTTTATTACCAGAACTACTTTTAAGCAAAAAAAGTTGTTTAGCTTCGCCTAGACGTCATTTTCATTAAAAGTCCGATTTGGGCTATATCTCGGGTATATATGGACCGGTATCAGAAATTTTCGTTTTCCATATTTATATAACCTAATGTTATTACCAGAACTTCTTTTAAGCAAAAAAAGTTTTTTAGGTTTGCTTACGCCGCATGTTCATGAAAAACCCGGTCTAGACTATATCTCGGGTATATATGGACCGATATCGGGAATTTTCATTTTCCATATTTATATAACTTTATTTTATTACCAGAGCTGCTTTTAAGCAAAACAAAGTTGTTTAAGTTCGCTTACGCGGCAATTTCATGAAAACCCCGTTCCAGGCTATATCTGCGGTATATATGAACCGATATCGGAAATTTTCATTTTTAATATTTATATAACCTTATTTTGTTACCAGAACCGCTTTTAAGCAAAAAAATTTGTTTAATTTCGCTGACGCGGCATTTTCATGAAAAACCCGTTCTAGGCTATATCTCGGGTATATATGGACCGATATCGAAAATTTTCATTTTCCATACTTATACAACCTTATTTTATTACCAGAACTGCTTTTGAGCACAAAAAAATTGTTTAAGTTCGCTTACGCGGCATTTTCATGAAAACCCCGGTCTAGGCTATACCTCGGGTATATATGGACCGATATCGAAAATGTTCATTTTTCATATTTATGTAACCTAATTTCATTACCAGAACTGCTTTTGAGCACAAAAAAGTTGTTTAAGTTCGCTTACGCGACATTTTCATGAAAAACCCGGATTGGGCTATATCTCGGGTATATATGGACCGATATCGGAAATTTTCATTTTCCATATTTATGTAACCTAATTTTATTACCAGAACTGCTTTTGAGCAAAAAAAAGTTATTTAGCTTTGCCTATGCGACATTTTCGTTAAAAATCCGATTTGGGCTATATCTCGGGTATATATGGACCGATATCTGAAAAAAAAATTTTTTGCCTTTTAGTCACGATGCTTAATAAGTGTGTGAACAACTTTTGTTTTCAAAAATTTTCATACAAAACTGCAAAAAAAAATGGCTTTTTTCGGAATTTTGAATATATCTCAGCTATACGTGGACCGATATTACTGAATTTCAATAGCAAACCCATGAATCGATGGGGTAAAAGAATGGTGAAAGAAAAAAGTTTCTAAGTCTAATGGTTTTCTCAGAAACGGTATTTCAACAGCGGACAGACGGACAGACGGACATCGCTTAATCGACTTTTCCATTAATTCTGATTCAGAATATATGTATATACTTTATAGGGTCGCAAAAAAAAACTGTAGAAATTACAAACGGAATCACAAACTTATATATACCCATTACATTTTTGTGAAGGGTATAAAAATTTTAATTTTATAATAATCGCTTGTCTTTAAATTTCCCCACCTTAGAAAATGTTCAGTGGAAATAATCTGTTATGTACCGCCATATTAGTTTATTAATGGATAATTATTAGTTACACATAATGATTATAAAATGTTTAGCAACATCTCTCAGCTATGTAAATGTATCATCTTCAATCTTTGAGCATTCTCTTTGCGGCTCTCACTTAGTCAACAAGTAAACCGTATTAAACCCTAATTTGATATTTGCATTTAGTGTTTCTTCGGCTTTCGGGCTAAACACAACACAATAGAACGAACGCATAGACTGGTTAATATCATAAGAAAGACTTTTGAAGACAGAGAAAGTACTGTTCAGCTCTATTAATTGATGTTTCCCAAGCTTTTGATAAAGTGTGGCACGAGGGTTTAATGCACAATATAAAGTTGAATTTTTCTGCAAACACCCACAAGCTTCTGGAAAGTTATTTTCGTTCGTGGCCATAAAAAGTTATCAGAGAAGACGATTTTTTAAGCCCAACTCAGCCAATCCAGGCAGGAGTTCACCAAGGTAGCATTCTGGGGCTCACTTTATATTTGATGTACGCTTCTGACATGTCAACCAGATCTGGTATTCACACTTCAACTTTTGCAGATGACACAGCATTCTGTAGCGTTCATGAAAACCACCTAGTAACTACACGAAATTTACAGGAATATATTTTAATATTAGAGAAAAAGTTAAAATTTTGGAAAATCAAAGTTAGTGATCAAAAATGCACTCATGTTACAATCTCGCTGCGAAAAAAAACATGTTCGTAATCAACAACTCACCAATTCCGCAGCATAATGAATTTAAGTACTTTGGTATTCACCTCGACCGTAGGCTGAGGTGGAAGTCTCACATTGAGGCAAAAGTCACACAGTTGAAACTAAAAGCAGCGCAATTAAATTGGCTAATGGGCAGAAATTCCACATTGAAGTTAGATTGCAAACTTTTGTTATGCAACGCAATCCTAAAGCCTATATCGTGCTACGTAATTCAATTATGGGGCATTGCCTCATCGTTAAACATTGGCAAAATTCAAAGGCGACAGAACCAAATTCTTCGAACAATTATTGTAGCCCCATGGTATGAAAAAAACTCCCGATTTCAGAAGGATCTGTGTGTTCCAGTGGTAAAAGATGACTTTCAAAGTATGCGACTGATATACCTTCAGCAAACTAGAACTTCATCTAAATTCTCTTGCACGCAATGTACTTACTTTTGAAGGCCACTCTAGGTTGAGAAAAAGGAATACCCTTGCCACCATCAGAGCGTTAAATAGGTGATTTCACCGATATAATCGGCGCAAAATAAAACTTTTTGTCAAGCATTGGCTGGACTTAGTTAATTATTTGTATTTAGTATTAAGATTTGAATACTTATTTTTAGTTCACTTTATAAAGCTTCAATAAATAAAAAAAATAAATTAAAAAAAAAAACTATTGGATGTGCATATACGAGTACGTGTGAAAAATAATTTTTTTTTTTCAAAGAAAACATATTGTTTTTATCGAGTCAAACATTCCTATACAAGTTTTCACATTAAAAATTTTTAATTTTGCATGTACAAATATATGATCCGTTTTCTAGTTTCAACTTCATTTTTGACTATTTTAAAAAAATTTGGTTTTTTATTTCTACATTTAACTCTAGGCTTTGTACGCCTAAAGTGTCGAAATATTTATGTTTAACAAAATTTTTGAAGTTTTCAAACAATTTATTAGAGTTAGATTAAAAAAACGAGTTTTCAAAAAAGTATAAAATGCCAACAACAATTAAGAAAATTTCGTTTACTTAATATATTGCTTTAACAATCTGAAAATACGAAGTAAATAATTATGATATTATATTGGTGCTCCCGTGTAGAAAGGCCCTAACAAACATAATTGCAATTTTATAGGACAAGGAAAAATCGTAATGGAAACTGTATACCTAGCTATATCTAAAAGTAAATTATTCTGTTCAACTGCTTAAAAGAGCGATATGTATGAAAATATTTAATTAAATCTTCGTGACACTGTGCACTTGTGTGAAACGTAGTAGAATCCCTAAAAAAAAGCTAAATTCAGGGAAAATGCGAGTGATGGCCTCTACAGGAGACCAACGATATAAAGAAGTTATACAAAAAATTAATTACTCATAGATTATGAAAAAAACTTATGATACATTTTTTGCTAATTACATAGAAATTAGCAACGCTGACATAACTTATATTAAAATTATTTTCAAAAACACGATTAACACATTAACAGTCGAAATGAAATTAGAAGTGAGAATTAACAAAAAGTTTTGTTTGTTTTTGTACACAAAATGTATATAAAAGTTTTAAAGATATAAAAGATGAGTGGATCAGGGTAGTAGGTAAGTGAAAACTTCAAAAGAAAATATTTTCAATACATATTGGGTTTAAAACTTGTTTGCATCGGCAGCGAATTCTCATATTTACTCCTATGACATCAAATTTATCTTGATTGCTATTTCTATGATAAAGGGAGATGAAAGTTTTAGTGTAAAGGTTACCTTACAAAGGAACGTTGGAAAAAACAAGAAAAAACTTGATCCACACCATCAAGAGTTTGCAATGACCGTATCTATAATATCGATAAAGAATACTCACCAAGATTTCATACCACAAATGGCAATTTTAAGGCGTAAACTGGACCGGTCCATTTCGATGCTTCCCACCCTAAGTTGATTATAAGACTTAAACACCTTTGATAAATTTATATAAAGTTTTTATCGCTCACTTGGATTCTGCCTCTGTGCCCAATTGAGTATTTTAAGTGGTGTTCGCCTTGTAAAAGTGGTTATATCTATATACATACATACATACATATTCAAATTTTTAAATTGTTCACAAATGTTTAACTATGCTCAATTAGTATAACTGCACCAAAAGGGTTAATATTTTGTTACAAGAAATATGAAATCGCGCGCATGAAAATGTGTGAAAACAAATACGAACAAGTAAGAGTGTAGTATATTCGGCTGTGCCGAATCTAAAATACCCTTCACGATAGTCACGAATATATATAGTATATTAAAAATGTGACCTAAATATGCTCGGTTATATATGAACCGATATGGGAAATTTCTATTTTCTGTATTTTAGTAACCTTCTTTTATAACGAGAATTGCTTTTCAGCAAAAAAAAAAAAAATTTTTTTTAATGGAAAAATCGGTTCAGGCTATATCTCGGGTATATATGGCCCGATATCGAAAATTTTAATTTTCCATATTTATATAACCTTTTATCATTACCAGAACTGCTTTTGAGTACAACAAATTGTTTAAGTTCGCTTACGCGATATTTTCATGAAAAACCCGATTTAGGCTATATCTCGGGTATATCTGGACCGATATCAGAAATTTTAATTTTCTCTATTTTCGTAACCTTCTTTTATGACAAGAACTGCTTTTCAGCAAAAAAAAAAATGTTATTGGAAAAATCGGTTCAGGCTATATCTCGAGTATATATGGACCGATATCGGATATTTTCTTTATCCATATTTATATAACCTTATTTCATTACCAGAACTGCTTTTGAGCACAAAAAAGTTGTTTAGTCGGCATTTTCATCAAAAAACCTGTTAGGCTATACACCGGGTATATATGAACCGATATCGGAAATTTTCATTTTCCATATTTATGTAACCTAATTTCATTAGCAGAACTGCTTTTCAGCACAAAAAGTTGTTTAAGTTCGCTTACGCTGCATTTTCATGAAAACCCCGGTCTATGCTATATCTCGGGTATATATGGCCCGATATCGAAAATTTTTATTTTTCACATTTATATGACCCTATTTCATTACCAGAACTGCTTTTGAGCACAAAAAAACTGTTTAAGTTCGCTTACGCGATATTTTCATGAAAAACCCGATTTGGGCTATATCTCGGGTGTATATGGACCGACATCGAAAATTTTCATTTTTCATATTTATATAACCCTTTTTCATTACCAGAACTGCTTTGAGCAAAAAAAAGTTGTTTAAGTTCGCTTACGCGACATTTTCATGAAAAACCCGATTTGGGCTATATCTCGGGTATATATGGACCGATATCGGAAATTTTCATTTTCCATATTTATGTAACCTAATTTCATTATCAGAACTGCTATGAGCACAAAAAAGTTGTTTAAGTTCGCTTGCGCGACATTTTTATGAAAACCCCGATTTGGGCTATATCTCGGGTATATATGGACCGATATCGAAAATTTTCATTTTTCATATTTATATGACCCTATTTCATTACCAGAACTGATTTTGAGAACAAAAAAGTTGTTTAAGTTCGCTTACGCGACATTTTCATGAAAAACCCGATTTGGGCTATATCTCGGGTATATATGGACCGACATGGAAAATTTTCATTTTTCATATTTATATGACCCTATTTCATTACCAGAACTGCTTTTGAGCACAAAAAAGTTGTTTAAGTTCGCTTACGCGACATTTTCATGAAAAACCCGATTTGGGCTATATCTCGGGTATATATGGACCGACATCGGAAATTTTCATTTTCCATATTTATGTAACCTAATTTCAATACCAGAACTGCTTTTGACCACAAAAAAGTTGTTTAAGTTCGCTTACGCGGCATTTTCATGAAAACCCCGGTCTAGGCTATATCTCGGGTATATATATACCGATATCGGAAATTTTCATTTTCCATATTTATGTAACCTAATTTCAATACCAGAACTGCTTTTGACCACAAAAAAGTTGTTTAAGTTCGCTTACGCGGCATTTTCATGAAAACCCCGGTCTAGGCTATATCTCGGGTATATATGGACCGATATCGAAAATTTTCATTTTTCATATTCATATGACCCTATTTCCTTACCAGAACTGCTTTTGAGCACCAAAAAGTTGTTTAGGTTCGCTTACGCGACATTTTCATGAAAAACCAGGTTTGGGCTATATCTCGGGTATATATGGACCGATATCGGAAATTTTCATTTTCCATATTTATGTAACCTTATATAATTACCAGAACTGCTTTTGAGCAAAAAAAAGTTATTTAGCTTCACCTATGCGACGTTTTCATTAAAAATCCGATTTGGGCTATATCTCGGGTATATATGGACCGATATCTGAAAAAAAAATTGTTTGTCTTTTAGTCACCATGCTTAATAAGTGTGTGAAGTTTGAAGCAAAACGAACAACTTTTGTTTTCAAAAATTTTCATACAAAACTGCAAAAAAAAAATGGCTTTTTTCGGAATTTTGAATATATCTCAGCTATACGTGGACCGATATTACTGAATTTCAATAGCAAACCCATGAATCGATGGGGTAAAAGAATGGTGAAAGAAAAAAGTTTCTAAGTCTAATGGTTTTCTCAGAAACGGTATTTCAACAGCGGACAGACGGACAGACGGACATCGCTTAATCGACTTTTCCATTAATTCTGATTCAGAATATATATACTTTATAGGGTCGCAAAAAAAAACTGTAGAAATTACAAACGGAATGACAAACTTATATATACCCTTTACATTTTTGTGAAGGGTATAAAAATAAAAATCTAATTTTTTTTAAAGAAAATAAACGGGCTTACAGTGGAATCAAGGCAGCTTCAATAGGTAGTGGCAGAATTGCAATAAATACAACACTAACAACCATCAACATCTATTTCGTTGGTAGAATTTACGAACAGTTGTCAAAATTTTGCTTTAGGAAACAAGGAAGTCTATGTGTTTTTAATAAATTTACGCAAAGGAAACGAAAGACAACTGTGCTTGTGCTACTACCGTACTAAAGCTGCCTTGAGTGGAATTTTTCAAATTGAAAATAGAATTTTGGATTTTGATCCACTAACGGCAAAAAGACCAAGCGAAAAAGCCATTGTTTTGTTGACTATGTGGCAAGAGGCGCCACCCTGTTGGAACCACATATTTACAGGTCCATTTCATATCAATTTCCGGTCAGAAGAACTACTTTATCATTTTACGATAGCAAACACCATCCACACTTTTAAAGAAGTGCGGCAAGAGCAATGTTTCCCGGAGAATGAACAGGGCGAGCTTGTGAACCTACTAACCCGGTTAGCGAAAATTTGTTATTTTTTTTTTTTTTAATTTGTGACCCATTTTCATAAAACTCTTTCATAATCTTAACAAGCAGCTTATTTGTATACCTTTCCATACTTGAATTTGTAAAAAAAAAAACTTGACGTTAATATAACTCACAATTTTCATCGTCTATTATGATTTATTTATACCACCCACACACCTATATGCGGCCACAAATATAATACAACTCTCATGTTTGGACCGGTGCCTCAAAATCTGTTTTGTGCATTGCGTTTCTCTGTTTTATCGCTACTACAATGCATTTTGCTCGCGAACACCACATATGTTTATGCAAAATCCTTTCATTGTCTGGGTGTCATCCATTTGTGGTTCATTGCCTATCGAATTGCACAACAGATTACAGAGAGAAATTAATTTTCAGCGGTATGGTTCGTTTGTTGAACAAGTTGGCTGCTGACCTGTTTGCTCTCATATACAACGGCCGCCGGGGTACAGGGTTTGCCTTGGCGTATTCCAAACCAGGGCACTCTGTTTTTCGGGTAAAGAGGGGAAGGAATCACTTGTTTGTTGTAGCAAATAAAACTATAGGAAGGCACATGACTTATGTTGTATTGGCTTCCAAAACTCTTACGTAGGGTGGGCAGAATGAGAATCATTGTTCCCGGATGGTTCTGCTCGCAGTTCAATCCGGGCTTATCATGGTTGATAAACGTTGTGGCCGTGATATAAACCTAAAGACGCAGGAAGCAGATATCCCTGATAATTGTTGAGGCATGGCTGTTTTGGTTGGACACCGGTGAGCTGGTTTAAGGGCTGATACTCTTAGTGGGCTTCGGTCTACCAACTCAATAAGCATTGTCGTACATTGATTGCTGGGAAATTGCATACAGGAAGGATTAGAAAGCCTGAAATCCTGAACAAGAAATTGCCCATATAACTATAAATATAAAATGCAAGAATTGCTACCTACGTGTGCTTCGTATACTACACAGGGGCGTGAATAATTCACTCCATGGAATTGATCCATCATCAGATAGGGCTGTAAAGGCAAGTGCTGATGTAAATCTTTCTCTCTCTCTCTCTCTCTCTGTCACATACAACGTTGGAAAGTTCAAGTTAAATGCTCACAAGTACTACTGCCTCTTTTCTTCTCCTTATAGCCTATTTTCCTAGTTCCGGTATACTATACTGCATATGTAGAGGTCATCTCCTGAGAGCTGGCCCAAGATAAAAAAAACTATAGTTTTATCTCTTCTAGCAGCCTTTCTTTCTACTCTGAAGAATGCCCTTACATTAAATCCACAATATATAGTATTCCACAGTATTAATTCGTGCTCTGATCTTCTGGATTCATAAACCCAACTGACGAATAAAATCGGAAGTCTTGCTTAACTATTTAGCCAAGCAAACCCTCTTATTTTCTTTTTGTGCTTCCATTCTTTTCCTCTTCCCTATTATCTTAATAAGAGCTCATAAATTAGAGTGTTTTGTGGCTGATTGTGTGCGTAAAGGAAGTTGTGCTGCTTAAGTTAATAAGAAAAAATAAAACAAGATTGTTTTTGTGTGATTTCATTTACTTGGTTGTTAAGCGGGCTTCCGTTTCCTATTCTTGTTATTTTAACACTTACTAAGATACTCATTTCATGTCTCTCTATTCCCTGAAGTCTTCCCCTGTCAGTAGAAGTATAACAAAAGAATGTTGTACATGATAAAATTTATTTTAGATGTTTACACAACAAATAATTAATTACAATTTTTTAAAACAAGTTTGTTACTCGTATTAGATCAAATGAACTAAAAATGTGTAATTTTGTACAATTATCCTTAAGCAAAAATGTATCATAGAAAGTGACAAACAACATCTTTTTTATAGAATCTAAAGTCATTATGAAAAAATAAATAAATTACTTTATATTAATAAATTTTACTTAATATTTATGGGAACAAAAGTTTTTTATAAGCTTTGCCCTCTAAAATTATGCACAGAAAATTTGTTATTCAACTTGAATGCACACATCTGTGCTCACATATATAAACAGCCTAACTCGACTTAGAAAATAAAGAATTACTTATTCTCCATAAACCCATTTCTCTAACTTATTTTTTTAAATATTTGAGCTATTTGTTTTTAAGTGGTATAAGTCCATTTTTTCATATATTAAGGTTTTTAAGGGTTTGTGTTTGAATTGATTTCAAAATATTGGCGAACTTTAATCAATTCAATTTAATTTATTTACACTATACTCGTACACCTTTTAAAGTTTATTGTGAAATCATAATTACTTAAATTATTTATTAATATAAATGATTTTTTTAGCTTCATCTGGACTTATGAGAGCGTTGGAAAGGTGATTTACCACTACAATACATGCACAAAGCAACTTTTCGTCTAGCGTTGGCTGGACCTAAGTAAATAATATTTATAAATATGAATTATTTTTTTTTCTTTATTAATTTTTAGTTTTAAGATTTGCTTTCTTATTGTTAGTTCTTATAGAGAAGATACAATAAATAATTAAAATTAAAAAAATATATACATGGACTTATACCATTTTCAAAAATAACATATTACTGGAAATAAAAGCAGTACCAAAACAAGTCCATATACAGGGTGTCCACCGGGAAAGTATACACTTTGTTTGTTTATAATTGTTGATTAAATGAAAGCGAATGCATCTCATATTGATAAATATTCTATTTACTGTCGGTAATTGTGTATGGAATACAAGATCAGATAAATATCCGCCTCTATCTATTATCCTCACAAATGCGAGCCAATTGAGCACATTTTTTATTACATTCTTACACATTTCACGTGCTATTTCATTAATTTCATCACGAATATTTCTTTTGTGTTGCTCAAGCAAACTAGCTTTTCAGATATGCGCACAAAAAGTCCAGAGCAGTCAAATCAGGCGATCGTGGAAATCAATCAACATCACCATTTCTTGAAATAACTTGATTTTGAAAGACGTCTCACAGCAATTTCATTGCAACCCTGGCTGTATGCGACTTGGCACCGTCTTGTTGATACCTCATGTTACTCAACCCCAAAGTAAGGTGGTGGCTCTGGATATTTTCAAAATGTTTGATAGGGTGTGGCATGCTGCACTACTGGCAAAACTTACTGCTGGTGGTGTCGGTGATGACTTTTCTCGGTTTATATCGAGCTTTCTCAGAGACCGCACTATACGAGTTGTTATACAGGGTGGCTGATGAAAGCTGCTACCAAAAAAATAAAAAACGTAATAACTTATTTTCTGTGTATCTAACTCTGTTCCATTTTTATTGTGTTTTATAGATTAATCTTTATATTAAACTAAAATGGAGAACTGGGACAATGAAACAAGAATTTGAATAGTGCAACGCTTTCGCGCTTTAGACTCCGTTGTTTCCGTCCAAAGAGAATATAGGCGCACGTTTGGCAGCACTCCTCCTAGCAAGTGGAGTATAATGAGGCTCGTAAAGAATTTTGCGGAGCGCGGCACAATCACAAGAAGACCTTATCATCGAGATCGCTCTGTTAGGACGCAGGAAACTATCGCTGCTGTAGCTGCTGCCATATAATCCAATTCTTGAATTTCGACAGGGTGCTTGTCTGCTCAAATGGGTGTCAGTAGACAGTCACTGCACTTTTAATGCTCGTAGGATCCAGCGTTGTTTATTAACACACACACATGCGACCGCACATCTGTATTCATGGATGGTATAAACATTGAGGAATTGGATGCTGAAAACACGGTTGAGGAATCGGATGATGAAAACACGGTGTGATATTCACTGGACTGAACACATTTTTCATGTCTCTAAAGACGCATTCAAGTGCGTCGGATTTTTGAAACGGTGTAAGATGTCCATCCGATCTCCTTACTATTTACTCCAACATCTGACCGAAGGAGGGGGCAAGACAGTCGTAAGCCAAAACACACAGTGGTGTTAAGTGTAAATAAAGTTGTGAAGTGTAACAAACAAGTGTGTGTGTCATTACTTCATTTACAATTGAAAAATCCGCAAAGCGTTTTTTTTTTATTTTGGACCAGTACTCAGGGGATGACCCCTACATATTCAGTGCATTGTACTGGAACTGGGAAAATAGGTTATGATGAGGAGGAAAGAGGGAGTAGTCTTTGTGTTTTAAAAGCGGAAGCTTAACAATATATATAAAAAATAGCAGCGGTTTTTGGGTAATTCACAGCAAGTTTGGTTATAAGTAGTTAAAAGCGTTGGTTAATACTAAGCCAACTTAATTTTAAAAATTAACTCATTTTGGATGAAAGTCATCAATAACAACTCTGGCTTTGACTAGTATGCAAAAGTAGATGAAAACCAATTAAAACGAAGGAAATATTGTTCAGCTCTAGGCCAGTTTTATAATATTTTTGTTATATTCTTTATCCAATATTTCGATATCCATCTGATATCGATATCAAGGAAAACTAAAAGTACATATGTACAACAAATTAAAATTTTTCTTTTGAACAAAAGTATAACACATATATATTAGAAACGCTGCAACTTTTTACTTATTTATTTTACAGTAATAAAAATCTGCATGTTTAAACTTATAATAAATCTTTTATCATCTCATTTTTTATTTATTAAATGTCCATAGCTGTTATCGTGAATAATTCACTCCGTGGAATTGGTCCATCATCAGATAGGGCCGTAAAGGCAGGTGCTGATGTAAATTTTTTCCACTTTGTCATCATATGTATCCCCCCGGGGGGGGAACAGGTTTTGTCTTGGTGTAAACCAAATCAGAACACTCTGTTTTTCGGGGTATAGAGCCCTCGTTTGTTGTAGCAAAGAAAACTCTAGGAAACCGCATGACTTATGTTGTGTTGGGCTTCCGAAACCCTTACTAAGGGTATAAATAGGATCAGCATGGCCCTAGGTGGGTCTGCTTGCAGTCTAGCCCAGGCTGATCATAGTTGAGGCGCCTACATTGGCTGAAGCTTTCTGGCTGTGGTTCAAACGTAAAGGCGCAGGAAGGGTTAGTTAGTATCCCTAATAATTGTGTGGTGCATGGATTTTTGAACAACCCCCTGAGGAACCAGTGGTGATGGTTAGACGGGGGAGTTGGTTTAAGGGTTGATGCTTTTATTGGGCTTCGGCCTAACAACTTATTAAGCCTTCCATTAATTGATGGGAAATTAAACACAAGAGGGATGAGAAGGGCCGAACTCCTCAACAAGAAATTACTCATATGGCTACAAACATATGGTAAAAATTGCTACCTGTGTGAGCCTATCAAGCCACACAGGGGCGCTGGCGAATCATGAATAATTCTCTCGGGTGGAACTAGTCCATCATCAGATAAGGCAGCAAGGCAGGTGCTGATAAAAATCTTTTTTACAACTGTCAATATCTATTCCCCCGGGGCACAGGTTTTGCCTTGGCGGTCTGTTTTTCGTGGAAAAGAGGGGAAAGGGTCCCTCGTTTGGTGCGGCAAACAAAACTCTAGGAAGCCACATGATTTATGTTGTGTTGGCTTCCGAAACCCTTACCAAGGGTATAAATTGGCAGAACGGAAATCAGCATGGCCCCCGGGAAGTTCTGCTTGCGGTTCGACCCAGGCTGATCATGGTTGAGGTGCCTACCTTGGCTGAAACGTTCTGGCTGTGGTTGAAACCTAAAACGCAGGAAGGGAGTGTTAGTATCCTTGATAATTGTTTGCTGATGGCTTTTTTCGAGGGCTAACAATCTCCCGAGGATCTGTTGCCTATACAACAGATACGTGTACTGTAAGGAACCAGTGGTGATGATTGACGGGTGAGTTGGTTTAAGGGCTGATGCTCTTAATGGGCTTGGGCCAATAGCTCATTAAGCCTTGTCCTCCATTGATTGCTGGGAAATTGCATACATGAGGGATTAGAAAGCCCGAACTCCTCAACAAGAAGTTGTTCATATGACCGCAATCAGATGACAAGAATTGCCACCTGTGTGAGCCTAGCAAGCCACACGGGGGCGGTGGTGAATCGTGAAAAATTCACTTCGTGGAATTGGTCCACTATCAGGTTAGGCCGTCAAGGCAGGTACTGATGCAAATCATTTTCACAGTTGTCAATATCTATTCCCAAATATTTAACACGATTGCCCTGGGGAATAGGATTACTATTTAGATTAACTTCGGGATAATTGCTGCATCGTAATGAAAACGTAACATGCACAGATTTTTCGGTATTAACTTTTGAGAAACATTACTCGTAACTTATTATTTCTACTAGACACTAATATCGTTTTGCACGAGTTTGCTTAACTCTAGGAACTTTATATTGAATTAATTTTGCTTTGTTGTTAAAAGTGTGTTATTAAAATGTTTCATCCAATTTTGTTCATGAAAAAAAATTTAAAAATAAATCATTTGAAAACGCATGTACGAATAATGTTCTAAAAATTAAAGAAAAAAGAATAGTATAAAACGAAAGTAAATAAAACATTTTCAAACATCTGTTACCATTTTCATTTGGTCATTGGAGAATTTACTTGCAAGAACAACTTGAGTTAAAATTATAAAACATTTGTTATCTGTTTGTTTGTTATTTGAACGAAACATTTTATAAAATATCGTCTATATTTTTGCTGCTTCTTTTTTTTGCATTTGCTTTCAGTCCAATGGAATACTTGACTACAATTTTACAAAAATTATTTTCTATTTCAAACATTTAGATTTTGTTTGGTTCTACTCATCCTGAGCGCTCCGTCCTCCAACCCCGGTCGTTGTGCGTTTAGGTGTATTTATCCGTCTGCCTTTGAAAACTATTTGTTAGTCGAAATGTCTTTTATTTTTTATGCTTTGATTTTAATGCCAAGATGAATGTGTTGGTGCTTTCAGTGTCTATTTTTATGTTTTTTCGAGACTTTCTAGTTTGGCACATGTTGTGGTAAATAGCCCTGTTTCTATACTTTTCAGAGGTTATGTTTTCTACGAGTATGTCTCCTTTGTTTATGTTGGCTATGACATTACTGGACTTTTTTTTACATTACTTCTTTGTCTTTATTTAAGCAATTTAGAGTTGTCATCGTTTAGAGCAAAAGATTTTTTATTCAAAAGGAGAAAAGGAAAACAAAGTTTACTTGTTATTCTGTGTGACAAGTTCATTTGTTGTCGTTTTCTGTGGAACATCAAGTTCAACAACAGAGTTTGGTTTGTGGTTTTTGAAAATTTCAAAGAATTATTATGCTATTTGTAAGCGCAATAAAAACCAATTATTCTAATTAATATTGTATTAAAAGATTCTTATTACTTTAAGGTTCAGTTAGACGTTACTTATTCATATCCTAAGAAAACAGCTGTTCAAACCAACCTTATGGGTGGCAATGTAATCGATTATTTCTGCCATAACCATAACGGCATAGCCATAAAAATCAAATGAATTTTAGTTTTCTGCCGTAACAGTAGTCAGTGTTGCCGATTAAAGTTTTTCCATCGTAATGAAAATGTCCGCAGCTTAGAAACTTTTTAAAAATATTCTGCAAAGGAGGAAAATTCGCCACAATTAAACCTACTACGAGTAATATTATTGAAATATATTTTTTATTGAAATACATATATTTCCAAATAATTTCTTTTAGTATATTCGACCTTTTTTACCTTTGAGCTCGCCCGTTTTCACCGAACAATAGTTTGAATGATATTATTTTAGCTTTCAGTTTTTTTATGCACAAACCATTTTATGTTTATCAATAAAGTTGAGTAAGTTAAGTTAATAAATTTTGGATTGCAGGTGGAAAAGAATTTTCTGTAGTATGTATTTCTTTTACAATTTTTTTGCAGATACTTTTTAAAAATATTACGTTTCAAAGATTTACTTTTAAGATGTGAAAGGCTTCATTGCTTAATAAGCATTCTATAAAATGAACTCTTTTAATTAAGGTTTGTTTAAAAAAAGTGGCATGTTTTTAGTAGACATCTTCAAAATCCCTTTTATTTAACTATTTTTAAAGTTTTGTATTAAAGGAGATTTTTTTTTAGAAGATTGTGTTTTAAGAATAACAATTTTCAAAAACATTATGAAATTTGCTATTTTATCTTTCACTTAAACTTCTTATAAAAATACGTTTACGTCCCTTTTCTAAAAAAGGCTTTTATCAGATAAATTCTGCATATGTTAAAAAAGTAAAACAAGATCGAATAAGATAAATTAAGCACATTCGAGTTCCAATATAGAAATTTAATTGAACAAAGTTACTAAAAAAAGCTTCATGCGGTTCCATTAAATTTTTGTGTTTTAACATTTATGAGCTGTTCATCAACTGGCAATATTTAAAACTAACATGCTTTTATAAATTGTGTATTTATATAGATATATATTTATATTTATAAAACTAATGTACATACAAACTGTAAATCCTATATTTTGTATGGTTTTAAGATTTGTTTAGTTCGGCAACACTTTTGTACTTTATTGTTTGAACGTGTGTGTAAAAAGGTGTATCAGTTGCCCAACAAACACGAAATGACAGCTTTGATATAAAATGACTTTGTTATTTGATATCGAATATAATTTTCAAACCTTCAATGGTTTAACTTTAACATTTCAATTTAAATTGAGAATCATTTGAATATAAACATCTGATACTCAATGTAATGAAATTTTTGCAAGTAATTCTTACTTGCCGGAAAGCAGTCAACCACTTCCCGAGCTTGAAAGAGTATCTGTAACTATGCCAAAGATATTTTGCCGAGCTCGAGCAGTTAAAAGGGTTTTGGCCGATCTCGACATAAATAAGACTCCTGAACCGGATGGCATCCCAGCAGTGGTCTTGAAGCAGTGTTCTTCTACACTTGCGCGTCCGTTAGCACAGCTTTTTAGCATAATTTACCATGGTGGTGAGTTTCCATCATGCTGGAAGATCGCTAATGGAATGCCAATCCAATTTGCTCCGCGCTTTCCAAAGTAAAGGAAAGTATGGTCAACTACCACCTTATGAGGTGTCTAGAACCGAATAACTTACTTTGTGACCGTCAATATGGATTTCACAAGAGTCGTTCTACTGGCGATCTTATGGCCTATCTCTCAGAGAAATGGTGCCACTCTATCCATCATTTCGGTGAAATTAAGGTGGTGGCTCTGGATATTTCCAAAGCGTTTGACAGAGTGTGGCATGGTGCACTACTGGCAAAACTCACTGCTTTTGGTGTCGGTGACGACTTCTCTCGGTCTATATCGAGCTTTCTCAGGGATCGCACTATAAGAGTTGTTATAGATGGGATCTCATCAAACGAGTTTAAGATAAATTCAGGGGTACCGCAAGGCTGCGTTCTTTCTCCTACCCTATTTCTTATCTTCCTCAACGACCTTCTCTGTCAAACTTCCAATCCTATCCACTCTTTCACAGATGACAGCGGCATTTGCCATTCGTACTCTTTTGGTTATAGGCCCAGTCTATCAGAGATCGCTGCCAAGAGGCTAAATATGAACGATTCACTGAATAGTGATCTTCTATTAATCTCCGAATGGGGTCGTATTAACAGGGTCGCCTTCAACGCTCGTAAGACCCAGTGTTGTTTATTAACTCACAAACATACGACCGCAAATGCTGCTTCATCTGTACTCATGCATGTTATAAATATTGAGGAATCAGATGCTCTTGATGTCCTTGGAATGAAGATACAGTGTGACGTTCGCTGGACCGAACACATTTTTCATGTCTCTAAAGAAGCATTCAAGTGCCTCGGTTTTTTGAAACGGTGTAAGATGTACTTCACTCCATCCGACTTCCTTACTATTTATACCACCTACATCCGACCGAAAATGGAATACAACTCTCATGTTTGGGCCGGTGCCTCAAATTCCATTTTGGGGTTACTCGACCGTGTGCAGGAGAGGGCGAAGAAGCTTATCGGTGACAGTAGGGTATCCAACTCTATTGACTCACTGGAGCATCGACGCAGTGTGGAGTGCGTTACTCTGTTCTATCGTTATTACAATGGATTTTGCTCTGACGAGATTAGAGATCTTGTTCCTGAAACTCGCACATTTTTACGTAGCACGCGTTCATCGTCCAGAGCTCATCCATTTGTGGTTTCTTGATCCGGAAATCGTACTACGCATTACAGAGAGAGTTTGTTTTTCAGCCGTACGCTTCGTCTGTGGAATAAGTTGCCTGCAGACGTGTTTCCTGTCTATTATAACGTTGGAAAGTTCAAGTCAAATGTTCACAAATACTACTCCCAATTTCTTCCTCCTCACTACATATTTCTGGTACAATGCACATCATATGTAGGGGTCATCCCCTGAGCACTGTTCCAAAATAAAATAAAAAAATTTCGTAATTTTGCTCTATTGCTGGCAACTAGTTGACGTTAATGCACTTTGGGTGAAACTATGCTTGAGTTATAGCGAAACACATTGGCGTAATCGAAGAGTTTATTGAGTAAAATTAACCAAGTCCATAAAAAATCCTCAATGTGACATAGAAAAACTGAAAACAGATTTGAATAAAGCACATCAAAATTTATACAGTCCACGTACTTTCATTTAATTGCATTACTGTTGAGCATGAATATCAGATATGAAAATTTATTTTCTTTTTAAATTTTCAACTCTCTTTGTACGCAAGTAGTCGTATTACGAGTATGGCAAACAAATTAAATGCATGAATTAAAATTTCAAACTCAAATTCTTTAATAAAGTGTCTTTAGTCAAATGAATTTTAATGATACTGATAAATCAATAACATTTAGTCATTCTAACCAAACAAACACTTTGTTTTCAATCAATTCCCAAACACTCCGGCAAAAGTTATCCGAAACAATCACTTACACATCTTCAATTGACTCAAAGTCACAATCAACAATAGACAGGCATATAATGACAATTATAAAGCAATGTGTGACAAAATGACAAAGTGATGACAATTTAAAATTTAAAGCAATAAACATACGCGATTAAGTTCATTAAGAACACTTGAATTACTTTCAAGAAGTTTGCAAAAGTCTTCATGAGTGCACACAATCACAAACACCTTAAATTGAAACACAAACGAACAAAAGGTCTTTAAGACGTTCATACAACGCTTGCAATATTCATTACACTGGCAAACAAAAGAATAATATATTGTACAAAAAACGTGAACGTGAAAGAATTTGTAACGAGGGCGTTTCAAAAGTGATTTAAATAAGACTTGCGTAATGAAAATTGCGACTTAACCCCTTTGCACCTATTGGTCCATATTTGTTCCACTATATGTTCACAGAGCCCTAATGTTTAAGTTTTTTACTTTAAATAATGCAGAAGCGTCCGATTTAGTTCTTTGAAAGTTAAAGCACACTTGTTGCTTATTATTATAACACTTGTTGCTTAGTCATAAGAACCGTGGTGTCAAGTTGTGTCACCGCCATGACATTATGACAGTAAGCAGTAATAATAAAATTTTGCAAGGATATAATGGGAGACGTATATCGAGCCGATCAGTTACCCTGACGGTACGAATTAGTCCATACTCGGAAATTACAGATATTGTGGAAGAACGCTTTTTATAATTTGGTGATGACATTATAAGAGATAAATGCTGGAGTAGCTCGCCAGGCTTAGCCAGGCGTAGAAAAACATTTTAAAATATTTTTTTTTCCTCCAATTTATTTCACTACAATTAGTTTATTTGAGTAAAATTGAAAGTGTGAAAATTATTACGAACAAGTAAGAGTGTAGTATATTCGGCTGGGCCGAATCTAAAATACCCTTCACGATAGTCACGAATATGTATAGTATATTAAAAATGTGACCTAAATATGCTCGGTTATATATATATGAACCGATATGGGAATTTTCTATTTTCTGTATTTTAGTAACCTTCTTTTATAACGAGAATTGCTTTTCAGCAAAAAAAAAAATAAAATTTTTTTAATGGAAAAATCGGTTCAGGCTATATCTCGGGTATATATGGCCCGATATCGAAAATTTTAATTTTCCATATTTATATAACCTTATATCATTACCAGAACTGCTTTTGAGTACAACAAATTGTTTAAGTTCGCTTACGCGATATTTTCATGAAAAACCCGATTTAGGCTATATCTCGGGTATATCTGGACCGATATCAGAAATTTTAATTTTCTCTATTTTCGTAACCATCTCTTATGACAAGAACTGCTTTTCAGCAAAAAAAAAATGTTATTGAAAAAATCGGTTCAGGCTATATCTCGAGTATATATGGACCGATATCGGATATTTTCTTTTTCCATATTTATATAACCTTATTTCATTACCAGAACTGCTTTTGAGCACAAAAAAGTTGTTTAGTCGGCATTTTCATCAAAAAACCTGTTAGGCTATACACCGGGTATATATGAACCGATATCGGAAATTTTCATTTTCCATATTTATGTAACCTAATTTCATTAGCAGAACTGCTTTTGAGCACAAAAAGTTGTTTAAGTTCGCTTACGCTGCATTTTCATGAAAACCCCGGTCTATGCTATATCTCGGGTATATATGGCCCGATATCGAAAATTTTTATTTTTCATATTTATATGACCCTATTTCATTACCAGAACTGCTTTTGAGCACAAAAAAACTGTTTAAGTTCGCTTACGCGATATTTTCATGAAAAACTCGATTTGGGCTATATCTCGGGTGTATATGGACCGACATCGAAAATTTTCATTTTTCATATTTATATAACCCTTTTTCATTACCAGAACTGCTTTGAGCACAAAAAAGTTGTTTGAGTTCGCTTACGCGACATTTTCATGAAAAACCCGATTTGGGCTATATCTCGGGTATATATGGACCGATGTCGGAAATTTTCATTTTCCATATTTATGTAACCTAATTTCATTATCAGAACTGCTTTGAGCACAAAAAAGTTGTTTAAGTTCGCTTGCGCGACCTTTTTATGAAAAACCCGATTTGGGCTATATCTCGGGTATATATGGACCGATATCGAAAATTTTCATTTTGCATATTTATATGACCCTATTTCAGTACCAGAACTGATTTTGAGAACAAAAAAGTTGTTTAAGTTCGCTTACGCGACATTTTCATGAAAAACCCGATTTGGGCTATATCTCGGGTATATATGGACATAAATCGAAAATTTTCATTTTTCATATTTATATGACCCTATTTCATTACCAGAACTGCTTTTGAGCACAAAAAAGTTGTTTAAGTTCGCTTACGCGACATTTTCATGAAAAACCCGATTTGGGCTATGTATCGGGTATATATGGACCGACATCGGAAATTTCCATTTTCCATATTTATGTAACCTAATTTCAATACCAGAACCGCTTTTGACCACAAAAAAGTTGTTTAAGTTCGCTTACGCGCCATTTTCATGAAAACCCCGGTCTAGGCTATATCTCGGGTATATATGGACCGATATCGGAAATTTTCATTTTCTATATTTTTTGTAACCTAATTTCAATACCAGAACTGCTTTTGACCACAAAAAATTTGTTTAAGTTTGCTTACGCGGCATTTTCATGAAAACCCCGGTCTAGGCTATATCTCGGGTATATATGGGCCGATATCGAAAATTTTCATTTTTCATATTCATATGACCCTATTTCCTTACCAGAACTGCTTTTGAGCACCAAAAAGTTGTTTAGGTTCGCTTACGCGACACTTTCATGAAAAACCAGGTTTGGGCTATATCTCGGGTATATATGGACCGATATCGGAAATTTTCATTTTCCATATTTATGTAACCTTATATAAGTACTAGAACTGCTTTTGAGCAAAAAAAAAGTTATTTAGCTTCACCTATGCGACATTTTCATGAAAACCCCGATTTGGGCTATATCTCGGGTATATATGGACCGATATCTGAAAAAAAAATTTTTTGTCTTTTAGTCACCATGCTTAATAAGTGTGTGAAGTTTGAAGCAAAACGAACAACTTTTGTTTTCAAAAATTTTCATACAAAACTGCAAAAAAAAATGCCTTTTTTCGGAATTTTGAATATATCTCAGCTATACGTGGACCGATATTACTGAATTTCAATAGCAAACCCATGAATCGATGGGGTAAAAGAATGGTGAAAGAAAAAAGTTTCTAAGTCTAATGGTTTTCTCAGAAACGGTATTTCAACAGCGGACAGACGGACAGACGGACAGACGGACATCGCTTAATCGACTTTTCCATTAATTCTGATTCAGAATATATATACTTTATAGGGTCGCAAAAAAAAACTGTAGAAATTACAAACGGAATCACAAACTTATATATACCCTTAACATTTTTGTGAAGGGTATAAAAACGAACCAGTCCTCGCGTAGCTTTACAGAAAATGACCGGAACACCAGTGTCGCAAATTACCCGTGAGACGAGTGTATGGCTTGCTGGTTGGGTAAAGAAACCCTAGTGTTTTAGTAAATGCCAAGCCTGGGACCAAAGGATGTAAAAACCTGTAGATTCCCCCTGTACTACTACAACTTGGTCAAGGCGCTACGGCTGTAATAACCAGTAGCCACCCTCTACCACTACTAATTATTAATTGGTCTGGGAACTATGGCTATAAAAACCAGTAGAACCCTCTACCACTACACTGAGTTGGTCACGTATCCGACCACTAAGACGAACCAAAGCCAACTGTCGGTGTAGTGCTAGTCACGCCAGCATAGAGTACTATACATACTAGTTGATCAACAATGTGCAGTCATGATATAAAAAACAAGGTAGCCGCCTCGCTACAACAATACAACAATAAACAAGTAAGAGTGTAGTATATTCGGCTGGGCCGAATCTAAAATACCCTTCACGATAGTCACGAATATGTATAGTATATTAAAAATGTGACCTAAATATGCTCGGTTATATATGAACCGATATGGGAATTTTCTATTTTCTGAATTTTAGTAACCTTCTTTTATAACGAGAATTGCTTTTCAGCAATAAAAAAAAAAATTTTTTTAAATGGAAAAATCGGTTCAGGCTATATCTCGGGTATATATGGCCCGATATCGAAAATTTTAATTTTCCATATTTATATAACCTTATATCATTTCCAGAACTGCTTTTGAGTACAACAAATTGTTTAACTTCGCTTACGCGATATTTTCATGAAAAACTTGATTTAGGCTATATCTCGGGTATATCTGGACCGATATCGGAAATTTTAATTTTCTCTATTTTCGTAACCTTCTTTTATGACAAGAACTGCTTTTCAGCAAAAAAAAAAATGTTATTGGAAAAATCGGTTCAGGCTATATCTCGAGTATATATGGACCGATATCGGATATTTTCTTTTTCCATATTTATATAACCTTATTTCATGACCAGAGTTGCTTTTGAGCACAAAAAAGTGTTTTAGTCGGCATTTTCATCAAAAAACCTGTTAGGCTATACACCGGGTATATATGAACCGATATCGGAAATTTTCATTTTCCATATTTATGTAACCTAATTTCATTAGCAGAACTGCTTTTGAGCACAAAAAGTTGTTTAAGTTAGCTTACGCGGCATTTTCATGAAAACCCCGGTCTAGGCTATATCTCGGGTATATATGGACCGATATCGGAAATTTTCATTTTCCATATTTGTGTAACCTAATTTCATTATGAGAACTGCTTTGAGCACAAAAAAGTTGTTTAAGTTCGCTTGCGCGAGATTTTTATGAAAAACCCGATTTGGGCTATATCTCGGGTATATATGGACCGATATCGAAAATTTTCATTTTTCATATTTATATGACCCTATTTCATTACCAGAACTGATTTTGAGAACAAAAAAGTTGTTTAAGTTCGCTTACGCGACATTTTCATGAAAAACCCGATTTGGGCTATATCTCGGGTATATATGGACCGACATGGAAAATTTTCATTTCTCATATTTATATGACCCTATTTCATTACCAGAACTGCTTTTGAGCACAAAAAAGTTGTTTAAGTTCGCTTACGCGACATTTTCATGAAAAACCCGATTTGGGCTATATCTCGAGTATATATGGACCGACATCAGAAATTTTCATTTTCCATATTTATGTAACCTAATTTCAATACCAGAACTGCTTTTGACCACAAAAAAGTTGTTTAAGTTCGCTTACGCGGCATTTTCATGAAAACCCCGGTCTAGGCTATATCTCGGGTATATATGGACCGATATCAGAAATTTTCATTTTCCATATTTATGTAACCTAATTTCAATACCAGAACTGCTTTTGACCACAAAAAAGTTGTTTAAGTTCGCTTACGCGACATTTTCATGAAAAACCCGTATTTGGGCTATATCTCGAGTATATATGGACCGACATCGGAAATTTTCATTTTCCATATTTATGTAACCTAATTTCAATACCAGAACTGCTTTTGACCACAAAAAAGTTGTTTAAGTTCGCTTACGCGGCATTTTCATGAAAACCCCTGTCTAGGCTATATCTCGGGTATATATGGACCGATATCGGAAATTTTCATTTTCCATATTTATGTAACCTAATTTCAATACCAGAACTGCTTTTGACCACAAAAAAGTTGTTTAAGTTCGCTTACGCGGCATTTTCATGAAAACCCCGGTCTAGGCTATATCTCGGGTATATATGGACCGATATCGAAAATTTTCATTTTTCATATTCATATGACCCTATTTCCTTACCAGAACTGCTTTTGAGCACCAAAAAGTTGTTTAGGTTCGCTTACGCGACATTTTCATGAAAAACCAGGTTTGGGCTATATCTCGGGTATATATGGACCGATCTCGGAAATTTTCATTTTCCATATTTATGTAACCTTATATAATTACCAGAACTGCTTTTGAGCCAAAAAAAGTTATTTAGCTTCACCTATGCGACGTTTTCATTAAAAATCCGATTTGGGCTATATCTTGGGTATATATGGACCGATATCTGAAAAAAAAATTTTTTTGTCTTGTAGTCACCATGCTTAATAAGTGTGTGAAGTTTGAAGCAAAACGAACAACTTTTGTTTTCAAAAATTTTCATACAAAACTGCAAAAAAAAATGGCTTTTTTCGGAATTTTGAATATATCTCAGCTATACGTGGACCGATATTACTGAATTTCAATAGCAAACCCATGAATCGATGGGGTAAAAGAATGGTGAAAGAAAAAAGTTTCTAAGTCTAATGGTTTTCTCAGAAACGGTATTTCAACAGCGGACAGACGGACAGACGGACATCGCTTAATCGACTTTTCCATTAATTCTGATTCAGAATATATATACTTTATAGGGTCGCAAAAAAAAACGGAATCACAAACTTATATATACCCTTTACATTTTTGTGAAGGGTATAAAAAAACAACATTTTGTTTGTGTAAAAAGGCGAATTCACACTTCAGCTGTCAAAAGTAGTTGATAAAGAACATGTACAAAAATTTAAATGGCGCCGAAAAAGGTAAACAAAACTTGACAGAGGTAGTGCCGCCATATTAGCAGAATTTGGCTGAATTCTCCCGTGCATCCACCTAATAATGAATTCGCTTTGTGTGCAGTAGTGTAAGTGGGAGACCGCATTTAATCACGTTAAATTTCTCTTGCTTCGTTTCTCTTAACTATTTTCTCTTACAATAATTGAGATACATGAAGTATATAAAATCATAAGAGCGTGCTGCTTAATATATCAAGTATAAAATAGTAATAATAAGAATATATGTAAATGTAGTATATATTTCCATAGTGATATACAAGGTAAATACTTCATTCAAAACGTAAACAAGTAATTCATTCAAAATCTAAAAAATAAAAGCGATGAGAAACTTCGTTACAATATCATCGCAAATTCGTGGGTCATATATAGGATGTTTACCGGGAAGTAATATTACCAGTAGTAATTCCACTGCAATGCTGGCTGTATGCAATATGGCATCGTATTGTTAATATCATATTTTAACCAAGCACAAAGCAAGCAGTCTTGGCGTGATGAAGATCTCATTGCGGAAGTACAGAAAATGTCTTAGGTCATAGTGGTTACCATTCGATCCAAATTAACAACTCACATTGCTCACAGAGCAATATATATATATATATATATATATATATATATATATATATATATATATATATATATATATATATATATATATATATATATATATATATACATACATATATATATATATATATATATATATATATATATATATATATATATATATATATATATATATATATATATATATATATATATATATATATATATATATATATATATATATATATATATATATATATATATATATATATCCGAGCATATTTAGTTCAAATATGTAATATATACTATATATTTACGTAACTATCGTGATGTGTATACTAGATTCGGCCCAGCCAAATATACTATACTCTTACTTGTTCAATCTAATCTAAGCTTGCCTAATAGTAATGACCACGTGCTTGCGTGGCAACATATAAGTTTCTTTTCACACTTCCCGCGGAAATACTCGAACTGACGAATACTTTAGCAAGAGATATTTGTTTGTGACAACAAATAACGCCTTTTCCTTGAACATGAATAAAACAATAATAATAACAATAACAAAAACTTGTCTTAATACTGTCAAATGTAGTGTTTTGTTGTAGTAAATAACAACTTCCTGCATGGTTAACACACACGTATGTAAAATGTTTATGTATTTGAACGTGTTCCTTTAAAGAAAATTTGACACACACGATAACTTATTTTTGTTTCCTTTTTTAAAGTAAAATATCTACAAATGTTTTTGTTTAAGACGTTTTAAAGTCTATAATTGTTTTGTTCATTTCTATTTTAAATTAAAATTGTAAATCACTACTGTTTCCTTTCAAATGATTTTCAAAACAAGGGTGTAAGCAATTGCATGTGTAAAATGGGGTCTTCTTCATGTTGCTGTGTGGGTATAAAAAGTGTAACATCGAGATAATATTATCTGTATAAATGACTTGTTGTGTTGAAAGATTTCCAATTGTGGAAAAATATTTTGAATTCTTTTTAGGGTTTTTAATAAACATGTCACATTCTCACTTAATTGCTTCTCATTTGGACTGCTTGTTCTACTTTAACATACGGCTGTATGTCTGTACGTCTTTTAAAACTGAATTATTTATTCAAACTAAATTAGTAATATGAGAGAAATTTCTAAAAAAAAGTAATTGAAAAATAGTCTTGTAGCAAGACATGAGATTTTTCAGATGGCTTTAATACTATTTAGGATAAAAGAACTTAGATCTTCAAAAAGCGTAACATATAACTTTCTTCACTTAACAGTGGAGGGTATCCAAAATACAGGGTGTCTGGTGACAAATTTATATGATAATTTTTAAATGCGATTATAATAAAATGTAGTAAATGGTTCGGGCGTAGGGTGGCGCTGTTGGAATTATTGGATGTACGGATTTGTCAGTCATAATGTCGCAGTAGTCGAGTGAGCATCTTGCGTTCGCTTTGGAGACATTTTTATACCTTTCACAAAAATGTGAAGGGTATATATAAGTTTGTGATTCCGTTTGCAATTTCTACAATTTTAATTTCCGACCATATAAAGTATACATACTTATAATCAGCATTGATTTAAAATTCGATTAAACGATGTCCGTCTGTCCGCCGTTGTAACGCCGTTTCTGAGAGAACCATTAGACTTAGAAACTTTTTTCTTTCACCATTGATGAGTTTACTATTGAAATTCAGTAATATCGGTTCATATATTTTTTTTTAGCTTGGACCAGTACTCAGGCGATAACCCCTACATATGCAGTGCATTGTACTGGAACTAGGAAAATAGATTGTGAGAAGGAGGAAAGGGGGAGTAGTGTTTGTGAACTAAACACACGGAACGACTTAAACAAACAATATCACAGCTTTTAGAATGTTGAAATTAAATTAGTTAAAACTGAGCAGTGCCCAGTGTATATACCTTTGACACCTCTCAGACTAACAAAAATTAGATAATCAACACCGCGCACACCATAAGATAATAATATACATAGGAGGAACTTAAAAAAGAAATTAATAATAACAAATAGAAAAAAAACAAACGACACACGTTTTTGTTACTGCTGTCCGTATTTTCTATATATGTATGTTTGTTCATAAACTAAATTCGTATGCAACCAAATTGCACCGGAATAGGTATCAGGCCGTGTACACAGCTTGCTACCTTTTCCGTTTGTTACTTTTTTTCTTCTCTTTTTTCACCGTTATCCGTATTTTCTATATATATGTTCACAATCAATTTCGTATGAAACCAAAGTGCATCGGAATAGGTAGCAAGATGTGTTCATGTTTTTTTTTTTCTTTTTCACCGTGTTCCGTGTTTTCTCTATATAATTATGTACATATGTTCATTATTAATTTCTTTTCAACGCATTTCATTACCTTGTAGTGTGGAAGGTGTTGGACTAAAATTTGCTTATCTGAGCAGTGTCGAAGGCATATACACTGGGCACTGATCAGTTTTAACTAATTTAACTCCAGCATTCTAAATGCTGCAATAGAGTTTGTTTTAGTCTTTCATGTTGTTATTGTTAAAGTTTAACCTCCACAAACACTACTCCCTCTTTCCACCTTATCAATCTATTTTCCTAGTTCCAGTACAATGCACTGCATATGTAGGGGTCATCCCCTGAGTACTGGTCCAAAATAAAAAAATAAAATTAAAAAAAAACAATAAAAAAATAAAAATAAAAAAGACGTACACACATGATGCAAAACTCTACCTATTCCGGTAAAATTTCGTTTTTTACAAATTAATAATAAACATAAATATATGTAGGTATAGAAAACACGGACAACAATGTGAACAGAACGAAAGACTAAACACTACTGAGATATGAGCATATCCAAAATTCCGAAAAATGCAATTTTAGTTAAAAAAAATTAATTGTTTTGCTTCAAATATAACAAAATTATTAAGCATGGCGACTACAAGGCAAAAACAATTCCAGATATCGGTCCATATATTCACGAGATATAGCCTAAACCGGTTTTTTCATAAAAATGTGTCGTAAGCGAACTTAAACAACTTTTTTGCTTAAAAGCAGTTCTGGTAATAAAAGAAGGTTATATAAATATGAAAAATGAATAATTCCAATATCAGTCCTATATCTGTATATAGCCTAAACCCATTTTTCCATTAATTTTTTTTTTGCTGAAAAGCAATTCTCGCTATAAAAGAAGGTTACTAAAATACAGAAAATAGAAAATTAATATATAACCGAGATATAGCTTAAATAAACTTTTTCACAAAAATGTCCATGAAAGATTTCTTTGAGAGAGTTTATAATGACAATCTTAAATCTTTTGTTGGTTTAAAGGAAAATATTCGACGAGAAATCAGCTCAATTGAACTAAGTTTATAGCAGTCCATGGCGCAAAGCATATGTTTTGAGCAGTATGATTAATTCTATGGAAGACATCTTGATGACATACTCTTTAAAAGATAAAAATCGCATTTCCATTTAATCGCTCAATGCTCGTAATAAAATTTTATGTCATTTATGTAAGTTGGAAAATATAAATCTACTATCAGACACCCTGTACTTTATTATAGTGTATACTGATTCGTTTAACGTAAAAAACGTAAGAAAAAAATCTTCGTTTTTTTTTTGTTGTTTGAAAAATATTATTATTATTATTATTATTACTATTATTATTATTATTATTATTATTATTATTATTATTATTATTATTATTATTATTATTATTATTATTATTATTATTATTATTATTATTATTATTATTATTATTATTATTATTATTATTATTATTATTATTATTATTATTATTATTATTATTATTATTATTATTATTATTATTATTATTATTATTATTATTATTATTATTATTATTATTATTATTATTATTATTATTATTATTATTATTATTATTATTATTATTATTATTATTATTTTCCTGCAAACACATTTAGACTCCGTTCTCTTGAGAACGGCGCTTCACCGTTTTTGCTTATATACTTTTTATTCACATTTCATTCTATAGTTGCTTTTGAATGAATATTTTACTATATAGAGACTTTATTGTTCACAGTTTTTTAGCTGTAACTGTATTGTATTTATAAATATTTCAGCCTGTTCGACGATATCGAATGAAAATGTATGCGAAAGAAAGGTAGTCACTCACATTCGAATCAATTTGGGTTTGTCTATGTCACTATTGTTCGTTCGCATGAACTTATGTATTTTAATTGAATTTTGACACATCGTTCGCATAGAATAATGTTGGAAAAACCCCAAATCAATTTACTTTCGCCTAGTGTGCGAATGAACTTATCTTTTCGACATCGGCGAACTAGCTATTTGTATTTTACAAAAATTCAGGACAACAATAATACGAATTTTATTTAATAGTAATAGGTAAATAAAGGCACATTTTGTGGTTTGTAACATAGAAGTGCAACGAGGGCATGTTTTGATGATTCGAATATACTCGCTTAAAAAAAATTTTTTATGTATCTACTCATGACACGCGCAAGAATTTGAGTTTTTAATACACGAACCTTTAACAAACACAATCAAATTTTAATAAGTTGTCTCTTAATCTCTTAACTTTTTCGTTGTATTTTTTTTAACATACAACGAGTGCATTCATGCTTCAAATAAACAACAAAAAACGTTTGTATAAAATTTTAACCTACACATTTACCAGCGTTAGCAACTTTGAAGTTTTCAAACGCGCCAAAATGTGACAGCATGCCACACTCTGTCAAATGCTTTGGAGATATCTAAAGCCACCACTCTACTTTCATCGAAATGATGGATTGAGTGGTGCCATTTCTCGCAAAGATATATCAAAAGATCGCCAGTAGAGTGATCCTTACGAAATCCATATTGACGACCACAAAGTAATTTATTCGACTCTAGATAACTCACAATGTAGTAGTTAACCATACTTTCCATTACTTTGGAAATCGCAAAGCAAATAGCTATTAGGCGGTAATTGAAGGTTATTTGCTTCGCCCTTTTTGGGAATTGGCGTTTCATTAGCAACTTTCCAGTATACTGGGAACTCACCAACATGGTAAAGTAAAGAGGCAAACTAATGGACGCGTAAAAGCTGAACCACACTGTTTCAGGACCAGTGCTGGAATGCTATCAGGTCCAGGAGTCTTATTTATGTCAAGGTCGGCCAAACTCTTTTAAGTGCTCAAGTCCGAAAAAATATCTTTGCCATAGTTACAGATATTCTTTCGAGTTCGGAAAGTGTTTGACTGCTTTCCGGCAAGTATTTTTGCTCTTCTGAAAAATTTGAAAAACAGTAATAAGTGTTTTTGTCCAAAGTCCACAGATATATACTTTTAAAAGTTGTTTTAATTTTTCTAAGAGCAGAGTCCCTTTTTTATTTCCTCTACCGGTCCTTCACGGATTTAAATCATCTTTTGACCTTGAAAAAGTGTATCGAGCCTATTTGCCGGGAATAACAGATCTAACTTCGTCTTTTGTTATCTTAGATTCTGTAAAATGTCGTCAGTAATTGGGCTGTGCTCTCAAAAGTTACGTGTTATACCCATTTAAGCGAATGGAAACGAAACTCAGTTTGGCGGCTAGGGCCCAATATCTCTATTTTTGCAAAGGCGGAGATACGAGTACGGCAATTACCTTCTATACTTATTAAGCGGAAAGGAAGCCGATTTTTAATTTTTTTTTTAGATTAAAACTAAGCAAGTTTGCTTATCAATATTAATTTGAATTTACCTTTAGAATTTTAACTTTATTTATATTAAAACTAAATGCATTTGTATACAAAAATTAATTAAAACTAAGCAGTGTAGAATAAGAATTAAAGCTGAGCAAGCACTTTCCCACAGTTCACTGAGTGAAAATATGTTGCTTATGGAGCAGGTGCAATTACAAAAAAGTTTGGTGAAATGATACCTTTTTATTTAATGACTGTGATGGGAACGTGACAAAGCGTGGCATACTACATAAGCAATAATGAACTAAGATTAATTAATCAAGTTTGAAAACTCTATTTTTAAGTGTTGAAAATACTCGTATATTTAACGTGATTTGGCGTGAAGTTTTTTTGTATGTATTAATATGATGAATGATACCAACCCATCATCATATAATATTAGAAATGTGAAGTTTTTTTTATCCTTTAGCATAAAATGCAAGTGAGCAAGGATCACCAAAATATATTAACTTAGTAAGAGATTTTTTTACAATATACAAAAAGGAAGGCGTTAATAAGCAACATTGGGTCTTACGAGCATTAAAGGCGACCTTGTTTTTACGACCCCATTCGGAGATTAATAGAAGATCTCTATTCAGCGAATCATTCATATTTAACCTCTTGGCAGTGATCTCTGATAGGTTGGGCCTATAACTAAAAGAGTACGAGTGACAAATGCTGCTGTGGATAAGGAAGTACTTTTTAGCCCAACTACACATATATGCATTTTTGTATTGCTCTGATAATGACCAAAAGGAGCAACCATATTGCGGAATTCTTTCCCATATCCAGGTCATCATTCAAAATTTAAACGAATTATAGTGTGTTTGTCATGTGTTTGCAGCAACATATTGTATCGACTCGTTCTCGTGTAGCGCGTTTAGATTAAATAAATAATAGATCAAATAACACATTATCTAGGCTAACATATTGTACGTATGTTTGCAATAACGTTCAAAGTTGCAATGCGATTGCCGATAACACATTGTAATTGCTGACCTAACAAGCCATGAAATATTTTTATTAAAGTACAAAAACATTGAACCTTGAAATACTTAGAAATCAAAACCATAATGACAATGTCACTTAAAAGAAATTACCCAAAAACTGATTGTAAATATATAAAAGTAAAAATTAATGGCCTTATTCATAAAAAATATTGTATGTTTATTAAACTGTTATTTGACAAATTTCTATGGAAAATATGTCAAATAAGTGTTTAATAAACATAAAATATTTTTTATGAATAGGGCCGTAAAATTTTAGTATAAATAGTTGTAAGACTTTTATATAAAAACAGAATCATTTTGAACATCAAACAAAAAACGTCTTACTTATTCGAACTGGGCACCTTCAACAGTACTCAGAAGAATTATAAGTTGCTGAGGCTAAGCATAACATTATAAACAATCTGTGCAACTCCACCAACAGAATGAGTAGGGAATTACTAATCGTCTAAGACAAACTATATACTCGTACCAACATAATTCAATCAACCATGTGAAATGGCTTTCACAATCTTCGTCACTTTCAAACTCCGATCGGCTAAAACTATATCGTGAAATTTTTCAATTGTTTCAGATGTAGGGACGTCAACTGGGTGTTCAAAACGTTCGCCAACCTGATTAGTTGTATGGTCATATCAAAGTTTTATCAAGTTTAGTCTTGATTTGAGTGATGGTTTTCTACGCAAAAACTAGTAAAGAACACATTTTTTCTCAAAGAGCGTGGCAGTCTGATATTAACGGCTGAAAAATACAAATTATATCATGAAGTTTGTTCAAAGTTAGACAGCAGTCAGATAGAGAAAAATATTTACAGCAGCACCTGCCTTATGGCTTTATTTGATGATGGACCAATTCCACGGAGTGAATAATTTATGATTCACCAGCGCCTTCGTGTGGCTTACCAGACATACACAGGTCACAATTGTAGCCATATAGGCAACTCCTAGCTCAGGAGCTCGGACTTTGTAATCCCTCCTGTATTCAATTTCCATGGCAGACAAAGCATGATGAGTTGGTAGGCCGAAACCCACTATCAGCATCAGCCCTTCTAATCATCACCCCAGGTTCCTTACAGTACAGGTATCTGTTGCAAGGCGACAGTACCTCGGGGAGTTGTTAGCCCCCGAAAAAAGCCATGCACCACATAGTTATCAGGGATACTAATACCCCCTTCCTGCGTCTTTAGGCTTAAGCCACAGCCAGAATGTTCCAGCCAAGGTAGGCACCTCAACCATGATCAGCCCGGCTTGATCTACAAGCAGAACCATCCGGGGGAATGCTAATCCCCGTTTTGATAATTTAATGGTTTCGGAAGCCAACACAACATAAGTCATGCGGTTTTCTAGAGTTGCAATTGATTGGCCCGCCCTGGCGTACTTATGTAATAATCTAAAAAGAAATCCTATAAGAATTATGCTATGAACAAAATATGTGCAAAGCACACAAATTTTTAAAACTTCATCTATTTGTAGCTGGTGATGATTTTTTCAATGTTCTTGTACGGATAGTTATTGCTTCTTATTTACATACAGTGAACGTAGATGAACGAAACTACCAATGCGACTAAAATGATTGTTTTACTTCTTATGAGAAAGATACACAGAAGTAATGCTACAAATTACGACTTGAGCAAAAAAAGTAGAAAAAACTCCACATATATTGGCAAAGTGCGTGTGCGTGTGTATACGCTTATGTTTAAGCTTGCATACCTAAAAAGCAAGAGACAATTTGTAGTGTAATATTCATGAAAGATTGATTATCTTAAGCAAAAAAAAAAAAAAAAAAACACAAAGAGGAGTATTTGTGAACGAAATCATAAATATTTGTCTTCTTTCTTTTGATAAGTTAAGTATGTTAGTCCGAGTAAAGCAAATCAGCAGTATACAATATGATACATATTCTTATTTGTGCAAAAAGTAGTACTTAATAACTCGGTTAAACGGTTTTCGCAATACTTTGTGCCACACTAATGCACGCATTTAATGTGAACACAAAAAGTCTCAAGGTTCTATCTTATACCATTCTAGACATATCATCAATAAGCTTTGATAGCGTTTATTCCAAAACTACTTTTTTGAATTAACATGTTTTGAAATGAGATCATCGACATGAAGTTGGACACAAAAGTTTAAAAAAAAGTAGCTGAAGATGGTGCATTTGGCTTCCATTAGATTAAAAGTTTTGTTGCCAATTAAAAAATTTATGATTATATTTTTCCAGATAAAGGAAAATGCACGTTCCGAATCTTGCCAACTTACAGTACGTCGCATAAAAGAATGTAGCTTAATTAAATCCCATTTTGAAATCAAGAGAAATTTCATGCTTTGCCTCTTCATCAAAATAATATATAAAACGGGATTTCCACAAAATTAACTCATTTATACTCTCACCCGCACACACTATTGCAGGAAAAGTTAGAGTATGATTTTGGTTGTTACTCACTTAAACATTCTCTATATAAACTTTTGTATGAAATGTTCTTGTGCATTTTGGTGGCATGTGGTTTAATATTTTCGCTACTTTTTTATCCTTTATCATTTTGTGGTTTTTAATATTGCGGTAAAAAAACACATGTCCTTACACATACTCGTATGTATATGGCTCGAATGTTTTGGACATATATCATGAAAAGATAAAATTCTTATTTTAATAACACACTGAACTAAAGCTTTAAAGAGGAAATTTATAAACAATTGTTTTTAAATGCCATATTCAATAATATCTACATGAGAATATAAAAGATTGTGGAAAAAGTGAAACCAACATTACGAGTATAGCAAAAAAATAACTAAAGCAGTTCTGTTTCATTTGAATACGTTATTTAATTTTCTTTAACTGAAATAAAATCTTTTAAATAAAACGAATCCTTGAAAAAATGCATCTGATTTCATTACAAAGCAGAGATAAATTCTTGAATCCTGTCAGGAATAATACTGCTGTCACACTAAGTAAACTAAAAGGTGTCGCAAATTTAATCATGCGTAAAATAATAAACTAAATATATCGTTATTACCATCGTAATAGGTAATAATGATATATTTAGTACAGCTTTACAGCTTTTTAGAGTCGGCAGCTTAATAAGAAAAATCCTGGCAGGATAAGGAGATAATTGGGTTAAAGTTTAAACCCCGAAAACACAAAATCAGGCGTAGTGTATGAAGCATTGATAGACAACGAGAGACATGATCAAGTGATTTTATTGCATAACCATGCTCGATCCAGAAAGTGGTCAAGACATACTTGGAAACGTTGAACTGGGAAGTACTAACACACCCGCCGTATTCTTGAGACGTTGCTCCCTCAGACCATCACTTGTTTCGATCAATGGTACACGGCTTGGCTGACCAGCACTTCCGGTCTTATGAAAAAGATGAAAGTTGGATCGATTCCTGCATCACTTCAAAAGATGAGCATTCGTACGCTGCCCGAAAGATGGAAGAAAGTAGTGGCGAACGATGAACAATACTTTGTGCTGTAAACTAGATTTTTACAATAAAGTCTCGAATTTCGGAAAAAGCAGCGGAATTAAAGTTGTACACCTATTAATTTTGTATTTATTTATGAAGTCAAAAATACTATATCCTTTTAACTGTAAATAAAAATATAAACAAATTAATATAAATGATCACAGAATGTCTACTACTAAAATTTACCTAAAATCCAGCTTGGATCAAAGAACCATTTGCTTTTATTTTTTGTTGTTAATTTTAACAAGTCCAACTAGCATAGAGTTGTATTTTTAGTATATTATTTACATGTTTTAACGATTTTTGTTTCAACGTTAGCGTTTAACTTGTAGAATAGTTGCTGTCACAATATAGTAATAGGACAAAATGAGTTACGTTAAATACATAAAACCTGACGACCGATAAGTGGATAGTTAGTGGGGCGCTTATGAGAGCGATAAAGGGTGATTTATAGTCGATTGCTGGCTTAGCGATTTTAGCTTTATATATTATTTCTATTCAGCGATTTGGGCCAAACCAGGTAAGTGAGCATTATTGTTCATGGCACAACGTTAAGGATTTTATTTAAGTTACTCAATTCTAAGCATCTAATTACGAGGAATTTTGCGCGCTAATGTGTTGATGGCTGCGCTGATAAAACTTTTGTATAGTGTTTTTATTTATCAGAATTTGTGATATAGTACTCAACTCAAGATAGATATTGCGAACTTAATTAACTCGAAGCTCCGCAAAGAATGCTACTTGAAACAGTTTAAAAAAAGTTGGGTTTTATAGAGGGTGGCACAGAACCACCTTTATGGAAGGAATGAAAGCACATAATTAAGACGCTATTAGTAGTCTATCGGCTTCAATTCTTGAACAAGCTGAACCTTATACGGGAACACGTGCAATGTGACCAAAATCCTCTGAACGGATCCCCATAATAGTCGCAATTGTGTCGAGCGTCTTCTGGTTGATTTTTTTGGACTACCCTGTACACAACCCGCAACAGAGACAGCGGAATTAGAGAATTTTTATTTTGTTTAGAACCTTTTTATAATGTAGACTGTGATGAATACAATTTCCTTTATTTCGTTAAAAGAAAATCCTTTCAATCGTAATTTAAATCTAACGGATTTAAACTTGGCAACAACATTACCAACGTTTTTCGTCACTTCTGACACTTCCTAATGTTACTAAATAATTTACTCCTTTACTACTTTTTGGTGACTCTGATGTCAACCTTGATAATAAATTAAAGAGAAGAAAAAGAACACGTTTTTCTTTTTGACATCAGCTATCAACGAAGGAGGATCCCTTTTTTTTCCGTATATAGAGTTTGAAAAACAAATAAAGTGTATGAAAAGAAGTTTACATGAACAAGTTTAAACATAACAAGCCTGTTAAAAAAAAAAAAAAAACATTCATGTAAAATAAAAACTTTCAAGTTGGTCGTGACATCAGTTTTCTAAGTATCAGAATTCTCCTGTCCGCAAGAAGAGCACGCGCCTCAAGTTTAAGCCGTACGGCAAACCGTAAAGGAAAGGTTCTTTCTAGAAACAAAAAAAGCCAAAAACACAAAAGGCCCACTAAGCTGATCTTAGAATATTTCTTCATCAGCGTGATACAACAACCAAAGTTTTCAACGAAAATCACCAACAATGTACACGATGAACTTTAACATCAGAAACACTCTCATTGAGGAAGGGCATCCGACTCAACCACTGTAACATAATTTTGTTGGTAGTTCACAATAATAGCATATTTAGATGATCCATATTCAACAGATCAAACAATAGCAGAAACAATGCTGAAAATACCACCAAAAAACAGTAAACAATATAAGGAATAATATATAACCAAAAATCAAATTTTGTATTACAATAGTGTTAACCTTATGTCAGAGTATATTTACACCCGTACCCTAAACGTAAGTTAGTTTCGGTTGGGAGTGTCCAACATTCGAACACCGAAAAAGGCCTTCTTCGTGCGTCCAACATGTTGGTAAGTGCTCTCACTTTCTTTTTCTAAACTCATTTCTAACCTATGTCTGTAAAATATATATATATATATATATATATATATATATATATATATATATATATATATATATATATATATATATATATATATATATATATATATATATATATATATATATATATATATATATATATATATATATATATATATATATATATATATATATATATATATATATATATATATATATATATATATATATATATATATATATATATATATATATATGTATATAACATTTTTTTTATACAAATAACATAAAAAAAAATCTTTCTGTTAATAGTATTACAGTCATGTAATAACAAGCTCATGTGAACATTCTGTAAATAAAATAATGTAATTCATTTTAGATTATTAGTTCTCACTGTTAATCTTTTGCAAATTTGAAGAGAGTTTTTTGACCGCAGAGTTTGTCATTGCATTACAGTAAGAAACCAAAAGATGTATATATAAGATCAAACAACGTAAATTTTTCTACTTTCTGTTAACTGAAGTTTATAAAAGATTAATTTAATAGTTAGCTTACATTATGTTGTAAATTTGATTCAAGCGAGTAAAAATTTTTGTAAGAGAATTGGTTTGGATAACTTAGAGATAATCATTCATTCATCAACAAACAAACCTATAAGAGAAAAGAATTGTGTTAAAACAATTTTGTTTTATAACCTACTTATATAAATATCTACAGATATAAATATATAGGTATGTAACCATTGCAAAACACAACAACAACAAAAATATGTAATACTTCCCAGCAAAAAAAAAAAAAAAATACAGAAAGTTAACCTTTTATTAACTGTACTAATTTACTAATTCCTTAATTTTTCTATAATTTAACAATTTATATTTATATAAAAACCATAATGTTAGTAAGTTCCATATCATTTTATAAGTAAAAAAAAAAAAACTATTAAAAGTGAAATGTAAATAAATGAAATTACAAAAGAATCACATAGATTGATCATGGATTGCTAAATTTGCTATTCAAGTGTTTTCTTGAAAGATGAGGTGAATCAGGCTGTACATTCCGTAAGGAGACATTTTTGGGGTTCAACTTAACGAATAATTAAGTGGCAGTTGAACCATGGACAGGGTGGGTAAAGAGCCACGACTCTCTCAAACCACATCCGAGAGCAGTCACAGTCATCAAAGTCTGAAGATACGCGATCATAGTTATTAGGGTAGATTTCATTCGGTTTCTTTAAACCTAAAAAAAAAACCAGAACAAGGGCTTAAAATTAGATTTTTTTTTACAATTGTTCAATTTTTCTTTCTTTTGTTTTTAAGGGAGTCCTCAATTTTATTATTGTAATTTAACCAGTGCATCACTAAATTAGAACACGAACCTGCCCAGCCCGACTGATTAGCTAGCCTATTAAAGACTCCCCCCAAGTTCTAATTGCAGGATGCCGTACCTTCCACATCCGGTAGAAATATTAAGTGAACGAATTTTTGCCGGAAGTTAAACGTGCATTACAATAATTGGCGCCCAACGTGGGGCCGAAGAACATTTACTTGCCGAAGAACTTCGTTCTTTTGTCTCATTTCCGAACTTCAATTTTAAAAATCAAATAATAAATATAGAAATATCAAGAGATTATACTAAATTCGTCTAATTATAACAATATAAAACAATTCTTAGCTGGATTCTTTGGATTATCTGAGAGTAGAAGTCGGATAACCAACCGCAAAGTGCCTGTTCTTGTTTGTTATAGTAGAAGTATGACGTTTCATTTTTTTGTTATTACTTTAACCTTGAGGAAGAGTTTGAAAGAATGTTATTATTAGTATCAGCAAAGTTGTAACTACAGAAAGTATGGATGGAAAACAATATATAAGCAGTTGCATATTATTGTCCTCCATAATTTCATATGAGATATGAACATTTTTGTATTATTAATTTTATAAAAGCATAATAATGACTTCTGTCAACATCTTATCAATGTAGTTAATTTTCCATAGCCTATTTTTGCAATTCTATATCTAGTATCTTCAGTCTCGAATGCAATATTACAACAGGATCACCTGAATCTGAAAAGAAAACACTGAACAAAAATTATTTATACATAAAAAAAAAAAAAATTTTTTTTAATTAAACAAGTAAAACCTAGTAAATGAAAACCATAATTGAAAGGATTAATACCAATTGCGGTGAGGTTTACTAATAACCACACACTAAAGTATATATCTACGCGCATAATAATAATATTGGAAAACTATTTAGTAACATATTTAACACATAATTAAGTAATTTTCTTTGAATTCGTTTGGTTGTTGGTTCACAACTAGAAGTATAAGCGAATAGTATCATGTCCCTTAGACGTACACCTCCTGCACGGTCGCCTCAAATTGCTGTGCCTGTAGCTTCTTCCGATGTCCAACAACAAAATATCGCTAATGAGGAAGACGGAGCGGCAGCCGTACTCAATGTAGATTTTTTACGATGCTTTATCTGTACTGATCCTTTATTAAAGTCCCAAGATTGTTTGGTGATAAACGGGTGTGCTCATTTCTTTCACAGTAAATGCATCGAAACTTTCTTGCAAACAAATGCTGAGTGTCCTATATGTAAAAAGCCTTGTCAGCTTACCGAGCTTCGAAAGCTAAATGGTCCATCCAAATGTACTAATACTTTTAACCCCAAACAGCAGAACCGTAGAGGTCGAGCAGCGAAAACGCACTCGTATAATACTCGTGGCTCTAGCCGAAGTCTTTTCCCCGACTTCAACAGTCCTTTGAGCAATCCTGGTCCTATTACACAAGCTACTCCTGAACGGGAAAATTTTCAAAGTAAACCTAATAACTTAGGTTTATCACCCATTCAGTCTGGCAATGGTAATGTAGATTACCATAGGATTAATCATATGATTGAAAACAATTTATCGCGTTTAATGCACAACCTGAACTGTCAGCAGAATGCAGTTCCAGATAGGCCTGTATATAGCTCACACAATGCAAATGAGAATTTTGGTAACGAGAGGCAGTCTCCTATCCATCCCAGGAACTCGTTCAATAATTCGGTGCATGACGCTGGTGTGCCTTATAGTCCAGAAAGGGTTACGTCAATAATTCAACACTGGAACCTTAAGTGTGAGGGTTCGTCAGCAAGCCTAAACGTTGAAGAGTTTTTGTATCGAGTTAGAGTACTGACAAGAGACACTTTTAATTCTGACTTCGGATTAATATGTAAAAATTTGCATTTATTGTTGGCGGGCAAAGCCCGAGATTGGTTTTGGCGGTATCACAAAAATGCTCAAATCATTGACTGGAACGCATTTTGTGAAGCTATACGTTCACAATATAGAGACTTTAAATCATCGTATGATATAATGGAGGAAATTCGGAATCGAAAGCAAAAACCCGGAGAAATTTTCGATGATTATTTTGAGGCAGTTTCTGCGATCAATGATCGGTTGTCCTCACCGATGGCAGATAGAGAATTAATTGAAATATTAATAAGAAATTTAAGACCGGAAATTCGTCAAGATTTGTTGTATATACCGATTGGTTCCTCATCTTTGCTCAGAAAACTCGTACAAAAGCGCGAGCATTTTATTAACGATGTGCATGTTCGAAAAAACTTAGCCACTCGTTCAAACCCTAATTCAGAGCAACGCCGATATATTTCGGAGATAAATACTCCAGCTGATTTTCTTAACCGTGAATCACACGTCCCTACTACAGCGACTGTAAGTGCAATTGAAGGCCAAAGATCAACAAAGTGTTGGAATTGTGATCAAATCGGTCATCACTGGGAAGATTGTTTGGAAGAAAGAAACATTTTTTGCTATGGCTGCGGGGAAAAAAATACATATAAGCCACAATGTGCCCAATGTACTGAAAGGAAACAAAAGGCTTCAAAAAACTTTCGATGTTAGCCGCTGAGGGCAAGCTTACGCAAATCTCAGATGAACAAACGAATGTATCCATAAATACTAAGTCAACAAAAACCAATTTAATGGAAAAAAATGTTAGCGAGAAGATAATTCTTAAGCGCTCAGAAGAAAAAGAAGTAAATAAGAGTGAACCACTTTTTTACCCAAAAATTCCTTATCACGAACGATTGAAATTATATTGGCAAAAACGTGACGAAATTTTTAATGTTTCAGCTGTCTCTATCAAAATTAATAAACCGAAAAGGTCTACTCTGCGATTAAGAAAATATTGGAGGCTAAGAAAGCTTTATAATAAACTGGTGATATCTACTATTGTAGCAAACCCTAATGATAAGCGTTATTATGTAAAAGTAAACTTTTTAAAATTCTGTGAATATGGGTTACTGGACACCGGAGCAAATATAAGTTGTATCGGATCCGATTTAGCCAATCAGGATTTTAGTTCCTTTCCAAATTATTTTAAAGGGAAGTCCTACTGCAAAACTGCGGATGGTTCAGCTCAGGCTATATTAGGTTGGATAGAGGTAAATATGACTTTTAAAGGAAAAACCAGTAAAATAAAACTTTTTATTATTCCAACAATTAGTCAAAGGTTAATTTTGGGAATTGATTTCTGGAAATCGTTTGATTTATTGCCAGAGATAAACGGTTCAGCCGATATTGTGAAAGATAGCGAACCACCGAATAAATATTTAAACGTATCGTCGGTCGAAACAGATTTTGAGATAAGTACGAAAGAAGGTGTAGATTCGTCTAGTAACGAAGAATTATTATATCCGTTAACTCCGAGTCAACGTCGACAACTTGAAACCGTGAAAGAAATGTTTTCTGATTTCGAAAAGCAAGGGCTAGGGAGGACTTGTTTGATTAAACATTCAATTGACGTAGGCGATGCTACGCCGATTAAACAGCGATTTTATCCTGTTTCTCCCGCAGTAGAGCAACTTATATTTAAAGAAGTCGATCGGATGGTGGCAATGGGGGTGATCGAACCTTAGAATTCCCCTTGGTCTTCGCCTATGAGACTTGTTGTTAAACCAAATAAAGTGCGATTGTGTTTAGACGCCAGAAAATTAAATCAGGTAACGAAAAAAGACGCTTATCCTCTTCCTAACATAGAAGGAATTTTCGCGCGTCTGCCGAAAAGCCATATTATATCAAAATTAGATCTTAAAGATGCTTACTGGCAAATCGCTTTAGATGATGCTTCCAAACCCCTAACAGCTTTTACGGTCCCGGGAAGGCCACTATATCAATTCAAGGTCATGCCATTTGGTCTGTGCAATGCGCCTCAAACCATGTGCCGACTTATGGATCAGCTTATACCACCAGAATTACGGTATTGCATATTTGGTTACCTCGATGATCTAATAATCGTTTCAGAAGACTTCTCGACTCACTTAGAACACTTGCATCGAATTGCAGCACAGTTTAGAAAAGCAAACCTGACGTTAAATGTATCAAAAAGTAAATTTTGTGTATTAACTGTGAATTATTTAGGGTATGTTATTGGTAATGGTGGTATCACCACAGATTCAGAAAAGGTTCTTGCGATACAAAACTGGCCAACTCCCAAGAGCTTGAAACAAGTACGAGGATTTCTCGGTCTCGCCGGCTGGTACAGACGGTTTATTGCGAATTTTGCAACTCAAGTATACCCTATTTCAGAAGTTCTTAAAACTAAAAAAACCTTTAAGTGGACCCCGGAAGCCCAAATCGCCTTTGAAAAAATTAAAAAACTTCTTACCTCAAGTCCAGTGTTAGCGAACCCAGACTTTGAGAGGAAATTTTACCTCCATTGTGACGCTAGTGATTATGGTATCGGTGCAGTTCTGGTGCAATTGGATGACGAAGGAAATGAAAGACCAATTGCATACATGAGTCGCAAATTGAATTCCGCACAGCGTAATTACAGTGTCACAGAACGAGAATGTTTGGCAGCTCTAGAAGCAATACAAAAATTCAGGTGCTACTTGGAGTTACAAGAGTTTGAAGTTATTACAGATCACTCTAGTCTAGTTTGGCTAATGCGGCAATCTGACCTCAGAGGTAGACTAGCCAGATGGGTTTTCAAACTGCAAGGTTATCAATTTACAGTTAGTCACCGCAAGGGCAGTGAAAATATTGTGCCGGATGCTTTGTCCCGAATTCCTAGCCTGGAGTTGGCTAACTTAGAAATAGTGGATCCAGAGATTGACCTGACTTCCCCGCACTTTAAAGAGTCTGATTACGTAGATTTGAAGACAAAAATTGCAACAAATCAAAACAATTACCCCGATATAAGAATAATTGACGAATTCGTATATATCCGGACTGAACATCCTACTGGTAGCCCAGCTCAGGAAGAAAGTTCATGGAAATTATGGGTACCAAAAGGGTTAATAGCTAGCGTAATAAATAGGGCGCATGATAGTCCTTTAGCTGCTCATGGTGGAATGGGTAAAACACTTGAGCTAATACGAAGAAACTTTTTCTGGCCAGGAATGGTACGCAATGTAAGAGACTATATTAGAAATTGTGAGATCTGTAAAAGTACTAAATCACCTAATTTGATAACCAAACCCCCTATGGGCAAACAAGCAATTTCGATTCGACCTTTTCAGCGTCTTTACATTGACCTCCTGGGCCCATATCCTCGCAGCAAATCAGGGCATATCGGTCTGTTAATTGTGTTGGATCATTTTTCAAAATTTCACTGGTTGTGCCCCCTAAAAAAATTCACCTCGAAGCCTATTTCAACGTTTTTAGAAAAACAAATATTTCACGTGTATGGTGTCCCAGAAACCATTATCAGTGATAATGGCAGTCAATTTAGGGCGAACGATTTTAATGCTTTTCTAACTAAGTATGGCATCGATCATACCTATACCGCCATCTATTCGCCCCAATCTAACGCTTCAGAACGAGTAAATCGATCGCTAATAGCTGGTACAAGAGCGTATTTAAAAAACAATCAGAAATTGTGGGACGAACATCTGTCAGAAATTAGTTGCGCCTTGCGTAATTCGATACATCAGTCCACCAAATGTTCGCCTTATTATGCGTTGTACGGTTTTAATATGATCACGCATGGCTCTTCTTACGATGTGTTGAAAAAAATAAACCTACTCAATGAACCCACCGCAAACGTTGCGCGTGAAGACCATTTACAAACAATTCGACAAGATATAAAAAAAACTATTAGAGAAGCATATGAAAGAAATCAAAAACAATATGATCTTCGCGCTAGACCGCAAAGTTTTGAGGTTGGACAGGAAGTTTACCGACGAAATTTTGCTCAAAGTTGTGCCGAAAAGCATTTTAACGCTAAGCTAGCTCATACATTTGCAAAGGCTATGATACGCGAAAAAGTTGGCAGTCACTACTATGTGCTAGAAGATTTTAATGGCAAACTGTTAGGTACTTATCACGCCAAAGACCACCGCAAATAACAATCCTGTTTCCCCCTAATTATGCAGCACAAAGAGGCAGAATTATTCGGTTTGTGATGAATACAATTTCCTTTATTTCGTTAAAAGAAAATCCTTTCAATCGTAATTTAAATCTAACGGATTTAAACTTGGCAACAACATTACCAACGTTTTTCGTCACTTCTGACACTTCCTAATGTTACTAAATAATTTACTCCTTTACTACTTTTTGGTGACTCTGATGTCAACCTTGATAATAAATTAAAGAGAAGAAAAAGAACACGTTTTTCTTTTTGACATCAGCTATCAACGAAGGAGGATCCCTTTTTTTTCCGTATATAGAGTTTGAAAAACAAATAAAGTGTATGAAAAGAAGTTTACATGAACAAGTTTAAACATAACAAGCCTGTTAAAAAAAAAAAAAAAAAACCTTCATGTAAAATAAAAACTTTCAAGTTGGTCGTGACATCAGTTTTCTAAGTATCAGAATTCTCCTGTCCGCAAGAAGAGCACGCGCCTCAAGTTTAAGCCGTACGGCAAACCGTAAAGGAAAGGTTCTTTCTAGAAACAAAAAAAGCCAAAAACACAAAAGGCCCACTAAGCTGATCTTAGAATATTTCTTCATCAGCGTGATACAACAACCAAAGTTTTCAACGAAAATCACCAACAATGTACACGATGAACTTTAACATCAGAAACACTCTCATTGAGGAAGGGCATCCGACTCAACCACTGTAACATAATTTTGTTGGTAGTTCACAATAATAGCATATTTAGATGATCCATATTCAACAGATCAAACAATAGCAGAAACAATGATGAAAATACCACCAAAAAACAGTAAACAATATAAGGAATAATATATAACCAAAAATCAAATTTTGTATTACAATAGTGTTAACCTTATGTCAGAGTATATTTACACCCGTACCCTAAACGTAAGTTAGTTTCGGTTGGGAGTGTCCAACATTCGAACACCGAAAAAGGCCTTCTTCGTGCGTCCAACATGTTGGTAAGTGCTCTCACTTTCTTTTTCTAAACTCATTTCTAACCTATGTCTGTAAAATATATATATATATATATATATATATATATATATATATATATATATATATATATATATATATATATATATATATATATATATATATATATATATATATATATATATATATATATATATATATATATATATATATATATATATATATGTATATAAAATTTTTTTTATACAAATAACATAAAAAAAAATCTTTCTGTTAATAGTATTACAGTCATGTAATAACAAGCTCATGTGAACATTCTGTAAATAAAATAATGTAATTTATTTTAGATTATTAGTTCTCACTGTTAATCTTTTGCAAATTTGAAGAGAGTTTTTTGACCGCAGAGTTTGTCATTGCATTACAGTAAGAAACCAAAAGATGTATATATAAGATCAAACAACGTAAATTTTTCTACTTTCTGTTAACTGAAGTTTATAAAAGATTAATTTAATAGTTAGCTTACATTATGTTGTAAATTTGATTCGAGCGAGTAAAAATTTTTGTAAGAGAATTGGTTTGGATAACTTAGAGATAATCATTCATTCATCAACAAACAAACCTATAAGAGAAAAGAATTGTGTTAAAACAATTTTGTTTTATAACCTACTTATATAAATATCTACAGATATAAATATATAGGTATGTAACCATTGCAAAACACAACAACAACAAAAATATGTAATACTTCCCAGCAAAAAAAAAAAAAAATACAGAAAGTTAACTTTTTATTAACTGTATGAAGAATTTATTCAGCCCATTTACTAATTCCTTAATTTTTCTATAATTTAACAATTTATATTTATATAAAAACCATAATGTTAGTAAGTTCCATATCATTTTATAAGTAAAAAAAAAAAAAAAAAACTATTAAAAGTGAAATGTAAATAAATGAAATTACAAAAGAATCACATAGATTGATCATGGATTGCTAAATTTGCTATTCAAGTGTTTTCTTGAAAGATGAGGTGAATCAGGCTGTACATTCCGTAAGGAGACATTTTTGGGGTTCAACTTAACGAATAATTAAGTGGCAGTTGAACCATGGACAGGGTGGGTAAAGAGCCACGACTCTCTCAAACCACATCCGAGAGCAGTCACAGTCATCAAAGTCTGAAGATACGCGATCATAGTTATTAGGGTAGATTTCATTCGGTTTCTTTAAACCTAAAAAAAAAACCAGAACAAGGGCTTAAAATTAGATTTTTTTTACAATTGTTCAATTTTTCTTTCTTTTGTTTTTAAGGGAGTCCTCAATTTTATTATTGTAATTTAACCAGTGCATCACTAAATTAGAACACGAACCTGCCCAGCCCGACTGATTAGCTAGCCTATTAAAGACTCCCCCCAAGTTCTAATTGCAGGATGCCGTACCTTCCACATCCGGTAGAAATATTAAGTGAACGAATTTTTGCCGGAAGTTAAACGTACATTACAAGACTCCAATAGAATTGCCAAAATACAGAAAAATTTTTTCACATTTGCACTTCGTAATCGCCAAGTAATGCTAATGTCAAGTTCGCTGTTGTTTTCCTGTTCCGGTGGTTTTCTTTTTGGCTGGAAGCCATTGTATGTGAGGCGTACTATTCATTCTGTTATAATAATATATAACTTGATTCATGAGATTATTGATTGCGAATACCTTTTTTAGCTTTTATTTATTTACTGCATCTTCACAATGTGAACTAACAATAAGTATTCAAATCCTAATACTAAATACAAAAAATTAACTAAATCCAGCCAATACTAAACAAAAAGTATTATTTTGCGCCAATTATATTGGTATAATCACCTATTTAAAGTTCTGATGGTGGCAAGGGTATTCCTTCTTCTCAACCGACTGTGACCGCTAAAATTAAGTATTTTTCATGCCAGAGGGTTTAAGTGAAGTTCCAGTTTGCAAATATACCTTTTCGCGTACTTTGAAAATTCGTCTTTTGCCACTGGAACATACAGATCCTTATGAATTCGTGAGTTTTTTATGTACCATGGACCTGCAATAATCGATCGAAGAACTTGATTTGATTTGCTCATGGGTGTTTGCAGGCAAGTTAAACTTTATCTTGTGCAATAATCTGGCTTGGGAAATGTTAATGAATAGAGATTGTGAATACCTGTTAAAGTTAATTAAAATTTGTGTACCATTTAGATGTTTAAGATCTAATCATTTATTCTATATTTCAACACGTGTTACCAACTGCAAAATGTGGGAGCTGAGTTATTGTTAGTCTGTAAGGTTTTTTATTCCGCAGGCATAAATATATTTGTTAAATAAAATAAATAAACCCGTTGGATATTTTCCTCTGTGTAGACCGGTAAATATTTTCCATATTCAATGTAGACCGTACGTGGTCTTCCGGTACACGGAAGCTATCTTACTGTACCATATTGTCGAAAATTTGCAACAAGATGGTTTATTGTAGGTGCTAAAGGTCCAGTACTCACATTAAGCGCGATGCGTCAAAACAATTAACTACAAAAACTTGTGAAATAAAAATAAAAATATTGATATACAAAAAAAGTTATTGATCATTCAAACCATCAAGATAGCGCCCTTCTTAACTATTTCCAATTTAAACGTCTGACATTTTTTGGTTAAGCTGTAAAAGCACCAAAAAACCTTATAAACTGTTAATAACTTTCAATAAATTTTAATAGTTATTTTTAATTGTTTTCCATTACCTTCAAATTTAATAGATTTTTCTTCACAATAAACTTTGTTTTTTAAACGGTAAATATTTTCCATATTCGATGTTAAATCTATGATAAGAAAACTTTTACCAATTAATTTTGCAAAACAAATTTACAGACAATAAATAGAATGTGAACGAAAACAAATATTTTCCTTGACAATTGTTAACTTCAACTGCTATAGATTGTTTGCCATTAAAGACACTTTTGCAACAATAGAAACTAAAGGGGAAGGATAGCGCAAAAAATTAACACAAAAGATATGAGTATGCGAGTAACGAATGAGAATTTTTAAAGAAAACTTGATATAAAAATTTAACCAACAAATATTAAGGTTTTACTTGCAACAGAATTCTTTGCTTCAATGCACCTATTTGTGTTTCGATATTAATGCCACAAACATCCAATTCAATTCAAGTTTTGCCAATTATTGTTGCGACTGCAAATCGTCCTGCAAAATCCGGCTAATGTTCTGTGAATTTTTTATCCACGTACTATGGAACTAAAGCCATAATAGCCTACTTTTTATCAACTTTTCTGCATCGTAGATTTAAAGAGTGAGATATTTATTTATTTTTTTATTTATAAATAAATTTGCAAAGTATAGAATGCACAGCATGGGCGGAGTGACGATAATCTTATGACCATGATGGTATTAACAGTAATTTGCAGCGCCGCTGTGACTAACTATTACGACTTATACCTTCACAAAAGAAGTTGCCGCATGGTTAATAAAGAAATACCTAAAAAAAAACTGTAAACTAAACAGTTAGTTGAGGTAACAGTAACCGTGAGAGCGAGACACAAAATTCGCGAAGGATAAGGTTAGGTTAGGTTAGGTTAGGCAGGTATCTAGGTACCTTAGACGATGATGCTCCAATGCCAGACATGTACTGAGGAGATGAAGGATCGTGTCCTCCTCTTCCTCATCTTAGTAACTTCTGCAGATGTCGTTATCGGGTAGGGCTAGTCTCCTGGCATGGTTCCCAAACGGGCAATGTCCAGTGATGACAGCTACAGTCACTCTTTGTTGAGATCTGAGTACTTTTAATAGCTCCCACGTTCTCTTAGAGTTAATATGCGGCCACAGGTTCCTTGATATAAGGCATGTGGGCTCTGTGAGCCACTTTTCTTGTGCACGTTCCAGCTTGTAGAGTTTTATCATTTTCTAACACGCTGATAATGTTTGTCCGCAAAAGGGATATATGTATATCCCTATACTCTACTGCTGTATATTTTTGGCTTAATCATCAGCGAAATTGTTACCGTTGTTAGACCCATGGCCACGTATACATCTTAGGGTTAGGTTAGAATTTCTTGCCATCTTGTGTAAATATATCCGGTATTCCTGGACTAGACTAGAATTAGTATGTATTCCAATCAGGGAATTGATGACGGCCTTGCTGGCCGTTACTATCGCGATATGCCTAACGTCAGCCATCTGGCCGCTTTATTTACAGTCGATATTTCAGCCTGAAGAACGTTGCATCCGTCTGATAGTCTGAAGAATATTTTAGTGTTAAATTCTTTTATGGCCACTTTAGTGTTAAATTCTTTAAGGCCACTTTCAACCCTTTCTTCTTCTCCACTTTTGCATTTATACACGTCTCTAACATTTCAAAGGTGTAAAGAATTTATTTAGATTGTTGGGATATACTCATGTGGTGTGAAGGAACTAATGGGCCAGGGTTGCCAGAATAAATATTTTGACTTAATTTTGAAGTTTTTTCTGTTAAAATAGATTTCATAAGATTTTCTAGGCTTAGAGTTCTAAGTAAAGTGTAAATAATATTCAAATATCCAACTAAGTTTGACTTCTTTCATAAAATGACACTTGGAACTATTTTACTTCTTGGTTCCAAATCTTTTACACACTATATACATACATATGTACATAGTTAAGTGCCAAATTGATTACGCAAACCGTTTGGCAAACACACGCTTTCCGTTTGCACTCTAGCGAAACAAACATAATTTATACAAATACAAATTTATAAATTATCTTTGTTTTAAACAGCAGTAGACGGCGATTGTGTTGCACTACTTTTGCATGCCATATTGGCCTTGAAATATTACTCTTTTAACTTCTTAGCAAAAATGTTTTAGCGCCTAGTTATTGACACCCTGTAGCTACAGACTTTGATTTTAATTTTGCCGCAAAGAAGGCAGATTTTTTTATAATTCTATAAATTCTAATAAGACAAGTTTTTCTTTGTCTATTTTATGTACTTCTTCTTCTACTCTGCAAAATGTTCACTGAAATGACAAAATATTGTGCCAAACAATACAAACATGTTTGCACGAAAATTTCTGCTTTTCCTGCAAACATGCTTCAACTATTTCTGCAAGCAGGCAAACACCTTCATAAACATCGCAAAATGTTTGTACAAATGTAAAATTATTGCATGTTTGCCAAGTGGTTTGTGTAGTTCATTTCGCCTTTTATATACATATGTATACTATTAATTTTAAAGAAGGAAATTTTGTTGAATTGAATTTTTACTTAAAATTTTTGTTTTTATCTTCTGTTAGAGTTTTGAGTTTAGACATAAAAACATTTTAAGATTTTTTTCCAAACATTAAGATTTTATATTTGACATATGAAGATTTTTCGACAAAATTTCTGGCACCACTGTTATGTTTAAAAATATACCTTTAAATTCTTTTTACATATTTTCTTAACATAAAAAATAACTTATATAAATAATTTCCATCATAAAGCGCACCTTACAATGGGTTACAGCCAATTTGAAACCAATGTCGAATTAGTTTTTATTTTCTTGTTTAGTAATTATGATATCATTTAACAATAAATTGAACAAATAGTAATTTTTTGGCGCATTTAGTAACTTTTTGAAAAATTTTGGTTGTAATAATTTTTTGGACGTGGCAGCACTGCTGACATTAGTCTCGTTGACGTGTGGTTCTAGCAGACCAGACCTGATTGATTTACTCAACGGAACGTTTGATGAAATAATAATAACATGTGGCATTTAAGTATATTGAATTATTTTCTTTGAAGTTAAGTAAAGTCACTTGTCTATGTCGATAAACTAAAGACAAATAAATGTCTGAACATCAATATTCCAAATTGTGTTTTTATATATATTCTAGTAATAAGTTTTTGTGTAGGGTCCTTTTTGTAAAGATATTTATATATTAATTTAGTACAATTTTAAAAGTTAAGTGCAGGTTTTAGTAATAAGTTATTTTTTTTTTTTTGTGATTAAATATATGTTATGAAATAATTTAGCAAAAATGAGTTTTGAGTGAGAAGATATTGGTATTGGCATGGTGGTAAGATAAGGTAGGAGAAGTCGGTACGGTTTTGGGGTTGCAAAACAAAAATTGCGTGCAGGACAAACTATTTGCAACCAGGTTGGGTGGGCAATGGGGAAACAAAAACACCAGTTTCTCCCCTATAAGAGATCGGGAAAGTGGCAAGCAAAGTGGCTTGAGTAAATGTTTGATTTTTCAGTATAAATAAATATTTTTTATGTCGGCGTACCCAGGGAGAGGGTTGGAACCCACTGAGTGGTCTGTGCTCAGAGAAAAGTAGCTAGTTGGAAACCTCACTGGTCTCTGCGGCCATTTTATGTTACGGCCGCAGAGACCAGGGAGGTTTCCAACTAGCTACTTTTCTCTGAGCACAGACCACTCAGTGGGTTCCAACCCTCTCCCTGGGTACGCCGACATAAAAAATATTTATTTATACTGAAAAACCAAACATTTACTCAAGCCGCTTTGCTTGCCACTTTTCCGATCTCTTATAGGGGAGAAACTGGTGTTTTTGTTTCCCCATTGCCCACCCAACCTGGTTGCAAATATTTTGTCCTGCACTCAATTTTTGTTTTGCATCCCCAAAACCATACCGCCTTCTCCCGCCTTATCTTACCACCATGCCAATGCGTCATTACATATTGCGTCTTATGACACCGCAGCCATCATATTCAAACAATTGTGCCATAAAACTTTCTATCCAATAAATCCCGTTTCAGTGATACTTAATATATATTTATTTTGTTTTATTATGTATAACTTAAAGAAACACCTTGTCGTCTACAGTGAGATATATTTGTGGTGCAAATCTGTGGTGTATGCCTTTGAAGGTTTACAAAAAAATTAACCCGTTTCGTGTATTTCTTATTTCTAAAACAACTGTTTTTACGGTTTCATGTCGTTTTTTTGATTTTGTGTAATCAGCCACCAGTAAAATTTTTCTTTAGTTTTTAGACTTAAACTATTAGGTATACTTCCCTGCGAATGCAACAGAATAAAGCCAACATTTGTATACAAAGTGTATGATGTTGATAAGAAAATTTATGCAGATATAATTTTGTGTTTCTTTTTCCTAGAATGATTGAATCGAAAATGAAAATGTGTGAAAATAAACACGTGCCCTTTCATACAAATAGTCCTTCTACACAAATGCAATATGCATAAAAAATAACTTAAATATTTTAAATAAGCATAATTCAAGAGATAACAAAAAACACACAATTGTTTTACACAAGTATCAAAAACTGTCTTTAGAGATTTAAAAAAAATGTATGCACACACACTCATAATATGTATGAAAATCAAGATATTTTAGAAACATATTAAGAAAAATAATTTCAACAATTTAAAATGTTAATAAATGTTCCGCAATAATTCTTTACAAACAGAATTTTGTGCACCTTTATAACCATTTTACATACAAATTGCTTTGAAGTAAACTAACACGTACATATGTTACAGTTTTTGTTTCGTAGAGTTATAGTTCTTCTTTCCGGTAAACTGCATTTCAAATTATGTTAAGGGATTTTCTTTGTACCCTACACGAAGCTATTCTAAACTTGAATGTTGAAACCAGAGCGGAATCAAAAATAGTTTGATTTTTTCATAAAGCTATGTACACACGGTTGTCAGATGGTACAATGTTGTAAGATCTGGCAACGTGCTGACAATATAGTGACAATGAAAAATTGTCCCGCAGAAGAAAATTATGTGTTCAGACGATCATAATAAAACCTTATAATTTCATTGTCAGACTATGGTCTGACAAATAATTCATCTGACAACAGAAATCGTCAGTTCACACGGTTGTCAGATTGTTAGATGAAAAAATGAAAAAAATTGCCAGACATGTTGTAAGGCATTGCCGCTTATGTATATCAACAACCATCTGTTTGGCAGTGGTGCCCATCAAAATTTTTTTCGTACAATGATGCCATTGTCAGGTGCATTAATTTTATACATCTGACAATTAAAACTGAGCTTAAAATACCAGCCAATTATCTGACAATGCCGACGAAGAGTGTTCTCACGAATGTCAGATGCCTGACAACATTGTCGTCTTACAATTGATTGATAATGGTGTTTTTGACAAAGTTGTAAGTTAAAAATTGGCAGTTCACACGATTGTAATACATTTTCAGACAATTTTACTGGTAATGTTGGAAGATCTGACAACCGTATGTACGTAGCTTAATCATTGTTCTAACAACCATGTGTATCATGATGTACTATCATTATTTAAATCCTGATTTGACAAAGAAAACGTTCACCTTCCTACTCTAGGTACTCCAAATGCTCGTATATAGAGTATTTTATAGGATCAACACAACTTTGACATTTTATATCGATTGCATCGTTGAAAGTTTATCTAAAAATATTTACGACCATTTTTACGTTATTCTATAAACTCATCTCGAATGGATAGATTTCAACAATCTATGAAAATACAAAAAATGTTTTATGATAAGTCATGCCACACATGGAAAAAGTATATGTATGGTTATGGTTGTGAAATCGACTTACATCAATTTCCGCCTTTTCGATCTAATCTGGTGATGCACCAAATCAAGGGAGTGAACTACTTACAATTCATTAACGCCCCCATGTGATATCATATGTCGCCACTTTTGGCTTAATATTTATAGACTTATAGACGAACTCTTTGATTCGGGCCCTCTTGTATGCAATTTCCCAACATTCAATGCAAGACAAGGCTATATGAGTTGGTAGGTCGAAGCTCATTAAGAGCATCAACCCTTAACCAACTCACCCGTCTAACCGTTACATTGGTTCCTTAGCATACAGGTATCTGTTGATAACTATGTTGCAGACCGGGCTAACAGAACATAGGTCATGCGGCTTTCTACAGTTTTGTTTGCTGCAACAAACGAGGGACTGCTTTTCCTCTATGACCCAGAAAATAGAGTGACCTGGTTTGGTCTACGCCAAGCAAAATCTACTCCCCAGACAACAACAACATACTTTCTTTAAATCTTAAAATCTTAATACTAAACACAAATCAAATAACTAAGTCCAGCCAACACTTACAGGTCATTATAAATGCTACGAGTACCTGCACAGGATGGGCATTTCCAACACAGATATTTGCAGATTCTGCGGTGATGAAGAGGAGTCAATGGAGCACTTAATCACCCACTGTGGAGCACTGGGACACAGAAGATATAGGCTACTACAAGCTTATTTGTTAAGTGAATGTAACTTAATATCACTCCCTATGAAGGAGCTTGTCCGTTTTCTTGATATACTCAACCCATAATGGGGCACGGGGACGCACAATAGATCAATATTGGTCGCAGTGCAAATGGCCGATAAGGGTGATATCCCATCCACTAATAATAATAATAAAGTCCAGCCAATGCTAGATTCAAAGTTTTATGTTGCGCCAGTTGTGTCAGTAAAATCACCTATTTAACGCTTTGATGGTGACAAGGTAACCCCTTCTTCTCAACCGAGTATGACCGCCAAAATTAAATATGTTGCGTGCAAGAGGATTTGAGTGAAGTTTCAGTTGACTGATATACCTTGTCGCATACTTTCAAAATTCGCCTTTTACTAATAATACTAAAATACAGATAATTGTGAATCTGTGAAATTTTTACTTACCACGGAGCTGCAGTAAGTTGGTTGCGCAGGAGTAATCGTTCGAAGAATTTTGTTTTGCCACCTTTGAATTTGTTCAATGTTTGTGCCCCATAATTGAACTCCGTAGCACCATATAGGCTTTAGAATTGCATTGTACAAAGTTTGCTATCTAACTTCAACATAGAATTTCTGCCCATAACCTGATTTAGTTGCGCTGCCTTGAATTTCAACTGAGTAACTTCGCATTAATGTGAGACAGGTTAGCCTACGGTCGAGTTGAATAGCAAGGTACTTGACTTCACTATGCTTCGGAATAAGTGAGTTGTTAAAATGGATATGCGAGCATGTTTGTTTACGCAGTGTTCATTAACTTTGATTTTCCAAAATCTAAGCCATTTCTGTAAAATTGAAATACATTTCTGCAAATTTCGTGAAGATAATTGATGGGGTTCATGGACGCTGCAAAATGATGCGTGGAATGTGGATTGCGGATCTCGTTGAAATGTCGATTGGCTGAGTAGCCTTCCAGAAGCTTGTGAGTGTTTGCAGGCAAGTTCACGACATTTTAAATAACAATATCCTAGTATGACTTTTATTTGCTCTGTGGTATTGTTTAAAGTTTGTTAATTTAAGAAAAAGTGCATTTAATGTTCTACCAAGTTCAATTTAAAATTAGCAGAGCATTATTCTTTATGAAGGCAAGTTTGGTAAGTTCCTATGCATGAGTTTTTTTTTTTTTTTTGAACCCATGCTTAACTTTACATGTAGCTTGATCTGATAAGCTGTGAAAAAGTTTAAGTCATAAATAATGTGCACACTTCCATCTTGCAAAATAAAGAAGAAAACTCACATGCAACCAACTTAACTTACTCACGCCCAGGAATAAAATACTCGTACTACATCTTAAAATATGCCCAGCCAGTATTTTATAGAAATTATTATGACTAGATTTACATTTCGTTCAAGTCCATAAAAAAGGGCAGCATAAATATTTCTCATAAAAAAATTTATCTTGGAAGGGATTTATGTAAAATTCTAAGTCACAATGAATAATCTAAACAAATCTTGGTGTATGTATATACTCCCCCCGGGAAACAGGTTTTGCCTTGGCGTATTCCTAACTTAGGCGCTCTGTTTTTCGGGGAAAAGAGGGGAAGGGGTCCCTCGTTTGGTGCGGCAAACAAAACTCTATGAAGCCACATGAATTATGTGTTGCCTTCCGAAACCCTTACCAAGGGTATAAATTGGCAGAACGGTGATCAGCATGGCCCTCGGGTAGTTCTACTTGCGGTTCGACCCGGGCTGATCATGGTTGAGGTGCCTACCTTGGCTGAAACGTTCTAGCTGTGGTTGAAACCTAAAACGCAGGAAGGGAGTGTTAGTATCCTTGATAATTGTTTGGTGATGGCTTTTTTCGAGGGCTAACAATCTCCCGAGGATCTGTTGTCTATACAACAGATACGTGTACTGTAAGGAACCAGTGGTGATGATTGACGGGTGAGTTGGTTTAAGGGCTGATGCTCTTAATGGGCTTCGGCCTACTAACTCATAAGCCTTGTCCTCCATTGATTGCTGGGAAATTGCATACATGAGGGATTAGAAAGCCCGAACTCCTCAACAAGAAGTTGTTCATATGACCGCAATCATATGACAAGAATTGCTACCTGTGTGAGCCTAGCAAGCCACATGGGGGCGGTGGTGAATCGTGAAAAATTCACTCCGGGGAATTGATCCACCATCAGGTTAGGCCGTCAAGGCAGGTACTGATGTAAATCATTTTCACAGTTGTATGTATATACTTTTTTTAAAGAGCACACTTGCCAATTGTATATATCTTAGTTTTATTTGTATTGATAATCCATTAAGAACGGTGGTTTCGACTAGTTTGAACTGGCAAGCAACAAGAGCAATAAGAAAAATTGCTTATGCTTATACATAAAAATTAACAGATACAAAAAGTGGAAATAGAACGGAGACAAGAACTTCTAAGTCGCAGAGGCGTAGGCAAAGAACCAAGCCGCACCGCCAATTTCTTTATAGGAACCCCGCCGCCGAATCACTCGGCTGATCGCGGCGAATCTTTACTTTTTTATTTATTAACTATATAGTTGCAAATAAATTTGCAAAGTATAGAATGCACAGCAAGGGCGTAGTAACGAAGACCTTATGCCCACGATGGTATTAACAGTATTTCGTAGCGGCGCTGTGACCAACTGTAATGACTTATGTCTTCGCATAAAAAGTTGCCGCACATTATATACAAAAAAGATGTAACCCAATGCAGTTAGTTGAGGTAAACCGTTAACCAGTGAGAGTGAGACGCAAAAACTCTCAAAGGTAACCAACAACAAGCCAGACTGCATTTAAAAAATAATTACGATGACGCGAGAGCTGTTCCCCAGCCCAAAACTGCTTTACGACTGGGGGTAGTTTTCTTTCTTTTTTGTTTTGTTATTTAAAAAAAAAATTATCTGTAAAATAACATCCTAATTTTAACTATACCTAGTGATGTATTAATGGCCCTAAGCAAACTACACAGTTTTTGGTCACCTAAGTTAATCTAAAAAGAGTCGCTGCTCTGATTTTTACCGAAGCCACTTCTTAAATGCCGGCAAGGGTCACACATTTGCAGAAATATAAATAAACATAGATAATTTATACACACATGCATAAATATTCAGCACTATTAGTAGCATTAGTTTCCGTTTGGTACTTAACTTTATTTCCTGCCTGTCTGTCTGTCTGTGTGTCTGTCTCTCTGGCTTCTTGTGTGCCTGCAGGCTTGCTAAATTATTTTGTTCATAGCGGGCTTCGAAGGGCAGAGTACGAGTATGAACTGCAGAAGGAACACAATAAATAAGTTTTAAGAAGAAAAAAAAATCACCACTTTTTCTTAAACTTATTTTGCATCGTTTTTTTTTCATAGAACAAGCTGCCTATTTGTAAGTATTTAAGTTTTTTTTTTCTTCTTCTTTTCACTCTTTGTTGAGTATATTCAACTTATTAAATGTTGTCATTTTTATAAGCAGTTTATAAAAATGAGAATGTTTCTGCACACTTTCCATAATTTATTACACAACTATACTTTGGTATCATGTTTATAAGTTGCGGGAAGAGCAACTAGCGATTCTTTGCGGAAAGTTTTTTTCTTTCTTTTTTTATTAAGTGCTTTATGTTTCTATCGCCTTATCTTGCGCAAACAGGCTAGTAAAATCTTTTTTACAAAATATTGTATTAAATGCATCACAAAAGATTAAATTTTGAAACACACAGGCCCTGCAAAATTTGTCATTTTATCATGTTCTGCAGAAATATTTAAGGGTCATGGGTTTGATTTAAGGAGGGGGAAACTTTATATAGTGCAAACTATTTCTAAGATAGACGTAAAACCTTCTTACAATCCATAAACCGTCTTAATTGCACTTACTTTCTAATCAAAATGTAAACTGATTTAAACGAACTTAAGTTGTTTATGGTCATAAGCGAAATAAACGATTCACATTTTCTAGCATACTTCAAGAACTGACAAACTAAGTATATGATAATTTAAAAAATAATAGTTTGTATTACCGGACCACTTGATATAAAATTTTACAGAAGAACTGTGACGTTGATGAACGAACGAATTTAACCCAATTGGTCTCAGTGAGCGAGGGGTGTGGGTGTTAAACTGACCACTTTTCGTTCAATTTAAATAGCTTTCGTTAAAATTTCTTTCAGTCTTTCTATGTCGTGTTTTTTTTTTTGTTTCAGTTGATATTTTATGTATTAGTAAGAGTAGCTTTAAAAGCAGGGGTGCCCAAAAGTTCTATATGGAAGAATAAACACCAATACATTTAAGGAAAAACTAGTTTTATTTAATAAGCACAGCATACAAAAGTGTTGTTGCTTTGCACTTGCGTATGTACACATCCACGCGTATATTAAAGCGCACAGTCTATAGCTAAGTGCTTTTACAAATGAGTGCCAATTGCATAGAGCTTGGGCAGTTTTGTTTTAAAGTATTCGTAAGTACATCACATGCGTACCGCTGTGGTATGCCACGATTGTTTTTTTTTATCGAATTTTTTTTTTGGTTCAAATTTAAACTTTTTTATAAAAAAAAAAATAAACTTAATGTCAAAAATCTTTTTGTAAAATTGGTTTTCAACAGTTTGTGTCTTTAAAAGCAAAGAGTTTTTGTAAAAAACAAGCTTAATTGAAACTCCCGCCTAAATGATTTTTAAAATTGTTTTTACGTTTTCAAACACTCATTTTTTATCACATAAATGTTTATTTTATTATCTTGTTCTGTATGTCTTTGTCAGTTGTGCTGATTAATGAATAAACGGAACATTTCAGTTTTGTTGCCGCACCTTTCGTTTGGAATGACCGGGTGAACGAAATGAACGAACGGATTAGTCTTTTATAACTGAACGAAAGTGGCCGGTCACGAAAATGAGCGACCCGGCATAGATCTATTTTCTAGTAGCAAAAGCCCAAAAAAAAAACACAAAACGAAAAGTTTGCAGTTTTGTTTATTTTGCAATAAAACAATACATATAGAACCTGTATCTGACCTGACAACTCCAGATACTCCCGGGGAGCAGATTTTGCCTCGGTGTTTACCAAACCAGGACAATCTGTTTACTGGCGCATGGAGGAGTCCCTCGTTTGTTTTACGAGTAGCAAACAAAACTCTCTGAAGCCACATGACTAATGTGAGATTCTACTTGCCATCTGGACGCTGATCATGATTGAGATGGCTACCGTGGCTGAAACGTTCTAGCTGTGGTTTACGCCTAAGATCGCAGGAAGGGGAATTTGTTTTCGAGGGCTTATAACGCCCCAGGCGCTGTTGTCTGGCAACAGAAACCTGTAAGCTAAGGAACCACAAGTGATGGTTAGACGGGTGATTTAGTTAAAATCTGATGTTCTTTGGGCTACCAACTTATTAAACCTTGGACTCCATTAAATACTGGGAAATTGCATACAGTCTTAAAAGGCTCAAACTCTTAAGCATGAGTTTGTCTATATAGCTACAAACTTGTGACAAAAAGTTGCTACCTGTATGAGCCTTGAAGCCAATCGGCTTTCTGCTGATGTACATCAATTTCACAATCAGATAACTGAAGATTTTATTGCAGTATTCCCCCACTTTTCTTTTGTAAAGCGGCGATATCTTGTCACCATATACTACAAAAATTAGACAAATTTCGTAAGAGCGAGCCAATTGTTGAAAAAAGAACAACAGGAATTCTGTAGACAGCTAAAAACCTCTGTGACGGCAACCACCAGTTTGCAAAACTGCATCTCCAGCAGTACCTCATATGTGGCTTAAATGAAGCCACAACCACCAAAAGATTTAAATCACTTTGAGTAAAAATCAGCGCTGCCACATAAACTTTACAACAATTGGACACATTGTCCGCAAGAGTCGGATGCGGCAGCCCCCATCATTTTCTAGTTCGTTCGCCCACACTCATTTCATAGAAACCGACTACAGTTAAGAAAATATTTAATTGAGAAACAGACGGCAAAAGCTAAAAGCACAACATCCTAACTTCTGTCGAAGATGGGAGTCGCATAAGACATATATGTCAAAAGTCCCAATGCAACAAGTCGAAATCAATAACTGTTGAAACAACTAAATAACTAGACAGAACAATCTATTCCCCAATTAATGCGTAATAAAGATTTACAATGTTTTTGATGAACGAAATATGATTGCTAACTTGCATATATCGATCGGGACTTTGACACGGCTATTTAGGAAAGTTTTAGTTGTATCCATTGATTAATATAAGTCTATTATCTAAAATACTTGTTAACCTAGTTTAAATATTTACTACTAGTTCATTTTCATTTACCCTAGCTTACGTACTGTATTCGATTTCAATAACCAACTCAAGCTCGTAATACTCGTATGTCATACGACATATTGTATATTTATATATTTAGCCGTCTATCTTTTTATATTATATCACTCAATTATCATTAAGTAAAAGGTTGCTAACAAATAAAAGGTGATTCTGATAAAAAAAAAAAATCTAAAAACAGTACGCTAGGTAGTAAAACTATACTATGGTTTGGTTAACTGAAGTTTGAAAAAACTTACTTGGTAGAAGAGTACGTGACAGCGGTAAATTTAGACTAATCGTCTGGTCAGGCTTACCTACCTGGAACGTAAGCAGGTAAGACTCGTTGCGAAAAATATTGAGCCAATTATATATCCCCTAAAATGGATGCTATCCCAGCACTATGGAATTTCTTCACCACAGTTCTGAAATCGTCTGATTTCATTACCGTGATTACAAGATAGATAGAGCCACTACAACCTCTCGCCTCATTTTTTTTTATACAGAAAGGAACCATTTTTAGTAGCAAGTCTAAGCATGTAATTTAGAGTGGTTTGCCTTCTATACAGAAAAAATGTGCCAGTCATCCAATAGGATTAAAGATAATGTAAATACAATACCAAAAACTACTTTTTTGACACTCCTACAAACACCACCCTTTTCGTAGTTCGTTCACTGTCATATAATATTTTATATACCGGTGTTCATTGGTCTGTAAGGCCTAAATTTCTGTCATTAATAGTTTTTCACTAACACGTCAAATTTTAGTCTTGACAGTTAAAAAATTTGGTTCGAAAATATTTAGGATTAGGGTGGCTACGAACCAAGTTTTTAAAAGTCATGACCAGAATTTGGCCTGGTAGTAAAACAATTTTTTCATAGTAGAACTCTAATGTGTTTTTTATTGAAATATTCGGTTTATTGAACAATATCGTTTTGCTGTGCATACATACAAAGTAGAGTTTCAATTAACACTTGAAAAATATATTGAATTTGACAGCGAACAGTTTGGTTTGTAAATCAATAAAAATATAAAAAATTACTCTTTCAATTACAGTTTGCTTATATACTCGCATCTGTGGTCATATGGAAGAGAAGCTTAAGTCGACTTAAGGCAGAATTGAGTTATATCGGGAGCTTTACTACAGTCAACACGCTTAAATGCTTCTTAGCCGTTTGGAGAAATCTTCTTTTTTGATGATGTTGTGAGCAATTGTTTTTTAGCTTAAGTTTTGAGAACAAATAATGCTTTTACCAAAACATCTTATATGAACATCAACTTTATATACAGTTCACATAGAGAGAACAAATTAATTTATTAAAATATCTTATGTCATTAGTTTTTTAATAAAGTTTCATTAAATTTAGTAAGACGTAATAATTATTTCTCAAATAAGTGGCCTCTTAGATCCAATCCTTTATTAGCAAATTTGGGATCATCTTCCCAATAAGGGAAGAATGGGGCACGTACCCTGGATGGTTCACAAAAGTCTTACACAGATGGTTCCAAAAAGCTCTAAGGAGTTGGAGCGGGAAAAGTGGGGCCTAGAGCATCCAGGAATATAACTCTCAGTAAATATACCCGAATTACCCAAGCGAAATTATACGAAATGATAGCGCAACTAAATTGGCTTAAGGGCACAAACTCGACATTGAAGTTGGATTGCAAACTTCTTTTATACAATGCAATCCTAAAGCCTATATGGTGCTACGGAATTCAATTATGGGGCACAGCCTCAGCGTCAGACATTGAAAAATTCAAAGGCGACAAAACCAAATTCTTCGAACGATTACTGCAGCTGCATGGTACGTAAAAAATTCACGAATTCATAAAGACCTGAGTGTTCCACTGGTAAAAGACGAGTTCTCTAAGTATGCGACAAGGTATGTCAGTAAACTGGAACTTCATCCAAATCCTCTTGCGCGTTGTCATGTGTAAAAACGGTGCTGATAAGGCAGTATGCCGGTCGGTGTGTTAGGGTGGCAGCACAAATATTAACAGCTGAACCTGTGATAGCGTATAGGCCAAGCAAAAACAAAATAAATGCAAAAAAAAATTACAGATGGCTGGTTTTGGGGAGATATATGGCTGAAAATACTGGAAGAGTGAGGAAAAATGGCGAAAAAAATGAAGAAAGTTTTGAAGCGCCAAGGAGAAATTGAAGAGGGAGAATTTTAAGTTGGTTTTTGGAAAAGAAAAAGGTGGACGTATGCCGGAGTTTTCGGTGAAAAAAAAGTTTTGGCAAGTTTGGTGATAAAAAAAGAAAAGAAACAAAATCAAAAGTTATAATTTTAAGCGTTTATTCAAAGAAATAATAAAAAGAAAATTTTAATAAGAAGTTTTAAAGAGAAAATACTGATTTTAATACAACAGCTAAACAAAATTTGCACACCTAATGCAAATAAGATAAAACATAAGATTAAATTTTAAACATTATTACTTGAGCATTCAAAAGGAGTAGCCAGAAGTAATCGCAGCCAAGTAAAATTGCTATTAAATCGCCAGTCTTGTGTGTCCACTGGAATCCATCAAAAGGAAATAGTTCCTAAAAGAGACAGCCGCCAACTTAGTAAGAAGCAGGGGAAGCTTAGCTGCAAATATAGTGGAAGCATCAGCCGCAAGTCCCGTTTTTTCCCGCCCAAACCATTGCAGGACTCAGCAAGTTTTCCGCAAGAAGCCTCAGCAGCCACATCATCACGTTTTTTTTTTTTTGCACAGAGGAAGATGTTTGTATTTTATTTTGGCCACTAACAGGTATTTTGCCATAAGGACCTATAAGTAGACCGACGGACACACAGACAAAATTGTAAATAAAAACTCATAAAAATATATATATATAGTATTTTACCAGGGTTATATATGCTTTTTGTTTGGCGGAGGGGTAACGCCCTATTAGTAAAACTTACCCGCTATTTGTGTTGGTTGTGTCTGCGCGTTGTGATAGCGCAACGACCCGAAAAGTGAGCTCATTTTTTTGGGATTTAGAGTAGCTTTTTGGGCCCATTGGCCTAGGGTAAGCCTTTTAGGCAAGCAAAAGGGGTAAAAGCTAGAAAAAAAAAAAATATATATATATATATATATATATATATATATATATATATATATATATATATATATATATATATATATATATGTATATATATATATATATATATATATATATATATATATATATATATATATATATATATATATATATATATATATATATATATATATATATATATATATATAGAGTTATTTTATAGAGCCACTAGGACAACGCACCTTGCGTGAAGTACGGCAGAATTCCTGTTTGGTAATAATATTTTATGGAAAGAAGTTTTTGTTAGAAAGTTATACAAAATTGGTATTTTAAATTGTTTCAAATTGGTAAAAAGAATTCTTAAATATTAAATTGTTTCCCATGTTTTTGCAATATTGAAGTATAAACTCATTTCTATTTTTTTTAGTTTACAATAAATTTTATAATGTTGATATTGAATTTAATTTTCTTGTAATTTGAAAATAAACATGTTTGAATAAGATCAAACACAGGTAAGGTTATAGGAAGGCGGTAGCCGGAAGAAGGGTGAGAGAAGCTTTTTTAGGGATGACTTTGAAATAAAATCGTCGCCACAAGTCATCATGGCGGAGTTTAGAAGTAGGTAAACTCCATGAGGGTGGGCAGCGACCTAGGGCACAACATCAGCCCAAATGTTGGAGAGATGTCGCGAGCTATTGGCTGCAGCAAGTCGTTTAAAACCCGTTTTTTTTATAACACCAATTAGAACAAAGATCGTTCTTCTTCGGGCCCCTTCTTTTTCTTTTGATTTTGTGTAGCAAGAGTGGTTCAATACACCCTAAGCTGGCATGAACTTTTTATTCATGAACATACCGAGCCAACGGTAGGACTGCTGGCAAGGACACCACCCCCAAGACGGCGAGCTTCTAGCGGGAGCATTACGCCAGCATGCCAGCGCCGCCAACAGTCTGGCCACCCGTAAATTGTACGGGCAACATCTGGCTCATTAATGTTGAAAGACAAACAAAAGGTATGTATGTGCATGTAATAGCGTAATATACTTAACTTTGGCGGCTACACTCGGTTGAGAAGAAGGGATACCATTGCCACCATCAGATAGTTCAATAGGTGATTTTACCGAAATAGCTACCGCATAATAAAACTTTTTGTCTGGACTTAGGTAAAAAGCACATTTTTAGTTTTTGTATTTCTTTATTTTAATATATAGTATTAAGATTCGAATACTTATTGTTAGTTCATTTTGAAGATTGGATAAATAAAAAATGCTTAACAAAAAAAAAACGTCAATCAGTCATAAAATCCCTGAGCAGTTGTGTTTTTACATTCAAGTTAGTACTAGAATGACACAACAGATTAAATGAACTTGTAAGTCAGATCCAGTTTACTCTGATCTGGGTGCCAGGGCATGAGGAGCATTATGGCAGTGAGATGGCAGAAATCTACGCCAAAACGAGAGCGGATGAGTCTTTTATTGACCTCACTCCAGCATAGGCTTCAACAAAAGTCTCCTCAATGGGGAGATAAAATGAACGAAATCTATTGTGGTGCAAGAGTGGAACGAGACAAGCGGTCTTGAACACTCCAAAAAATTTCTAAGCTTTGATGAACGAGCGTTGTCTAAAACCGGATAGGAAAAGCCTCAGAACACTGAGAGGTCCACTTACATGCCGTTATACTTGCCTTAAGCACCTGTACAGGATGGGCATTTCCATAATTGTTTTAGAGTCAGAATACAGTGTTTGCAATGCGGCACGGTTCTCCTTGCAGTTCAACCCAGGCTGATCATGGTTGAGATGCCTACCGTAGCTGAAACGTTCTGGCTGTGGTTAAAATCTAAAACGCAGGAAGGGGATGTTTATATCCTTCCTTCATAATTGTTTGGCGCGGCTTTTTCGGAGACTAGCAAACTCCCGAAGGTGTGTTGCCTTTACAACAGTACTGTAAAGAACTAGTGGTATTGGTTGACGGGAGAGTTGGTTTAAGGCAAGTGTGCCCAGCCCTATGCGCTTGATACTCCATTGTTTTTGTAAATGCGCTTAGCTATAGGGCTGTGCTCTTCAATACACAAATACTGCGCTCAGCACTAGCAATGAAAAATACACAAACAATTTCGTTTTATATATTTTTTTTGTCGTTCTTCACTGCACACACACAAAAACAAAGCAACAATACTTTTGCATGTTTTGTTGGTAATCATTGACGACAGCGATTATCAGTGCGAATTTTCGTTTCGCAAATTTTTTGCTTTTTACAACAAAAAATATTAAATAAAAATAGTTTTTCCTTAAATGTATTCGTGTTTACTCTTTCATATAACACTTGTGGGCACCACTGGTTTAAGGACTAATGCTGCTAGTAATCTTCGGCCTACCAACTCATTAAGCCGTGTCTTCTATTGATTGCGAAATTGCATACAGGAGGGATTAGAAGGCCTGAACTCCTCAACAAGAAGTTGCTCATATGTACAAACATATGGTAAAAATTGCTACCTGTGTGAGCCTATCAAGTCACACGGGGGCGCTGGTGAAACGTAAATACTTTACTCCATGAAACTGGTCCATCATCACATAAGGCCGTAAAGGCAGGTGCTGATGTAAATCTTTTTCACAACTGTTGCTAATTTGGCTGTTCAGTAAATATACCGGGAGGTTCTGATTGCAGACCATCCTGGTGCTGATGATGGTTGATCGTTAATCTTAATATCGTCTGCATCACTATAACAGTTGGTCTCAACCAATCTTCGCTTACAATGTAAATAGTTTTGGACTTGCCTAATCTTTGCTTACAATGTATAAAATGTTGCATAAATCTTATGGCCTAGCTCATCGTTGTGTACAAGCTTCGGATGGGCCGCCTTTTTTGTTGTCAGATCGAAAATGTAAGCGATAAAAATTTCCCTTAGATGCCAATGGAATTCCTCAACAAATCGATTTTGCTCTTAAAACCTGAGAATAAATTTCGGCCAACTCATTGCATATTCTTGTCTAGTGTTGTCAATTAAATTTTAATCGTTTTTATTCACTATATATTTTAACAAATGAATAACAACAATAATAACGACTTTAACAAAAAAAAAAAAAAAAAAAAACACATTTTAATTGATTATCAATTGACTCTGCTCTAAAGTCTATACTCGTATATACAAGAGCCAATTTGTGTAAGTGTGTGTTCGTTTGCATATGCCTGCTAGAGCGTGTGTTCATGTGTATTAGGCTGCTCCCAAAAAAAAAGTTTTTTTGATTTTCATGAGTATTGAAGCATAATTAATTTGAAATTTATATGGTGGAATATTATTGAAATCTTTTTCTGATTTTGCACATAAAGTTTAAAAGTCGCTCAAGTCGAAATAATGCGAAAAATCGAGATCGCAGCCCGTTTTTTTTTAATTTTCTTCATAACCTTATCAGCAACCAAGAATATCCTCACTTTAGTAAACAATTACGAGAATGGATTGATATTGAATCGACCTTACGCTAGATGACAGCACAAACAATATTTTTTTTTTTGTTTTTTTTTTTTTTGAAATTGTGATCTGTCAAACGTCAGCTGTTAAAATTTCACCCAAATTCACTGATTAGTTTATTTGCTGTAGTCGAGGGCATTGGCAGAGATACCAATTTTCAACATATATTCTTAAAATAAATGAATTAAATTCCTTTTAAATTCCTTTTTGTATTAATAAATTTTTATTATATATTTTTCTGACTCTGGCGCTCCTTGTGACAGTATATTTTTCTAATAAATGTAGTTTAAAAAGCATTTATATTTTTTAGTGTACGGAGTGATCAAAAACATCAATTATTTTTCCCACAAAGTTTTTGTTTTCAACATGATAATATATACACAGAAAAATGCTTTTTCGTGTTCAATAACGAAATTCATTGATTCAATTAATAAATTGTTTGAAAGCGGACCTGTAAAGGAATTCGTAAATTCAAACAAAAGTTTAGTAAAAATAATTATTGATCGAAAACAACTATCTCTTTAAACAACAACAAAATACGATATACAAGGTTAATTTTTTGATATTTATGTATATGCACATTTTTTCAGACAAAAATTTTGTTGATTTTATTTTTACTATAACTTTTTTTTGTGTACGTTTAAACAAAATTACGCATTTTTTTAATACTCCAAAACAGGAAACATTTACTGGTGGAATAAAATAACACTTTCGCAAGATATTTGGAAATAAATTCACGAATTGTTGTTGTTCTCACAATTAATTTCAAACGAAAACTTTATGACATAATTATACACGAAATAAACTTTTAATCTGATTTACAGGCAAGCTGAATACAAAGCAAAATATTTTAAATTTGAAAATTGAATAGTCGTTAGACACAAACCTTAAATGTGCTTTTTTATCTTGGACCAGTACTCAGGGAATATGCAATGCATTGTACCGGCACTAGGAATATTGGTTATGAGGAGAGGGAAAAAGGGAGTAGTACTTAAGCACATTTGAACTTTCCAACGTTATAGTTGGCAGCATACACTTCTGCAGGCAACTTGTTCCACAGCCGAACTGTACGGCTGAACTCTCTCCGTAATGTATTGTGCGAATTGCTGGGCAATCGACTATAAATGGATGAGTCCTAAACGATGACATCATGTTACGTAAAAATATGTGAGTTTCGGGAAAGACACATAATCTTGTTTGAGCAATATCCATTGTAGTATGGAGAAAACAGAGAAATGGACCCCGCACTGCGTCGATGCTCCAATAAGTCAATAGAATTGGATACCCTACTGTCATCGATAAGCTTCTTCGCCCTCTCCTGCGCACGGTCGAGTAACCCCAAAATAGACTTGGAGGCACCGGTTCAAACATGGCAATTCTACTCCATTTTCGGTCGGATACTGGTAATATAAATAGTAAGGAGATCGGATGGAGCGAACTACTTCTTATATCAATTTGTTAAATTTTTGTTGAACTTTATAATTTTTAAATTAATAATTTTTTGGTTTGTATGTATGTACATATGCATCGGGTTTTAGTTCAAGTTTTTCCTGTCTTAAGTTTTTTTCTTAAGAAGGATTTTTTACAATACAAATTTGCTGTGATCAATAAATATTGATTGAAGAAGACAAGAAAAATTATAATCAAATCTTTAGCTGGGGGACAACTAGCTGTTTCGTAGTCGCTACACTACTCATCAGCACCCACTGGGATTTGAACTCGGGTCATGACGTTTCATGATCTGCTGCTTTAACCACTCAGCCACCGAGCATTTAATTATTCTCTATCTATATTCATCTCATATTGAATCACATATGCAGCGAACTATTTCTAATATCGTTTCAGAAAACCAAGACGCTTGAGCGCATCATTAGAGACATGAAAAATGTGTTTAGTCCATAGACCATGGCAGTGAATTTTAATTCCAAGAACGTCAAGAGCACCTGATTCCCCAATATCTATACGCATCCATGCGTACAGACGGAGCAGCATTCCCGGTCACATGCTTTTGTGTGATATTAGCCAATACCGGGTCTTACGAGCATTAAAATCGACTCTGTTCTTGCGACCCTATTCGGAGATTAAACCATTAGCATTATTCAGGGAGTCATTCATATGCTGCCTCATATACTACCTGGCATCGATCTTTTATAACCTTATCCTATAACTGAAAAACGAATGGCAGATGCTACTGTCATCTGTAAAGGAGGGGATATGGTATAAAGGCCATCATTAAATAAATAAATAAAAAATAAGAAATAGAGTAAGAGAAGGAACGGAGTCTTGAGTTGCATCTGAATTAATTCTGAACTGATTTGATGAGATCTCATCTCTAACAACTCGTATAGTGTGGTCATTGAGAAAGCTCGAAAGCAATAAGTTTTGACAGTAATGTTTCATATTTCATTTAAATCTATCCATCTTTAAGACGGTAGTACTAGTTTTAATACTTTTTATATCAATTCTAAAAGTTATATGCAGTTTTTTACAGAACTTATATAAAAGTAAAGCCTAGACACATTTTCTAAAAATATTTTGACAAAAAACTAGAACAACGTACTTATTAACCAAGCCATGAGTAAAATAAGAAAAACGGCCAAAAACTCTTGAGCGACTTCTTGATCTCTTCAAAAAAAAACCTCAACAATATTCGACTCTAGATTAAGACGTACGTACACTTAAATGTGTGTTTCTCTCACACATTCGTGACTTGCGTCCCAAATATGACTGAACCAACCTGTTTCGCCATACAAAAGTTTGAGAGCGAAACATCTTGTCTCAAACACGAAGAATTTACTGCCTTCTCTAATTTGCATAACCAGTAATTACTACTTTACCTAAACCCCTACATACGCAGTGCATTGTACAGGAACTATGAAAATAGATTATTATGAGAAGGAAAGAGGGAGTAATTTTTGTAGACGTTGGACTTAAACCTATCAATAACAACACCGAAAGACCAAGGGAAAGATAATCACATCATTAAAAATGGAATTAAATTAGTTAAAACTGTTCAGTGCCCAGTGCGAGGTAATGAATCGAATTGCAAGAACATTCAAAAGAATATAATAATAAACATATGTATAAAGAAAAGACGGACGAAAGTAAAAAAATACGTATACGCATGGAATAAAGACGAAATACTCAGCGTTGCCTTCTTTTGCAATCGTGCGTCAAAGAGCGAAACGAGTGTTTCGTACTACGGCCTGAACATGGTATAAGCTTTCAAATTATGCTTGAGCAGCAAAATAATTTTTTTGAGCCCCCTAATGTATATGCATGCTTGTAAACAATAATGATTAACAGCGTTGCCAACATTGTGCCTTTTGCGCAGTGGAAATTTGCAATTTCCAGGAAAAATTTCTAGGATTTTTTGATTTCTTCTTTTCTTTTGGCGCTAAGCCAAAAATTCAAAATTTTCCATTTAAAAATTTTTATGGTGGGAAAATTACCATTAAGCCCATAACAACTGTTTTACATTAAGAATAATAATAACCTCTTCCACATTATTTTTAATAACTTTTTTCTAAACACATAGGTTTCTGTGCTTATATACCCGTATTGAAAATAGTTCTATTTTTTTGATCGTTGTTATAAATTTATCAATAACATAAGACAAGCAAATTTTCAAGATTAAGTATAAATATTAAACAATGTCACTTTAGCTCTGTTTGATAGCTGCGTGACTTTTACAATTTCAATGCAGTAACTTTTAATGTAATACTGCTTCATTCCCACTATATCTTTTAATATCTTTCAATAGACTGTTTTGAGCAAGCTGCCTTGTTTATCTCTGTGAAATTACGGTTACTGAGAAAAAATGTACTCATATTACAAACGCACTGCGTAAAGAAACATGAACACCTATCAAAGTTAATAACCAACTCACTCCTCAGCCAGAGTTGCCAGGAGATTTTTTATAAAATCCTTACCATCGTGTACAAAAATCACTCTTTCCGTACACTCAAAAAAGTATTTTCGCACATATTTTTCTATCTCTTTTAAATATTGCACAAATAAATTATATTAATACGTTTGATATTGATCACAGCTAATTTGTGTTGTAAAAAATCCTTCTTAAGAAAAAACTTAGGAAAGGAAAAACTTGAACTATAACCCGATGTACAAATGTACAAAAACCAAAAATTTAATTTCAACAAGTAAGAGTGTGGTATATTCGGCTGGGCCGAATCTAAAATACCCTTCATGATAGTCACGTATATTACAAATTTAAACTAAATATACTCGGATATATATGGACCGATATCGGGAAAAAAAAAATAGTTTTGCCTTGTAATCACCATTCCAAAAACAAAATCTTTCATGGACATTTTCATGGAAAAGTTTGTTTAAGCTATATCTTGGCTATATATGAACCGATATCGGAATTTTCTATTTTCTGTATTTTAGTAACCTTATTTTATAACGAGAATTGCTTTTCAGTAAAAAAAATGTTAATGGAAAAATCGGTTTAGGCTATATATCGAGTACATATGGACCGATATCGGAAACTGTCATTTTCCATATTTATATAACCATATTTTATTACTAGAACTGCTTTTAAGCAAAAAATGTTAAGTTCGCTTACACGACATTTTCATGAAAACCCGGTTAATGCTACGTCTAGGATATATATGGACCAGTATCTGAAAAAAAACATTCTAAGTCTAATGGTTTTTTAGAAACGGCATTTCACCAGCGGACAGACGGACGACATGGCTTAATCGATTTTTCTATCAATGCTGATTCAGAATACGTATACTTTATATGGTCGGAAATGAAAATTGTAGAAATTACAAATGAAATCACAAACTTATATATACCCTTTACATTTTTGTGAAGGGTATAAAAATTATAAAAAATTCAACCAAAATATATATATATATATATATATATATATATATATATATATATATATATATATATATATATATATATATATATATATATATATATATATATATATATATATATATATATATATATATATATATATATATATATATATATATATATATATATATATATATATATATATATATATATATATATATATATATATATATATATATATATATATATATATATATATATATATATATATATATATATATATATATATATATTAGAAATTTGTAATATCTGTATTTTAGTAGCCTGTTTTTTATTACCACTACTGCTTCTAAGCAAAAATAGTTGTTTAAGTGCCAGCTAGCCTCAATAATGCCCAAGTGGCGCTGAGGCGATTATTTAATTGTCATAAAAAACATGTTTTTTGAATAAAAAAAATCATAAAAACATCGGTTTAGGCTATACATCGGATATATACGAGTATGAGCCGATTTGGGAATTTCCCATTTTCTCTATTTTGGTAGCCTTCTTTTATGACGAGAACTGATTTTAAGAGAAAAAATTTTTTTCATCAAAAAATCGACCGGAAATGAAAATTGTAGAAATTACAAACGGAATCACAAGCTTGTAACAATGTTGTTAGTTAAGTCGATGGGAAGACGCAAAAAATTATTGATATGGGAAAAAAGTTGTAGCATGATCATGACATGAATGCACCTTTTTAGTCATAACATGAATGCATCCTGTTAAAGGCATGCATTTAAATTCATATGGATAACCCCAGTCACTTGACACCTTTTTGTTGTCACTGACCACTGTTGCGACCACTGTACGCTCTTCAACCGTACCGCACATGTACATTAGAGCACACCAAAAAAAGGGCTTTATATACCTTCCAAAAAAAAACACCTTGGAATTTTTAAGATGAGATCTAAAATATTTCGGCTGCAGCTTTACTCCTCTCGGTGGTGTTGCCACTCAAAAATTTTAAATACAACCAAACCTGGACCTAAAACCTACCAAAATCATTTTTCTAGAACAGCTCATAATTCAGTGTGAACTCCTCCTTTGGTACTGTTGTTAGTATTGTATAATATTAATTAGTATAATTTATATATTATATATAATATTGTATAGTATAATTTATAGTGCCTTGTTCGTTGCATGATGATAGAAGATAAAGCTTTCTGCTTACAAGACAACAGCGTTATTTATTATCATAGCAAAACAGACCGTACCGGTGGTACAGAACCTACTTCTAATTCAGAACCTATTTTACTGAGATCATTTTCGAATTCGTTATTTTATCAGCCCGGCAGACGAACTGCTCAGTTTGTTTATCTGTAACTGGGGGTCTCCATTAGCCATGAACTTGGTATGAGCATCATGTCGAACATCGCAAATGGCCAATGTGGACGGTTCATGTCCGCGTTTCGTTCATGCTTTGACATCGATGACTGAGCATCGATGTTCGCCATGAAGTTGGCCAATACGAACAAAAATACAAAAAATGACGCCGAACTGAACACTTTGATAAGGTAAATCTGAACATACGTGTTCGCATACAAGAACATAAACTTATTTTTACCTTCGCTCTGCCTAAGTTATGTTCATGTCATGTTCAAGTAGATGGCACATGAAGACGAGGCGTAAGAGATAGCTGGTTGTCACATGTTAAAAATTCAATAAAACTTTTCGTCGTGAAGAAATACAACAAAATACTTGAAAGTTACACAAACGCCATCTTTCGTAATTTTGACTACGACAAAAAACAAGAAGTAAAAAAAATAACACAATATGCGCAGTTCGCTATATAATAATTGTTTTTGTCTACCATTCAATATAAATTATATTATTTATATCTTTACGTTTCGTATTTATTCAAAAATTATTGGAAAAAATTATTTCATGCTAAATTTATCAGTTTTTTTTATTTTTAAAGCATAATAGGAAAATAAAAATGGACAAATATTTGTATAGTGTAATTGAAAAACAATAAATTAGATTTAAAATATTTCGGACGTAGTGCTCTTCGAAATTCCACAGTTGGCAACACTGATGATATAAGTGATGACAATTAAATTGGCAGTATTGGTAAAAATGGTTGCTGTTTTTGTTTATGTGAATGTTTGTGTTCATGTGGTTTGAATTGATTGAAAGCTTTTGGTTATTGTATGATAAATTGTATTTATGTACATAAACCTATTAACATGACTTTTTGTTTAAGTATTTATGTACTTATTATGATGTGTAGCACTTAAATCTTGTTGATTTAAATTGTATATATAGACATAATTATTAATAAAAATAACATTTAATTTAACAGTTTAAAGTAAATTTTTAATACGTTATATCCCAGCAAAAGAGGAATTCAAAGAAGCTAAGAACAAAAGCGGTCTCGTAACTATAAAAATATCTCCAAGGAGTGTATTAGAATAATTCATCTTTAGTCGGCAGTTTGTTTTTCAATTTCCAGTATTTTCATTTGAGTTCTTAAATTATTATGTAAACTCAGAGAACAATAAAAATCAAGTTTTTTTGATTATACCATGAGTTAAAATTTTTAGTCAACAAGAATCTAGCAACAAACATTTTGAATTTAGATTTAAATAAGCGAACACTTCACTATTCAACATAAAAATTTCAAAAATTGAAAGGTATAATTGTTGTCTCTATTACAAAACAAGCTACTGTTTAAAAACACCTTAAAAATGTAATTATTTACTAATAAAATTCAACGTTTGCGATATGAAATGTGTACCATTCTGCCATCGATACGTGCTTATTCTGGCATTGGGTCATGCAGCTAATCGATCAGACATAATCCACTTTCGAAACAAACGGAACGAACTTTTTGGATATTCACTCAACATATTCACACCAACCAAGATAATCGTCAAGAATCAAATGAGCGCAAACTCGATGAAGTTGCTTCGTTTAATTACATAGTTCTAGTGGTCACCTTCAAGCGCCATCTTCTGATCCTGGTTATTATATGATATCAAAGTACTTCTTTCGAACATGTATTCGAAAAGACGCCCGGGGCATTTCAGCCCCGGGCTTTACAAATAAAACACGGTTTTTTTGGTTCAAAATAAACCTTATTCATCTGCGTAATCTCCATTAAGAGCAACGCAATCATTCCAGCGCCGCTCTAACATTTCTTTACCACTTTTGTAGAACGATTTATCTTTTGCCTCAAAACAGGCTTAAGTTTCAGCAATAACCTCTTCATTCGTCCGAAATTTCTTACCGGCGACAGTTTTTTTTTAGGTCTGCGCCAGTAGTCGCTGGGAGCCAAATCTAGCGAAGACGGTGGATGTGGAAGCAATTCGAAGTTCAATTCATGTAGTTTTACCATTGTTTTGATTCACTTGTGACACAATGCGTTGTCTTGGTGAAAGAAATATTTTTTCAATGCCATATGTGGTAGTTTCTTTGCAATTTCGGCCTTCAAACACTCCTACGACGCTATATAATATTCACTGTTGGTATTTCTTTTCTCAAGATAGTCGATGAATATTACACTACGCACACCCTAAAATACCGAGGCCATAACATTTCCAGCCGATTGTTGTGCTTTCGGACGCACAGCAATCGGCAACGAGGATCACCAGTTGCTGTCCACTCCAATGACGATCGTGTTGATTCCGTAGTCATGTGATAGATCCATGCAAAAAGCGATGCAAAAATCCCGGTTTGTTAAGTTTAAATATGGCCAAACACTTTTCATAATCATCAGCACGTTATCGTTTTTGGTCAACAGTGAGCACACGCGCCACCAACTTTGAACGGAGCTTTCTCATAGTCAAATGCGCATGTAATATAAAGCCAACACATTCTTCCAATGTGACCTAACTCACGCAACTTCACTTTTCGATCATTCAAAACGAATTTGGTGGATTTTTGCATGTTTTCTGGTGTTACCGCTTCTCTACGACCATGTTCGAACTCAGCAAACCAACGTTTTATTGTTGTTTCTGATGGAGCGGAGTCGCCATAACACTTTGCAAGCCATTGCTTCCCATCAAGAAGCAGTGTAAAATTAAAATACGAAATAACACATTTAGACATCGGTCTAAACACACTACTATGGAACAAATGTAAAGACTAGTATATGTCATAAGAAAGACTTTTGAGGACAAGAAGTATTGCTCATCTCCACTCATTGATATTTCTCAAACTTTTGATAAAGTGTGGCACGCCGGCTTAGTGCTCAAGATAAAGTTGAACTTGCCTGAAAACACTCACAAGCTTCTGGAAAAGTACTTATGTGGAGGAAAATTTGTTATCAGAGAAGACGATTTAATAAGCCCAATTCAGCCAATCGACGCAGGAGTTCCTCAAGGCACGATTAGCATGCTGGGACCTACATTATATTTGATTTAAGCCTTTGACATGCCAACGAGATCCGGGATCCGTTCTTCAACTTTTACAGATGGCACAGCATTCTACAGCGTCCATGAAAGCCATCAATTAGCTTCGCGAAATTTGGAGGAGTATATTTCAATATTAAAGAAATGGCTAAAACTTTGGAAAATGAAAGTTAGTAAACAAAAAGGTACTCATGTTACATTCACACTGCATAAAAAACATGGTATATATAAGTCTGTGATTCCGATTATAATTTGTACACTTTTCATTTGCGACCCTATAAAATATATATAATCTGTGATGTCCGTATGTCGGTCGCTGGGATACCGTTTCTGAGAAAACCATTCGACTTAGAAACGTTTTTCTTTCACCGTTCTATTACCCCATCAATTAATGGGTTTGCTATTGAGATTCAGTAATATCGGTTCACGTATAGCTGAGATATGTCCAAAATTCCGAAAAAAAAACATTATTTTTTACAATTTTGTATGAAAAGTAAAAAAAAAATTTTTTGTTTTGCTTCAAACTTTTTATATATCCGAGATACTACCTAAATCGATTTTCCATGTCGCAAAAGTGAACTTAAAAAACTTTTTGCTTAAACTCATTTGTGGTAATAAAAGGAGGTTACCAAAATACAAATGTCCCATTTCGGTCCATATATACCCAAGATATAGCCAAAACCTATTTTTCAAGAATATGCCGCATACGCGAACTTAAAGAACTTTGTTTGCTTAAAAGCTGTTTTGGTTATAAAAGGAGGTTACTAAAATACAGAACATGAAAGTATCCAATATCGGTCCATATACTCAAATGCAATAGATATAGCCTAAGCCGATTTTTCCACGAAAATGTCACATAAGCGAACTTAAGAATATATTATTTTTTTTTTTTTGCTTAAAATCAGTTCTGGTAATAACAAGTAAGAGTGTAGTATATTCGGCTAGGCCGAATCTAAAATACCCTTCACGATAGTCACGAATATGTATAGTATATTAAAAATGTGGCCTGAATATGCTCGGTTATATATGATCCGATATCGGAATTTTCTATTTTCTGTATTTTAGTAACCTTCTTTTATAACAAGAATTGCTTTTCAGCAAAAAAAAAAACAAGTTTTTTAATGAAAAAATCGGTTCAGGCTACATCTCGGGTATATATGGACCGATATCGAAAATTTTAATTTTCCATATTTATACAACTTTATTTCATTACCAGAACTGCTTCTGAGCACAACAAATTGTTTAAGTTCGCTTACGCGACATTTTCATGAAAACCCCGGTTTAGGCTATATCTCGGGAATATATGGACCGATATCAAAAATTTTAATTTTCTCTATTTTGGTAACCTTCTTTTATAACAAGAACTGCTTTTCAGCATAAAAAAAAAAAAATGTTATTGGAAAAATCGGTTCAGGCTATATCTCGAGTATATATGGACCGATGTCGGATATTTTCTTTTTCCATATTTATATAACTTTATTTTATTACCAGAACTGCTTTAAGGTGAAAAAAGTTGTTTAAGTTCGCTGACGCGACATTTTCATGAAAAACCCGGTTTGGGCTATATCTCGGGTATATATGGACCGATATCGGAAATTTTCATTTTCCATATTTATGTAATCTTATTTCATTATCAGAACTGCTTTTGAGCACAACAAATTGTTTAAGTTCGCTTACGCGACATTTTCATGAAAAACCCGATTTGGGCTATATCTCGGGTACATATGGACCGATATCGGAAATTTTCATTTTCCATATTTATGTAACCTAATTTCATTACCAGATTTGCTTTTGAGCACAAAGAAGTTGTTTAAGTTCGCTTACGCGGCATTTTCATGAAAACCCCGGTCTAGGCTATATCTCGGGTATATATGGACCGATATCGAAAATTTTCATTTTTCATATTTATATGACCCTATTTTATTACCAGAACTGTTTTCGAGCACAAAAAAGTTGTTTAAATTCGCTTACGCGACATTTTCATGAATAACCCGATTTGGGCTATATCTCGGGTATATATGGACCGATATCGGAAATTTTCATTTTCCATATTTATGTAACCTAATTTCATTACCAGAACTGCTTTTGAGCACAAAAAAGTTGTTTAAGTTCGCTTACGCGGCATTTTCATGAAAAACCCGGTTTGGGCTATATCTCGTTTCATACAAAACTGCAAAAATAATGGCTTTTTTCGGAATTTTGAATATATCTCAGCTATACGTGGACCAATATTACTGAATTTCAATAGCAAACCCATGAATCGATGGGGTAATAGAATGGTGAAAGAAAAAAGTTTCTAGTTGGTTTTCTCAGAAACGGTATTTCAACAGCGGACAGACGGACAGACGGACATCGCTTAATCGACTTTTCCATTAATTCTGATTCAGAATATATATACTTTATAGGGTCGCAAAAAAACTGTAGAAATTACAAACGGAATCACAAACTTATATATACCCTTTACATTTTTGTGAAGGGTATAAAAAGAAGTTACTAAAATACACAAAATACAAAATTTCGATATCGGCCCATATATACCCGTGATATAGCCAAAACCGATTTTGCATGAATATGCAAAAAGTGGGTTAAGCCATTTTTTTTGCTTATAAGCTCTTCTGGTTATAAAAGGAGGTTACTAAAAATAGAGAACATAAAAGCCTAAGCCGATTTTTCCATAAAAAACAAAAAAAAATATTTTTTTTGTTTGCTTAAAAACAGTTCTCGTTATAAATATAAAAGAAGGCTACTTAAATACAGAAAATGGAAAATTCCAATATCGGTTCATATATATCCGAGTTTAGGCTATAATCGATTTTTCGATGAAAGATTTCCTTTTTGGAATAGTGGTTACAAGGCAAAAACATGTTTTCCCCGATGTCGGTCTATATATATCCGCGCATATTTAGTTTAAATTTGTAATATATACGTGACTTATTTTATCTCGGACCACTACTCAGGGGTTAAGCCCTACCCCTATGTAGTGCACTGCACAAGAACTAAGAAAACACGTTGTAAGGTCGGAAAAAGAAGGAATAGTGTTTGTGAACATTTGACTTAAACTTTCCAATCTTACAACAGACAGAAAATACGTTTGCAGGCAATTTATTCCACAGACGAAGCGTACGGCTGTGCTGTACGACTTCCCTTGTAATCTACTACAAATAGACGAGCTCCGGAGAATAAACATGCGTTACGTATAAATGTGTGAGCTTCAGAAATAAGATGCCGAATCTCTTCCGAGCAAGATCCATTGTACTAACGATAGTACAGAGCAACGCAACCTCCACTGCGTCTATACTCCTATGAGTCAATAATGGACACTCTACTGTCACTGATAAGCTTCACCGCCCTGTTTTGTACATGGTTGAGAAACCCCAAAATAGACTTTGAAGCGCCAGTTCTAACATGAGAGTTGTATTCCATTTACGGTCGGAATAGGTGGTAAAAATAGTAAGGAGATCAGATAGAGTGAAATACATATTATATTAGCAACCTTCCAGCACGATGGAAGCCGTGTTAATGGACGCGCAAGCGTAGAAGAATACCACTTCAAGACCAACTCTGGAACGCCACCCGGTCTAAAAGTTTTATTTATGTCGAGGTCTGCCCTTTTAGCTGCTCAAGTCCGGGAAAATATCTTTGGCTTAGTTACAGATACTCCTTCGAGTTTTAAAAGTAGTTGATTGCTTTCCGGCAAGTAGGAATTGCTTGGAAAAATGTTAACTAGCAGGTTCGCGTTGTCAATCGGGTCAGTGATTTCTGGGTCATTTTTCAAGAAAGTTGGAATTGATGAACTAACACTGTTCCTTACTCTTTTAATAAAAGACCAAAACGACCTACTGCCCCGGGGAGTGTTAGGCCCTTGGTACGACGACTCTGCTCGTAAAGAAACTATTCACGCCTGAGTGCCTTGGGACACGAAGACCTGGCGATTTTGCGTAGCAAATCAGTATATCGGTTTTTGCTTAAACCCCATTCGCTGAATGCTTCTTCTCCTAGTCTGAATGTGTTTTTGTAGGTCTGATTAAATCAAGATTTTGCATTCGGTTTGATCGAAATTAGCTTGGAAGAGATGGTAAGATAGTATTTTGGATCATTTTTGCTAAAGCATTTATTTCATTACCAAGAAAAATGCTCATAAATTTGGTTGAGCTCAGCCTAGCGAGCCTTTACGTAAATAAATTTTGGCCGTTTCGTAGCTGCTTACGAAGTTTAGAGACCGAAAAAGAGGCACAAGTTGTGGCGAATTGCCGAGAAATATACTAACTCTGAGTTCATACTTTTTGGGGTGTGAAGTCAGGAATAAATCAAGTGTGTTTGAAGCTTATACTTATAAAACATAAAAAAATATATTAAATACAAAAAAATTTCATTTAAATATTTTTTGCGAAATATTATTTTTTACAATAAAATTACTGAACCATGACGTAATTTAAATTGTTATTTTTGGTTTGATATTATTGTTTTCAGTTTGCATTGTTTTATTTATACATTCATGGTTTATTTGGCAGATGTTTTCAAAATAACTTTTATGATAAAAGTTGTGTTTTTTCGCAAGTTTTGTTTTTATTACAGTTCTCTCTGCAGCCGAGTTGATGCCATTCGGTGAAGGTCAATTCTTGCGATTGCAAAAATATCATTGTTATTAAACATATTGCCATAAAATATAAAAATTTAAGATTAAGATAAACAGAATCACAAATACGTAATACCATTACATACATATTTGTATAAATTCTGAAAGTAGCGACAGATGAAGAGAATAAAAATACGGGCATGGAATTTAATGAAATTTTCTTTAAAGCTTTTAAAGTTTTTGTTTGCTAACGTACGCGTTGCAAGTATGTTTTATTTAATTTCTCTCAATTTTTAGTTGTCACTTGAAAATTAATTTACTGGAAATTTTAATTATTAGAATGTTTTAAATTCTTCAAAACAAAAGAAAACGTAACGAAGAATAAAATCTAATTCTGATTTCAGGCCAAAAGCAATCTTGCCTCGTTTTAACATGCTTACATTAGTTTCAGTTGTAGGTTTGCAACACTCGAAATATATGCCATATAAGTGATAATTATATATATATATACTGTGTTGCCGTTTTAGTGCGGCAACACAGTATATGATCGACTTAATGAATCTAGCCGATTTTGAGAATTCCCAAAAAAATTCAAAACCACTTCACAAACCGGTATTTGACACTCGCTGCGTAATTTTGCCGTGGAACATGCATCTGAACTATAAACGGTCACTCGCTTTAGTGCGAAAATTGAAGTTGCCGTATTACTTCTGACGAAGTGGAGGATTTTGATGTTTCCTGAAGCTGACTTTGTGAATTCCCAAAACACTCGGAACCGCTTCCCTAAACGAATCGGAACCGGTTTTTCATATTAGGTGTGCGTTTTGGCCGTGGAACGTATATCTGAACTATTAACGGTTTAATGGGAAAATTGAAGTTGCCATAATGTTTTCGGGAAGTGGGGGATTTTGGTGATTGCTAAACGTGATCTCAGGAATTGAAAAAAAAACTCAGATTGTGTTATATGGATAATTATCTGGTTATATGGATAATTAGTTTGATATCGAAACGTGTTTTTTAGTTATTGAAACTATATTTATTCATCTAAGATCTTTGAAAGATTAATCCACCATTAAGTTTCACAATATCTTGAAACCACCAATTGTTTCCTTTGTTAAATTTTAATGTTAGTTTTAGTTCGCTTAAATTTATGTTATTTAAATATTTTAATTAATCGACAATCTGGCTTTCGTATAAACATGGCCCTTGTAGAAGTCACTAAGGGTATAAGACAGACTGCAGAAACGTTAAATTTTTAGTTCTCTTGGAGCATTCCAGAGCTTTTGATTTGGTAGACCAGAACATTTTGTGCCTTTGGCTTAATCATATGTTTATATTTGCTTCTAATGCACCTAAACTAATATATTCATATCATATCAATACGTTGAAGCAATTACCTCAGTTTCAAGCGTTTTAGCACTTCGACGGTGTTCTACAAGGTAATGTTCTAGTGATTAATGTAACCAAGTCAAAGCGTGGGATTATTTAGAAAAGTTTATTCAAACTTGATTGTAATCTTATTTTAACTTTAAACTAGCAAGTCATTAATATCGTTAACAAAAATCTTAGTTGTAACGACACTTACGCTTTATGCTGGGATAGCTCAGCGTGGTCCAGGGTCGTTTCAATAAAAGAAATAAAAACAAAGAAAACAAAGAATTAGTCCTCAGTGTGGTTTCTTTATTTAAATAAACTAATACAAAATATTCCTTATGTGTTTGGTCACATGCGGCTGTGGCACCACCTACGGCTGACGTTGGAGCGGGGTTGCAGGCCGCTATGGAGGAATTGAAAACTCCTGCACGGACGCACTCGCTTCCCCACCGACCCATTGCCTCTGGTGTCGCGCTGGAGTGGAATTAAAAACTCCTCTGGCGGATGGTGAAGGTATTAATAACACCTTCACTCTCCGTCGCCCTCCAACGTTGGCAAACTGTTCTCAGGAAAATTCAAAACTCTCCCTCGAATACCAACCTGACGATGAGGCAAACCAGGCAAAGATGAACCACTCCAGAGTAAAATGTTAGGAATTAAGAACTCCTCACTACCCCTTATTGGTACTTTGCCATGGCTATGGGCACTCAAAAAAACTATATGCTTTGAATTAGAATTAAAAACTCTTCTTCAAGGCACTTCTTACCTGCAGGCCGTCCACTGACCAAACTGCCCCGAATATGCTGATGTTCGTGCTTTTATACTCTACGATGAGCACACATACACGCACTAACCTCTACGCGCAACCATATGTGCGGCTGTGTTTAGCGAACATTGTCGCATGGTTGACATTTATTCATTGTGTGGTGGTGCCATCTACACTGACTGTTAATTTTAAATAAAATTTTCAAACTTAGAAATAATTTAACCTACATTACATGTAACTTACTATACTAAATTAATTATTAATTCAAAAGTAAATATAACAATGCTTCTTGCGTTAATAATAATTGGAATAATTAAATGAATAACTAAATAAATAGAAATATATGAATAAACGGGAACACTACTTCACGTGTGTTGCTCCAAAACGAGGCCACCGACTTTGAGCGTTACAAGTAGATATATACTTTAATGACACCCTAACTTGGTCTAACCACATTAATTTGGCCTGTGGTCGAACTTAGTGCCGATTTTATAGTTTGGTTGTGAATTATTTTCCAACTGTGATAGCGAAAATAAAGCAAAACTTAATGTGGCGTTTGATAATATTATACGATACGTATATGGTTTAAGAAAATACGATCATATTTCACCTTTACGGAACTACTTTTGACGACTACCTGAGAGTCCGTACTTTACTGTTTATGCACAAAATTATTGATATACTTACATAAACCTGAACATCTCCATACACGTTTAAATTTTTCAACACTTGATAATTTTTTAGCTGGCGGCGTCATCGGACCATACTTCTTCGAAAATGAAGCCGTCCAAGTAGTTACAGTGAAAGATGCTCGTTATCGCGAAATGATAACACACTTCTTGTGACCAGAATTTGAGCCTCTATGTGGTTCCAGCGTCTAAGCCGTGGTAAGTTTTATCCTTTTATGTTTCGTAGAGAGTTCTTACTTCTATGAAGTATAAAAAGTAATCGTGCCTTTAGTGATATGATGAAGTTAAAGATTTGTGTAATAGTAGAAATAGATATTACATAAGCGCACCCAAAGGCAGGTTAAAATACGAAAGATTGAAATATGGTTACAGCATCATTAATTTAATTCGACATTGAAACTGGATTGCAAACCTTTGTTATATAACGCAAATCTAAAGCCTATATGGTGCTACGGAATTCAATTATGGGGCACCGCCTCAACATCTAACATTGAAGAAATTCAAAGACGACAAAGCCAAATTCTTCGAACGAGCACTACAGCTCCATGGTACGTAAGAAACTCTCGAATTCACAAGGATCTGTGTGTTCCGCTGCTAAAAGACGAATTTTCTAAGTATGCGACAAGGTATATCAGTACACAGAAACTTCAGTCAAATCCTCTTGCACGTAACATACTTAATTTTGGCGGCCACTCTCGATTGAGAAGAAGGGATACCCTTGCCGCCATCAGTTAAATAGGTGATTCTACCCACGTTATTCGCGCAAAATAAAACTTTTTTGTCTAGCATTGGCTGGACCTAAATAACTTTTATATTTAGTATTAAGGTTTGAATACTTATTGTTATTTCATATTTTGAAGATTCAATAAATAAATGAATGAAAAAAAAACATCATTAATAAATGTACCATAACATGGTGTATTATTGTTAAAAACGGCTTATCAGCGCCTTAATTATAGTTTGTTTCTTATTTTTGTTTGCACTTCTGCAAACCTATTATTATTATCGATCAATGTTTTTTAAAACGGAAATAATTTTTATTACACCCAATACTGATTTATCATACATATAATATACTAAAATAATGTCACGAATAAAACCATATTGTTTGGTTAACCATATTATGGTTGCACGCAACCATGCTATTGCTGTGAACAATTATGTTATATCCAACCCTTATATGGTTATACATATGAGTTTTAAATATGCAATTATTGACGAAATACTTAATATTTTTTTGTTTATTCAAGCTAACTGATTTTAGATCGAAATCATTTTCAATTAGGAAACCCAACTATTTGTGATGATTATTTTGAGTTGTTTTTTTTTTCTGCCAAAAAATGTAAGGTAAAGGATTTTAAACGGTTTAGTCAAAAAAAAAAATTAATTCTAGGAGCAAACAACTGCTCTTCAAATGATTTCACACAAATTTGATTACAACAATTGTTATTTATTTGCAAGCAATTACACTTTTAAATTCAAATTTACTTCACAAATTAACAAAATTATAATTATTCAATTAAATATCGATGAACGAGCGATTTAATCCGAACCGTAACCAAGACTGTTTGTTCTGAGCCAACTTTGTTGGCTCGTTACCTTCATAGATCACGTTGTACCAACATGTGCAGCTGTGCAGACGCTGATCAGGCAAAATTCGTTTCCCACATAATTAGTGCAAGAAGGCAATTTCGTAATTGGATGTGCGTGTAAAAGTTAAAATATTAAAAGATATTACGAATTGGATTATTTTTTGGCGCCACCGCTGTCAACGTCATTAACATTATACTATAACTAATGTTTTCATCCCATTTTTTGTATATGCACAATATATTACGTAAATATACGAAATGCGAGTAGTATTGTTTATGCAGAAACGGCCTCTTTTAATATGAGTTATGACAAAATTATGGTTACATGCCATGTTTGTGACACATTAGTATGGCTGTTTAGTGAAGTTAATATGGTTGGTTGGATTAATAACATGGTTAAGTATGACATTGATATGACAACTTTTATTAATTCTCCAATTATAACAATGTTGAACCAGAATTTACATTTTTTTACTGTGGTAAAGAAAATCAGTGGTATTTAAATATAGTAATAAAATATTTTAGCACCAACCACATGATTAAACAATAGTATGTTGGCCTCAGAATATTGTGTTGTCAATCTCAAATTTTCTTTCTGCTCCATCTGCTCTGAAGCTAGCTAACTGATGTGGGCAAAATTATTTTTACCATAATGGCGATGATTAGTGAGAAAATAATTCAATTTCCAAATAATAGCTAAAAAATTATAAATTCAAATAATCTCAACTATAAAATAAAAGTGGGTAGGCAGCTTGAAGTTTGTATAAATTCTCCCTAATACTCTCCCTAATACTTTTTTAATTCACAAATATTTGTTAATCACAAACTTAAAATTATTTTCTCAGCAAACTATTGAAAATCAAACAACCTCGAACATCGATATAAAAGACAACTGTTGGCATATTCAGGAAAACATCCTTAAACCATTTTTAAAGAACCATGTTCATGTGTATATTAATTCACCATAATCAAGTTAACAGTTATTTAAGCAAAAAACATCTATTCCCCCAATTATATTGTGCACTTCAGAAAAGCAAATAAAAATACGTACACTCTCATATTTTTATTATTTAAATCCCAAGTGTCTCCGAGAATAAATCAAACAAAAGAAAACTCCAACTCCAAAAAATATAACAAAAAAATAAACCATTTGGCAAAACAAATAGACCAAATAACCGCAATTTTTATACCGTTAAAAAAACACATTCAAATATTTAAAGAACCAACTGTATAAATATGCAGCAACAACGGAGATAATGGAACAGTAACAACAAAATAATGTACTCTCATATTGAAAAAAGAGAGAAAAACAAAATGTTTAAAGTAACACTTTTAGCATAAAAGCCTGGCAGTTTTATGCAAAAAGAATGAGTGGATAAATGAAAACTTAAAATACCACTGTGGCAGTAAGTAGTCACAATGCCGCAGCAAAACAGCTTAATACAAAAACATATACTCACTCGTACACATAAAACCACACTCTCTTACACTTAAATACTCCACGACAAAGGGGGAAAATGTTTTTTAAAAGCAGCAGGAAAAAAGCAACATTGTTTGAAAAAAAAAAAACGAAAAAAAGTGCGAAAAATCCCGCAGGACAAATAATTTCAATTTTTCTCACTTCTTTAAGAAGTAACGAACCATGAAAAGCTTAAATACTGTTTATGCATATTCAGGTAGTTTAAGCTCAACAAATGTTCCGCAATATATTTTTACATACATACCATACATACTTATGTAAGTGCTAGAAGGGGCGCGCAAAAGTGTAGAAAATAAGAATTCAGCAGAAAATTTGTAACATGTGTTGTACTTTATCTCACGATTGTATCATTTTTATCAATAGAAAGACAAATAATTTTAATTGAATTTAACATTTAATGGCTTGAGCTAATTAAGCTTCAGCAATTTGATATGTTAAAGCGATGAAAATAAATAATTTGTGTTATCAGATTACTGGTCTTTTAAACGCAGATTTTGGCAATTTACTTTTAAAAAATAATAATAAAAACTTCTTTCAAAATTTTGAAAAAAAAGAAAGCAAAACATTGTTTAATTGTGAACTAACCAGTGCTTCTGCAGCGACGTTTTGTAGCTCACAATCTTACAATAAATTGCATTTAGGAGTATGGAAATAGTTGGATTCTATGGACTACTAAATGAAGGTGTTCAGCCTCAAGGAACTCTTGGCAATTTAGGGGAGATTGGTAAAGTGTTAAATTGACTGAGTATAGTATTATATGGAAAAATTAAGAAATGTTATTTCCAAAAGTTTTCGCACTAGAAAATATGAGGTTAGGGATAACAGTAATTATGCATATTTAAACATTTGTTTTAATTCCGAGCACTTCATATTTTCCAGTGCGAAAACTTTTGTATTTAACATCTTTCAATTTTTCCATATAACGCTATGGCCAATCTAGTGTTAAATCATAGCGCTAAGAGTAGCCACACAGGACACGATACATAGTGCTGTGTCCCGTAGACAATCTCGAAGTTTTTAAATAAAAAACTATTTTAAGAATCAGCTTAAATAATAGTGAACGATAGATATTAGTATTATTGTGAATTGATCGTGGAGTGCTTAATTCACAATAAATTAGTATTTTTCATTTTGTATTGTTTAAGCTTATTCTTAAAACTATTTCTTAGTTTTAAGTTCGTTATATACATTTCGATTTTTGGTTTTTTAAACTATATTTATTACTTAGTTCGATATTCTTAAGCGAAACGGTTCCTAGTTTTTAAAAATTTACAATATTGGCTTCAGGAATCTGCACTTCCTTGGAAGAAATACGGCGATTTAAAATTTTGTAATAAAGCGAATGACCGTTAATATGAAAAACCGAATATATGGAAACCTGGTTTTTTTTACCAATTTCCAAAATTGGCTGCAGGAATCTCAAAAATTCCCTACTTCCAGACTTGATTTTAATTTGATTGATAATGTTTTAGCACTTTAAGTAATTCGCTCTGATATGCTGAAATCAATAAAACCGTGAATGCACTCATATGTATTGTAACGACACTTACGCTTTATGCTGGGATAGCTCAGCGTGGTCCAGGGTCGTTTCAATAAAGAAATAAAGAAAAGAAAATTTAAATAAACTGATACAAATTTTGTCTTATGTGTTTGGTCACGTGCGGCTGTGGCATCACATACGGCTGACGTTGGAGCGGGGTTGCGGGCCGCTATGGAGGAATTGAAAACTCCTGCACGGACGACCTTGCGTCCCCACCGACCCACTGCCTCTGGTGTCGCGCTGGAGTGGAATTAAAAACTCCTCTGGCGGATGGTGAAGGTATTTATAACATCTTCACTCTCCGTCGCTCTCCAACGTTGGCAAAGTATTCTCAGGAGAATTCAAAACTCTCCCTCGAATACCAACCTGACGATGAGGCAGAGCAGCCAAAGATGAACGACTCAAGAGTAAAATGTGAGGAATTAAGAACTCCACACTACCCCTTATTGGTACTTTGCCACAACTATGGTCACTCAAAAAAAAAAACTAAGTGCTTTGAATTAGAATTAAAAACTCTACTTTCAAGGCACTTCTTACCTGCAGGCCGTCCACTTGCCAAACCCCCAAATGGTCGGATGCTCGTGCTTTTATACTCTACGCTGGGCACACATACACGTACTAACACCTACGCGTAACCATATGTGCGGCTGTGTTTAGCAAACATTGTCTCATGGTTGATATTTATTCATTGTGTGGTGGTGCCATCTACACTGACCGTTAATTTTAAATACAATTTTCAAACTTGGAAATAATTTAACCTACATTACATGTAACTTATTATACTAAATTAATTATTAATTCAAAAGCAAACAGAACAACGCTTCTTGCGTTAATAGTTAATAATAAATGAAATAATTAAATGAATAACTAAATAAATAGAAATATATGAAAAAAACGGGAACACGACTTCACGTGTGTTGCTCCAAAACAAGGCCTCCGACTTTGAGTGTTACAGTATATACGAGTGTATACATACAGACCAGTGGCTGCCAGTAAAAGATTTAGCTTAAAATATATGTTTAGCCCTCAAGGGCAATTGCAATTATACACTGACATTCTGAGTGTTCCCTTTAAGGAGACAACTGGGTTAGTTACTAAACAAGTGGTTCCAATTAAGGGATTTAAGTAAAAATGTAACGCTTCATTTTTACTAACTATAAGCTTTTAACTAAAGTGATGTTAGACGGCCACACCTTAACTACACGTACTTGCCCTGTCTGACAAGTGGAGATTTTATTTTTATTTATTTATTTCATTTGTACAGTAATATAAAGCCTTCATGGCCAAAATAACAATATTACAAAGCATCATAACCTGAAAATGTATCTTAAGAATGTAAAAGATATGTAATACATCAGCAAAACTTAGATATTATTATAAATATAAATTTTGTCATGTAGCAATTTAATGAGAAAAGCTCCGCTTTCCACAATTTCGCAGTTAACAATGTTATTGCGATTATATTGTCTGTCATTTCCGCAAATATTTCTGTTTAAAAACCGCTGCTTGCACAATAAGTATATAACGAGCTTTAGGTTTTCTTACAAAACTTAATTTTTTATTAAATATTTTTGATTTTAAAGACTTTAATCAAATTCTCATTATCATAAACTTAAAAGAAATTATTCATTTAGTGACTCAAAACCTGACTCAAAACACAATTTTGTTTTGTTTGTTTAAAGAATATATAAACTTTTCATTAAATACCTGAATTGTTTACTACAACGAACCAAAACTAATGCAATATTTCCTCAGAAAAATAGTTCTAAAAAAATTTACATAAAATCCTTTATTCACGAAGAAAGCATTTATAGAAGTTATTATACGAGTATGGAGTATATCTGTGCAAAGGAAAAGAAAATGATATTCTAAATATAATTTCACGAAAAAACACTTGATGGTTGTAACACGTCTTTTTGGTATTTTCACACGATTGAGCATCACATTTGATTCAACAGCACGTTCCTAGAATGTAACTAAAACAAGAAAATGAATGTGAGTGTGTTAGTGTTTGTGTAAGCACAAGCAAACATACTCGAATACATATTAGGTTGTCCCAAAAAAATTTGTTTCTGGTTTTGATGGTTGTTGATGCATAATTTGCAATCTTATAGGTTAAAGTATATTTGAGATCTTTTTTACGATTTTCCTGATAAAGTTTAAAAGTCGCTCAGTCAAATTTTTCCAAAAATCATGTTTGAAGGAAATTTTTGGAGTTATCTTTTTCACTTTGTCAGACAACGCAATTTTCCTTTCCACTTTTTAATAAAAAGTTAAAAAGCAAATGTCAGAGATTTATTTTTGCTTGCGAAATATATACTCGTAAGTTTCCATAATGAATGCGATCATTTAGGTATCCTACTTATTTTATAAATAGCGCCTTATAGCTTTTGTAATTTCTATAAAAATGAAAAAAATAACTATTTATGCAGTTTGAAGTTTTATACTAAAGAACTTAAATTACATCTGAGGATGTCAATTGATCCGCTCATACGGTATGTAGAAAAAGCTCTGTTGCCTTCCTTGATATGGAATGAGTATTTAATAATGTGCTGCCAAGTATAAATACCCTTGAAAGACTGAACGTTCATCTAGCAATTGTGAACATAATAGGGAATTTACTGACAAATAGGGTCATTACTACCAATATGGGGCGCGCTACAATTTTGAGAGTGGCAAGAAAGAGCATTCCGCAGGAAGAGATTCTGTCTCCTCTTCTATGGAATTTATCCATTAATTCGTTATTGATGGTATTAGAATCCATGTTGCTTAGGACTGTGTCGGGTAAGTACCCGGATACACTATCACAGCAACTGAGCTCTAAATTGAAGCTTACAGAAAGGTAGTGCACAAATAGTGGTATATGTAAGTATGAATACACAGACCACTCAAATAAAAATAAAACAAATAAATATTAATAAAAAAATATATATTATAAATATCACTTCCCAAAAATATGTAAAAAATAATAAACTTACAAATAAAATTCTAGCATATTCTGCTAAAAAAAATTAAAGCAAGTCCACCATTTCTATACTCTACATTAAATTCAGAAACTAGTTCACTCGCAGATACAAAGCTCCATCGTTTGCTCTACCAACTGTAAGGAGTGCTAGCTATCAGATAATGTGAAATATCTGGGAATCCAAATTATCATGGTTGCGGATTGCCCAACGCAAAAGGCCGTTGGAAAGACCTGGGTAATTAATCCTTGGAATTCCTACTGGCTATTCGACATCGTCATTAAGCCTATCGTTATAGAAAACCACCTAGTGCAAAATCGTAGAAAAGATAATGCGTACTTCTGCGTTATTGGTGACTGGTGATTCCGATACTACGCCATCAAAAGGACTTTTCACTATGCTTAAATGGCTGCCGGCTAATCTCATGGTGAAAAAAATAGCTATGAAGTCGGCTATCAGGCTATCGTCAAGTGGGTGGAGACAACATGTGGTGACGCCTCAATAATGGGAAGAATAGTGTATCTTCCGGAGAATACTGAGAATACTGCTCTACGGTTCTACTGCCCAAGAAGATATTTTATGTAAGTTTTTCAGGCACGGTCTCGAAGATGGTCGGCTCATATCGTCAAAAGGACTTGCATGAAATCTTTACTGATGAATCCCAGTCGGAATCGGGAGTTTGTGGGGGTAAATCTATCCCTCTGTATGAGAAGAGGACTACTTTAGGCTGCGCAGGCAAAAATCGCGACCATAACGAGGTCAGCTTACTGGTAGGTTCTACGGGATATATAGGAAGGATATCCAAATTTGTATCTAGACATTTGAATATCGAGCTTTTCTGGTTGGTACGAGATTGGTTCTGAATCAGTGATATGTAGATCTGCTGAGATAGATAACACTCCCACTGGGACCTACTTTATATTTGATTTACGCCTTTGACATTCCAACGAGATACGGAATTCACACTTCAACTTTTGCAGATGATACAGCATTCTGCAGCGTGAATTTAAACCATCAATTAGCTTCGCGAAATTCGCAGAAATATTTTTCAATATTAGAGAGATGGCAAAATTTTTGCAGAATCAATGGTAATGAACAAAAATCTGCTCACGCTACTTTCATACTGTGTAAACAAACATGTTCGCCTATCCGAATTAACAACCCACCTATTACATAGCACAATGAAGTCAAGTACCTTGGTATACACCTCGACCGTAGGCCAACGTGGAAGTCTCATATTGAAGCAAAAGTCACTCAGTTGAAACTAGAAGTAGCGCAACCAAATTGGCTTATGGGGAGAAACCCGACATTGAAGATGGATTATAAACTTCTGTTGGCAACTCTAAAGCCTATGTGGTGCTACGGAATTTAATTATGGGGCACCGCCTCAGCGTCAAACATTGAAAAAATTCAAAGGCGACAAAACAAAATTCTTCGAACGATTACTGCAGCTCCATGGTACGTAAAAAATTCACGAATTGATAAAGATCTGAGTGTTCCGCTGGTAAAAAAGGAATTTTCTAAGTACACGACAAGGTATGTCAGTGCACTGGAACTTCATCCAAACCATCTTGCGCGCAATATACTTAATTTTGGCGGCCACACTCGGCTTAGTAGAAGGGATACCGCTGCCACCATCAAATTGCTCAATAGGTGGTTTTACCGAAATAGCTCCCGCATAATAAAACTTTTTGTCTATTATTGGCCGGACTTAATTAAAAAGCATATTTTTATTTTCTAATTTTATATTTAGTATTAAGATTTGAATACTTATTGTTAGTTCATTTTGAAGAACCAATAATAAAAAAAAAAAGTTAAAAAAAAAATATTGGCGGTCACACTAGGTTGAAAAGAATGGATAACCTTAATCAGAGGATTAAATAGGTGATTATACCGATATAATTGGCACAAAATAAAACATTTTGTTTAGCAATGGTTGGACATAATTAATATTTTGTGTTCAGTATTAAGGAGCGAATATTTATTGAAGATTCAATAAATAAATGAATGAAATTAAAACAAGTAAGAGTGTAGTAGTTAGTTATATTCGGTTGGGCCGAATCTAAAATACCCTTCACGAGAGTCACGTATATATAGGGTGGTTAAATTTCAAGGGCCGATGTTTATTTTGAATAAAACACAAATTATTTACGAAATTATTGTAACTTTATTTTATTATGATATATTGGTATTATTCAATTATGCATGGAACAAAATATGGGCCAAATGGGCGCCGCGACCACGGCGCACATCTCCATCCGATGGTCCAAATTTTCAATGATCCTGAGGCATAATGGAGGTTCTATGCCGTTAATGTGCCGAATTATCTGATCCTTTAGCTGTTGAATTGTTGCTGGCTTATCGACGTACACCTTTTCTTTCAAATAACCCCAAAGAAAAAAGTCCAACGGTGTCAAATCACATGATCTTGGCGGCCAATTGACATCGCCATTACGTGAGATAACACGGCCATTGAATTTGTTGCGCAAAAGAGCAATTGTTTCGTTAGCTGTGTGGCAAGTGGCACCGTCCTGCTAAAACTACATATCGTCTATATCCATATCTTCCAATTCGGGCCATAAAAAGTTCGTTATCATCTCACGATAGCGAACACCATTCACAGTAACTGCCTGACCGGCCTCATTTTGGAAAAAATACGGCCCGATGATGCTGCCAGCACATAAACCACACCAAACAGTCACTCTTTGTGGGTGCATTGGTTTTTCGACAGTCACTTTTGGATTCTTATTCGCCCAAATGCGGCAATTCTGTTTATTGAGGAATCCACTGAGGTGAAAATGTGCCTCATCACTGAAGATGATTTTCTTCGAAAATTGATCATTATTTTCATAATAAGTCTGGATAACTTTAACACGTTGTTGGATTGTGTATCTCTCCATAGTTCAATTTGAATAAGTCTGAAATAAAGAAATGTCAAATAAAATTCGGAAAAAAAACTTGGCGTTTAGGTGTGGTTCACATTCAACATCGGCCCTTGAAATTTAACCACCCGATATATAGTATATTTAAAATGTGAAGAAAATATGCTCGGTTATATATGAACCGATATCGGAATTTTCTATTTTCTGCATTTTAGTAACCTTGCTTTATAACGAGAATTGCTTTTCAGCAAAAAACAAATGTTAATGAAAAAATCGGTTCAGGGTACATACGGACCGATATCGGAAATTTTCATTTTCCATATTTATATAACCTTATTTTATTACCAGAACCGCTTTTGAGCAAAAACCTGGTCTATGCTATATGTCGGGTATGTATGGGCCGATATCGGAAATTTTCACTTTCCATATTTATATAACCTGATTTTATTACCAGAACTGTTTTCAATCAAAAAAAGTTGTTTCAGTTCGCTTACGCGACATTTTCATGAAAAATCCGTTTTAGACTATATCTCGGGTATATATGGACCGATGTCGGTAATTTTAATTTTCCATATTTATATAACCTTATTTCATTACCAAAACTGCTTTTGAGCAAAAAAAAATTATTTAAGTTCGCTTACGCGACATTTTCATGAAAAATCCGGTATGTATGGACTGATATCGGAAATTTTCATTTTGCATATTTATATAACCTTATTTCATTACCAAAACTGCTTTTGAGCAAAAAACGTTGTTTAAGTTCGCTTACGCCGCATTTTAATGAAAAACCCGGTCTAGGCTATATGTCGGGTATGTATGGGCCGATATCGGAAATTTTCATTTTCCATATTTATATAACTTTATTTTATTACCAGAACTGCTTTTAAGCACTTAATTAAGTTGTACGCTCCTGTCATACAATTTTAACGACGGTAGCAGCTGTATTTTTGTGTACCTGATAATGGGCAGTAAAAGTAACAGCTGATTTCGGTCGACAGCGAATATAATTAAATAATATTGCTGAATAACAAATGTGATAAAATATTGTTATAATTATTCTAGACGCACCATTATCTTAATAAAAGTAAGAGAATTGCACTAAAGGCCAAATACTATCCTACTAGACCGATACTATCAGATACAGTTTTATTGTATAATAGTTGCATGAATGCTGTTTCATTTACGTGTTTTTAATATAAAAATAGATTACTTTTTATAATACAAAATGAGTTTTTAAAAATGAAAAAATAAATTGAAATTCGATGCGTTTTTGTTGAAATAACGGGCTTTTTTCCTCATTTTGCTACAGTTTGAAAATTCAAAGTTGACAACGCTGTCGGTCCATCACTCTTAAAAATTGTCTAAGCAGCGAACTCGCGATGGTCACTCGACCGCTGCGACATCGTGGCTGGAAAATTCGTACAATCGATAATAACAACGGTACCACCCTCCGCCCGCACCGTTTATCACTATTTGAAACAATCCTATAAAAAAAATATAAATTTGGCACCGGGTATCCTGTATAAATTATGCCAGTAAAAAATTATAAATAGCTTGTTTCCCAGCTATCTATATGTCGACATTTCATAGGAACTACCCTAATCATCAGTAGACTTTTGATTAGGGTAGTTCCTATGAAATGTCGACATATAGATAGCTGGGAAACATAGAAGACAAGCTATTTATAATTTTTTATTGGTATAAATGTTAGAAGCTTAAATAGCGAATAAAAAACTTAATTGTTTGAAATTTTGTTCTCTGCTTTTCGATACTTTCAAAAAGCAAATCGCAGTAACCAACGGTTGTTCATTTGTTTGAAAGGTGTAAAGAAATGTTAGAGACGTTTATAAATAGAAAAGCTTGTTTTTTGTGTTTTGACGGATATTATTAGAGCATTTTTTTTTTTTTTTAAATTCTCAGCAATTTATTTGGATTGTTAGGGTATAAAGTTGAATGTTTGAGAATATGTTTCACAAATTTCCAAAGTCTACTGATTATTAGGGTAGTTGCTATGAAATGTCGACATATAGATAGCTGGGAAAAATAGAAAACAAGCTATTTATAATTTTTTACTGGTATAAATGTTAGAAGCTTAAATAGCGAATAAAAAACTTTATTGTCTGTATAAACTATTTTTTATTTATTTTTTGTTATTCCTTTTTTGGCCTCAAGATATTTCTCTTGTATCTTCTCCGTAAAAATGTTAGAGTATCTTGAAACTCTGTTTTTCCACTCTCTTATGAGTCTATAAATTCCAGCAATGCAAATTGCTCTTGACGTATTTTGCGTTCTTCTTCTTTCATCACTTAACGCTGCGAAATGTTCACTTAAATTACAAAATTTTGCCTTAAATAACATAAGCGGTTTGACAAACATGCTGCAAATATTCGTGCAAACAAGCAAACACCCCCATCAACAATGAAAATTGCTCGTATAAACGTAAAATTTGTATATGTTTGGCATGCAGTTTGTATAGTTTATTTGCGTCTTTAAAAACTGCAGTACTGGTTTTAATACTTTTTATGGAAATTGTAAAAGTCATAAACAGCTTTTTGCAGAACTTATCAAAAAATAACTTAGTGGGGAAAAATATTGTCGGATGTTTTATGCATATAGCAATAAAGCTTCAACATCTTTCTGCAAAAACGTGGTTACGTTTTTGTCTCTAAAAAAACGCTTTTGCGGATTCTTCAATTGCAAATGAAATAATGACTCACACACTTGTGCGTTATGCAGTACTTAAATAATTCACAATTTTATTTACACTTGATACCACTGTGTACCAAAATACTAGACTTGCTACTTTCTGACTTATGACTATCTTGCGGAAAGCTTAAAAATAAACTAACTCGTTGCCACCGACCTGCCTGCTATTTATGCTTCATTATAATTTTGTACAATTGTCACGATATTTCTAGTCATTCTAATTCTAGACACAAATGTACATATGTAATTCCTATCCATATACATATTCGCACACATGCTTGCGAACAATAAGCAAGTGACAACACCAAACAATAATAAACCGAAATATCAAGAATGCAAGAATAACAACAACATCAGCTGTAGATTTACTTGGAATTTTACGTACTTTAAATCATGTATGTTTGTTTGTTTGTGTATTATGTAATAGGCTGCAAGAATATATTCATTTGTTTGTAAGCACACTGAAAATACAATATTCATTCAAATATCGAATACTTTAAGAGACATTAACAAAGTAAAGCGAGAAAAAACAGAAAAGAGAATGAATTGCGTTTTATACCCAGCGGCGAACATTGCCTACCACATTACTTCTCTTCGATGATGTGTGCAACACTTTGTAATCAATGAATGGTAACTTACAAAGTGTATGAAAGTAGTATATGGATTACCCAAAAATGAATTACATTCATCTTTTGTATCACATTTATATTTACATATGTATTTTATTTTTTAGTTGTAAATCAAACGTTCGCCGTCTTTGTCAAACTACGTTGTAAAAATTTTAATTAACAAAATTAGGTAAAAGTGCCTAGAAAACAATTTAAAAAAAAGGTACAAGAAAGACAAAATATTTAGTGAAAAAATAAAAGAATGCAGTAGACAAAAAACTGAACAATTTATTTAATGGAATATTCTCAAAAAACTGAATTGCGCAGTACGTACGAGCTGCCTACTGCCGGCTTACAATGTATGCGAGATTGTATCCGAGCAGCCTACTTCCGACTTACAAAGTATGCGAGATTGTATTCGAGCTGCCTACTGATAGCTTACAATGTATGTTAGGAAGTAATGAGCTTTTGTTGGATGAACACCACACTAGCTCGCTTAGTTTGTGTGCAGGTGGTAGGCGTTCACTCTACAAATGCGGCAATGTGTATGAAAAAGTATACTAGGATCGTATATGAGATGGTGTGCATTACTGACTTACAAGTGTGCATCGAATCATCGCTTACGTAAGCGAAACTTTGGCCGCTGGGTAGTTGGTCGTAAAAAATACCCAGCGGCCAAAGTTTCACTTACGTAAGCGATGATCCGATGCACACTTGTAAGTCAGTAATGCACACCATCTCATATACGATCCTAGTATACTTTTTCATACACATTGCCGCATTTGTAGAGTGAACGCCTACCACCTGCACACAAAGTAAGCGAGCTAGTGTGGTGTTTATCCAACAAAAGATCATTACTTCCTAACATACATTGTAAGCTATCAGTAGGCAGTTCAAATACAATCTCGCATACTTTGTAAGTCGGCGGTAGGCAGCTCGAATACAATCTCGCATACTTTGTAAGTCGGCAGTAGGCAGCTCGAATACATTCTCGCATACTTTGTAAGTCGGCGGTAGGCAGCCTGAATACATTCTCGCATACTTTGTAAGTCGGCAGTAGGCAGCTCGCTGAATACAATTTTGCATACGTTTTCGCAATTTTTTACTTACCAACTATTTTGTCGACCTATAAACTACTTAAAAATTTTCATTATCGAATGAAAAACATAATATTAACTCAAAAAAATTTTTATTTTTCACAAGCATCATTAATAAAATCATATTTCATAGAAAAAAAAATATTGGTTAAAAACCTTAAAATAGCTTCTGTTAAATAGACATATCTAGTTGCTGAACCTTATTTTCTTTGCCTGTTTTTTGCCGGTTGTCATAATTTCTCTTAAAAATTCTATTTTTCGATAAACGAAAAGCATTACAAATGTCTTGAACATAGGTCTTGTCGGTATATCCCTCACATACAATTGCCTCTAAAATAAACAAAACTGATTAGTATTCTAAAACTGTAGACAATTTTTTAAAAAAAAACTTTACCAAATATTGCCCTATTTAAAAACTTAAATTCTTTAAAACTCTGTTTTCCATTAACCCCATCATAGTTATAGTTTCTTAGTATGCTCACCCCAATAATATTGTTAAAGTTTGAAGCCAAGCCATTTGGAAAAATAATGCTTTTTAGTATGTCCACCTGGAAAAATTAAATGCAGAGCTCATTATATTGTATAAATAATCAAAAATGTAATGAAAATCGCATAAGAACAAATGTTAAAAGTCGTTTTTATAATATTTCTATACTAAAAATTTTTTATCACAAATATACATGAAATATATTTCTATTATAATAACATATAACATGTGCAATGTATTGTACTTAAATGTACTTACAAATTTTCGCATATTTTTTTCGGCAGCAATTTCAACTTCTGGTGTGTCTTTCAAATTTTGAATGGGAAAATATACTTTCTTTGGAAAATCCTGGATAGTTAGCTTTTCTAATATAGTTATAGTTATACTAGGCTTCTTACTTCCTAAATAAATTCCAATTATAAATACGCCACTTTCTTTCACATTAGTAAAATTTCCCAAAATTGGCCACAAAGATGTTGACGAACTTTTAAACAGCGGCAAACCGTCTATTCCAATATTTAATTTAAGTTCAATCTACTGAACAAAAAATTCTTTATTATTTAAAATATATTTTTCTATGCCAATATGAAGATAAGTTCCTGAAGCTACTGTTCGTACAACAGCATTCAATGTGGTCCCCACCAATGTTTTCACTGATAAAGGGACATCTATTCCCGCATTAGAAATTATTTTCACCAAGTCACGAGTACACTTTCTTCTAGGATAATGTTTTAAGTACCAGATTTTCAAGTGTTCAGATAAATTAGCACTTTTTACAGTATTATTATTAACACATTCCACGGTTTCCTCGGTTTCACATTCCTGATCCGGAGTTTCAGACACAGTTTTTTCGAAAAGTTCAATTAAATTAATTTGTGCTGTTTTTGGTTTACTACGGTCCCTTCTTTTTTTAATTAAATATCTTATATTTCTTACACTAAATCCCTTTTTATATATTTTTTTATGCATTGTTACCTTTAGCACTTGTTTTGTTAATTTGAATTTCTACAACGTAATTTATCAAAAGCCGACGAACGTTTCATTTACAACTGCAAAATAAAATAACATAAACAAAATAACGAAACAAAAAAAAAATTTATACCCATGCAAATATATGTATTTGTATGTATACAAATATGTCTGTAGATATGTTTGCTTGCAGAACATATCAGCAAAGTATATATAAGCATACATATAAATGTGGTACAAGAGATAAACGTAATTCATTTTTGGGAACTCCATATACTATTGCCATACACATTGTAAGTTACCATTCATTGATTACAAAGTGTTGCACACATCATCGAAGAGAAATAATGTGGTAGGCAATGTTCGCCGCTGGGTAGATTCTGTCGTATACTCTTTAATTCAAATATATATTTTCTCTTATTTGTAAAAGCAAAAGCACGCAAATACAATATAACTGTTTGATAGAGTGCAAGAAATATCGAATGAATGAATGAACAAAACGATTATAATTCGAATGCAAATTACATTCGTTATACTACAGAGAAAAACATTTTGTTAAGACGTAATTTGCTTTTAAGAAATGTGCGCAATAAAGTCTGAAAATTTTAAATTGGAGTTGGTAAAAGAACTTTGATTGTATGTTATTGTACACAGTTACATACATATATAATAGATACATATGTATAAATACAATCGAATGCTACTTCGATTCATTCGAATGATAATATATTTGAAACTTTTTCTTCTTGCTTTCGTTTTATTTGAATGTGGTTGAGTTTGTTTCTCGACGAGTCGAATTAATATCATTATTCCTTTGGTTTGCGTATTTATTTCTTTGTTTTTATTAAAATAGAATATGAGCCACTTCGTAGTCAGTTGTGTGTGATACGAAGCTATATTCATTCAAAAAGCAAATGAATATGTTCAAATGCCGTTTCAGCGTAATAATGCAGACGTTTAGTATTATGTTTTTTATTTTTATCTTGTTTGTGTGAATGTGTTGTACATTTATAACAAGCCGCACACTGGGTTAGATGTGATACAAATTTTTAACAATATTTTGAGCAACTCGCTCAAGTCGTGTCTTCGGGAAAACTTGAATAAAATCTCAAAAATACTTGACTTGAACGCCAAAAATGATTTTTTTATGGATTCCCTAACATATTTGTGCCCAGTTGACAAAGTTGTCTTTAACGATATAGTCTTTGGCGATAAATCCACAATGCGTCCTTTTTTGTTTTAATTCTTTAAAGACATAATAAATGTACAATTACATACCGAGTGTTGTATATATGAGGACCATTTTTTAATGGAATGTGGGTGATGGAATGGGCAAAAATATTTGCAATCTAGTCGATAATCTGTAGGTGACTTTTTTTATTTTTTTTAAGTCCGTTTATTTACTTTTTAACTTATGCTATTCTAACACTACAATAAACCATAGTATGGATATTTACATGTTTACATAAATAAATTGTCCCAGGCACGGGCTCTCGAGTATTATTGTTATAAAAACTAAATTATATTTTTTTAGAATCAAACTATATTTAGTTCGCTCATTGGCGTTCAACATTTTTTTTTTTGTAATGAAAAATTAAAAAAAAAAATTACCTGTATATAGCTAAGATAAAAATAATACAGTCTAAAAATAAAAAGAGAAAACAAAATGTTTGTAAAAACACTATTCATATAACCAATAATATTTTCTGGTGTTTTTGCTTCGCTTTGAACGACTGTCTTTGTCGCTTATACTTTTATCAAATCTTGATGATTTATTTTGCAGGTTGATATTAACAGCTTTATCATTAGCCTGTCTATTATTATGATAAAAAATTGGAACACCATTTTAATTTTGAATTATTTTTAATTTATCTAAATATAAAAATGATTCAGGTGGCCCTATACCTTTTTGTAGAGCATTTCCAATATAACTTAAGTCCGTGAAGAATGCTGCCATTATTAAATTGTTTTCATTGTAGGATATGCTTCTCAAAATATGATTTCTTCAATATTTGACTTATTATACAAAACTTTATTTGAGACATATTTTAAACAGTTACTGTGCACTGATCTAAATAGCGAGGTGCAAGCTCTTAAACATTTTCTTTCAAATACCCTCAATTTTTCCATATAGGATAGTGATATATTAAACCAAATCGGGCAACCATAAATAAGGATCGGCCTGATACATAATAATTTAGACCGCTGGTCTAATAAAAAAGCGTTGCCCTCAAAAGCAGCGACACTTCATGCTGACTTTAGGGAATGCATGCCGAACAAATAATCTGTAGGTGACAGATGGGCGTCAATGTGCTCAAATGATTTCCTGCAAAGAATCACATGAAAATATATAAAACGTCTCTATATATGGGCTACTACAGGGAAAGCAATACTTTCCATCTACTCTTCCAATGTTTCTCGTGAATGATTTTTGCACAAACAAAAACCCGACTCTAAAAAAAATTATATAAAATATAAGTATACATTTTTGTTTTGTTGACTATTAGCTGACGTTGAAGATATGGTAGAGTAAATTGTCGTTTTTTTTTTTTTTTTTTTTTTTTATTGGACCAGTACTCGGGACCAGTAATCAGGTGATCAATGATACGGTGAAGGAAATAGTCACTTGTGTGATGTTGCATGATTTTTTGGTGATATTTTTGAAATTTTCCTTAACGATATGTTTGAGCTGTCGTCAGTAAGTCTTCCACTTCTACTGTTTTGCATTTGGACAAACATGTCTTAAATACGTAGCCATCTGGGTAGCTTCAGTGTGCATGTGTATGTGTGTTTTGTCAAAAATGAAAAATATTATGACTGATATATAAATAGACAAACTTGTTTAAATAGTTAGGAGTTGTAAAAACTGGGGTTGATTACCCTTCAGCTTTAGACCAAAGACAACAATAATCTACTGCAAATTTAAAGTAGCGTCATATGGAACCCATTTTTTTATTTTTTGTTACAAAATACGAGTAGTATGTAATTTTGTTTTAAATATTTATTTAGGTTCATTATAAAACTTGTTTTTGATATTAAAATAAACAATCTTAGTCTATGTTTCCTTAGGTTTAAAAGCCGCGTATTATTTTGTGATTTGAATGCTGTCGTTTAACACGAAATTTTAATAATCTTGAAGAAAAAGAAAACTTTGAAAGTTACCTTGACATTTAAAAGTGTTTGTTTACAAAATAAATATTTGATTCTTTAACGCAGAAAGTCAACTGCTTAGAATCATTCCGTCCGACATCCAACCAAACTTTTGCTTATGGGTAAATAAATAAGCAGACAACGTTTTAAGCCAAGCAACTTTAAAACTTAAAGACTGTATAAATATTTTGCTGTTTGTGGATATAAAATGTGTGTATGTGCACATGTGCGTCCTCTTGAAAGTGTGCAGGTGCTTATGAAGCGTTCGTGTGTGATTGTAAGATTAAGTAAATTTGAATGACGTTAAATATACGTGACCATGTTCAAAATGATTTAAGGGCATTTACGAAAAGAAAACTTAACATTTGTTTCTTTTCCTTTGCTTCAAAGAAGCGACTGCAAAATTTCATTTTCTTTTTTATTTGCGTTTTCTGCCATACCGGAAATTAAATTTAACAAAATTTTATATATGTATGTATTAATGTTAAATAGTCGAACTTATTTTTAATATTACTAATATTATATGATGGGTTGTTACCATTCGTCTAACTCAAGTTCAATCCTGGCTAAAGCCAAGAAATATTTTTATTTATAGTTGTAACAATAATTGCCGCGATCAATAACTCTTGATCAAAGTTGATCAAAGTGAGTTGGAATCCTAGTGGGTGCTGATGAGCAGTGTAGCGACTGTGAAACAGCTAGTTGTCCCCCAGCTTTAGTGTATTCAATTTTTTTTTTCCTGTCTTCTTTGATCAAGAGTTATTGATCGCGGCAATTATTGTTATAATTATAAATAAAAATATTTCTTGGCTTTAGCCAGGATTGAACTTGAGCTAGACGAATTCCAACAACCCATCATCATATAATATTAGAAATATTAAAATAAAGTTCGGCTATATAACATTAATGCATAGAAATTAGTTTAATTGGACTACAACAACAAAACCAGCATGGACAAGAACCTGCAGTTGTGTGCCTTGATGTTTCCAAAATAATTATTCTCATAAGAACACGTGTATTTTAATTTTGAGCTTTTGTAGTCGGTAGCCTGCTGTCTCTAATGTATTTAATGCTTAAAGAATACATTTGACATGAATTGCTCAAGCTAACTGCGCTAGCGTCATTCATAAGGACTACCGGATAGCTAGTATAAGTTTTTCAAAGCATTTCTGCTTTATTGCATTTTTAAAATGAACTAACAATAAGTATTCAAATCTATATACAAAGCATTTATACTTTAGTCCTGCCAATGCTAGATAAGAAGTTTTATTATGCGGGAATACAAACGACCGCAAATGCGTTGAATGAAAATACAGTGTGATGCTTACTGGAGTGAATACATTTTTCATGTCTCTAAAGAAGCACTTGACCTCGGGTTTTTGAAACGGTGTAAGATGTACTTCACTCAATTCGATCTCTTTACTATTTATACCACTTATATCCGACCGAAAATTTAATACAACTCTCATGTTTGGGCCAGAGCCCCAAAGTCTATTTTGTGGTTACCCGACCGTGTGCAGGAGAGGACAAAGAAGCTCATCAGTGACAGTAGCGATCCAACTCTATTGCCTCACTGGAGTAACGACGCCATATAGGGTGCGTTACTCTGTTCTATTGTTACTAAAAAGGATTTTGCTCTGCCCATATTGGAGTCCTGTTCCCGAAACTCGTACATTTATACGTAATACGCGTTCATCGCGCAGAGCATTTGTGGTCGACTACCTGGGGAATCGTACAGCCATACGCTACACCTATGGAATAAGTTGGCTACAGACGTGTTTCCTGTCTGTTATAACTTTGGAAAGTTCAAGTAAAATGTTCACAAACACTACTCCCTTCTTTCCCCCTCCTCACATTCCTATTTTTCTAGTCCTGGTACAGTGCACTACATATGTAGGGGCTATCTCTTGAGTACTGGTCCAAGATAAAGTCACCTATTTGACGCTCTGATGGTGACAAATTTATCCCTCCTTCTCAACCGAGTATGAACGCTAAAATCAAGTATGTTTCGTGCAAGACTATTTGGGTGAAATTCTAGCTTACTGATATACCTTGTTGCATACTTAGAGAATTCGCCTTTTACCAGTGGAACACACAGATCCTTATTAATTCGTGAGTGTTTTACGTGCAGTAATCATTTGAAGAATTTGGATTTGTCACCTTTGCGCTTTCTAGTATAATACTACACTAAACGTAAACCAAAAATAATTGAATTTGTTACAGATCTTTTAAAACAAATCATTCAGGATAAAACTTTAATTTTAACGGTACTGAATATTGGGAAATGTTCTACTTTAATATTTTACCAGATAAAGTTCTTTCAAATGATCATGTTTCAAAAAAATTTAAAATTTTGCTTCCGGCTTGACTATTTAGCAATGTTAAATAAACCAATTAAATAAATCAATTAAATAAGTTTATCGTCAAAAAGACAACTTATAAACCTATGTTCTAAGCGGTATGATTTATAGGGCAAGTAATTTCACACAACCAGTAGATTGTAATATACCTGAAGCAATAATATAAGTTATAATATATAATATAAGTTTTAAACAAATACGCAATTATCCAAGCCTTTGGTAAAATATACCATACAAAAAAAAAGAATATCACATCAATCCTAAGAAGATGACCTGCGGAAAATTTCACTATCACGATGAAGAAAGAGTCAAGAGTCAGACAGTGGCCTAGCTGCTGCTGAAAACCCCATCATAAATTTTAATTAAACAGTTGTATTTCATCTATATTCTGTTAATACATATGTAGATTTAATACCTCTTTACTTCTGGTAAACTTCATTCAAAAATGCTTTTTGCTTTTTTACGAATATTATCCTGACATTTCATTATATCAAAATATTACGCAAAAAGTAGGTTATTAATTTGTTTTATACAAACATGTTTCCTTACACAAGGCACACGGTACATGTGGCCATTTTTGCTCATTAACTTTTATTTTCCATAGAGTCAGCTACTTCTCCAATGGACGGATAAATAATACTGAGAATTGCGCGAAACCAGGAAAGCTGTATCATCTGCAGTAGTTGGAGGGTGAATTTTTCAGCTAGTTGGCATGTCAGAATTATATACCAAATACAAGGTGAGGATCAATACACTGCGTTGGGGAATTTCTGCTTGAGTTAGCTGAGTGTGGCTTATGAAATCACCTACTCTGATTACGAGTGTTCGGCCACATAAATAACTCTCCAAAAGCTTGTGGGTGTTAGCAGGCAAGTTTAACTTTATTCTGTGAACCGTCGTCCACGCTTTACCAAAAGCTTGAGACACGTCAATGAATAGGTCTGAAGAATACTTCTTGTTCTCAAAAGCCTTTCTTAAGTGTGGCACTTTATCAAAAGCCTGAGAAATATTAATGAATAGCGCTGAACTTTCTATAACATTTACTAGTCTGTGTGTTTGTTCTATGGTATTGTGCTTAGCCCGAAAGCCGAACTGATGATTAGGTATACATTCTACATCATTCAGCATTGGAGTCAACTTCGTAATTAGCAATTTCTTAACACATAAGCTAAATGGGAGTATGAGTGTCACGCCTGGCTCATTACGTTCATATTTATTGCTCATACGCTTCATACTCGTATCTTACAGATTAAACCTTCTCCAGACAATTTAATTAAATTTAAGTTCAAATGTTCAATAAAAATAAATTTTACGTTTCTTTTGCAATTGTAAATTTTTTTATTATCAACATCAACTAAAATTAAACAACAGAAACGGTAACATATTTTATTACAAAACACACAAACTAAAATACGGGTACACGCACACAAATAATTACATTATAATTATTTAGAAAACTGCGTACGTGTTTGTGTGTTTGTTGACAATACACTTAAGAACAGCTTGAATTTACATATTCCCACTTGAATATTAAATTTCAGGTATGAAAAAAAACTTGAGAAAACAAGATAAATATTTCATCTTCCCTCAATAACAAATCGAAAGCACTAAAGCACGAAAGAAACCATGTGCATATGCAAATCTTACAAAATGTGCAATCTCTGTTATTTTGCTGAAATCAAATAATAATGGGTGATTTGTAAAGTTGTGTAAGTTTTTAGTATCGAAGTAGTAAAATTTTTTCCAACATTATCGTTTAAGTCTGAGAATTTCTTATGCGTGTCCTTAATGTAACATATCCCGTCTTTGCTCTACATATAGTACAAAATAAAGTAATTGAGATAAAACTGTTTTCTAGAATAAATTTGATATACTTATTAGTCTGTGAGCTTCCAGGTCTCAATATATTATGGTTTTTAAAACGTAGTGGAGTACTTTTATTATATATACACATTTGATAATAATTTTACGCGTTACGTTCAAGGGCTGAATTTGTCACCTAGTTGTCGGCGACAATGGGTGGGCAAAAAATGGCGGTGTTTGTAGTTGTCGTTACGCACGTAAAAAAAATGTATGGTTAACGTGATAATATTCCAAGGCAACATACTAGTGTTGAATTATATACTATAGTTGTTACTAAGAATTATATATTGTTGCATTTGAAACGGCTATGATATTCCTCATCATAAGTTTGCAAAACAAAACAAAATTACAAATAACCGTACTATACACAGATTCAACAATGTTGCAATTGAAAGCATGCACAGTATTAATAAAAGTTACCATATTAATGTTATCCCCAATCATTTTATTATGCCAACGAACTATACTACCATACTAATGTCATAAGCAACTTCATTTCCTTACAACCATATTTTTGTCAAAACTACCCATTTTAATTAAAAATACAACGTTCTGGGATAAATAATATTGTGCTATATAATGTAGTGCTTTACTTACATACTTTACTTAGAATGAAAATACAATGTGATGTTCGCTATTTGGGTTTTTTGGAATGGTGTAAGATGTACTCGCTCCAGCCGATCTCCTTAGTATTCACACTACCCAAATCTGGCAGCGAATGGAATACATGTTTGGACTGGCGCTTCAAAGTCTATTTCGTGGTTTATCGACCGTGTAAAGGAGAGAGCGGAAAAGCTTATCGGTGACAGTAGGGTATCCAACACTATTTACTCACTGGAGCGCCGTGCGGTGCTCTGTTCTATGCATTTTGCTCTGACGAGATTCTGAAATTCGCACATATCTACGTAACACGCTTTTATCGTCTAGAGCTTATCCATTTGTGGTTATAACGTTGGGAAGTTCAGGTCAATTGTTCAAAAACACTGCTCCCTCCTTCTCCATCCTCTTAACCTATTTTTCTTCACTGCGTATGTAGGGGCTTTCCTCTGTGTACTGGTCCGCGATAAAAAATACGTATAACAATAAATTTAAATAAACATATTTAGTACGACAAATTTTGATAAAATAAAATAGTTTAATTCCAATAAAAATTTATAAATAACTTGTTTTTCAAGTTTCCCAGCGATCTATATGTCGACATTTCATAGTAGATACTCTAATCATCAGTAGACTTTGGAATTTTTTGAAAGATATTCTCAAACATTCAACTAAATAAATTGCTGAGAATTTAAAAAGAAAAATGCTCCGAATAAAAACTAAATTGTTCGAATTTTTGTTCTCTGCTTTTCCATACTTTCAGAAAACAAATCGTAGCAACCAACGGTTGTTCATTTGTTTGAAAGGTGTAAAGAAATGTTAGAGACGTGTATAAATGAAAAGGCTTGTTTTTTGTGTTTTGAGAGATATTATTAGAGCATTTTTCTTCTTAAATTCTCAGCAATTTATTTAAATTGTTGGGATATAAAGTTGATTGTTTGAGAATATCTTTCAAAAATTTCCAAAGTCTACTGATGATTAGGGTAGCTACTATGAAATGTCGACATATAGATTGCTGGGAAACTTGGAAAACAAGTTATTTATAATTTTTTATTGGTATCAATGTTAGAAGCTAAAATAGCGAATAAAAACTCAATTGTTAAAATAGTTTAAATTAATAAAATAAAAGTCAGGTTGCACAAATGATATCGATCTCAATGGATTCATGTATTCACATAAAAAATTAATAACTATTTATCCCACAATATATATATAATATTATCATATTAATATGGTTGGATGTAATATGGTATAGTTGCTGATTGATTATGATTATGTTCGCGCACAATCATAAAAAAATTATTAGTATGCCATGCCCATACAAAATAAATATTGATTTGTTTATATCGTAAACACAATATCAATAGAATTTTCTAATTGAGCCCAGGCTACTTAAAAGCCAAATTAAATCATCAGTTAAAAAATAGTGGGCCCAGAACCTTCGATACAAAACAAAACATTGATTTTTATTTTTCTTAAGAATGGTTAAAGCTAATATTTCTAGATTTGGTAGGAATGATTTGACGTGCGAAAAAAAAGTGGGTGAGGTCGCGAAAGTGGGCATGGTATCTCCCACGCAAAGTAAACATGTATTTGTGTATATCTTAAGAAACGTTAAAGCTAAAGTTTCTAATTTTGGTACGAATGGCATGAAGTTCGATAAAAGTTATCAGACAAAAATTAGGTGTGTTAGGGACAGTGGGCATGGTACCTCGCATGCATGCAAGTAAATATTGATTTTTGTATAATTTCAGCACGATGAAAGTTTAAGTTTTAAGTTAACATGTTGATCAAACGAATCATCAAACAAAAAGTATACCTGGATAAATGCTCACGAGTTTATAAGCCGGCTAATCTAACCCAGAAGTATGTATCCTCAAACAAATGAAGATTTTGAATTTCACATATTGTGATTGATAGGAACTACTTATTGTAGAGTAGAGAAACTCCGTTAAGTCTATTAAATACGTTTGCAAGTATGCTACGAGCGGAAACGACATGACTATTTTGGGATTGCAGTTACGGATGGAATTGATAAGTTTCAGGAATATCAGAATGGAAAATAGCAGCAATAAAGCTGATAATATATCTCGCCCTACTATAATCCATTTGCCTATACACTCGGAGAATGGACAACGAGTTCGTTTCTTGGAAGCCAACGCAATGCAGGGGGCAAAACGACCATCATCTGAAACTCTAAAATTTTTTTTAGAATATGGACAAGTCATTCTTTTGCAAGAAAGCTACTCTTCTAAGAAATGCCGCAATTTTTTATATGGAATAATTAATCATAAAAGTGTTCCCAAATACTGTTCAACTTTACAGTAATTACGTTTGGTTGAGTGCAAGATCTTTTTTAATAGAAAAATATAACAATGTAGATGAAAAAACTTAAAACTCCAAAACTTAATTAGCGGCAAATTGCATTCGTATAAGGCAATTCGCTTACAGACCCTGGCGATGTTGTTAACTACTTGAAAAATTCCCTGGACTCATTTTACTTACCGCAAGTGCCGCTTAGCTAACACAATGCGATGATGGTTGTTAAAATGCCGATGAAAAACGCTATTAAAGCGAATATAACAATAGGAAAATTAAAAGGCGAAAAGGTGTATTCCTGGAACACCTATAATACCAACTACCACCACTAAGACGATTAATAAAACTCAAGGGCAATTGCTAAACGTGTATGGGTTAGAATCTCAGTGTTTTTCTCAGGACCAGTTGATAGAAAAATTATAAATACTGCTTACTAGCAAGCTTAAAATGAGATATATGTTACCCCTCATTTTTAAATCAATTATTGTCATAACTCAATTTAGAAGAATCTTTTAAGCAATAAATTGAGAAAAAAAATTCTTTGCACTGAAATATTTGTGCTAATATTTATAATTTTAAGCAATTCTATATTTCCGTTAGCAAATACTTTCCGATCGAGTCCGGGGCGGTCAGCTAGTTTATTATAATTTATACAATAATTTTGATTATCATTTCTTACACAACTTTCTACACATTTTCTTCCGACGAGTTTTTCAGAAGAGTTTTTCCATTCGCCACTTTTTGTCACTAGTGCTGAACACAATTCGTATTTTATAAACCAAAATAAATTGACAGCTGTTATGTACTTTGACAGCTGTTATGTACTCGATAGTCGCAGTTTATAAGCCAAAAACAGGAAAAAGTTGCAAAGTTTTCGCTTTTTATCGATGAGTCGTGTCTTATAACAATAAGACACTGTAACAATACGAGTAATTCACAATGTAAGTTTCAGTTAACACACATCAAATTTGGCTCATCAAGTCTTGAGTTTGTGGGAGAACGGAGAAAACTGGAAGGCAAAAAAACTTAAACTTTATGACACAAAGCTTTTGTGTGTGAACGTAAATGCAAGTTCAAAAGGAAATTGAAGCAGAACTAATCAAAAAATCCTGATGTGTGTAAACTGCGACTTACAGAGTATATACGAATGTTACTGTAACCAAATGTACATCAAACCGCTTTTCTTTTAGTCTGCAATTTGTTCCTAAATTTGTAGTCAAATTTTAATTTATTAAAATATCAGTCTATCAAAATCTGCGTTCTTTAGCCAAATTAATAATTACGATGATATATAAGTTAACTTTTATATCACACACTGTTTGAATTCCCCTTTAAAAAGTTCTTGCAAAAATGTTGTCGCAACAACGTTTAGCAATGACTTGTTTCATGTTTTCTAATTTTTCTTGATACTTAAGTGAAGATATGAAAATTTAAACCACCTTCACAGTGACTTTATTGTCATTTTTAACAGTTCAGTTTCATGATGAAGGAAAACTCATTAGTTTTCAACATATTCGAGGAAAAAGAAACAAAGAACAAACCATTTTCTTTTTGTGATATTGTGAATACAAACACAGATTTTTATTAGAACACAAAAACGTTTAAAACGATGTTTTTCTTTAAAACAAATACAAAAATTTATTTTAGCATGATGTTTTCAGTCTTGCATATTTGAAGAATTTAAGTTTTAAACCAGAAGCACATACATATATGCGGAAAGTATTTTTTCTAAAACAAATTACAATTTTTATCAAACTGATAAAAAAAACTAAGCAGGTAGCACCTACATACATACATTAAGTTTATTTTATTGTAAATATTCAATAGTTTACACTGGCTTACAGCCAAAAAATACTAAGAACGCCACATGCCTAGATAAGTTAATTCGGATCTCCTGAACACGTAAAACGCTCTAATTTTTTTTCTAAGTACCGTTTTTTAGATAACGGTACTTTTGTTTTTTTCGATGTATGGTCCCACTCAAACTCTTGTGGAGCTCAACCAAAAAGTCCGAACGAGATAAGTGGCATATCGTTGGAAATGTAATTAAACGCTTTTTCCGTCGCTTCTTCGCTCGGGGTAAACTTTTCGGGTGTAGTGACTGTAATGGTCACGGCTGTCCAATAGACATAGAAAACAAGGAAACTTCGCAGAGCTCCTTTGCATTCCAGATAGTATGGCAAAATTATCATTGATGTTGGTCATGATGTATGAGATCGGGAAGTTCTTTTACTGCTTTATATGTTTCCTTTAGGTATTTTCCATATCCGATTGGAATTTATGGTTTCGTTTTCCCTTTATGAAGCAAGGCTGCCTTCAAACTATCCTTGCCTCCATCCAGAAAAAGACGCCATTCCTCTAGGTCATTTTAATCTAAATTTTTTGAATTTACACCAAATATATTGTATGAAATGAAAATATTGCTGTTCTACAAAATCCTTAACAAAAACTTTATTTTTCATCCGTTTTTTTTTTTCAAATTACGCTTAAAATATTGGTAATTAAATAAACTTCTTGGTAAAGTAATAAAACATTCCAGATCTTTACTACAATGTAGAAAAAAAAAAACGAATTAAAAAAGAAAAATTTTAAAACAAACGTAAAAAATAGGCAAATTTTGAACTTTGAGGTGTCAGCCATTTTTTGTCAGATGGAAATTTGCATTAAATCGACGGAACAGGCGTTCAATTACCTTTCTAACGATACCCTTTAAATAAAGAATCAATCAGAATTGAGTGTGAACAGTCAAGAATGTGAATTAAGTGCAGCCACTATCGCGACCAATAAATGATCTTATTCTTTAGCAAAACACACTGAGCAATAGGCAACGATGACCACCAGGGTTGTCTGATTTTTTTCCATCTCCAGTGCCAAACTGGCCATCAAAATTCGCCATAAATCGCCAAAATAGTTTTTCTACTATCTTTAAAAGACAATAAATCCATAAGTCTCCTCAAATGATTTTTCATAGTTTTGTAGTCATATCGCTCTTTTATTGCAACATAGTCATATCGCAAAAAATGAGCTTTTCAAGTTAACAATGTAGAATTGTTAACAGTACTACCTTTTATATTGTGACAAAAATTTATTCAAACTACTTTTAAACTGTTCTGTTTTGGAGATATTTTCTAAAAATCTTTTCTAAGTCTTGTATGGAAACTAAAAATGTGTTTTTCTCGAAAAAAAAAAGTCTCTTTTAGTTATTACTGTCTTCCAATAAAGGAGCGATGTATTCTTTTAATTCTCTTAATTCATTTGTATTATATTTATATAACAGGATCATTCGCCATATGGGCTTAATATTACATATTATAATTGGATAAAATAAAATTACATGCATATATATGTATGTAGGTCTGTTTTGAAACGCTTTTTATACAAGTAGCTAAAAGCACATACCTAGAAGGTTATAAATCTCAGTCTCGTCTCTTTTATCTGTTTGACCGCATTTTGTTACTGAAAATCTTTAAAAACTTTAAATAGCTTCATGTTTTCAGGTAAGCGGCACAATGTTTCCTTCAAAAGTTTTTTCATATATGTCAGACAATTTTCTTTTAAATAATTTATTTTTTTCTGGTGTTAAATTATTCCTGTATTCCTTAGCTGAGTTTCAAATTCAGAGCCATAATCTATTGCATTTAATGGTACTTTTATGGTACATTTACCGTAAGCAAGAAACTATCTGCTTGGAGTATCTCCAATTTAATTTCTCCGAAAGTTCTTGTGCTTTTTGACACCGTTTCCAAAATGGGTTTAGATGTGGTTACAAGTGGACAGCCAACTTATTGGCCGCCAGACCAACGCAAGACCCCAGACGTTATAGATTTTGGAGTTGCGAAAAATTTTCCTTTAGAGTGGATGCAAGTGGAGCCTTCATTAGATTTGTCATCAGATCACTCTCCCACTATAATCTCTGTTTCGTTCCCCCAAGAGATTGGCTCACCGTTGACTGTCAATAGAGTTAATTGGTTAAAATACAAAAAAATTTTGAGCACACATTGTACTGAAAATATTGCCTTGAGAACGCCTGAGGATATTGATGTGTCCATTAACGATTTTTCTGAAAACCTCAAACTGGCCGTACAGCATGCTACCACTAGTCATTTAAGATCTAGAAATGAGAACAATAGAACTTATTCATCTGAAATTGAGCAACTTCTGTCAGAAAAAAGAAGAGTCAGAAGAGAGTGGCAACTTGGCAGGTCGCCCCAGCTTAAAACTAGGCTACGGGAATGCATAACTCAGCTAAGAAATCTGATTGAAGTCCATAGAATGGCTATCCTTAAAACATATTTGGAAAGCCTTGATGGTACCCCTCAATCTGATTATTCCTTGTGGAAAACGACTAGAGGTTTAAAAAGACCCGTAATAGGTAAGCTACCTTTGCAAAATTCAACTGGCGACTGGGCAAGAAGCGATTCTGAAAAGGGAATGTTGTATGTCGATCATTTGAGAAACGTTTTTATTACAAATGATTCAGAGAATAATACAATATGAGATAAATATAGACGAAATAATGAATAAGGGCTCAGTGGCTGAGTTGGTTAAGCAGCCGTATTAAAAATATATACATCATGTTTACATGGTACTGAGTTCGAATCCTAGTGGGTGCTGATGAACAGTGTAGCGACTGTGAAACAGCTAGTTGTCCCCCAGCTTTAGTGTATTCAATTATTTTTTCCTGTCTTCTTTGATCAAGAGTTATTGATCGCGGCAATTATTGTTATAATTATAAATAAAAATATTTCTTGGCTTCAGCCAGGATTGAACTCGAGCTAGACGAATCATACCAACCCATCATCATCAAATAATATTAGAAATTTTGTTTTTAACTTTATAAGTATTATAAAGTCAGGGAAGCATACAACTAAAGTACAATCATATAGACTAATAAGTCTACTACCAGCAAGAGTTGAAACTGAAAGCAGCGCAACTAAATTGGCTTATGGGCAGAAACTCGACATTGAAGTTGGATTGCAAACTTTTGTTATGCAATGCAATTTTAAAGCCTATATGATGCTACGGAATTCAATTATGGAGCACCGTCTCAGTGTCAAATATTGAAAAAATTCAAAGGCAACAAAACCAAATTCTTCGAACGATTACTGCAGCTGCATGGTACGTAAAAAATTCACGAATTCATGAAGATCTGAGTGTTCCGCTGATAAAAGATAAATTTTCTAAGTACGCGACAAGGTATGTCTGTAAACTGGAACTTCATCCAAACTAGAGCTACAAAACAGTCGAGAGTATCGGTAGTTTTATTTTTAGCTAACTAGCCATTGTTTTCGTTTGATAGTGATACTATCGACAATTTTTGAACGTATATACGAAGCTGGTTACATGTAGCCCGCATAACGTTTCTGGCCATTTATTCAGGCATGTTCTTAGCCGCCTTTAAATTTTTATAGTTATAGCGTAGCTTACAAATGAAAATACATATATATCAAAATAAAGTGTATTATATCATTTATTAACTTTATCTCAAATAAAAAAAGAGTTTTTTTTTATATAAAAAATGTTAGTTAAACATGACAACTTATATCCGACGGCTGCGGCTAAATGTCGACTGCAACTTAAAAAACTTTGTTCTCTTTGCATACCGGTGACGCTGCAGCTCAAAGTGCTTAGCATAAATAAAAAGATATATATAGAAAATATAACTGTTAAAAAGTATTTAAAAAGTTATATTTTTTATCATAGAATAAAAATACGTAAAGATTTTATATATTACTAACTTCCACTTGAGCTAAAGATTCATAGTCAAAAGTAGCGCTTAACGATAGTATCGAAAGTATCAATAGTTTTTCTTGAAACTATCGAAAATATCGATGGGGACGACCATCAATAGTTTTGCAGCTCTAATCCAAACCCTCCTGCACGCAATATACTTAATTTTGGCCATACTCGGCTTAGAAGAAGGATACCGTTGCCACCATCAGTTTACTCAATAGGTGATTTTACCGAAATAGCTCCCGCATAACAAAACGTTTTGTCTAGCATTGGCAGGATTTAAATATAAAGCACATTTTTATTTCTTAATTTTAAATTTAGTATTAAGATTTAAATACTTATTGTTAGTTCATTTTGAAGAATCAATAAATAAAAAATGCTTTAAAAAAATGTTTTTAAAAATGTAACGGAAAAATTCAAAATTCGGTGCGTCTTTGTTGGAATTACGCGATTTTTCCCCCATTTGGGTGCGTTTTGAAATTTCAAAGTTGACAACGCCGGTTCCGAACGAATTGAACTGTGCTGCCAGCTACTTTAATTTATTAAGCAAAATTGAACTGAGCTTCCACGGCATTTTATATGTATATTTATAACAAAATATAGTGCATACGTAAATGTCTTGTATTGTTTATTTAAAAAAATAAAAGTACACATCTTTAACACATTTTGTCATGAATTTCAACGCAACGATTGCACTGAGTGTTATTTCAGAAATAAAAAAGCTACCACCTCGTAACAGTAAGACGTCTTGTTTACATAGTGATTTCATATGACAGTTTTGTTTGTCCAGAACAAATATTCGAAGTGGGGAACAAAACTTTTGTTCTGAAACAATTGGTGACTACAGATTTAAGAGTGTTTAACTGGTTGACTGTGCGCACCAACCTGCAAACAAAGAATAAATGACAATCACAGGGAGGCCAGAAATTTTTGTAGAAAAATCTTCATATCCCAAATATAAAATCTTAATTTCAGGAAAAATCCTAAAATTGGTTTGTTAATGCCTAAACGCTTAAAAAATCTTAAAACGTTTGCTTTTTATGTCTGAATGCAAAAATAGTATCTTTTTGTTACAAAAGTATGACTATTATAAGAAGAGATATGAACAAAATTTTAATGCAAAATCTCAATTCAATCAAATTTTCTTCCCTAAAGAGCGAGATAAACTTCACAAACTGCTTGGCAAACATGTCATAACTTTACGTTTGTACAAAAATTTTGAATTTGCGCTGAATAAAAAATTTTTGATTTTCGCGCAAACATATTTGTCAAATCGCTTGTCTTGTTTAGAGCAAAATTTTTCCATTTTAGCGAAAATTTTGCATAGTAAGTACAGTAAAAGTACAGAAAATAAATCAAGAAAAAGTTATCTATTTAGAATTGTACAAAAGTCGGCATTTTTTGCAGAATAATAAAAAAGAGTCTATAGCAACTGGAATAGAGGCCTTTTTGCAGGAAAATTAGAAGAGAAACATCTTAAGGTCAATAAATAATTGACAATAAAAACCATTTGCGGACTTCATATGGCGAGTAAAATGGTCGCGAAAAAAACCAAAAAGTGAATAATTTATGTTTGTGTCGTTTGAGGGGAAACAGACATTTTGTGTTTGCCAGATGATTTGCTTAGTTTATTTGGCTCTTATTTGAGTACATATATATGCACTTAGTCTGCTACGAATTTGGAATCAGGAGGTGAAAAATTATTTCAAATGTTATTTTATGAAAGAAGACAAACTGCGTTGGATATTTGAGGAGTCGCAGAACAAAACGTGCGTTTTTGATTATGTGAAAGTGTTGGAAAATCAAAGATTATATTTTTCACCCAAATATTTTATAGCTTTAGTATTGAAGGTCAAAAAAGTTCATTCCTTATATAAAATGCATCGCACAGTAATAAGTCGCTCCAATAAATCTAAACGTTGTACGAAATTATAGGACTTTTACAACCTGGCTGACGATGTTGTTTCGTAAACGTACGTCATAGTTTTTAAGGACATAACCCCTATTCCGATGCCATTTATAAGCTTTATTTTTTATATTCCCTGATCTTGTATCATTTGTCTTGCCTACGTCCGATATATACGTTACTTTATCAATACCTGACTATAAGTCACTTATTTTTAATATAAAACATTAGCGAACATTAACGAAACGAAATCGTGAGCCAAGCAATTAATATACAAATAGCACGTTTTGTTAAAATACAACAAAAAAGAAACGTTTTGTATAAAATAAAATGAAGAAACAAAATTAATATGTTTTATATATAGGTATGTAAGTATGTATAAGAGGGCTGCTCAAATACAGGAATAAAGTCTTGCAACACATCGTAATATTTTAAGCTATTATCCATTCTCTTCTTTCACATTTCAAAAAAAATACCTCAGTGCCGAAATGTTCTAAACACAAAACGAGTACTGACATACAATCGCTTAGAACAAACAGAACCAAACACAAGTAGAACCAACATTGAAGTAGAACAACATTGAAGTAGAACCTCAGGCACTGAAGTAATGTTCTACTTCAGTTTTGTTTATAAAGCTTGTTGTTGCTCATGGTTTTTGTCTTTGTATTAGTACACAAGTACTGTATACGCAGTATGCTCATATGCCAATATGCTATGAGTCATATAAGACGAAAATAAAAGTAACAAAAATTGTTAAAAAGATAATTTAATTGTTTTTCACATTTTCTCACTTATTCCGCTTTTATTTTATTTTTTTACTTTTACTTATACCGGTTTAACTTTAGAATGTAGCGATCGAAGTAAAACACGCCTGTTTACGTTCAATGCTAGGCAAACAAATAAAGATTATGCTGATATGGTTCAATTATGTATGGAAAAAAATGTTCATGGCGACAAATGGTCGCCATGACCTCGGCGGCACTCCTCCACCCTATGCTTCAAATTTTCGATAGCAGTAAGGCATAATTGAGGTTCTATGCCGTTAATGTGCCAAATTATCTCATCCTTTAGCTCTTGAATTGTAGCTGGCTTATCGACGTACAGCTTTTCTTTCAAACAACTTCAAAGAAAGAAATCCAACATCGTCACCACGTAAGATAACACGGCCACTGAATTTGTCGCGGAAAAGAGCCATTGTTTCGTTAGTTGTGTGGCAAGCAGCAATGTCCTCTTGAAATCATATATCGTCCACACCAATATCTTCCAGTACGGGTCATAAAAAGTTCGTTATCAATTCACGAAAGCGAACATCATTCACAGTAACTGCCTGACAGGCCTCATTTTGTAAAATATATGGCCCAATGATGCCGCCAGCCAATAAAGAAACTCTTTGTGGATGCATTGTTTTTTCGACCATCACTCTTGGATTGTCATTCGCCCAAATGCGGCAGTTCTGCTTATTGAGGAACCCACTGAAGTAAAATTGCGGCTTATCACTGAAGATGATTTTCTTCGAAAATTGATCATCCGCTCGCTGTTGGCATTTTTTACCTCCATTCTGACCTTTGACGGCCCTGACAATGGCCAAAAAGCTTTAGCGCTTGAGTCAATTGTACCTTGTAAGCATGTAAATGCAAGTATTTATGCATGATGTTCATCAACAACGAGCATGAGAGGTGCAGTTGTACGATACGACGACGAGTTGAGGTGGACGGCTCTTCTGCCACACTATCATAAACAGCAGTAATATTTTCAACAGAAGAAACTCTACGCGCAGGCACTGGTTTTTTCAAATGCCCTACCGACCAGGTTTGCTCAAATTTTTGCACGATTTTTCCGATTATATGCACATTTGGACGATTAAATTGACAGAAAAATCACGCAGTGTACAATCCCCATTTTCATAATAAGCCTGAATATGTTTATTATATTGAATTAAGAAGTCACTCTTTGTGACTTTTAAAGGGAGATTTAACTAATAATGAGAAAAATAGAATTAAGGTGCTATTGCACCTAGATTATATGGATTGCCAAAGATTCACAAAGCAGATTTTCCTTTAAGACCCATCTGTTCATTTATTAATTCTCCATCTTACGAACTTTGAAAGTATGTGGTAAATATTCTTAAGAAGATGACTGATAATTCAAAATACAATATTAAAAGTTCATTGCAGTTTAAGGAGAGGATACAGGGCCAAATTATAGATAATAATGAAAGATTCATTTCTTTTGATGTAGTTTCACTATTTTCAAGTGTACCGGTTGACTTGGCAATGAGCACGATGGAAGAAAAAAGGAGATTAATAACCCAACATACAAGAATTGAAAAGAGTTTATTTTTGCGTGTTTTAAAATTTTGTATAGAAGATAACAGGTATTTTCAGCATAATGGAAACATATATACACAGTTAAATTGACTCCCTATGGGATCTCCAGCTTCCCCAATTATTGCAGATATTATAATGGAAAAGTTACTGGACAGCTCTATAGATAAGTTAAATATAAAACCGAGATTAATGGCTAAGTATGTAGATGATTTGTTTTGTATTCTTCCCGACTTAGCCATTGAGAATATGTTTTCAACTTTAAATAATTTTAATACTAACATTAAATTAACTATGGAAAAGGAGAATAATTCAAGGCTTCCATATTTGGAAACAATGGTAATTAGGAAGAATAAGGCTAATTGTAGATTGGTATCAGAAGCCAACAGCATCAGGTAGATTAATTAATTATTTTTCAAAACATAGTAGAAGTATAGTCGTTAACACAGCTAGAAATTTTGTTGAAATGGTACTTACAAAAGGTAATGAAGAGTTCCACAGAAGGAATATTAATAAAATCAGGAACTTACTAGAAGATAACGATTTTTCCGATGAATTAATTAGAAAATTTGTGAGTCAGTTTAAAAATAGAGGTGTGCATAATGTAGTTAGCTCAACAGAACCAAAAATGTATACGTCTTTGGCGTATATACCAGGCTTAACAGAAAGGTTAGTAAGATCTAATATATTTAACAGGGAAAAATATGGAATGGCTCATAGGAGTTATAATACGCTAGATACATTATTTAGTAAGACTAAGGATAGACTTAGTAAATTAGATATTGCTAAATAGTTTATAAAATTCCATGTAAGGGAAACGATCAGGATAATTGTAATAACGTATACATAGGGACAACAAAAAACAAATTAAGGACAAGGATTGTAGCACATAAATCAGACCAAAAATATGGGCATATTAATTCACTTATTGTTTTTGATTAAATCACTATTCTCACTTTGAAAATGTTTCAATAATAAAAACAGAAAATAATTATAAGAAACGTTATATGTTAGAAATCATGAATACACCTACAGAACAGGGAATTAATTTTAAATTAGACACAGATAATTTAGCACACAGTTATAGGCATTTAGTTAGCAAAAAATTATTACATTGAAAAAAATAATATTTATATACACAATGTTATTTATTAGGATATTATTAAATTACGAGTATATAAAATGTTTTCAACTTGTTTTGTGAGCAAGATATGCTATGATAATTTGTTTAAGGTTGAGGTGCAACATGTTGTAATTGTTAACAGGGCATGTGTTGTTTGCAGTATAAGTTTAATTTAAATTATTTTATTTTTAATTTTTCAATTTTTTAATATTGCTAAGAATTTTTTCATGTGTATGAATTTTTTTGTGTGTAAAATTTTTGACAACATTTTTTCAAATAATTTTTTATAACGTTAAAAATTTTGTTTTCGACCTTTTTAATTCAATTAATTGTTTTCCTGTTTGTTATTGTCCCATTTACAGCTTAAAAGTCTGATATACTTATATATTAAATAAAGTAAAACCAGTAATTTTAAAGAAAATTATACAAAATAAAAATCAACCCCTGAAGAAGTTGGAAATAACCCAACGAAACGTCGGGAATAAATTAAAATAAATAAATGTAGTTTTTCTTTTATATAGAAAGATCAACAAATTGACCTTGAACGCCCGATTTGGTTTGAAACCAAAAAAATTAAAATTAATTAATTTTTTATAACATTTTAATTTTTTTGAGGACGATAACAAATTGTTATCGAAATATTGAAAATAAAATACCGTTAAACCTTTTTTATAAAAAACAAAAATTAATCGAGATTTTTTGCTGGAAAATTTAGAAGAATAGAATATAAACAAGATCAAATAATACGAATACTTAATATTGAATTATATATATTTAATTATATACATATATTGAATTAGTCTGAAATTGGGAAATCTCAAATGAAACGCAGAAAAACCCTGACGTTTATAGGCTTTTTCCACTGAACAACATCTAACATCTACCATCAGTTTTTGAAGATGATCCCATAAGAAATACACTGTACTAAAAGTCAAAATTTTTCAACATCTTTATAAAATGTTCCTATCTTATTTTATTCCATTCAACATCTTTCGATTCTTTCAGTGTCATCACTAGAAAAGTGGCAATAATGTCGATTATTCCTGTGGCATCACTGAAAAAAACGTCATTTATTTTGAAAAAATTAAAAAAAAAAATCAATTTATTTATCATGTGTCAATTGTTTGCATGTGTGTTTTCTTTCTTAATTTGTTTTTCTGTAATAATTTTTCTGTGTTTTTATTAAAATTTATTTATAAGGCCTACATTTTATTTATAGACATATGTACTTAAATTTTATAATCCTCTTTTTTTGTTTTTCAAATTAATTTTTTTCCAAAAAATTTTACGTGCTTTTGTTAAATTGTTTGAAAATTTAAGAAATAATGTTTTTGATTGATAGTAGATGTTAGATGTGAGCAATGTAAGCACCTCTAGTACGTTCAGACGGCTATAACAAGATTTTGTCTGCGCGAAATGAAGCAGCAGTAGGCATTCGTCAAATGTACGGTGCACAAGTTAAAAATTTCATAGACTTCGAAAGTGACTCATATTACCATATGATCAGTTGGACCAAATTTGAATTGACTGAGCCGCCGTGCTTGCAGTTCTATATGCAAGACCAGCTGGAAGCATTACAGTTTTCAAAAGAAATAATCGAGATACCAGGTAGCACAAGAAAAACAACTTTGTTTGATAGTTTTGTTGACTAACCTTAATTAATTTCACAGAATATCCGTGCCATTCTCAAAACACCGAGCGTTTTGTTCATGTAGTACATGAGTCTGCCATGGCTGTTACCGATGAGCAACGCCTAGGCTACATTTTTTCCAAGCTCGAAAGCCGTGAAAAATATAGCCAACTTGGGTCATTTCAAAATATGATTAAATAAAATTGTTTTAATATACACAGATCTTTGAATTTTTATTGTATGTACAGATATTATGGTAAGCTCGAAAAGAGTGTATCACTATTTATAAAATCCGACTGTGAATTCCGAATATATGATAACTGTTTAAAAAGTCAACCCCTACATTCGGCAAAAAACATAAATTATATTTTTTTAGCACTTCTGTTGGAACTATCGAAAAACTTCTTTAACAAAAGTTTAATGATTTTTTGCGGGCTTTAATTTTCTGCTATTAGGATGGTACATTAGGGTGGTAGAAAATGAGATCTGGTGGGTAAATACTAGAACGGGATACAAAATACGATTGACTATTAAAGCAAAACATTGGTCTCTTTGAGACAAAAACATCGATATATCACACTTTGAGATCCGACTGTAAATGCCGAAGATATAACGAAAAATGTATTTTGGCGACCCCTACTTTCGGCAAAAAAAATTAAAAAAATTTTTTTTGAAAATGTCTTACAACATTACTTCGTATTCGGTGGTGTACGGCGAACTTTTTTTTTCTTGCCTATATGGCGAGACGCTCTAGTAAGCAGTGTTTCACATTTCCAACATCTTTCATGCGTTTCATAAAGATGTTGATTAGTGTAAAAAGCCTATTAGGTGTGATTCACATTAAACATTTAACATCGGCTCTTAAAATATAACCATCCGATACTTCACTTTATATAATATATGTTTGTTTGTGTATTATACTTTTAGCCTTATGTTGAATGTTTGTATGTGTGTGCACATTTATAACAAAAAGATCAACAGCTTCGCACTGTGCTTTAGAGGAGGTAGAAATTCGTATCAATATGATAATAGCAAATATTTTGATATTAGATGTGTTAGATTCTATAACAATAGTTTACTTAAAAATTTTCTTAAATACTATTATTGCAATGAACCATATTTAGAAACTGATATATGCTAACAATAGAGTTATATTATGGCTTCATGCATGGTCATATGCGAAACTATCCCGATTGACCTCTTGGCTGAAAAGCGTAAAAAGCTGTGGGGAAAGCGAAGAAAACCTGGTGAGGCAGCAACGGCAGGATCAGAACGGGCAAACACTATGCAGAAGTGGCAAGAAAGATGGAACAACGAATCACCTGGCAGATGGACAGTGAGATTGATCATCGATATAGACAAGTGGATAAAGAGAAAGCATGGCGAGATAGATTATTATATAACACAGATGCTTTCTGGACGGGAAAGGCAGATACACCGATCTGCCTTTATAGAGATGACTGCGTGGACGACGCAAAACACACATTTTTCAGATGTGATAGGTGAAGGCAGGAAAGACATGACTTAGAGGAGAATATTGGTGAATAAACATAGTAGAAGTTATGATGGAAAGTGAGAGGAAATGGTGTCAAATAGCGACTTATATTGAGAACATCCTCCGAGACAAGAAGCAAGATATAGACGTGGGCATGGCACGTGCAATCCGGTAGGAACAGAGGAGGAGCCCATCCTGAAGCAATGCGAAAGCGGTACCGTGGTGGAGACGAGACTCAAATAAAAGGGAGGCGTTTTAGTGGGTTCAAGCACCACATATAGTATCTGACGATGCGTTAGACATTTCCCCTCTCCAACCGACAAATAAACAATAGAGTTACGGAAGTTCTAAAGATAACATATTTAAGTGAGATAAGCTATCATTAAAACAGAAATACACTATATTAAACAAGAATATAAAATTTTCTATAGTATACTCCTACACTAATGTTGCTGTATCTATATACGAGTATTTAAAAGTTCTTATTCCTTGCGTACAACTGGTCCGGAAAAGCTTTCAAGATTTATTTTTTTAACAGAAATTGGAACGCATTTTATAACGTTTATTATTACATACAACTTAATCAAAATAATGTCTTAAGTATATAGACATATTTTAAATTAATAACATTTGTTTCTTTTTTTAGAAAAGTTTAGTGATAATTTATAATACTTCTATTCCTTCCCCAATATTAACTCTGCCAAACATTCATTAAACTCCCAAATTCTAATAAATTACTTAAACAATTTTTTAGGCTTTTAAATTAACAAATAAATAAAACATAAATATAGAAATGTAATATTTCACACCTCTATTAAAGTATTATATATGAAAAAGAAACCTTACTTACGTAGGAGGTTATGCTACAGTAAAAAAAAGCGCCAACTATAACAAAAATAAAACTCAAACGAAAGACTTCATTCAATTCATTGGGGCACTTGACTACAAGAAGCCATAATCAAATTACAACATTTATTTATGATAAAGAAACCTTCTTGGTGAATATTATGGGCAGATGAAAAAAAAGAACACAATTTGCCGACATAATTTAACAACGACTTCAAGAAATGTTCAAAACGTTTTAAAATACTTATCTTAAGTGATAACGATCCATCTTTGTTTTCTTCAACCTCTAGCCTGGTGGCAGGTGAAAGACGGCAGAGCAAAATTATGTATTGTAATATAAAACCGTTAACTTGTGTCTTAAAGAAGGGAAAATATAGGAGCACTGCTACATGCAGATGCACACACTCACACATACTCGTGTGTCTATCTAACAAACATATGTGTTAAACTTCATACAAGTTCGTAAGTTAAAAGTAAAATTAAACATCACCTAAAAAGACTTAGATTTATGGCGACAGCGCGCAGGAAGTGTTAGTCTTATATTATTTTCTACTTAACCCATTTTAACGTGGATTGAAATGAAAGGGAAGCAAACCAGCATTGTTCAATTGGATGTAAATTCAATGAGAAGATGAATTTTAAGCGACTTGCGGTTACGTAATATTCCGTGCACTGTCTGTCTTGAAATGCAGTTGCAAGCGAACTTACAGGGAGAAAGAGAAAAACTTTAACGTGCACCCCACAAGGAGTTTATATTTTTAGGTAACTGTCCCATTATACTTATGTTGTTCTGGTTTCATTTGAAGTTATTATAGGCTGTCTAGTAGCAGTTTTATGTTTTCAAAAATAAAGAAAGGACGTAATAATTGAGGAGAATGAAAATGCCGGTTTTCATTATTGAACATACTGTTCAAACCGGAATTTTGTGTTCTGCGCCACACACTGCAGTAAACTTCGTTCAATTGAGCTGATTTCTAAACGAATTCTACTTTAAGGCCACAAAAGATTGGAGATTGTCATTATAAACTCTCTCTCTCTCTCTCTCTCTCTCTTTGCAGTAGCCCGATAAAAAAGTCTGTGGGAGTAGTGATATCGGTGGCCATGGGATGTCTCCAAAGCGACTGAACAGTTTTTGGGAAAAATTTTCCCGAAGCAAATTCATCGAAGCTCTGGCCGGCTGCATGTGTAGTCGTCCCATCCTGTGGAAACTACGTGTGTGCAGAGTACGATGAGTGAGCTCCCAAGTTTTGCCAAAAAGAATTCCATAATCATGTTTTGATAATTCTCACCATTTACATTCGCCGCTTATCTTCGAAAATTTTCGAAAAAAAACTGGTACAATCATATCATGCATGGATGATGCATAGCAAACCGTTACCTTGGTGCAATGCAATGGTTTTTGATGTTTCAAACGAAGATAGAGGTTTCTTGGAGACCAGAAACGGCAGTTTTGCTTAAGGGGTTTACAGTGCGGAAACGCTCCAACATCGCTTCACAATAATTTTTGCGTAAATCAAGTTTACTTTTTTTCAGTTCTTAAGCGATTTGAATTTTGAAAGGAGTAAACTTCAGATCTTTTTTAAATTAAAGGAATAATCGTTTTTGGAAATTGAAAGTTGCTGATTTTCACGTAAACTGCTTTCAATCAATTCAATGTTTTCGGGAGTCTTTGTAGATTTACTGGGCCCTAACCATGGGACATTAATAGCCAAAGCAGTTGCGCGGAATCTCTGCACCCACGAACGAATTAAATTTATAGCCGGTCCACAGCGGTGTCAACTCGTACCGTTTTGGTGCTTTTAAAAATTATTTGTACGAAAAATTTTTTAGTCGGTGTGTTTTTTTTTTTTTTTAATTTCCGGTGCGCTTTTCAAATTTTGGTAGCATTAAATCAAATTTAACTCAACTTTTTGTTTTAATATTTAGGTTTCATTTTGCAGAGCGCAATCAGAAAACAATGGAAAACGCACAAAGTAAGACAATCTTGCTGTTGCATATTATTTAAATTCTCCAAAGAAAAAGAAAGATTTCGTTTCATAAAATTTGCTGCTTTTAAAGAGTGTTTTGCTATTAAACGATCAAGCCAAGTTTGTCAAATATTACAACAAATGCAGGTACTGAATGGTGAAGTTCGTATTCATGATGGCGCGTGACTTCGTTAATTGATAAATTACCAAATTATTAATTAAATTATTGATTTTTTTAACATTGGATTAAATATCGATTCTGAAAAACTTTTTCTTTTATTTGTTACAGTTCTGGCACATTTTCGTATATATCAATAAATTCTTTTAAAGACACACATTCAGCTGTTCGCTTACGGAAACACAAATGAAATTTACACTATATTGGATAGAACTGCTATTAATAGCGTTTGATGGATTTTAGAGCAATTCTGTAACTTGTAATGATACATAATTGTAACGGTTGTACGTTCCTGCCATATAATTTTAACGACGTTTTTAATATACAAATAGTTTACTTTTTATAATACAAAATGAGTTTTTAAAAATGAAAAAATAAATTGAAATTCGATGCGTTTTTGTTGAACGTAACCTCTGTAAGCATTATTCCGAATTTAAAAATTTGTTCACCACAATGTAGACAAAAACTCTTAGTGGATATGAGGCTATATAAAATTCCTTTAAAGTGCTCAGGGTAGAGTCAAGAAACAGTAAGCCGGAAGGAATCTGCGCCTAAAACCGCGTGTATGTCCGCATTTCCGTCCTCTGACCAAATGGAAAAGTTAGCTAATGTGTTTTAAGCTTAAATAGCGCAAAACCACACACAATCATAATTTTATACTGACTAGAGCGACATCGAGTTGCTCGTCAAAAAAGTTATTAAAAAATAAATAAAAACTAAAAGATCTGTTTTTAGTAAACACAAAATTGGTTTTAAATAATAATATATTTCCAAATTAATTAAATTTTTATGCTTACATTTTTAAGCTTCTAGCAAAATGGCGACTGAAAAATAATACAGCTTTTCTAATAAAATATCACAAAAGAAAATAATTTCCAAGTCTTCACTAAATACTCGTATATTGTAACAATAACAACAACAACAACAGCAGCTGATAGAATGGTCATGCTACCAAACATAAAGCTAGCTGTCAGTCACTCGCCTCTCCGGGCAGCAGTACACCAAACGAGGACATTCTGTATCCTGGGACATAGAGTGGAAGGAGTTCCTCGTTTATTGTAGCAGTTGTAAAAAAGATTTACATCAGCACCTGATTTTACGGCCTTATCTGATGATGGACCAGTTCCACGGAGTGAATTATTCACGATTCACCAGTGCCCCCGTATGACTGACTAGGCTCACGCAGGTAGCAATTTTTACCATATGTTTGCAGCCATATGAGCAACTTCTTGTTGAGGAGTTCGGGCCTTTTAATCCCTCCTGTATACAATTTATCAGCAATGCTTGGAAGACAAGGCTTAATGAGTTGGTAGGCCGAAGCCCACTAAGAGCATAAGCCCTTAAACCAACTCACCCGTCCATCATTACCACTGATTCCTTACAGTACAGACATCTGTTGTCTAGGCAACAGATTCTCGGGATTTTGTTAGTCCTCGAAAAAATCCACGGCAAACAATTATCAAGGATACTAACACCCCCTTCCTGCGTTTTAGTTTAATTTTGATCTATAGAAATAAAGTTGCTTACGACATTAGTATAGTTGTTTACTGAAAGTAATATGGTTGTTTAACATTGTTGGGTATGACATTAATATGGTTACCTAAAATGATAACAACGCTGATCCAGTATATAGTATAGTTATTTATAACCTTGTTTTTTTTTACAAAACTATGATAAGCCATAGGAATGACGTATGCTGCCCTTAAAATATTGTTACATACACCATGCATTTGTTTTTCAATTTGTAGTTGTCTTTTATGTTATTAACAAGTACGAGAGCTGAATAAAAAATAACCGTTATTTTCATTTTTTTTTCAAAAATTATTCATTTATTCATCAATAACTATCTTGTCCCCTTTAAAGTAGTCCCCCTCAGATATAATACACTTATGTCAGCGCTTTTTCCAATCCTCTAAGCACTTCTGAAACGCGCTTTTTGGTATCGCAAACAGCTCCTGTTTCAATTTTTCTTTTATCTTCTCAATCGTAGCAAAACGCTTTCCTTTCATCGGTGTCTTCAGTTTTGGTCCGGTGAATACGGTGGTTGAGTCATGATAACGGTATTGTTTTTGCCCAAAAACTCATGCACAGGCATCGATGTGTGGTGGTTATTTTTCAGGATATGGCGCACAATTCTATGCGTTTCTGACGACTTGCTTCGCGCAAACGGCGCATAGCTTCAAGGTAGTACTCCTTATTTACCGTACGACCTTGTGGCAAGAATTCATGATACACCACGCTATTGCAGTCGAAGAAACCAGTGAGCAAAACCTTCACATTGAACTGAACTTGACGTGCTCCTTTCGGTCTTGGCTCTTCTGGACGCTTCCATTGGAATAATTGGGCTTTCAATGTCATAGCCATACACGCATGATTCGTCACCAGCTTTGACCTTATTGAGGAAATCTGTATCGTCGTTGACGATGTTCAACAGCTCCTAAGCGATGTCCATGCGACATTGTTTTTGCTCAAAATTTAGTAAAAAATCAAAGAGCACACCAAAACACGACTAATCTTTTCATCCTTCAAATACAAACTGACAATTCAAAATGTCGAACATACGTAACTTACGAAATTTTAAAATAGCGGTTATTTTTTATCATTATATTAATGTCACTAAGCCGTTGTTCTTTGTTACTAATGGATAGTTAATAAAATGATTTTATTTTATTTTTACTAACTATTGAAATTTTGTTAAAAATTATTTATAGACAAGTATTCCAAACTTTTTTCATTTATTTTTGAAGAACATGATTGCACTTTTTGATGCAATACAAATTTTTTATCTTACTCGTAAGTGATATATTATAATATAGTAAAATAGATGCGAGTGCTGGAAAATACTCAAAACGATATACGTATGTCTTTAAATGCCATTAAATTTCATATTTTGATTCAACACTTCTCGCAGCCAAAAAACATATTAAATTTATTTTACATCTACAATGCAAGGAAAACTTAACTTTCTCTTAAACATTTTTAAGCGAAGTAAATTAAAGAACTTTTAAATACCAACACAAATTATGAGCCTACAATTATAATAATGGCAACGACAATAACAACAGTAAAATTAAGACAAACATAACTTCTTTTAAGACTTTAACTTACACTGACAAATATTCATGCATGAACACAAACACTTGAACAACAACCCAGTGGTAAAAGAGAGCATGACTTTAAATATGCTGACTACTTTAAGTTGTACATATCACCAAAGCTTTATTACTAAGAGAATGTAAAACTACATTACTGATATGAGTTAGCTTCAAGAATATTATTTTTTCAACGTATTTCTTTGAGAGGAACTGCTTTTTACCGATTTCGAAAAGGAGAAAGAAATTGTACATTTTTTTATAATCTGCAATATCTCGATGGTACCTCTACGTAAGAATACCATACTCACAAATTAGAACTCCCAACGTGACATGACATTGATTACATATTATTTAGACCTGTTGCAGTTAGATTTATTAGGTGTCCCTATCATTCAGCTCAAAACAAAAACTGTGAATAACTATCGGTCTAATAGAATCACCTCTATTAACAATTATGGTATGATATTATGGAGGTAGTGTTTTATCTTTCGTTCTGTGCACACTTTTTTTTGTTTTATTATTTATTTTTACAGCCGTTCGTAATTTTTTTATGTGTTAATTATTAATTTATTTTTTATGTTCCTGCACTGTAATTCATTACCTTGTCGTGTGTGGGGTGTTGGACTAATTTTTGTTAGTCTGAGCAGTGTCGAAGGTATATTATACTCGTACACTAGGCACAGATCAGTTTTTACTAATTGAATTTCAACACTTTAATCCCGTGATTACGTTTGTTTTGATCGTTCGATGTGTTATGTCAAACACTACTCCCCCTTTTCTCCTTCTGATAATCTACTTTCCTAGTACCAGTACAATGGATAGCATATGTAGGGAATATCCCCTGAGTATTGGTTCCAGATAAAAAAAAACTATACTAACCAAATTAAACCCTTATTATACTATATTGAAAATTACTGTTTCAGGACACGATACGTTAGAAGTACTAGCATTTCCAAATTCCACAACTATGGATGAAGCGATACCTCTCTCTATAGCATCGATACCTATTCTCGGTACGGTATCGATAGCAAAGTATCGATACCTACTCAGTATCGAAGCATCGATACATACTTGTATCGGTCGACTTTTTCATACGATACCGGCAGGGAACAACACATGGAGCAAAAAATTGAAATCTTTTTTATGGATTTCATTTTCTGATCCACTGGCTGAAATTGAAGTGTCTTAATCAGTATCCCGGAAGCAAAAACATTTAAAACTCTTGAATTCAGTCATAGCAATTATTTACCTGCTTTTACCTATAGTTTGCGTTGTAACTGTGTGATACATTGAATGGAGGAAGAACAACTTTATTACTTCAATGTATAATCTTCCATAAAGTCATATTTATAATTCTAACCTGAATATTCTTTAGTGACAAATTCGAATGACTTTGGTAACTAGACTTTTAGTTTTAACATCACAAGATCGTGACCGCAATCTTATCGTCTTTTTTTTAAATACAACCACACATCCGTTTGGTGGTTCAATTTGCATGAACGGATTGCACGGAGTTATTTTATAACAACTATGAAAACAAATAAAATTATAAAATAAAATAAAATTATAAAAAAATGGATACAAAAGTGTGATCAGTACAGATTCGGATGATGCAATATCGAGTGCGCAAGATTCTGCTGCATATTCATTCGGAGAGGAGTGAAGGCTTTACCAGACTTTTCATCATATGAAAAATCACTGTAAGCTGAATAACGGGACTGAAACTTATCTACCGTTCTGCATGTAAATCCGTCTATACAACGATTATGACTAAGGACACAAATGATTGCCCCAGCAGATCCCTTGTTTTTCAATTATAACAAAATGATTTCATAGCAACCACTCTAATTATCAGTAGATGTTAGAGTCTTTTGAGAGAGAGCTCTTTTTAGCTCAGCTCTTTTTACTGAAATATGTCTTTTTTTTATTCGATAGTTCAGTGCTCCGCAAATAATATTTTCAATTAACGGCTCTGATTCAGCTTTTATGATAAAAAAAAAGAAAAGTAAAACAAAATTGGTGTAAACAAAAGAAAGATTAACTAAAGGTGAGATTAGAAATATTCAGGGGTGATGAAAAATAATCGTATTGAAAAGAAAAAAAAAACAATTTATTTGTTTCATCATCATTTATGGTCGCATATCATGTTATTAATTTGCATTTTTGTAAAACAAAATTGTATTGTATAATTTTCTGAACAGTTATAAGAAGGAATAATAACTTAATAATTGGTATCAAAAGGCCACAGCCTCTGGCAGGGTAATAAATTTCTGGTCCAAACATCCAAAAAGAGTAATATTCAACACCGCCAAAAATTTCATAGAAAGAAATTAGCGACAAAGAATTCCATAGGAAGAATAAAATGCGAATTAACGAATATATTAGATATTCTAATTAGACAAACTGAAAACCTTAAAAAACCGAGAAAAGTGAAAACAGCCAAACCAGAAATATACAAATCTATCACATATATACCAGAGGTTTCAGAGAGATTGGGAAACTCGAAACTACTAGACCATGCGCACTACTGAATAGCACACAGAGCTAGCAAAGCTTTAAATAAATTATTTAGTAAAACCAAAGACAAAATGGATAAACTTGACACAGCAAATGTAGTCTACAAAATACCCTGTGGTGGTAATAATACGGGAAGCTGTAAAAAAGAGTATGTAGGCACGACCAAAAACAAACTGAGAGCAAAAATTGCTGGTCATAAGTCTGATCAAAAATGTAGGTACAATTCTACATCACAAAAAACTGCACTTTCATCCCATTGTGCGAATTTATATCACACACCAGACTTTGACCAAACCAAAATTTTAAACATTGAGAATAATTATAGACGCCGTTACATGCTGGAGATACTAAAAATAATAAAACTTCCAATTGAAAAGAGGATCAATTATAAAACAGACACTGAGAACCTCTCTCAAATATATAGATACCCAGCAGTACACAAGTTATTACAATTTGCAAAGCATCCGATTGTAAGCGATTGTGTCAACAGAAAAAATCAAAATAAACACGTTAAGCACAACAAACAACTAGCATTCGATTCAGATTAGTCTTTTTCTACTCATATTGTTAAATTAATTATACCCAGTGAACTTTTTGTCACATACATCTTCGATCTAAGATCATTGACAATGTAAGCGTGACCCATCCGAAGTCTGTATACAATTCCTACTTACATTTACACAGCGATGGCCTAGGCCGTGAGATGCATCCAACACTGTATACATTGTAAGCGAAGATTGGATGAGTTCAAAACTATATTATTAGCATTTCTTTTCTACTTTGTTTCTTCTGTACATTTAATTTAACATAATGAGTAGAAAGAGAATGATCTGAATCGAATGCTAGTTTTTTGTTGTCCTTAACATGTTTATTTTGTTTTTTTCTGTTGACACAATCGCTTACAATCGGATGCTTTGCAAATTGTAATAAGTTGTGGACTGCTGGGTACATAAGAAGCAAAGAAGAAACCAAATGCTAATAATATAGTTTTGAACTCATCCAATCTTCGCTTACAATGTATACAGTGTTGGATGCATCTTACGGCCTAGGCCATCGCTGTGTAAATGTAAGTAGGAATTGTATACAGACTTCGGATGGGTCACGCTTACATTGTCAATGGTCGTAGATCGAAGATGTATGGGACAAAAAGTTCACTGGGTATTTAGTTAATGAGAGAATTGAAAAACTTTGACAATTAAAATTTAGTTAGTACAGTAATAACATACGAGGAAAAAGGATCCCTATTTTATTATTTATGTTCTTTTGAAAAAAAAAAAATACAATATCTAAATGTAAGTTTGCTTTGTTAGTGTTATTATTCAATATGTGTGTATATTGATTGATCTGTCTTGTGCTTACTTGCAATTTTTATTTACTTATTATGATAATAAAAAAACTGTTATACTTATTTATTGTTGTTTTTTATTGATATTAGCCCTGATGATGCTACCCAGTGGTGTAGCGAAATATTGGAAATTTTAAAATAAAAGTAAAAAGCTTGACCTCAAGCTCGAAAAATTCCTGAGATTTTTATTTATATTATATATTTTCTAAATAACTTTAACAATTTTTGTTTCTGTATATTGTTGTTCTTATTGGAGTCCAATATTATTTTATAAAATTTACTTATTATCCTTGGATAGATTGTAAATAAAACGAATATAAAAAAATGTGGTTTATAGGCAATCATGCCATTCAGACCAAATACAAAATTATAACCATTCTAAAGTATTACAAAAATCAACATTTACTTTGTATGGGAGATACCACGCCCATTTTTTAAATACCGTCTACTATTTAGCTGATGCTTTGCATTCCCCGTCATATTATTCACATAAAATTTAAAAACTATAGCTTTAACCGTTCTCAGGATATACAAAAATCAATATTTACTTTGTGTAGAAGGTACCATGCCCGCTATCAGATTCCGCCTCTTTTCAAACCTTGAATCAAATAGAATCCTACTGTTACCATTCTTAACAAATCAACATATATTTTGTATAGAAGCGGCATTTTTATAAATTATTTACTTACCCACAAAAAAAGTCGCCCAAACCACTCGAGTCGCTCTGAAGTGTTGCGATTACATACATGACGTACGTCATATTTTTATACATATGTATGTATATACTCTTAAAAATATTTATGTTTATTAAAAGCTTATTTGGCAAATTTTTATATAAAATTTGTCAAATAGGGGCTTAGTAAACAAAAAATTATTCGATGACGTTTGACGTTAAAAATGATTGCACCCGAAATAATTAAAAACACAAAGCATGATAATTTTGTTTTGTGATAAATTTATTTATATTTAAAAGACGAGCAACCCAATCGTTGCTCAAGTCTTGTGGAATTATGATTGTCTTTAAAACTAAAATTACGTCTACTTATATACTACTTATGAGGAGTTCTAGACGACTCATACTAATATTATTGTTAATGTTTGCGAAACCAATGTTGTTCCCACGGCTTAGAGGTAGGCTGATCAGACTTTACATATGTACATACATACGTATATGGTTCAAGGCCATAAATTGTGTCTTTGGTATGTACATACATATGTGCAAGTGTGGCGCGATTCAAGTGTTCAGATTTAATTGTAACAGTGCAACACACATGCATACGTACTTTCATAAACCCATATCATTCGCACCTCAAGTGTATTTTCAAATTACACTTATTAGGCGCACTGTCGCGACAACGGTCAGTGACAGCAAAAGGTGTCAAGTGACGAGGGTTATGAATTTATAAAATGATACTTGATATTCTTTCAGTTATTTCTTATACATGCCTTTAATAGGATGCATTCATGTTATGACTAAAAGAGTGTCGTGATCATGCTACATAATGCTACAGATTCGTTACATAGTACTTAACTAATTTACAACTTTATTTACACTTAACATCACTGTGTATTAACAAACTAGAATTAAAATTGTTATTTGTTGTTGAGCTAGTGGTCTTCTTTTTTTTTTTTTTTTGATAAAAAGTATGGTTTTTATTTTTCTCCGTTGTGTGTCTTCTTCAGGAAAATTTTTTTGTTTTTTTAAAAATTGTGTATACAAAATAATAAATTTGAAAACTCATATTGAAATAACAGAAACAAAATATTCAACTACATTAACATTTACAATGAAGAAACATATTTTACATTATTATAACATTAAACATATTATATAATACTTTTTTAAAAAGAAATAAAAATGTTTTTAAACAAATTTAGGCAAAATATCTATCTACTCCTGTTTTTGTTTTTATGTATTAAATGCCTATTATTTTGCGCTAATCCGTCTACATCCTTTTTAAAAAATTTATCCTCTTATCTACAGGCACGTTAGTTATCTGTAGCATTTCTAGCATATATCTACGTTTATAATAATTTTCTTTGTTTAAAATAGATGTTCCTCCAAAATCTGGATAGTGATTAAAATCACGGCAATGGATAGATAATGCAGTTTTCTGCGAAGAGTTATAGTTCCTATACTTTTGGTCAGATTTATGACCCACTAACCTAGTTTTAAGTTTATTTCCTGTTGTCCCTATATATACTTTGTCACAATTTTCATTGTTGTTACCACTACATGGTATGTTATACACTAAACTAGATATATCCGACTTTTCCAACCTATCTCTTGTTTTACTAAAAATTCTACCTACAGAATTACTTACTTTTCTGACTTAAAACTGTCTTGATTATCTATCAGACTTAAAACAGTCCGTCCCTCAACCGGACATCCGCCTGCCATTTATACTTTTTTATTAGCTTTTACAATCACCACGAACTTTCTAGTTATTTGCTAATGATAATTACCGATTCAAGTTTACAAATATAATACTTAGGCAAGTACACACATACGCACTTGCTTGTTTTTGTATTCATTTATATATTGAATCTTCCACGTGATCTAACAATAAGTATTCAAATCTTAATAATAAGTATTAAAAATTTAAAGAAGACGTACTTTTTACTTAAGTCCGGCCAATGCTAGACGAAAAGTTTTATTTTGGGGAAACTTTATCGGTAAAATCACTTATTTAATGTTCTGATGGTGGCAAGGGTATCTCGTATTCTCAACCGAGTATGGCCGCCAAAATTAAGTATATTGCGTGCAAGAGGATTGGGGTGAGGTTCCAGTTTACTAATATATCTTGCCGCGTACTTTAAAAATTCGTCTTTTGCCAGCGGAACACACAGATCCTTGTGAATTGCTTGTGAAGCAATAAGAACGCGATAACAACAAACAATAAGCTCGCAATAAGAACGCCACAGTAACAACTATACATCTGAACAAAAAATTCAACTTTCCTGGTTTAAAAAATAAGCAAATTTGTGCTAACCAATTCTAGTTTCGATAAACCAGATTTGGGATTATAATTAACTCGGGATTGGTTAATTATAACGAGTTGGGGGAAAAGAAATAAAAAAGCGCGTTATTATTTCTTCTCAATAAACCAACCAGTATTTATTAAATTTTTCACCTGGATTAAAGGGGCTGGTTCAGGTTTTATCTTTATAATTCTAAATAACATTGATGGTTGATTTACTCAGAACTTTGCGTTTTCTAAATAGGTCGCGTATGTTTGTTTGTTTGTATGTTGATATTTTGCTTTATGCCGTTTGTGTGGATGTGCATGTATATTTATAACAAGCAGATCAATGGCTCGCCCATTGGATTTGATGTGAAAAAACTCGTAACAATATGTTGAATGCCGACAATTTTGTTACTGTCGGTGTTGGTCGTTGCGTAATTAGATAGCCTTTGGTGTGTTTCACTGTTATTATATCGGTTGTTATTTCTGTTGTAAAAGTTTATGCTGATGATTTGTTGATCGTTACAATTGCTGTTCACTATGGTATTCCTGGTAGTGTATTAACTTTTACCATGTAAGAAACGGCTTTCCATATAAATACAAACAGAAATAAAAAAAAGTCCTAAAGGACTTTTTTTTATTTCTGTTTGATCCTGTCGACGCATTGAGGAAGCAAGGCAAAAAGTTATAAATATGTGGTGTATAAATACGCTCATGCTTGTACTTAAAACGAAATAGCAGAAAGTCATTCCTGTTTACCACTGGCAGGCTCTCTGCCCTCAACATAAACTTGCAGTTGGTGTATTTTACACTGTCTCAGCGCATTCCAGTCGTTGGCGAAAAAGCATTAAAACAAAAAGAACTTTAAGTAATTACAATTAGTTCGTATGTGTTTGTGGGTTTTTGTTTATTTAGTTGAAGTTGCCTTTTATTTTTCTTGTTATTACAGAGGAGAGTTTTTTTTTATATTATTATTTTCATACATAATTTCTAGAAAAGCAAACTGCAATTGTAATACTTCTTTAAGTCGTGCTGTGTGTGTGTGCAAATATTTATTAAGATGCGTTTTAAATCTCCAGAAAAACAGTCCAGCAACACTGGTAAGTTGAAAGAAAAGTCAGAAAATTTATATTGTTGTTTGTGTTGGTGTCGTTAGCTAACAAGAAGGCCAAATATGAGTTGACAACAAAGTCAAAATCTTTAAGTTTGTTTTCATAGAGTTTCGTTTGTTGTGTTATTTTTGGTTATCACTTCTTTACTTGTAACGAGTGCACTGAAAGAAAGAAAAGGAAAACAATCGCTGATATGTGTATGTACAGATTTTTAGTTTCAACATTAGATTTTATATGCATTATTTAAGAGCAGTGAAAAGAAGACTGCGTTCGTTTGCGTCGGCTGGTGATTCCCACTAATATTATAAAATCAGCAAAAAATTTATGAATGAAGTAACATAATTTAAAAAAGTGGGCGTAAAAGTACGTGAAGTTAGAAAAAATGAGCTATAGTTTGATTAAAAGTCTCATGAAATGGTTATAAAACCTATAATTTTCTACGGAGTATCAGTATGGGGAAAATCACTGGACTCCGCAACCAACAAACTGCAAATTGAAACAGTCAGTCGAATCATGGCAATGCTGACCACAGGGGTCATGAGGACAACTGCAACCAAACCACTTCTTGCTCTTAGGAGCTGGATGTCATGTGACTTAGAAGCCAAGCAGATAGCACTAAAAGCCGCGACAGAAGCACGGACCCCGACCGTGCGGCCATGCCAATATACTGGAGATATAATTGACTACTGCATCCCAAAGCCATTCCATTCAAGGAGCTTCGGCTACCAAATTAAGAAATCTCCCCTAGAATCTGGATACTCCTATGTATCCACGCATGTGTCCAGAAGCCGGAAAGGGTTGAGGATGGTGTTTACAGAATTTAACACTAAAATATCCTTCAGATTATCAGACGGATGCAGTGTTCTTCAGGCTGAAATATCGGCTATATATAAAGCGGTCAGATAGGTCAGGTAGGGATATCATGATAGTAACGGACAGCAAGGCCGCCATCAACTCTCTGATTGTAATATACACTAATTCTAGTCTAGTCCAGGAATGCCGGACATCTTTAAATAACATGGCGAAACATTCTAACAATACCCTAAAATGGGTCCAACAATGGCAACAACATCGCTGACGACTTAGCCAAAAAAGGGCCAACTCTAGATGATTGTAATATAGACCCCTTTTGCGGACAACCATTAATAGCGCGTTGGAAAAGAATAAAAATCCACACGCGGGAACGTGTACAAGAAAATTGGCTCACAGAGCCCACATGCCTTATATCAAGGAACCTGTGGCCGCATATTAACTCTAAGAGAATGTGGGAGCTACTAAAACTACCCAGATCTCACCTAAGAGTGACTGTAGCAGTCATCAGTTTGGGGACCATTCCAGGAGAGTAGGCCCACTCCATAATGATTTCTGTAGAAGTTGGCAAGACGACGAGGAGGAGGAGACGATCCTTAATCTCCTCGGCACATGCCCGGCATTGGCGAGCGGAGCTTCAACGGCCTATCTTGTCTGGCCGCGGTCAAACTGACCGCGCTAGCCTCTTTCATAAGAAGCAGCGAATGGCTAGTATAGCAGCATGTAACGCTACACTAAGAGGTTCCCGACTTTCCTTTCCATCTCCGGCCAACCACTATATTCCTATAACTTCTTTTCTTCATTCTACTCTCTTGCTTTTCAGGCATTCACAAAGGGAACGACTCCAACACCCAAGTGAGCTGGAGGGCCTAGACTTTTTCGGGGTATCCAGCGGCCTGCCTATCTAAACTAAGCTAAAATAATAAGCGAATTCGAATTTTTTTATCGATGATAGACTTATAAGTCTATCATCGATAAAAAAAATAAAAAGTCTTAAATTATTATGAATACTCGTATAATGATATAAAGGTTATTTACGCAAGCCCAAAAATCTATTCGACTATCAAAAATTGAACACTTTTTTAGCAATTTAGTTTAGCAACTAAGGTTTTTCTCTGTGTATAAAATATCCTTTTAAGTTTTAATATCCGACGTACGTTTACTTGTTTTTATCTGAGTCTATAGGTTTGTTTATATTAAAACGAACTTCCTTAAGAGCACAACAACAATAAACGTTGGTTGTTCCATGCAAAATATAAATAAAATGGCAAAAGCTAAACAACTCGTAAGATGTTACAAGTTTTAATTTAAGCTAAAATTTATTGCAGTCATTATTAAAATGGGCTTTTCTGTGTTCACAAACTTTATTCTTTAATTTAAACTGTTTATCTGGCCAATGTTTATTTTTTAGCCAAGGTCTTTGCAAATTAATGGCAGCAAATTAAAATACTCGTAATTTCGATTTACGTACTTGTACGTGTGAATATTAACATTTGGCTTAATGCATATTTAAAAGTATATATATATATATATATATATATATATATATATATATATATATATATATATATATATATATATATATATATATATATATATATATATATATATATATATATATATATATATATATATATATATATATATATATATATATATATATATATATATATATATATATATATATATATATATATATATATATATATATATATATATATAATTATTATAAAGCTCAACGGACAAAACACTACTTCCGTGGTTTTAACGATATTGTTCGAGCTATATATAACTTTTTTAGTCTAGCTTTGGCTGAACTTAAATAATTTTTTGTGTTTAGTGTTAAGATTTGAATAATTATTGGTAGCTCATATTCGATAAGTAAATGAATGGAAAAAAGTAAGGCTCGTGACTTATGTTGTGTTGAACTTCCGAACCCCTTACCATGGGCTAATATTGGCAGAATGGGGAGCAAAAAAGCCCAGGGAGGTTCTGCCTTGCATATCTATCGCTGCTGGTCATGGTTGAAGTACGTGTCTTGACTTAAACTTGCTGCCTTTGGTTTAAACTTAAAATCGCAGAGAGGGTTTTTAGTTTCCCTAATAACTTTGGTGCGTGTCATTTTTCGGAGGCTAATAACCCCGCGAGGTGCTGTTCTCTTGGAACAGACTGTTCTGTAAGGAACCGGGAGTGATGGTTATACGGGTGAGTTGGTTAAGGGTTTATGTTTGTAATGGTTTTCGGACTGCCAACTCATTAAGCCTTGTTTTCCATTCCCTTTAGGGAAAGTGCATACAGAAGGCACAAACTCTTAAGCAAAGTATTTTTCTATTGACTGCGAATTTATGGTAAGAAGTTACGACCTGTGTGAACCTAGACAGCCACAAGAGAGTGCTGGTGAATCGTGAATAATTCACTCCGTGGAATTGTTCCAACACCAGATTAGGCCGACAAAGCAGATGCTGATGTAAATTAACTTCATACTCTGTCTCATTTAGAGATATACGGCATTCATAAGCCAAACTGGAAGTCATATAGGCCAAAGGTAGTGCAATAAAAGCAGCCTTTCTATCAGTAAAACTTATTATTATATTATCTCCGTATATACTGTAGTACGTCAACCAGTTAACCGACTGCGTTACACTACATTCATTTTGCAGCTTAACTAGTCTTTCAGTCATTTAGGGTGGTGGGGGGGGGGGGGGGGGGGGGCGGGTGGGTGTGTGGCGTAAATATAGTCCCATTAACTCTCGTGGATCCATCTGTAATGATCTCAAACACGTCTTCTTGGTCTTTACCGATCACCCACGAGACCGTGCTTGACAAAATTAGATCAACGGGTGTCGAAATATTGCAGAATAGGCAAATAGAAATTACTTTTCACAATAACAAGTGACCTCAAGCTCAATTAAAACAACAATTTTATTTAGAAAAGTTTAAAAAACCAGCATCAAGAAACCTTTTTCACGAATATGAAAATAATTGAAGTACAGGGTGTCCGCAAAGAAAGTGTACTACTTTGTTTTTAACCGCCATTTCGGTAAACATTAGTCTTAACCTATGCATCCATTAAAAGTAACAGTCTGGAGTAAAATTTGGTCAGCCTCTGCAACTTCTACAAAGTTATTAAATGGAAGATTTACCATCCTCGTTTACGATCCTATGTGGCAATGACCCATCAGGACCGCCACAGCAGAACGCAACCTGTGTTATGCCCCTAAGGATAATAGTCCTCCTGTTGTCATGTTAGCCTGGATATTCGATAGGTGAGCTCACTAGACCACCTTTCTGTGATGGTCCCAAAAAGTTGACGCTGTACTTGTTTCTTACAGCTCCTAAGCAGGATTCGAACGATCCCATCTATATCTCTTTGTTGTAACTAGACACCAGCTTTTGACAGTTCATCCGCAACTAACAGACCTGTTAAGCGCACTCTGTGCTTTGAACTAGCCGCATTTAAATCTACCCAATCGTGAGGATGTTGAATAGAGCCAGATTGTTGTTTTCTTTTTTTCAAACTGTGCAGGAACTGTGTCACACTCAAGATGTAGTAATATCGAGCGGTTAAATTTTAGGGCCAATGTTAAGTATGAACCAAATATAAGCTTCAAGTTGCTTACTGCATTTCATTTGACATTTCTCAGACTAACTCAATTTGAACCATGGAACGATACTCTGTCAAGCAAGGCATTAAAGTTATTCATTATTATGTGTTTATAATCGGAAAAATCGTGCAAAAATTTGAGCAAACCTGGTCGGTAGGACACCAGTGCATGCTCGTAGAGTTTCTTCTGCTGAAAATATTGCTGCTGCTCCCGATAGTGGAGCTGAAGACCCGTCAACTCGTCGTCGTTCCCAACAATTTCTCCTCTCACGCTCGTTCTTGATGAACATTATGGATAAAGACTTGCATTTACACGCTTACAAGGTGCAGTTGACTCAAAAACTAAAGCCTCTTGATCATTCCAAGCGTCGCCAATGGTCAGAATGATGGCAAGATATGGAACAATGGATGATAAATTTTTATTTAGTGATGAGGCACATTTTCACCTCATTGGATTCGTCAATCAGAATTGCTGCTTTAGGGCGAATGAGAATCCAGGAGTGATTATCGATAAACCAATGCATTCACTGTTTGGTGCAGTTTATGGGCTGACAGTCGAGCAGTAACTGTGAATAGTGTTTGCTATCGTGAAATGAAAATGAATTTTTTATACCCCAAATTGGAAGATATAGATGTGAACGATATGTGGTTTCAACAAGACTGAGCCATTTTCCACACAACTAACGAAACAATGGCACTTTTCCGCGACAAATTCATTGGCCGTGTTATCTCACGTGGTGGCGATGTCAAGTGGCCGCCAAGATAATGTAATTTGACACCCTTGGACTTCCTTCTTTGGAGTTATATGAAAGAAAAGGTATACGTCGATAAGTCCATCGGATACAGCAGTGCCGCTGAGGTCCCTACGGCCGTTTGGCCTATATATTGTTATGCATAATTTAAGTATATAGCAATATATTGCAATATTATCATAATGAAACCAAATGACAAAAATTCTTAAATAATTTGTGCTTTACTCAAAATCGCCATCGGCCCTTGAAATTTTAATTATAAAACAACATTTTTTATCGAATTTAGTAAATAGAGAAATTTATATGTTGTTAAGTTTATACATGATTTGCAGATTGTTCAATTACAAATGAAATAATGACACTAGCTAACTTATGACTGTGTTGCACAAAGTTTAAAATTAAACTGTCTCTCTGCCAAACATCTGTACTTTCAAGTTATTGATAGTTCCAAACTCAAATGTACAAATATAACTGCCTTCGCGTGCACATATGCTTACGAGACAATAAGAACGCAACAACAACACTAAATTGGTGGTTGATTTACTTGGAATTTTCGCATTCTTTGAATTGTGCATGTTTGTTTGTGTAGTATGTTTTTCTGCTTTATGTTTTTGCATGGATGTGCATTTACATTTATAGCAAACAGGTTAACGGCTTCACAATGGATTAGAAATTATATCAATTCGTAACAATATCAATATCAAATTATATCAATTCCCCAGCTCGGGGCTGGGGAACAGCTCGTGCATCGTAATTATTTCTTAAGTACGGTCAGGCTTGTTGTTGTTGTTTGGCCTTCGAGAGTTTTGCGTCTCACTTTCATTGGTTAACTATCTACCTCAACTAACTGTATTAGTTTTTATGAGGTATTTCGTTGTTAACCACGCGGCAACTTCCTATGCGAAGGCATAGGTCGGTACAGTTAGTCACAGCGCCGCAAAAAAAAATACTGTTAATACCATCGTGGGCATAAGGTCTACGTTACTCCGCCCATGCTGTGCATCCTATAATTTGCAAATTTATTTGCAACTGTATAGTTACAAATACAATATTGCAATGGTTTCATCCCAAATATAACAATGAGCTTCCTTTGACGTACCATCATACATTGTAAAATAAACCGCTCACAAAGCAAGCTTGTAAAAGAAAATGGATGCACTAGAATCTGTAGTTGGAAGACTGGATTGCTGTAAGTCAATAAGTAACATTTTAACATGTTAACGAATAAAGTCACAAAGCAGGGAGAGAGAAACTTAAAGAAATAAACATACTCATAATAGCACATTTTTTTAGTTTACTTTACGTCTTATTACTTCTTGATTTCAACGGAACAAGAGTATTGCGGAGTTCTTAATTTTGCTAAATTACGGTTTTTTGTTGTTGTACACCGGCAAAGTAAATATTATGTTGAAATCAAGCTGTCTTATGCATATATTTTCCTTCAGTGCAGAGCAACTTTTATGTACTCTTATTTGGCACTCTCTATCTGCCCATCGCTGATATAAAATTCACTATTTATAGTCTAGTTTTAAAGCTAAATAGTTCGAAGTAAAAACACTTGATTTTTATGTTCACATGCTTGTATTGAAACAAGTAGAAGAAACGGTTGCTTTCACTTCGAAAATCTAGATTCTTTTCAACACGTTCTTGCATAAATACTCTTTCATTACAATTTGAGTTTCTGTACTATTTCGTTTAATATCTCTTTAATTATATCCATAAATAGCAACTTAATGAGTTAAATAATATTATTTTAAAATGAATTTAATATAATTAAATAATATTCCTTATCCTGGCAGAGCTTAAAATAAAATTTAATTCAATTTAAACATATTTTTTTTTGTTAAAACAACTCCACTTTATGGACGGTAGTCTTAACACTCATTACAAATAAAACCACAAAATTACCGACACAAATGTAAAAAGTTTTACTTTAATTACAGCATCATCTAGATAACAAACACACAGTTATAACAATGTTACGTACTCTTCTGAACGTTCACTTTTGCATGAGTGTTCACAAGGACTTTGAAGGAAGTTATAAAAATCGATAGGAAGCAAATTACCCCATGAGAATTGTTACAAAAGTCCGTTCTTTTTCTTTTCTTTATATATATTTTTTTTCTTTCTGAACGACTGTAACAAGAGCCGAGTAACTGGAGTAAAAAATAAATTTAACATGACCTTTTTGTGTTTGTTAACATTTGCCTGCCAAAGTATACAAACATCCTTTTTTCCATCCACTTGTTTTACGTGCGTGTAAATGCTTGTACGCATACTTTGACTATAATTGCATCAGTAAAAATCTGTTTTATTTTGTAACGTTAAATATGGAATGAGCAAAAACAAGCACTTATTTCTGACTAATTCACAATGACCTTCTAGAAAGTAATTAAAAGTGACCCTGCAGCTTAATGACAGCAATTATTCAAATTTCAAACAAAACTATTTTTGACAATTTATTCGCCTTTTTGACTACTCGTAGTACAAGAAAAGATTCTTTCGAATAGACTAGTGCAGATTTAGCTTATCGGACTTAATCATTTGTTGTTGGCATACCTTTAGGAAAAGTGTTAAGCAGGAAAAAAATTAATCAGAATATATTAATCTTTCTTTTATCGCAAATAACATATAACTCCTAATAATGTATGATGCCTTAAGACATTTTTTCATTAGTTACTCGGTGTTCAGAAACCCTAAAAATTTAAAAGTGGCCTAATTGTGTTCGCTCATATGTCCGCTATTAACAGAACTTCAATATTTTGAATATACTGCTGCGTATTACATTTTTTTATTTATTTGATAATTTAAAGGTCTATGGACTAATCCTTACAGACCCCAATATAAAATAATCAATGTGATATTAGTTATGACATGAATTTAGATGTAAAATAATATTACGCTTTGTTACATTAATATTTTTTGAAAAATCGACAAAGTTGTAGAGTTGTAGTTATAGTTTTTACATAATCTTCTATATGAATTAGCATTTGCATAATTTGATTGATGACATTCTAAATAAATTGGAATAAAGTTTTTAGTAGATCTATATGGAATATTAAATTTAATATTACTTATACGAAACTCAGAGAGAACTTTACCCTCTAACAATTTCATCATAAACGTAACATCAAGCACTGCTTTTCTGCTTTCCAGCGTAGGCAAATCAACCATGGCCAATCTTGCGGCGTAGGATGGAAGTCTCACTTCAGGATTCCAAGTTGAATTTCCAAGACAAAATAACAAAAATTGCTTCTGAACAGATTCTATACAGTTCCTTTGATAACATGTATATGGATTCCAAATAACCGATCCATACTCGAGTATAGGTCTGACTAAAGATGTGTATAATCTTTTTGTTATGTACGGTTCAGTAAACTCCTTAGCCCAACGTTTTATGTATGCAAGCACATCGCTAGCCTTATTTACCATCATTATAATATGACTATTAAAAATTAATTTGCTATCAAGAAGATCGCCTAAGTCCAGCATCTCCAACACTAATTCCAAACGGTGTCCACCCAATACTAATAGACCATCACTGCTCCAGTTCCTTGAAAAACGCATATGTTTACACTTGTTCATATTAAGTGTTATTAAGTTTGCCTCACACCATTGAAAAAATTATTTAAGTCATGTTGCAAATAACATCTGTGCGCAGTGTTGCCATAATTAAAAATAATTTTAACATCATCAGCATACAACAAAATATTGCAAAAATTTATAGCACATGGCAAATCGGTAATAAACAGTGAAAACAAAATAGGGCCAAGGTGACTGCCCTCAGGTACACCAGATTTAATTTCAATCTGATTTGATACAGCATTTTTAAAACTGACGCTCTGTTTTCACCCAGTTAAATATGATCTCAGCCAGTTTATTGTTTGTGGAGTGAATCCCGTAAGGTGCAGTTTTAGTAATAGTAGATGATGACTAACTTTGTCGAAAGCCTTACTAAAATCCGTATATATAACGTCAATTGAATGTTTATTTCTAAATTATTAACTATGCAGGTTAATTCCAAGAGGTTAGTAGCTATCGATCGGCCTTTCCTAAAACCATGTTGTTGATTTGACAAAACGGAAGAAATTTGGTAAATTAAATTATCCGTAACACATTTTTCAAAAAATTTCGGGATAGCACTAATCTTTGCAATATCCCTGTAGTTGGATATATTTGGATTTTAAAAAGTGGAATAACATAGGAATTCTTCCAGATAGCAGGGAAATAACCATATTTTATGGATTTATTAAATAAAATTTCCAGTGGAATCGCCAAAATTTCCAGTGGAATCGCACAGTATTTTAACACGCAACTAATTATGCCATCAGATCCACTATTGTATTGTAAAGTTTTACGCTTTTTATAGCTGACAAAATCTGTGATGTTGCGATAAGACTGAGATGTATTGGAAGAGCTTCACGACTTGAGTAGTCATATGAACTACGGTTAAAATGAGTATCTGAATATGTTGTTGAAAAGAAATCAGAAAATAAGTTACTTATAGTTGAAGTATTAGTGGATACATTATCTAAGTATTTCATGACGTGCGGAAAACCAGTTTCTCTTCTTTAAGAATTAACGAAATTATAAAATGATTTAGGGTCGCGTTTTAACTTTTGCTTCATATTGTTTATATAGCTATTGTACTGTGAATTGTTCAACATATTATATTTAGCTCGCGAAATGGCGTATTTAGAATAACCAGAATGTAACTCGAATTTCTTAAATCTTTTAAAATACCTATTTTTTATATTCTTCAAATTAGACAATCTTTTTGTATTCCAGGGAGGGCTAGTTAGTTATAGGATGAAATAATCTTTTAGGCACGCATTCGTTGAGATATTTAAAGATTGTTTTGTATAAAATTGATATTGACGTCTCAAGATTAGATATACTGGATAACATTTCGAACCAGTTTGTGTTGCAAAAAAGATGGTTGAGTTCATCAAAATTTCCTTTTTTAAAACAAAACCTTTTAATATTTGGTTGAGTTCTCAATTTTCTTATTTGTGCAAATACGAGGTCTGATCAAGAAATAACCGTTATTTTCTATTTTTTCAAAAAGTATTTATTTATTCATCTTGTCCCCTTCAAAGTAATCCACCTCAGATATAATACACTTATGGCAGCGATTTTTCCAATCCTCGAAACACGCTTTTTAGTATCGCCAACATCTTCTGTTTCAATTTTTTTTTTTATATCCTCAATCGTAGCAAAACGCTTTCCTTTCATCGGTGTCTTCAGTTTTGGGAAGAGGAAAAAGTCAGCGGGGGCCAAGTCTGGTGAATACGGTGGTTGAGGCATGATAACGGTTTTGTTTTTGGCCAAAAACTCACGCACTAGCATCGATGAGCTGGTGCGTTACAATGTAAAATCCGTGATAATTTCTTTCACAGTTCTGTGTGTTTCTAACGAATTGCTTCGCGCAAACGACGCATAACTTCAAGGTAGTATTCTTTATTGACCGTACGACCTTATGTCAAGAATTCATGATGCATCATGCCATTGGAGACGAAAAAAACAGTGAGCAAACCCCTCACATTTGACCGAACTTGACGTGCTTTTTCGGTCTTCTCTCTATTCTGGGCGCTTCCATTAGTATGATGGGGCTTTAGCTGCAATAGCATAGCCATACACCCAGTTATGACCTTTTTGAGGAAATCTGGATCATCGTTGACGATGTTCAACAGCTCCTGAGCGATGTCAATGCGACGTTGTTTTTGCTCAAAATTTAGCAACTTTGGAACAATATTCGTAGCCGCACGTTTCATGCCTAAACATCTGTAAAATTTGTTTGGCATTAGCCAAACGATGCCAACATCATCAGCAACCTCTCTGATACTGATTTGACGATTATCCAAAATCATTTTCTTCATTACTTTCAATATTTTCATAAGGGCTAATATTGTCGACATATATAACAGACATGTGTACCAACATAAGAGAAAAAAATGCGAAAATCTAACATACGTAACTCGCGATATTTGAAATAACGGTTATTTCTTGATCAGGCCTATGCTCGACAGCTGCTTGATAGCCCAGTGGCTTTTTTAATTTCTTGGATAGTACTTTTAAGTAGAACACTGCCACCGTTAACAACCATCTTCTAAAGGACAAATACAATTTTTTGGGGCATTTGATATTTTGTGTTTGACAGCTACTAAAAGCAGACAACCGTGTAAATTTTAGCATAAATGAAAAACAGTGAATTTTGTGCACAGATTAAATATTATTCTTGCGTAAAAACATATTGGTGAAACCAAGGAAAGACTTCATAAATATTATGGGAACTCCATCAATTTCAATTGTTCAGAAGTAGTTTACAGCGTTCCTTTGTGGTCGTACCAACATAAGGCCTAGGCTGAATATAAACCCAAATGGTATACTATATGGGAAAACACCAAACAAATAACTGTCACATCAAGACTTCGCAGGGTACAGTGGCGTGCGTGCCTATGTACCACCACAAAGGTAGGTATGGAAGCTCCTTTGAACTTGACGCCGCTTAACGTTACTGTTAAAAAGGAAGCAGCCATTCAGGCGATCTCAATTTACAAAAGGAAAAATTAAAGGCAAGTAAGCTTATTGGTCATCTTGCAAAACTAAAGGGTAACAGAGACGTAATTGATATGTCTCATACAAGAGACCTCATAGATTCAACTTATAATCTTTCCAGCAAGGGAACCAAGGGGCATTAACCCATTATGGGAGGTATCACAAAAGTTACACATATGGATCAAAAACGATTCAAGTAGTTGGAGTGGGAATAGTGGGGCCTAGAAAATACGAGAAAATAGCTTACAGTAAGAACACCACAATCTTTAAGGCGGATATATACGCAATAATGGAAGTGGTGGATATACTTTCCGATAGGGGACAGATAAATATATGATAAAAATTCTCTCAATCAGTTTTAAATGCCCTGAGCAATTGTATTTTTATGTTCAGTCTAGTACTGGAATGTCACAACAGGCTAAAGGAGCTGGCAAGTCAGAACCAGTCGACTGCAACATTTGGCTTCAACAAGAGTCTCCTTAATGGAGAGACGAAGAAATGGATGAAGCAACATAGGAAAGAGACAAACGGTCTTGAACATTCCAAGAAATTTCTAAACTTTGATGCAACCAGGCCCAACTTGCTCTAAAACTGGATATGAATAGTCTCAGTACACTGACAGTTGCATATACAAGTGATTATACCTGTTTTAAGCACCTGTACGGGATGGGTATTTCAAATACAGATATTTGCAGACTTAACGGTGAGGAGGAAGAGTCAATAGATCACTTGATCATCCACTGGAAGCAATTAGGCCACAGGATGAGTGAACAGGACTTGATTCGCTCGCAGTGAAGGTGATAGTCCGATGAATACATCACTTTTTACATTAATATTTGGATATGGAAAAACTATTCTCAAGTTGGGTGGCACTATTGCTCACAGTCAACCATAAGCGCAACCGTGTGACCACTTTAAAGAAGTGTACAACCACAATCTGGATAAAGTCTTACGTTATTATATAATAGTAAACTAAGTATGGAATAATCACAATACCTTAGAGATCAAGACAAAATCTGAAAAATTAGTTTCACTAGGTGAACGCGTACCAAAAAAGGCCAAGCTGGGTCTGTCAGCTAATAGCAGTTGTTTGCGAAGATATTCGAATGTTATTCAGAGCTCTTAGATAGATAACAAGCACAGAGCTGCATTAAAAATACATGTCTTTGACCGAACCATATGTATATCAGACGAGGTGTATATGCAAGAAGAACTCATCTAATTAGAAAAATCTCCAACGAATACGAAATCTACTTCTTAAGATACTGTTTAAAAATCAATAAAATCCTCATGACACTTACAACCACTAGAACGCTTAATTTAATGACAATAGTTGTACCAATGTAAGTAGTGTTGGCAAACTGTAAATAACTCGGAAACAATAGAAAAACATCTTCTAACAACCACAACATAATGGGAGATCCAAGAAAAAGGCACTATATTAGTTGTAAGTAAAATAATACATCGGCTTCAATGAATCATATTTTCAATGAATCTGAAGTATAATTGAGGTACAATATTTTTAATGTGTCAAATAATTTCATCCGTCAACAAGCTGTGCTTATTGACGAATGCTTTTTCTTTTATAACTATATCCTCAAGAAAAGTAACACAACGACGTCAAATCACATCGTGGCTGCCAATCAACGTCGTAACGATGTAAAGTATCATGGCGGTTGAATTTCTCGCGTAATAGACAGTAAACGAAGGATGGGGGTCGAAAGTTTTGTCACTTCTGCAAAGAAGTCTTTAAACTATCTTGGTATATGGTTGGATCCAAAGCTAACGTACTATAAACAAACGTACTATAGCTCAACAATGAAAGTGACGAAAATAACATCACATCTGAGTCAGCTCATTGCGTATATTGGAGGTCTTCTACCAAGTAGGCGAGAACTTACCTAGGCCTTTAACAGTATCCTTTTATATACAAGTGAAATATGGTCACCGACACTGAAGACGGAAATTATGCCAAAAGATAATTAAAGACTTTAAGAAGGCTGCAGCACTGAGAGTATGTCGGCTTATCGCGTTGTCATGGTCTTTATAGATCTTAAGACTGTAAAGCGGATGCTGCTATAGAAGATCAAGAAAGATTCGACATCCAGTTCACTGTGAATGGAGACAGCCAAATAGCTAGTGAACCGCTGAATAGCTGGCAAACTCAGTAGAATAGCGAAAAGTACATATATAACAGGAATAAAACCAGAGCCCTGACACAGGCTTCCTACGACTTGATGGTTAAGTAACCAAGTAGAGGAAGCCACCTTCAAGTAATGCGACAGCGTTTCCAAGGTGAGCAAACATTTTCCAAAATGCATTAATGAATTTATCCTTCCTCAATACCAAAAGAATATATTCTTTTAACTACTGGCTTGCTCTTCGTTTATCCTTCAACATCATGCAAATAGTTTACTCGTATCTAGTGTTATTTTAAATAATAGTAATAAAATTAATAATTATTTCAAAAACCTTAATCATTTCTAAGTAAAACTTAAAATTGTCATCGTTTATTAAACCAGATGTGATTGCAAAAAATATCGTGGTTTCTAATAAGGATTTATCCATTTTTTTTTTTAAATCAACGCAAACCATTTATGAATTGAACTCGACTTCATTCATATGGCAACCTCAGGCACGTCGGCGAACGATTCGTTAGACGCAATTTTCGATCAATTCGTGACACATTTTAGCCGTAATAATCGCTCTTTTACGTTCAATGTTGGCTTTTAGTTTTTCCAACGTCGTCGAATTGTTGACATAGACCAATGATATAAGGTAGCCTCAGTGAAAAAATCTAGTGTAGTTAAATCCCACGAACAAGGTGGCCAATTATTTAGTCCATTTGCTGAGATAACATGCTCACCAAACTTATTCTTCAGTAAATCGATTATTACGTGCGCTGCGTTGCTTGTGGCACCGTCCTATTGACTCCAACATGTCGTCCAAGTCTATGTGTACCAACTTGGGGCTAGAACGATCTCCATTCACAGTAACGTGATGATTGTTATTGTCGACGAAAAAACATAGTCAAAATACGCCGCCCACATGCAAATCGCGCCAAACAGATATTTCTTGTGAATAAGGTGGTGATTCATAAAGCACATGTGGATTTTCATCAGACCAATAATGCATATTTTGCTTGTTGGCCAACCCACTAATCCACTGAAAATGATTTTGCAATGAAATTCACCATCTTGGCGCATCTGCTCCAGAGCCTAATCAGAGAATGTACGTAGCGTGAAATATGTAGTCCATCGGCTTCAATTCTTGAGTGAGTTTGATCTTGTATGAGTGTAAACCAAAATCTTTATGCATAATTCGCTATAAAGTGGTCTTGGCGATATCCAGTTCTTGAGAACCCTGTGAAATTGACTGATTTGGATCGTATGCTATGGACGCCTGAACGGCAGCGATGTTTTCGTCACTTCGACCAACCCGTTGTCTCAGTGGCAGGACAGCTTCATACAATGGATATGTAAACTCAAATTTTTGCGCTAAAGAACGAGTGGATACTCGTGGATACCAAATTATTTATTTAGTTTTAAGTTTATTTTTGAGTACTTGAAAAGGAGACCAGGAAATTCTTACTTCCGCTTTGTAATTTATAAAAATTGTTTTTGAAGATGCATTTATGAAGGAACTCAAAAGCCCCATCGTCAATATTTCCAATTGTTGTTTTGGCCACAAACAAAGGCAATATCGCTCCTTTATTGCAACATAGTCATAACTCAAAAAATTAGCTATTTCGGTTAACAAAGCAGAACAGTTAACAGAACTACCTTTTATATTGTGCCAAAAATTTATTCAAATTACTTTTAAACTGTTTCTTTTAGGAAGTATTCTAAAACATTTTTCTAAGACTTGTATGGAAACTAAAAATTTTAAATGCGATTTTCTCAAAACGAGCTTTTTTTAGTTATGACTATGTTACAATAAAGGAGCGATATGTACCTTAAAATTGTTTTTATTGTCTGCACCACCTTATTGCTTTTACAACTATTAACATTTAAGACAATAGAAATATTTAAAATCAAAAGCATGAACAAAGTTAAATCTTCCCTTTTGTGCATACTTTTTAAAAACATTGAGGATGTTACGGTGCCACTTTCTAGCAAAAGTTAAGGAAAATAATTTTTTGCTAGCATAAACAAACATACTAGTACATATGTAAATCTCAACCGTATATATGTATATGTATGAAAAGCCCAGTTGGCCATCTATTTAAACGATGGGTACAAAACAATAGAAAGTGGTGGAAGACGTGTCGACGACACGTTAAACAGATCATTGAGAAAGTCTTAGAACAAATAGTCAAAACCACAGTTCCCTGTACACTGTCGTCGACTCATGTTAACTGCAACTGAATAAAACCGCTAAGAACAATAGATATGGTTTTGTTTTTATTTTATTTATTTATTTTTCTAACGAACAACTCGATTGTCGCACTAGTCAGTGAAGGATTATGATTGTTTTAAAACTAAAATTATGTCTACTTATATACTACTTATGAGAAGTTCTAGACAATTTATTACCTAATATTAAAGTTAATATATGAGAAACCAATTTTGTTTCCACGGCTAAGGATATGCTGATCAGACGGCACATATGTGCATACGCATATGGGCGATATAGTTCAAGTGCATAATTTGTTTATTTATAATATGTGCATACAGATGTACATGTGCGGCACGATTCGAGGCATATTTAGATTTAATTATAGCAGTGCAGCACACATGCATGCATACTCATATAAACACATGAAGGTATGAATCAAAAGCATAATCAATTAGGTGACAATACTTAGTAGTTGCAACGACGTTCAGCGGCAACACAAAAGAGTGCCAAGTGACGAGCATTTAAAATGCAACTTGATGTACTTTTAGTTATATCTTATGCATGCCTTTGAAAGAATGCATTCATGTTATGTCCAAAAGAGTATATTCATGCCGCGATCATGCTGCAATCTGTATGTACTAAAATATTATATACACATATATTTGTTTGCTTTCGTAGAGTCCCATTGATATATTACTTGAACACTCATAGCACATAAATATTTGAAATTTTATTTGCTTGTGATTATTTATAAGTTTTTCAATGTTTCTTTGGTGGATTGTTATTGCTACTTGCTTGCATGTAGTTAATGTCAATAAATGAAAGTGCTGATGACTCTAACGTAATTGCTTTACATTTTATGCGAAAGAAAGACCTAATAAAGTACTACTACTCCCAACTTAAAAGCCTGTGTTTGTATATGCCTACATTTATGATTACATGCCTACAAAATAGGAGACAATTTGTATAAATATTCAGAAAAGATTGGTTGTCTCAAAAACTGTTTTTAAAATACTTTCTGTTACACTAACATACATGTCAGCCGCTTTCCCTCAAAATTACTTTAAACAAGTAAGAGTGTAGTATAAATAGCTTGTTTTTTGGTTTCCTAGTTGTCTACATGTCGACATTTCATAGGAGCTACTCTAATCATCAGTAGACTTGGAAACTTTTGAAAGATATTGTCAAACATTCAACTTTATATCCCAATAATCTAAATAAATTATTGAGAATTTAAAAAGAAAAATTCCCTAACCATACCCGTCAAAATACAAAAAAAAAAGCTCTTTATATGTCACCTTTCTCATACCTCTACTTTTCTTTACACCTTTCGAAGAAATGAACAGCCGCTGATTGCTACGATTTGTTTGTTTGAAAGTATCACAAAGCTGAGAACAAAAGTTCGAACAACTGAGTTTATTATTCACTATACTAGCATTAGATGCTATTAATTAATACAAATCAGATATTATAAATAGATTGTTTTTTGTTTCCTAGCTGTCTATATGTCGACATTTTAAAATATCTCGGATATACATATATGGACCGATATCGGGGGGAAATCTTTTGCCTTGTAATCGCCATGACAAAAGGCTAATCTTTGATGGAAATTTTCATGGAAAAATCGGTTTGTGCTATATCTCGAGTATATATGGACAGATGTCGGAAATTTTCATTTCTATTTGGTAACCTCACCAGATCTGATTTTGAGCCAAAAATAATTTTTTCATCAAAAAATCGGTTTAGACTATATCTCGGGTATACATGGACCGATATCGGAAATTTCAATTTTCTGCATTTTAGTAATCTCCTTTTATAATCAGAACTGCTTTTAAACAAAAAAATTTTTTTTTCATGGGAAAATCGGTTTAGGATCTGGTATACATGGACCAATATCAGAAATTTTATTTTTCTGTATTTGGTATCCTCCTTATATAACCAGAACTGTTTTTAAGCAAAAATGGTTGTTCAAGTTTTCATTTTCATTAAAAAATAAGTTTAGACTATATTTCGGGTTGTATGGACCGATGTCGGGGAAAATTTGTTTTTGCCTTTTAATCGCCATGCCAACTAATTGTGTTAAGTTTGAAGCAAAACAAACAATTTTTTTCAAAAAATTTCATAAAAATTGCAAAAAAAAAGTTTTTTTTCGGTATTTTGGATATATCTCAGCTATATGTGAACCGATTTTATTGAATTTCAAACCCATGAATCGATGGGATAATAGAATGGTGAGAAAAATATTTCTAAGTCTAATGGTTTTCTCAGAAGCGGCATCTCAACGACCGACAGACGTACTGACGGACATCGCTTAATCGAATTTTCTATCAATTCTTATACGCATGTATATCGTCAAACACTATATCGTTCAGCACGGTTTTGTCAACTGGGAAACTAATACATGTAAATAAAATAGTTGTTGTTCAGTCGTATTCAAACAGACAAACAAACACTTTTAAAGCTTTTGCTTCGTGTTTTAATAATAGAAGATCTCTTTCAAATACTTTGCTTTAAATATGGTATTTAAAGTCTATTTGTGTGCACTAGTGTTTGTGTTGTTAGTTGTTATTTTAGGAAAGTTGACCAAAATTATATTTTTAAACTTTTAAACTGTCCAAAGGTATTTAAACTTAAGCTTAAGTTATCTTTATGTTCACACACTTACAAACATATTTGCTACGAGATGATTAAACAAACCTGTTTTAATGTTTTAGTTTATGTTGTATTGGTTGCCTTGCGAAGCTTAACTCGTTATGACATTTATGGTTTTGATAGCAAATGGCAAAAACAAAAATTAAAAATTTTTAGTCCTTTTACTTCCTTTCTTTTTTTTTCTTAAACATTCCTTGTTTCCTCTCAGTTGTTTGACGTGGGGCAGTATGAACGATGGTGCGAGATGAGATTGTTTGTTGGCAGGACATACTTGACAAGAGAGGTAATTTATTTTGCAAATGAACATAGCGATCAAACACAAATACTGGGTATTTATATAGAGGTACACAAATTTATATCGCAAAAACCAAAGGATTATACTTTTATGTTTTCTTTAGTGTCTTTATATGATTCAGCCATGTAGCCAACCAAACGTGGCGGTGTGTACAAAATGCAGTCTGGAATATCAATTCTTCACAAGCTTGTCGCTGCATTTGTGGTCGATTTTCCAAAAACAGCTTTTCGAATGTTGATTTCCTGGTCTCTGGTTTATCGACATAGACAAGTACAACTTTGATTCCGCTGTTTTGCAATAGATGGCTGTAGTGGTAAGTGGTAGTCGAAATAAATAGATCGTAGATGTCATACAATAAGCTTAGGCCATCAAAATATTAGTCGATTTGCCAAATTCTCGTCATTTATAGGAGGTCATAATTATCTGTTTTAATTAGGAGAAATTTGCAGCTTCGGCTCACCGAATGCTGTGAGGCCGCTATTACGTGCCAAGTGTGTTTTCAATACTTCCAGAACGGTGATTTTTCCGTCGAAGAACATCATGGCAGTGAAAGAGAGATGGTTTTCCAAAATGCAGAATTGAAGACATGACTTGATCAAGACTCGTGTCAAACGCAACAAGAATACTTTGAATCATAAATGTATAATCAGTTTTTTAGAATAACGCTTTGATTTGCGGGAAAAAACGGCGGAAGCAAAGTTGTACACCAATTATACTTTCTGTGCATATATATTTTTTACATCATAAGCACTGAATGGAGAAAATAGATAGATCAATCTATATTTATGGCGATAATTTCGTATTTGATACAGAACACATATCCTTCATGTACTCGTATGACAGATAGAAACACAAAAGACATAATGAGGAGGAAAATGTTATATCTCCGGAAAACATTGTAGAAATCATGATGGAAATGAGAAAAAACGGAATTAAGTAGAGACATATATCGCAAAGGTGCTGCGATATAAAAGTCAGGCCCCAGACATAAATAAACCGAGGCACTTCAGTAGGAACGATGGTAGAACACCATTCTGAAGCAATACGAAAGTGGTACCGTCGTCAAAAATTATTCTTCTTGGTTTCAAAACACCCTAGAAGAATAATAAATAGAATGTATGTATTAATGATAAATAGTCGAACTTTTATTTTAATATTTCTAATATTATATGATGATGGGTTGGTATCATTCGTCTAGCTCGAGTTCATTCCTGGTTAAAGCCAAGAAATATTTGTATTTATAATTATAACAATAACTGCCGCGATCAATAACTCTTGATCAAAGAAGACAGGCAAAAATAATTGAATACACTAAGGCTGGGGGACAACTAGCTGTTTCACAGTCTAGTTGTCACAGTTTTCCCTGTCTTCTTTGATATATATCTCATAGCACAGAGACTGTCAACATACATACATATGTACGTTGATAAATAATAAAAAATAACTGGTTGTTCAGTGACAGCAAACTGCAGTACAAACAACTGGGATTATAACAAATTGCATATGTGATCAAGATGAGACAAATATGCACGAAAAAACAAGGTAAGCAGCTGTATTAAAAATACATCATATTTACATGGTACTGAGTTCGAATCTTAGTGGGTGCTGATGAGCAGTGTAGCGACTGTGAAACAGCTAGTTGTGCCCCAATTGTATTCAATTACTTTTTCCTGTCTTCTTCGATCAAGAGTTATTGATCGCGGCAATTATTGTTATAATTATAAATAAAAATATTTCTTGGCTTTAGCCAGGATTGAACTCGAGCTAGACGAATGATACCAACCCATCATCATATAATATTAGAAATGATAAATAGAATTTTAACAATAAGTGATAGACAATTTCATGGAAAGAATAAGGAGATAATTAAAGATATTTTGACGCAAAATAGCTTTCCAATAGAAGTTACAACTAAATTAATTAAACAATATAGAAATCAAGGGAGACACAATAATGTAACCACAATAGAAGCAAAGACTTACAAGTCATTGACATATATCCCGGCAATATCAGAAGCGTTGGAAAAATCTAAGATATATAATAAAGAAAAGTATGTGATAGCCCATAAGACGTATAAAACATTAGGTACATTGTTCAGTAAATTAAAGGATAAAACAGACAAACTTGAGATATCAAATGTAGTTTATAAAATCCCGTGTGGTGGAAATGATATAGGAAATTGTGACAAGGTTTATATAGGAACATCTAAAAATAAACTTAAAACTAGATAAGCTGGGCATAGATCAGATCAGAAATATAAAATAAGGAACTCAACACAAAAGACAGCATTGACTGCACATCATTTCCCAAAGTTTGAAGACACAACAATTTTGAATAGAGAGAATAATTATAAACGTAGACTTACACTAGAGATGTTACAGATTATTAACACACCAGAGGATAGGAGAATTAATTTTAAGACAGATATTGAGAATATGGCCCAAATATATAAGTATTTAGTTAATATTAAGGGTTGTTTGTAAAATGTTGTCATTTGTGTTTATTGTTGTTTTTAACTATGTACCTATAAAATTAAAATATTTTCTTTCCGAATATATAGAAAAATATGAAAGGAAAAGAAAATACTTTTATTTCAAATTATTTGTTTTTGTGGTTTTAACTTTTCAAAAAATTTTAAAAATTGAGACTAAATAAATATTATTTGGCCTGAAGAAGCTATCCAAAGGAAGCGAAATATTGCCAGATAATTAAAAACCAAAAATTCCAAAAAGACCTTAAGCTCGAACAATTACACATATTAGAAAAAAAAAGAAACGGTCGAAATAAAGAAATGATAGGCATAGAAAAAAATAATAAAAACGTGATTTTTACTTAAGTCCAGCCAATGCTAGACAAAAAGTTTTATTATGCGGGAGCAATATCGGTAAATTCACCTATTGAACGTTTGTAATGTGAATATTTTTAAGTTGTTCATAAAAATGTAAATCAACCCTAATTTTTTAAATGAATTTAGTGCAAGACGTTTTAACGATCATAAATTACCAACGATAATGATAATAATGTTCATTATAACCCTGTTTTAAATGTTATGTTAGAATTACATGGGAAAACAGTGTAGGAGACGCAGCACTTTTAGGAAGGTAAAGAACATTTTTAAAGACAAAATATTGGTTAATAATTTTGTTAACTTTTAACATTCAGCTGTTGAACGAGTTCCGTTCCAAACTAACGCGGTTTAACCGAGGCGACGCCCGGACGTCGCCAAATCTATTGGATCGTAAGCAGAAATTTCCAACCCTAAACACGTGGGCAAAGGATATCGGAGACTAGCTAACTGGGAAAAATTTGTAACCGTTCTTACAAAGGTTCACCAAGTTTGGAATTCTCTGATCAAACACCCGAGCAAGCCGTTTGTCACCAGAACCTACTGTGAACGAAACTAGCGTACCAGCCATATCCTCTACTTTTACCTGACCCAAAAGCAGAGAACATAACTGCTGCTCACCACCATTCTGATACACACAAGTAACGGAATAATAGAACAAGAACTTGCACAAAAACCAAAAAACTCGGAGATAAGTACATAATTCGCGCAAATAAATTTTCGTACCCCGTACAAATATAAATACCACAAATTTTAATGAATTGTTGAGGGTTGTAAAATAGAACAACAAAACCTTCTTTTGCCAACATATAACATTTGGAAAAAAAAAACAAACAAAATTTTCGAAAACAGCCAAAAGCTTATCTTCTTTGAAGTTTTATAACAAAACAGGGGAAGAAGCATAATTTCAACATAAAGCAACCTAATCATCAACTGCAGCTTTTGGGATTTTTTGTTGTTTTCTACCACTGAGCCTTGATAGTACCAAAATTAGCAATCCAATTAATGGGATCGAAAATATTCTCGATCATTTGTAGCCAAGAGGTTGAACCGTTCGAAAATCATAGATTTTGTATTCCTTCTTTTATTATCAAATTTTGCTATTGCTTGTTGTTGTTTGGATCGCACTTGCACATTCATACGCATATACATATGAGGAAAACATAATTCATTTGTAATCTAGACAATGATATTAAATTTATAAAACCGAAAAGAAAGTAATATAGACCACAACTCCGAATAAAGAAAATAAATCTTAAGAAAAAAAGATCAAGTCATTGGTCAACATTTTGCTTAATTGGAAAGAAAAAAATAGGTATAAGAATTTAACATCTTCATACATACATTCATGTACGTATCTAGGTGAAACAAAATACACAAGAACTTTTACAAAATATTAATAACCTCGCTTTAATCGTATAGGAGCGAGAGAAACAAGTGATTATCCACTAAGTCATTGGCTTTGGCTAACCTAATTTCATATTTTTTGCGGAAAGTAATGATCAAAACAAAACGCGAGTAATTTTTTGTTTTGTTATACCTAAGCGATCAATTACTTTACCTATCGTTTAAGCCCAGTTCAGACTATTATACTTTGTATTAATACTTGTCAAAAATTCAAATAATACGTGCAAGTCTGATAGTCTGAATGTAATCCGTCATACATACGAAAAATAATACGATAAAAATTTGACATCCCATACGACTTTGTTGTTTTTTTGAAACTTTTCAAAACCAAAATACTTTATAGCCTATTTACACCAAAGCAAAATCTGCTCATTCGAGATTTTAAGCCAAATCTAGTAGATTTTGAGAAGATTTCCCATACAAAATGAAATCTACTTTATGAGTAGATTTCGACGAAATCTCCTGAAATCTACTCAGTACTAAGCGATGCAACTGTGATTTCTTGCAAAAAGTACTTAAAAATACTACGCTACAACAAAAATTGCAATATAATGTGGTGTATGCAGTCTCTGGGCACAAAAATATACACTTTAATGCTGGTGTATTCAGTCTCTGATAATATTGTATTGTCAAACCCGAATGCATAAATTATTTTTGAGCAAATGAAATCTTGCTAGATGTCAAAAAACGGTGGTGTAAACGATATAGATTTCGTTGTAGATTTCAATTCAAATCTACTAGATTTTGAGTTGATGTAAATGCGCTATTACATTGGATCAGGATTGTGTTTTTTAAGGCCTTGTTACACTATCATACACGGTTGTGCAATCTACTAAATAAAGCATATGTGCTGAAAAAGTACTAAAAATGCAACCGTGCAACAGAGTTTTTGACAAATCGTGCGATTTGAAAAATTTTATGAAACTTTTCAAAACATTATGGTTTCTGTGCGATCAGTGTGGCATATATTGAGAAAAATATATTGTTTGTTCCTCAAGAAAAAAATTTAAGTAATGTAAAATTATTATGGTAATAAAAGTTTTTAGTTGTTTTATAGTGTAAATAAATTATTTCAATCATACTTGTATAATAGTGTGGCTTACAACGCCATTTTGAAGCGAGTTTTTCAAGTCGGCCAGACTTTTGAAACAGTTTCCTGTGAATGAATCGTACGATCGTGCAGGGTATTGAATCAGGGCCTTTAGCAAACCAGCTAATTAAAAATTGAGTAGTCGGCTATTTCACAGCCAATAGGGTGCCGTCACTGATAGTATTTTTTGTCGTTATAAAAAAGCTCGAAATTTGGAATTTAGCTGTCATTTATAAATGTATTTTGCTCATGCTATATTTAGAACATAAATTATGTTTGTGCTATTGAATTTGGATGTGTTAGACATAATTATTATTTTAACTGTTGAAGAATTTCACGCGCCGGCACATCTATCGCCTGCGACGAATAGCGCACCTGCCGCCGTGAAAAGTTTTATGATGGCACATCTATTTTGGTTTATATCAAGTTTTAACAGTCGCAAGAAATGTGTTTAGACCTTTATCTCACAAAATCTAATGAAAGTATTTATACTTGTATAATAGTCTGATTGGGCCTTTAGACAAGAAAGTAATTTCATGAAAGTTGCAGTACACACACTTTTTTACTAACACACTCTCATTTTGCTTACTTTCCACTCAGCTTTCATTAAATAGGTGTGTTCCACGTGGATAACGAAACTGTCCGAATTAGTCCAAAGTAGTCCAAAAGCGTTCCACGTAACAATTTTTTGTGCAATTTTGAGAGAAAATGAGAGAGTAATTTTTATCATCTCCTGTACAAATTAGCCGCAACATTTTCTTTGGGTAGGTTCGGGCTAGAATTAAATAATCAGTTGGTTTTTGTTTACATACGAATACATACTCGTATGAAACTGAACAAGTAAGCACAAAATTTGCAAATTGGAAAAAAGTTTTTGTTTAAAAATTAGTTAAACGCAAAATGAAAGGTTGCCCAAACTAAAAATAACGTTGTGAAGTTGTAAACAGAACATACAATTGCTGTTTAGCTTGCCATTTTATACGTATGTATAAAAATCTATTGAACATTTTACATCGCTTTTAATTTTGCAGCTGTTACCAATAATGCAAATGTTTTGTTTATATTATGATATGCTTTTTAAGGGCCTAAAATCACTAAAATAACCTTTAATCTAAAAAGTAAGCAGCGCTAGTATTGCAGGATGTACCATTGTGGTTTTTTGCGTTCCAGCAGTTTTGGGTAAAATTTGCAAATTTAAAGATTTGCTTTTTACTCTCATTAGTCCGAACTAGTCCGAAATCTCGTGGAACGCACCTAAAATTTCATGAAACAAATTCTTTGACGTTTTCTGAAAGTAAAATGACAAAATGCTAAACATTGTTGCCACATACAAAGAATTACACAAAGTTGCAGTATTGTAGTAAAATATTAATTATAAAATTAACTTCCTTTGCAAGTCTATGAATATAATTATGATCATTTGTTTTGTATATTTAACACATAAAGAAAACAATTAAAGTCTTTTTATAAAATTAACATCATAGAAAAGTTTATAATGATAAGTTTTTTCAGCTATAGCCCCATTAATTTGTATATGTAATAAGTTCGGCAACTCTGATTAGTAAGCAAACAAAATAAGAGTGGAGAGAAGTAGAGGCAAGTTTTACAACTCTTTGCCTCGGCGACATTTGTTAAATGAACTTTCACTTTCCTGTGTAGACGAACAAGAAATTTTCATGAAAGTCGTCTATTTTATTGAAATTTTTATTTGTTTTTTTTTTGTCATTCATTTATTTATTGAATCTTCAAAATATGAACTAACAATAAGTATTCAAATCTTAATACTTAATATAAAAGTTATTTAAGTCCAGTCACTGCTAGACCAAAGAGTTTCATTTCACGCGAATAATATCGGTAGAATCACCTATTTAACGTTCTGATGGTGGCCAGGGTATCCCTTCTTCTCAACCGAGAGTGGCCGCCAAAATTAAGTATGTTGCGTGCAAGAGGATTTGGGTGAAGTTCCAGTTTACTGACATACCTTGTGGCATACTTAGAGAACTCGTCGGTTACCAGCGGAACCCACAAATTCTTGTGAATTCGTGAGTTTCTTACGTACCATGGAGCTGCAGTAATCGTACGAAGAATATGGTTTTGTCATCTTTGAATTTTTTCAATGTTAGATGTTGAGGCGGTTACCCATAATTGAACTCCGTAGCACCACATAGGCTCTAAAATTGCGTTATATAACAAAAGTTTGCAGTCCAACTTCAATGTCGAATTTCTGCCCATAAGCCAATTTAGTTGCGATGCTTTTAATTTCAACTGAGTGACTTTCGCATCAATGTGAGGCTTCCACGTTAGCCTACGGTCGAGGTAAATACCAAGGTATTTAACTTCATTATGCTGCGGAATATGTGTATTGTTAATTTGGGGAGCCGAACATGTTTGCTTACGCAGTGTGAATGTAACGTGAGTACATTTTTGTTCATTAACTTTTATTTTCCAAAGTTTCAGCCATTTCTCTAATATTGAAATATACTGCTGCAAATTTCGTGAAGCTTCTTGATGGTTTTCATGAACGCTAAAAAAAGCTGTGTCATCTGCAAAAGTTGAAGTATGGATTCCGGATCTCGTTGGCATGTCAGATGCGTAAATCAAATATAGAGTGGGTCCTAGAATGCTACCTTGGGGAACTCCTGCTCCGATTGACTGTGAGAGACTTGTAAAGTCACCTTCTTTGATAACAAATTTCCGGTCGTATAAGTAGCTTTCCAGAAGCTTGTGAGTATTTGCAATACGTATACAAAAATTTCATGAAAGCACTTTCCTGTCTAATGGCAGCGTTAGAAAATAGTTAAACACTGAACATACTCCGCTGAATTAAAACTTTTTTGTATTTATGATTCAGTACGACGATTGTAACAACAAATGTTTACGTAAATTATAAGACAATTTTCTATGAATTTATTAAATGAGTTTGCGCTTTAAGGACAAAATATAGATTAATTATATAGAATAATTGTATAGATTAATTGTAGTAAATAATAATAAGAATATATATTTATAATCAAATCAAATAGAAAGAAAGAAAACGAAAATGAAACAGATAGAAACCACGAGATATTGAAAATGAATTATATTTTACGTTAAATAAACTGCACTAGATTATGGTTTGAGTTTTTCTTTACGATAATGTGGAAAAAGGATTTCTTAGGATTATTCACAAAAATATTTTAGCCGGAAGAACAATGGAAGGGAGGGTTTTGAGACAAAGAGAAGTAAGTCCATCCACTTCTCACAATTATCAACAGCGAGATTCGTAACTAACAGTTTATATAAAGATTTGTTTGGTTTACATCCGTTTCGTTTTAAGAAATAGTTTACCCAGTTTATATCATTGGCATTACGGACTCTTTAAGAAAATTGTGTGTGATTGAACAGTGCGCAGAGGTCAACGAACCCCGACAGACCGCTTGAGCTAGTCGAAAAATAAAACGAGTCCGGTACGACTTTTCCGTTCCCGCTGAGTTTATTTGTAACAACACGATTCGTGCATTTGGCTTGGTGGCCTGTTCATTTTGAAATCACAAATCATTTACGAATTAGAACTGTAACGTTCAATAACCAGTTTACAACCACTCACATTACACGTTCTGAAGGTGGCAACTAAATATAAATTACTTAACAGTAGACCAAATGGCTGCCAGCGTAGTTGCCGTATTTGACGATTTATCGTCATTTTGACGATTTTGGGTGCTGAAAATAGCACTTTGACGATTTAAGATCTGTTTTTGACAATTTTTGTAGATCACATTTTTCTGTCATATCTTTCAAGCAATTACATGCATACTTCCTTTTTTAAAGTTAATTTATGTAGGAGTAATATTTATGGTACGTAAATATATGCATACATATGTAGGTTTGTACTACTGAAATATTATGTAATATTTATTTTAGTGTATACATATACTGTATATGTTAGAGATGAATATAAAATATCATATGTGAATAGCGCTTAAAAAATTTTTAAGCTAAAAATTGTCCAAATTTGTATGTATAGGGTGTTTTTTTAAGCTAGATAGAACTTTAAATTGTAAAAAGTAACACAAAAAATTAAATTTTGATGAAACATTTTTTTTATTTGTTTCAGTATACTCTGACAAATCATCATGAATAGACTCACGCTTGAACAACGCTACGAAATTATCCAAATTTACTTTGAAAATCAGTCGTCGATTTCCCGTTGTTTTATCGCAAAATTGTGTTCAGCGATGAGGCGCATTTTTGGCTTAACGGGTTTGTTAATAAGCAAAATTGCCGCATATGGAGTGAGACCAATCCACAAGAGACCCTACAGACTCCATTACATCCAGAAAAATGCACTGTTTGGTGCGGTTTTCATGCTGGTGGCATCATCGGACCTTATTTCTTCAAAAATGAGGCCGGAGCTCGCGTTACGGTCGATGGAGATCGTTACCGCACCATGATCAATGATTTTTTGTTTGAAAATATGGATGACATTGATCCGGAGGAGATGTGGTTTCAACAGGATGGCGCTACGTGCCATACGGCGAACGCAACCATTGACTTACTGAAATCAAAATTTGGCGATAAGTTGATTTCGAGAAATGAACCTGTCAATTGGCCTCTAAGGTCGTGCGATTTGACACCTCTCGATTATTTCCTGTGGGGCTACGTGAAGTCACTGGTTTATGCTGATAAACCAGCAACAATTGACGCCTTGGAGGCCAGCATTGTTCGTGTTGTTCGTGACATACGGCCAGCAGTGCTCGAAAAAGTGGCCCAAAATTGGACGTCCAAATGTTAATGTCACGTATTGATCTTTCGAATAAAAAAAAATTTTGATTACAATTTAATTTTTTGTGTTATTTTTTACAATTTCAAGTTCTATCGGGCTTAAAAAAACACCCTATAAAAGTGTGTGTTCATATTTTAGGGACACTAAATTTAAAGATGAATTCAAAACTTCAACTTCTACAAATCCTTACAATATTATAAAAGAAGAAAGTGTCTTTTTTCTAAGATAATGAAAGAGTTTTCTTATTTCATCATAGAATTCGAAAGACGAGAAGTTTAATACGAGTTAAAGTAACTAAGCCTATTTTTGAAAATTTCTTTTACGCTATTAATGGTAAATTTTTGGAGTAAAGTATCCATCTATGACTAAGTTTATAGCAAAAGATCTAGATCGTTTCTGCAAATGTGCGAGCTTGCATTCAGGTACGTGAAACTTAACAAAACCAAAGTAAGAAATTAGTTGAAGAGACCATTTTCGGAAAAAATTTTGTATACTAAAATCTTTGCAGCTGTGGTTGTGGCGATTTAACAGAAGTGTTTATGCAATAATACTACTATTAAATTAAATCTTATTTTAAAAATATACCTATGTCACAAAAATTATTTATTTATGTAACTATACAGTTGCAAAGTATAGGAAGCACAGCATAGAAAGGGTGACAAAGACCATATGCCCAAGATGGTATTAACTGCACGTTTGTAACGCGCATTGACTAACTATAAAGACCTGTGCATTCACATAGGAAGTTGCAGCGTGGATAAAACAAAAATACCTCCAAAAAACTGTAAACCAATACAGTTAGTTGAGGCAAACCGTTAACCAGTGCGAGTGAGACGCAAAACTTTCGAAGACCGAACAACAAAAACAACAAGCCTGACTGCACTTAAGAAGTAATTACGATGACGCAATAGCTGTTCTTCAGCCCAGAACTGCTTTATGACTGCACAAAAATTAGTGAATTGTTTACTTACGAAATTAAATTCATGTTTGTAGGAGTATATATTTGTTGTTATAGCTTTAAATGCTGTAGTTTCTTATTAAAGGAAACCATGACTTGTTTTTCTATACTTTACGCTTTTAAAATAAATCTTTTATTCAAAAATAATAAATTTTACTCTCTGACGATTTTTTGATGATTTGCAATAATCATATTGACGATTTTTTCCACCGATTTTGACGATTTTAAACCAAATTTATCTGGCATCCAGTAAAAAAAGTGCTGCCAACTTTACGTTTGTTAACTGTATAAAAAAAACACCGCTCATATCGGGTGGCTAAATTTTAAGAGCCGTTGTTGAATGTGAGCCATATTTAAACGTTAAAGTTTTTTCTGCATTTGATTTGACATTTCTCCATTTCAAACTAGCTCAATTTGATTATATACTTTTATCACAAATTTAAATAAAGCATAATGAATAACATAACAATTGATATTATCGACGGTTTTAATCAAATAAAATCGGAAATTTTGAGTTATCCCTTTTCTATAATTTTTTTGAACATTCGATCAATGCGTACGAACTTTAATTCTTTTCTGGCAACAATAAACAACATATAGAACATATAAAAATAATAGTGTTAGTGGAAACAAACATAACCGATGAAGAAAATTCTTTTTATGGTATAAATGGATTTGATAGCATATTTAGGAACAGAAGGGGAAGACGTGGAGGAGGTTTAGCTGTATATGTTAAAAATAACATCACATTTACAAACTGCTCGGTTAGCACTATATCATATGAATCGATAGAAATAAATATAAAAATGTCAGAAGATATTGTGATACTTGCTATATACAGACCCCCATCTCTGAATGTGAATGATTTTATAAAAGAGCTCGATGACAAATTACAAACAATGAAAAAACAAAAAACAGTTTTCTTAGTGGGAGACATAAATATAGATAGATCTCTTAAAAGAAACATCCGTAACACACTCTTATCTTGACGTATTATCATCCAATGGCATGAAATGCGTGATGAAAGAATGTACAAGAGAAGATCTAAGCATACATACACAAACATGTATAGATCATATATGTGTTAGATACAAACATATAAATACGCACATGTATGCATCAGTTATAAAAACCCAAATTTCTGATCATTTCTCCTTACTATGTTCTCTCTCCGAAAATTTCAAAATAAACAAAATGCAATCTGACACTGCCCAGCAAACAATAATTTGTAACAGAAAAGTAAACTATCAAATCCGTAAAACAAATTGGGAAACGAGTGTACAACATACAAACCCTGTAGAATACTTCAAGGTGATTACTGATAAATTTAATAATATCTATGAAAATTCAACTAACAATATTGGAAAAAAGAAAATCAGAATATCCAAACCGTGGATAACAGAAGAGTTAATAAAAAGTTGTGAAATAAGGGATAAACTTTATATAAAATGGCGCAATCACAGAAATAATAAAAAATATGAAAACGATTATAAAAAATACAGAAATTCATTAAATAAGAGGTTGAATTATTGTAAGAATCAATATTATAAAGTGAAATTTTATGAGAATAGAAATAATATGCGTTTAACTTGGCAAACTATAAACGAAATTATTGGCAAAAAATCAAACGATATTGATGAAAATATAGTAAAAAATTTTAAAAATATGAACTTAAAAGAAATTTGTAATAAATTTGCTCAAAACTTTAAAGAAAATGTTGAAAAAAATCTGCATATATGTAGCGTAAAGACATTATACCAAACTCATAATACTTTCTTAAATTCTTTTTTTCTAATGGAAACAAATAATGAAGAAATATTTAACATATTAAACACTTTAAATATAAAAAAAGGTGAGGGATTCGATGGAATAAGGCCTATAGATTTAAAAAACAATTCAGTTATTATGGCTCCTGTTATAACAAAATTAATAAACCTTATTATTGAAACGTCAATAATACCAGATATGCTAAAAATATCATTTGTAAGACCAATTTACAAAAGTGGAAAAAAATCGGATTTTAACAATTATCGCCCCATAGCAATATTATCAGTTGTGGAAAAAGTAATGGAAGAAGTAATTTGTAGAAGATTAAAAAATTATACAGAAAAAAACACAATCATAAGCGCCAAACAGTTTGGATTTCAGAAAGGGAAAAATATAAACAAGCTACTTGGCAATTTTGCTAATTTCATTAATACTCAACTAAGTAAGAAGCACCACTGTTTAACGATATTCATAGACTTCACAAAAGCATTTGATACGTTGTCACATGAAAATCTTATTACTATGTTAGAAAGGCTTGGTATTAGAGGTCAAAGTTTAGAACTGTTTAAAAACTATTTAATATATAGAAAATATTATGTCAAAGTCAGAAAAAATCTCAGTGATGAATCAGATTTAGATCATGGAGTGCCACAAGGCTCAAAACTAGGTCCTCTACTATATATAATATACACAAATGAACTTATAAATATTCTTAAAAAATGCGAAACATTCGCTTATGCTGACGACACCGCATTAATTGTTGCACATAAGAACCTAAATGATGCTATAAAAATAATGCAAGATCAGCTAAATGTTGCAATGAGATGGTGCCATGACTATGGCTTGATCATTAACGCCACAAAAACTAAGTTAATGCACATTAAGCCACCACACGTTAGATACGAAGAAATAAAAATAAAATTCCACAGCACAGAGTGTTTGCATACTACAGAAATAGATAACCTCAACTGTAATGCTGATCAATGTAACACAACGATAGAAATCGTAAACTCGTATAAATATCTCGGTGTATATGTAATGGGTGTTTTTTTAAGCTAGATAGAACTTTAAATTGTAAAAAGTAACACAAAAAATTAAATTTTGATAAAACATTTTTTTTTTATTTGTTTCAGTATATTCTGACAAATCATCATGAATAGACTCACGCTTGAACAACGCTACGAAATTATCCAAATTTACTTTGAAAATCAGTCGTCGATTCGCGCGTTGTTTTATCGCAAAATTGTGTTCAGCGATGAGGCGCATTTTTGGCTTAACGGGTTTGTTAATAAGCAAAATTGCCGCATATGGAGTGAGACCAATCCACAAGAGACCCTACAGACTCCATTACATCCAGAAAAATGCACTGTTTGGTGCGGTTTTCATGCTGGTGGCATCATCGGACCTTATTTCTTCAAAAATGAGGCCGGAGCTCGCGTTACGGTCAATGGAGATCGTTACCGCACCATGATCAATGATTTTTTGTTTGAAAATATGGATGACATTGATCCGGAGGAGATGTGGTTTCAACAGGATGGCGCTACATGCCATACGGCGAACGCAACCATCGACTTACTGAAATCAAAATTTGGCGATAAGTTGATTTCGAGAAATGGACCTGTCAATTGGCCTCCAAGGTCGTGCGATTTGGCACCTCTCGATTATTTCCTGTGGGGCTACGTGAAGTCACTGGTTTATGCTGATAAACCAGCAACAATTGACGCCTTGGAGGCCAGCATTGTTCGTGTTGTTCGTGACATACGGCCAGCAGTGCTCGAAAAAGTGGCCCAAAATTGGACGTCCAGAATGCGCTTCGTCAAGAACAGCCGCGGTGCCCATATGCCCGAAATCATTTTCAAATGTTAATGTCACGTATTGATCTTTCGAATAAAAAAAAATTTTGATTACAATTTAATTTTTTGTGTTATTTTTTACAATTTCAAGTTCTATCGGGCTTAAAAAAACACCCTATAGATCATAACTTCAAATGGAGTGTACACATAAACGAACTACATAAAAAGCTAAGAAAAGCATCTTATATGATGCATCAACTTAATTACTGCTCAACTGACAGTGTAATGAGGCACACAGAAAAAAATAGATGAGATTTTTTTTCAATCAAGTTATGTTATTAAAAAAAACCATCAATTTAATAAAATTTGCATTGACTTAATTAAATTCTTATTAATAATGAATTTTTGGAAATATCTCTTAATAAAATGCAATTAATAAAAAGTTTTCCGAATTGTTGACTGTTATTCAATAAATAAATTGAAGAGGTTGTCATATAACAGTGAAGAGTTGTTGTTTCATTAACAATTTTTTTTGTTAAGTATATTTTACGTATTAACGAAAATTTTTTCAACTCAATAATTTTTGCTTTTAAGTGAAAAAGCTATTTCTACTCTATAATTTGAATTATCAATCCGGCAAAAAATCTTTTTCACAGGAAATTTGATTAAAATTGCACTATTTTTATCAAATTTCCTGTGAAAAAGATTTTTTGCCGGATTGATAATTCAAATTATAAAGTAGAAATAGCTTTTTCACTTAAAAGCAAAAATTATTGAGTTGAAAAATATACTTAACAAAAAAAATTGTTAATGAAACAACAACTCTTCCCTGTTATATGACAACCTTTTAAATTTATTTATTGAATAACAGTCAATAATTCGGAAAACTTTTTATTAATTGCATTTTATTAAGAGATATTTCCAAAAATTCATTATTAATAATAATTTAATTAAGTCAATGCAAATTTTATTAAATTGATGGTTTTTTATTAATAACATAACTTGATTGAAAAAAAATCTCATCTATTTTTTTCTGTGCAGGCTTATTTCTCGTTTGTGGAATCACATTTGCGACATGGTATAACAGCGTGGGGAAACTCACTACACTGCAAAAAAATTCAACAAATACAGAACAAAATACTAAAACTATTAAAACCGTATAAACAATACAATAACCAAACACAATCACTCATTAATCAACCATTTAATATAAACATTAATACAGCAATAGATCAACAAAATAAAAATTATCCAAAAGACCGCAATGTTCTAAATGTATATAATATATATCGCACTACTCTAGCCATAGAATTCTTCAATGATAACAAGTACCTGAATAAAATTGACCATAACCATCAAACAAGAAGAAACGCTGAAGGGAAGTACCGTATCCAAAAATTCCGAAATGAATATGGAAGAAGCGCATTACCAGTGATGTTACCGACAATCTTTAACACTATACCAAATGATGTCTTAAGACGAGCCAATATTGAGCAAAACAGAAAGAAGATAATAAAAACACATTTTATCAATATGCAATGATTATTATTCAATATTTTATATAACAAAAATAACTCACATTTATAAAAATTAATTTATTACATATTTATGAACTTTTACGTACATTTTTAAGTTTATTATGCCTGCAGACAAGCCACAATGGCTTTGCAAGGCTTTACTAACTATCAATTGTACATTAAATATTCCTAAATAAATTAAAATGAATTTAAAAAAAAAAAAAAAAAAACCATGGAAAAATATACAATCGAGCACCACATTAAAGTTATTCAATCCTATTATGAATATGGTCCTTCCCAACAACTTAAATAAATTATTGAGAATTTAGAAAGAAATGTAGAGACGAGTATAAATGAAAAATCTTGGTTTTTGTGTTTTGGCACATTTTTCTTTGGAATATTTTTCTTTTTTAACTCTTAATAATTTATTTAGGTTGTTGGAATATAAAGTTGCATATCTGAGAATAGCTTTCAAAATTTCCAAAGTACACTGTTGATTAGGGTAGCTTCTATGAAATGTCGACATATAAACAGCTGGGAAACATAGAAAACAAGTTTATAATTCCTAAATAATTTTTGTTTTATTCAAAATCGACCCTTAAATTTAATCACACTGCACAACAAAAAATTCTTCATGTTATTAGGATATTGATGTGTCGATTAACGAATTTTCTGAACACCTTAATTTAGCCACACAACATGCTACTACTAGCCATATAAGATCCAGAAATGTGAGCAATAGAAAATATTCGTTTGAAATTGAACAACTTCTAACAGAAAAAAGAAGAGTTAGAAGAGAGTGGCAACTTCGCAGGTCTCCCCAGCTTAAAAGCAGGCTACGGGAATGCATAACTCAGCTAAGAAATCTGCTTGAAATCCAAAGAATGGCTTCCCTCAAAATTATCTGGAAGGTTTTGATGGTACCCCTCAATCCGACTATTCTCTATGGAAAGCGACAAAAGGTGTGAAAAGACCCGTAATAGGTAAGCCACTTTTGCGAACTTCAACTGGAGATTGGCAAAACGTGATTCTAAAAACGGGATGTTGTATGTTAATCATTTGAGAAATGTTGTTACCACAAATGATACAGCGAATAATTCAGCTGAACTGCTGTCATACGATGTTAGAACGCCTATGTCTTAGAGACTTAGTTTTCAAGATGTTGAAAATGTTATTTGTAATATAAACCCCAGGAAAGCTCCACGTATTGATAAAATTACTGGTAAAATGCTTGAGCAGCTACCTCGTGTAGCTCGAAGAATTCTTCTTTTTATTTTTAACGCTATTTTACGTCTCGAATATTATCCTACAGAGTGGAAGGTGTCCATGATTACCATGATACCCAAACCAGGGAAGGATCCCACTAAAGTATAATCGTACAGACCAATAAGTCTACTGCCAACAATTTCAAAACTGTTCGAAACATTGTTAATGGCGAAGTTGACTCCAATATTAAACAATGTGGGATGCATCCCTGATCATCAATTTGGCTATAAAATAAACGCACAGACTACTCAACATCATAAGACAGACTTTTGAAGACAAAAAGTATTGTTCAGCTTTATTCATTGACATCTCCCAAGCTTTTGATAAAGTGTGGCACGAGGGATTAATTTACAAAATAAAGTTAAACTTGCCTGCAAACACTCACAAGCTTCTGGAAAGCTACTTATGCGGCCGGAAGTTTGTTATCCGAGAAGGCCCCTTACAGCCAATCGAGGCAGGAGTTCCCCAAGGAAGCATTCTAGGACCTACTTTATATTTGATTTACACCTCAGACATGCCAACGAGATCCGGAATCCACACTTCAACTTTTGCAGATGACACAGCATTCTGCAGCGTACGTAAAAACCATCAAGTAGCTTCGCGGAGTATATTTCAATATTAGAGATGTGGTTAAAACTTTGGAAAATTAAAGTTAATGAACAAAAGTGTACTCACGTTACATTCACGCTGCGTAAACAAACATGTTCAGCTATCCAAATTAACAATTCACCTATTCCGCAGCAAAATGAAGTCAAGTACCTTGGTATTCATCTCGACCGTAGGTTAACGCGGAAGTCTCACATAGATGCGAAAGTCACTCAGTTAAAGTTAAAAGCAGCACAACTGAATTGGCTTATGGGCAGAAATTCCACATTGAAGCTGGATTGCAAACTTTTATTATACAACGCAATTCTAAAGCCTATATGGTGCTGTGGAATTCAATTATGGGGCACCGCCTCCCCTTCCAACATTGAGAAAATTTAAAGGCGACAAAACCAAATTCTTCGGACGATTACTGCAGCTCCAGGGTACGTCAAAAACTCACGAATTCATAAGGATCTCTGTGTTCCTCTTGTAAAAGACGAATTTTCAAAGTACGCAACAAGGTATATCAGTAAATTGGAGCTTCACCCAAATCTTTTTTTGAAGGCCACTCTCAGTTGAGAAAGAGGGATACCCTTGCCACCATCAGAACGTCCAATAGGTGATTTTACCGATATTGACCGTGCAAAATAAAACATTTTTGTCTAGCATTGGCTGGACTTAATTAATTTTATGTATTTAGTATTAAGATTTGAATACTTATTGTTAGTTCACTTTGTGAAGATTCAATAAATAAATGAATGAAAAACAAAATGTTATTTATTCCTTACCAAACCGCTTTGCGTAAGGCAGTAAGCAAAAAATAATAACTTTAGCGCACATTTTTTTAAATTTATTTTCTTTCTCAGTAGTTTTTTTTTCAGGTTCTAGTCGAATAGTTATATGAATACGATAATTTTACCTGACTTCGGATCCGCAAAGAAAAAGTTTTAGATTTTTATTTTTGTTTCACATAACAACAAAATGTTGTTCGCTGTACGATTATCAGCAAACACACAGGCGCAAAATTAATCACCCTTTCGAAAGATGGATTTGCTTTTGCAAATGGCTTTTTACACCCGCCATATCTGACATTTTGCAACTAGACAGCTGCAGAATACAAACAGACAAACAATAGAATATTATACTTCCCAATAGCGTGGAATAATTGTGTCTATTTTTTGTTACATTATCATGAGCGTCAGGTCGCATTTCGTTTAAATGGTTGCTTCAGCAAATCGTCGTTTCCTTGGTACTTAAAATCCGAATGTGATGCATGAAAACCCGTTTCATGGTTTCAACAAAACAATGCAATTGCACACACAGCAGGTACTACAACGCTGTTCGCATAATATCGAGTGTTGGCGATTTGGCATGACCAGAAAGATCGACCAATTTAACCATTTGGGGCAATTTAAAGTTATATATATATATATATATATATATATATATATATATATATATATATATATATATATATATATATATATATATATATATATATATATATATATATATATATATATATATATATATATATATATATATATATATATATATATATATATATATATATATATATATATATATATATATATATAAGCAAAGCAATCGGTAGTACTATCCATAGTATCGGTATAGTTTTTGTTCGATAGTGATACTATCGACAATTTTTGAACGTAACTATATACGAATCTGGTTACATGTAGCCCGCATAGCGTTTCTGGCCATTTATTCATGAAGGTTCTTAGCCGCCTTTTAATTTTTATAGTTGTAACGTAATTTACAAATGAAAGTATATTATACAAATCATATTAAATATCATACAGGTGACGCTGCAGCTCAAAGTGTTTAGCAAAATAAAAAGAAAAGTATTTAAAAGTTATATCTTTTATCATAGAATAAAAATACGTAAAAATTTTATATATGTATGTACAAAAAGTTGGCTATTCTGCGAAAATGGAGAAGTTTTCACGATCATCAAATGGTCTGTATTATATTTTTTAGATGTGTAGGACTGCTTATTCATATGCATATATATGTATGTTCTATGTATATGTTTTTAGAGTATAGCAGCGAAAATATTGTGGAAGACAGCGACGATGATAGGACCCTTCCTATAAAAAGATGTTAGACATATTCAGATGGTTGGAAAGATTTTGAAATGTTGAACGGGCGAAACAGTGCGAAATGCCGTTTATGTGGAAAAAGTTATAAAATCAGTGGTAACACAACAAATTTATTGGACCACCTTGAGTTACAGATTCATAACCAAAAGTAGCGATTAACGTTAGTATCGATAGTTTTTCTTGAAATTATCGAAAATAACGAGGGGGACGACAATCAATAGCTTTGCAGCTCTAATATATAGAAACACGAAGTTATTCTGCACCGAAATTAGAAGTTTAATTTTGCTCCACCTTGTATTTCTCTAATCGGAGTATAACATTTTTTCTTTTAATCTTTTCCAAAGTAAAGAAGATGAGTTTATGATAAATTATTTATATGACGTAACTATTACTTGTATTGCTTAGATTAAAAGAAGGAACATTTCGTTATGCTATTAGATGTGTATTAGATATATAGAAAGAATGAATGAATATTCGTTTGAATTTTGCGTGAAAACCCTCAAACTGACCAAAACACAGACAAAAACACTCAGAAGAAAGCAGAAATAAGCATAAACCCTCGACAGGCACTGATGAACACTAACAAACACATTAATAAACCAAAGGATGTTACACATACACCTCCATACTTAAGTAACGAACACTTTTTTCCTATTTTATGAAGAGAAAGTGTTTTCAACTGTGTCGTTGACATTGGCAGCAAACACATCGTTTGTTTGCAACTATTTTCCATTTTGTCTATTTCTTGTAGCATTACTACTTGCCTTCTGTGGCCTTTTGCTGTTCATGCCTGCCTATCTGCTCGTACAAGTATTTATACCTTTTACACAGTTTATGGCCTGCTGTTTTGTTATCAGTAATGGTGTGCAAAATGTGGCTGACAACATCAACAACCATGACCCCAAAGATAGTCATACCACATCATATCATCGCCAATATTCAACATGACAAGCACTAAAAACACCAGAGCACACAGTGGAAACAAATAATTTGCTTCTGCTCTGATATACCAACCACCCCTTTCTTGCCTCCCTTTAAAACATTATAAATATTTATATGCCTGCAAATACGAAGTTTATGTTTGGGGCTAAATAACCTAATAAGATTTAATTGACCAAAAAAGTATCCTTAACTTGTGTTTAACAATGCTTTAAATATGTGACCCCGATTTTCTGTGTCAGCAAATCTGAAAACGATGCATTTTGCAATTTAACTTAGTATATATTTGCATGGGACTACGTTTAAAGCAGGAAAATTCTTTACAAAAAGAATGAATATTATTGCAATTAAAATTTGCCAAAATTTAAATTTGAAATAAAGAAAAATTGCAGTTTAATTGTTGCAGATAAGCCGATAACAGAAGTAGGCATGGACAGGTTAAGCGTCAGTGAAGCCCGAAATCCGCTCAAATTTCATCTCAATCGAAAATATCTAAAGATGATAATATATCTAAAGATGATAATATCTCTATGGAAAGCAACAAAAGGTTTGAAAAGACCAGTTAGAGGCAAGCCCCCTTGGCGTACTTCCACTGGCGACTGGGCAAGAAGCGATTCCGAAAAGGGGATGGTGTATGTTAGCCATTTGAAAAACGTTTTTACCACAAATGATACCGCGGAAAATGAATTTCCGTCATATGCTGTTAGGCCGCCTGTGTCTTTAAAATGTAATTTTCAAGAAGTCAAAAACGTTATCAGTAAAACATACCCCAGGAAAGCTCCAGGTTTTAATAAAATCACGGGTAAAATGCTTGAGCAGTTACCTCACGTAGGTAGAACAATTCTTCGTTTTATTTTAACGCTATTTTACGTCTAGAGTATTATCCTGCAGAGTGGAAAACCCAAGCCAGGGAAGGATCCCACTAAAGTTGACTCATATAGACCTATAATAAGTCTACTGCCAACAATTTCAAAATTATTTGAAAAATTGTTATTGACGAAGTTGACTCTAATACCAGTATTGAATGGTGTGGGATGTATCCCTAATCATCAATTCGGCTTTCGGTCTAAACACAGCACTATAGAACAAACACTAGTAAATGTCATAAGAAAGGCTTTTGAGGACAAGAAATATTGCTCAGCTCTATTCATTGACGTTTTCCAAGCTTTTGATAAAGAGTGGCATGGCGGTTTAATTCACAAGATAAAGTTGAACTTGCCTTCAAACACTCATAAGCTTCTGGACAGCTACTTATGTGGCCGAAAATTTGTTATCAGAGAAAACGTTTTTATAAGTCCAACTCAGCCAATCGAGGCAAGAGTTCCCCAAGGTAGCATACTGGGACCTACTTTATATTTGATTTACGCCTCTGACATGCCAACGAGATCCGGAATCCACAGAATCCACACTTCAATATTTGCAGATGACACAGCATTCTGCAGCGTACGTGAAAACCATCAATTAGCTTCGCGAAATTTGCAGGAGTATATTCCAGTATTAGAGAAATGGTTAAAACTTTGGAAAATTAAAGTTAAGGAAAGTTAAGTGTACTCACGTTACATTCACACTGCGTAAAGAAACATGTTCGGGTATCCAAATTAGTAATTCACAATGAAGTATCTTGATTTTCACCTTGACCCGAAGCAAACGTGGAAGCCTCACATTAATGCGAAAGTCACTCAGCTGAAATTAAAAGCAGCGCAATTAAATTGGCTTATGGGCTACGCAAATCGCAAGCCTACATGGTGCTATGGAATCCAATTATGGGGTACGGCCTCAATATCTAACATTGAAAAAAAATCCAAAGATGGTACGTAAAAAACTCACGAATTCATAAAAATCTCTGTGTTCCACTGGTAAAAGACGTATTTTCAATGTACGCGGCAAGGTACTCGTATATCAGCAAACTGGAACTTCACCCAAACCCTTTAGCACGAAACACACTTAATTTTAGCTGTCACACCCGGTTGAGAAAAAGGGATACCCTTCCTAACATCAGAGCTTTAAATAGGAGATTATATATAGATATATATACATATATATATATATATATATATATATATATATATATATATATATATATATATATATATATATATATATATATATATATATATATATATATATATATATATATATATATATATATATATATATATATATATATATATATATATATATATATATATATATATATATGGTTGTGTGTGTGTGCAACAACAATATAATTAAACACTACTCGTATGCAAAAAACCTCAAAGGGAAGAATTTTAAACTAAGACACGCTATTTGGATTAGCAAATAATATTTTTACTTCAAACATAATTTATTTAGCCACCCCACAAATCTTTAAACAATCAATAGAATTCCAAAAATGCCACACGTGAGAAATTACAAACTTTTTTTTTGAAGCGTGTGTTGTGGTCCTCAAACCATTAACGGAAAAAATGTTAATTGTAGACACAGAAAGTAATAAATTATAGTATCACTTGAATAAATAATTTAATACTTTTAAAAACTAAACAATGGCGAGTTTAACAAAGACAATATTAATCTATTAATTTATTTAATTGTATGGCAACAAGGTCAATATCTAAATTAAATCATTAATTTGGACAATAAAAAAAATCGCAATAAAAATACTTAAAACGTAACGAACCCAACAAAAAGTTGAATTAAAATCTCATTAATAAATTAAAGTGATAATAATAAAATAACCAAGAGCACGTTCAAACATTTACAAAATTAACTAAATTAAACGAGCACACACACGTTCACGTGCAAATATTTATTTTCATAAAATCTATTTATTATGCAAACATATTCTCAAACAAAGTAAAAGTGTAAGTGTGTGTGCGTGTGCGTGTGCGTGTAGGCCAACATATGTACACGTATAGTCATATGTGCCTACTGGTGGTGAATAAAGGCAGACAATTAAAAGCTTAGACCTAAATTTTAAATGCAAATTTTGTCACCGCACACAAGCACACATTGATGGGTATTTACTTGCCCAAAACATATGCTGAAATTCGGGCTGGGTTGTACTTATTTTTGTACAGGGTGTTCTTTTTGTGAGTTATGCAAATTCATAATAAAACAAAGAATTGAAAGTTTTATGCCAAACGAAGTTAACAAACAAAGAGTCAGTGACTCTTCGAACGTGAACTTCCAGCAGTTTTTGCCTTGGCGTATTTCTAAGTTGTTCAACTATTTACTGGGATACAGTGGAGGAGAGGTCCCAGCATAACTTAGGTTGTATTGGCACTCCCGCTAACCCCAGAACAGGTTTTGCTTGGGGCATAGAGGGGAAGGAGTCCTTCGTTTGTAGTGGCAAAACTCTAGGAAGCCGCATGTTGTGTTGGACTTCCGAAACCCGTAGCAAGGGTAAAAATTGACAGAACGGGGATCAGCAAAGACCCAGGGAGGCATAGATGCCAGACAAATCTGGTTTAAAATCGTCAAATTCGACGGAAAAAATTGCCAAAATCCTCAATATGATTATTGCAAATCGTCAAAAAATCGTCAACTAGTAAAATTAATTATTTTTGAATAAAATATATTTCAATGGCGTAAATTATAGAAAAACAAGTCATGGTTGCCTTTAATAAAAAATTACCGGATTTAAAGCTACTCGTATAACAAGAAATATACATATCGTTAGTCTCACGTAGAAAGGCCCTAACTCGAATTTTCCCTGAATTGAGCTCTTCTAGGGATTCTACTACGTTTTACACAAATACACAGTGTCACAAAGATTTAATTATATAATTTCATACATATCGGTCTTACAAGCAATTGATCAAAAAAAGTTACTTTTAGATGTACCTATTTATACAGTTTCCATTACGATTTTTCCTTCTTCTTTTTTCTTTTTTTCCTTTGTTAGGGCCTTTCTACATGAGACCAACCATATACTCCTACAAACAATTCTTGTGACATATATTTTTAAAATACGATGCCATTTAATAAAATGTACTACAATTATATTAAACACTTCTGTTAAATTACGCATATCTAAGTCATAAGAACCACAGTTGCAAAGTTTTAGATATGAGTAGTCTACAACATTTTTTCCAAAAATGGTCTCCTTAACTAATTTCTTACTTTAGTTCTGCTAAGTTCCATGTAGCTGGATGCAAACTCACACATTTGTAGAAGACGATAAGACTAATATTTTTACTATAAACTTAGTCACAGAAGGATACTTTATTCCAAAAATCTAGCATTTTCATATTTTAGCGTAAAAGAAATTTTTCAAGTTTAGTAGACTTCGTTACTTTAATTCGTATTAAGTTTATCGTCTTTCGAATTCTACGATGAAATAAGAAAACTTTTTCATTGTCAGAAGAAAGACACCTTCTTCTCTTATAATATTGTAAGGATGTATAAAAGTTAAGGTTTTGAATTTATATTCGAGTTAAGTCTCCTTAAAATATGAGCACACGCTTTTACATACAAGTTTGTACACTTTTTAGCTTACAATTTTTTTAAGCGCTATTCACATATGATATTTTTAATACATATGAGTATGATATTATTAATACATCTCCAATATATGTATACTCCAAAATAACTATCACATAACATTTCAGTATTACGTGCCATAAATATTATTTTCATTTCCCACATAAATTAACCTGAAAAAAAGTATGCTTGAAAGATATGTGATATACAAAAATCGTCAAAAACAGACAAAGTGCTATTTTCAGCACCTAAAATAATCAAAATGACGATAAATCGTCAAATATGGCAACCATGCAGGGAGGTTCTGCCTTGCAGATCTGGTTAAGGTTCCTAGGTTTGCTGAAAACGTTCTGGCTGTGGTGTAAACCTAAAATCGCAGAAAAAGGAATTAGTTTCCCTTATAATTTTTAACCCACTGAGGTGATGTTGTATTGCAACAGATACCTGTACCAAGAGTGATGATTAGAAGGATGAGTTGGTTAAGGGCTTATGTTCTTAATGGACTTCGGCCTACCAACTCATTAAGCCTTGTTGAGAAATTGCATACAGGAGGGATTAGAATGACCGAACTCAACAGGTTTGTGTATATAGCTGCAAACTTATAGCAAAAAGTTTGCGACCTGTGTCAGCCTAGCAAGACATACGAACGCGCTGGTGAATCGTTAATAATTCCCCCCATGAAGTTAGTTCATCATCAGATTAAGCCGTATAGGCAGATGCTGATGTAGATATAAGCAGATGATTTCAGAAGTCTCAACAAGAATTAATTGGCAGAACGGGGATCAGCACACCCCTAGTTGTTTCGGTTTTACAAATCATTCCGGCATGGTTTGTAGTTGAAACGTTCTAATTGTGGGAGAGGTTATTAGTATTCCCTATGCATACCTATTTTCATGGAACTAATTATAGTTCCCGAGGTGCTGTTGTCTTGCCACAGATAATTGTAATGTATGTAATCAGAAAGAGTGGAAGAATGGATGGGTTGGTCAAAGATTCTTTGTGAACTGCGTGCCACCAACTCGCGAAGCCAGTCCTTTCTCTGACAGTCTGAGAAATTATATACAGGAGGAATTAGTTCTTCAAACATATGACAAGAAGTTGTCACCTGTGTGAGTCTTGCAAGCTACATAGAGGCACTGATGAGCCATTAGATAGTTTAATCCGTGAAATGGGCTTAACATCAGATTAGGCCACAATTTCAGTTGCTAAAGTAAACTAATTGTCGTTGGTTTGCCGCCATGAATCCACAAAAAATAATCCAAGGTATGCTTTTTATAAAAAGGATTGATTAGGTTAAAAAATAGTACTTAATTTTTCGTCTTCGAAGGTTTAACTTTAATCCAACTATTTCATCACCATACCCTGCTTATCAAATTGCCAATCTAAAAAATTTTAGGACTGTGTTGGCAGCTGCTTAATTATACTCAAAGTAGTGGCAGTATAATAAACAGCTGAACTCCCATATTGAACGCCCATATTCGTTTTTATTCTAAAGTATTTACAAAAAAAATCATCATCATCAATTACGAGCATTTCTGTGATTAAAATAAAAATGTAAGAGTATAACTTATATTTTTGGTTCTTGTACATTTGTACAACGGACTTTAGTTTAAGTTTTTCCTTTCTTAAGTTTCTTAAGAAGGATTTTTTACAATACAAATTTGCTGTGACCAATAATTTTTGATTGAAGAAGACCGAAAAAATGATCAAACCTTTTTAGCTGGGAAACAACTAGCTGTTTCGTAGTCGCTACATCACTCATTTTTAAATTTGAACTCACTTTCCCATTCATAATTCGCTCACCTAAACACGATTGAATTAAAATGTTTCACCACACAAAATTTTGAGAGCGAAATATCTTGTTTCATTTGGAAACCACTAGCCAAATACGATGAAAAAAGAAAAGTCAAAAAAATTATATGCAAAAAAAAAGGAAAGCATTGAATATATGTATATTAAAAAAAAAAAGAAATAAAAAAATATTAATATCGAATTGAAACAAGAACAACCATCGTCTGAACACCATGGCTCGCAATAGTGATTCGGGGAACGAAACAAGTGTTTCTTATTACTGTCTGAACAAAGCATCATTTTCACGCATTGCTCTGATGTAATTCCATTCCTATAGAAATGTCTACCAAACCGAAAGCACCTATCAGCTGTTAAATAGGTTATCAAATAAAGCAGTCCTGCCAACTCAAAGCTGCTATGCCGTAAAAAAACACCCAATACATAAAATTTTACATAAACCCAAATCTTGTCATAGAGAGAAAGCTGTGAGAACGGGATACGTAAAGTGTCACGAGTGTAATAATATTATGATTATAAAATCAAACAATGTCAACATGTTATAAATATAAGTATGTATGTATGTGTTTTAAATTTGGGAAAGATATATTTTAATAAAATTAAAAAGCAAACGAGTTTCCTAAACAGCAGCTTAATATAAAAAGTATATACACATGTACATATATACAAAAATAATTTTTATATTAAACAACTTCAACAGAAATTAAAATTCATAAATACTAAAGAATTTTTAATTTTTTGATGAGACAAATGACAAATAATTTATTTTTACAGACATCAAGCAGTGATATAAATGTTATAAGTGATACAAATATTATAAACAGTGAAACAAACGTATAAGTGGAGCAATTCGTACAAATCACACATGAAATTGTCTTATTTGTTCCACTCACGTTGGCACTCAGGATCGTGATTGTTAAGCGCTATCTACTTTCGCGTAATCTTTTTACCTGTACTTATATTATAAAGAAGAAAAGTTTGTATGTTTGTAAGAAGTTGTGACTCCGACACAGCCCTGCCAAGCGTAAGGATTTTTTTCCTTTTTGTACAGATTTATTTGTTTATTTCGACATGTAGGGAAAAAGGAACAAATTTTGTATGATTAGGCTTATTGTAGGGAATTTTGAAATTATCACAAATGGTTGACATTATTATTTATTATTATACCGCATTTTCATCCAATTTATATAAATTAAACATTTTAACAATAAGTATTTCCCAATTATGCTAAAATGATTAAAATCATATTAAGACTGATAGGAGGGGGTTTTTCTATAACCCCCAACTGACATACAAAAGAAGAAAAAATTAAACCGCGTAGTTTTAAATTCCATATGCATTCTAAGATTTCATTTGCAAGCTTTTTAATTAATTGCATAAATTTTTGATGTACACCCCCTAAATTCCTTAAAAAACTTTATTCGCAAAGATCTCCTAACTAGGCATATTAAATGGATTTATATACGAGTATATTCTTGGTCTAAGTAGAAAGGCTCTAACTCGCATTTTCCAGAACTTGAGTTTGTTAATGATTTTAAAATATGTCATATTAAACAATGTGGGATGCATCCCTGATCATCAATTTGGGTTTCGGGCTAAACATAGCGCCATAGAACAAACACACAGACTAGTCAATGTCATAAGACAGACCTTTGAGGAGAAGAAGTATTGTTCAGTTCTATTCATTGACATTTCTCAAGCTTTTGATAAAGTGTGGCACGACGGCTTGATGCACAAAATAAAGTTGAACTTGCCTGCAAATACACACAAGCTTCTGGAAAGCTACTTATATGGGCGGAAATTTGTTATCAGAGAAGGTGATTTTATAAGCCCAACTCAACCTATGGAGGCAGGAGTTCCCCAAGGTAGCATACTTGGCCCTACTTTATATTTGATTTACGCCTCTGACATGCCAACGACATCTGGAATCCACACTTCAACTTTTGCAGACGACACAGCGTTTTTGAGCGTTCATGAAAACCACCAATTAGCTTCACGAAATTTACAGGAATTTATTTTAATATTGGAAAAATGGCTGAAGCTTTGGAAAATCAGGGTTAATGAACAAAAATGTACTCACGTTACATTCACACTGCGTAAGCAAACATGTTCGGCTATACAAATTAACAATACACCTATTCCGCAGCAAAATGAAGTCAAGTACCTTGGTATTCACCTGGACCGTAGGCTAACGTGGAAGTCTCACATTGAAGCAAAAGTCACTCAGTTGAAACTAAAAGCAGCGCAACTAAATTGGCTTATGGGCAGAAATTCGACACTGAAATTAGATTGCAAACTTTTGTTATACAACGCAATACTAAAGCCTATATGGTGCTACGGAATTGAGTTATGGGGCACCGCCTCAGTGTCAAACATTGAAAAAATCCAAAGGCGACAAAACAAAATTCTTTGAACGATTACTGCAGCTCCATGGTATGTAAAAAATTCACGAATTCATAAAGATCTGAGTGTTCCGCTGGTAAAAGAGGAGTTTTCTAAGTACGCGACAAGGTATGTCAGTAAATTTTGGCGGCCACAGTCGGTTGAGAAGAAAAGATACCGTTGCCACCATCAGAACGTTCAATAGGTGATTCTACCGATATTGCTCCCGCATAATAGAACTTTTTGTCTAGCATTGGCTGGACGTAAGTAAAAAGCACATTTTATTTTTTTTTTTTATCAATTCTTTTATTTTTATATTTAGTATTAAGATTTGAATACTTATTGTTAGTTCATTTTGAAGATTCAATAAATAAAAACGCTTAACAAAAAAAAAAAACAAAATATGTCATATAAATACACCTCGTCACAAAGATTTAATGGAATAAACAATGGGTTTCTACATGTATTGTATAATAGAAGTCGCATATTGACGAAACTAGTTGCTGCTGTATTTTTTCCCGCTTCTGCAAAACTGCATTTATGATAACGTTGTGACATTCTTACTTATTCCATCACAAAACGAATATACCAGTTTGAATTAGAATGTAGAAAGTTCTACCTGTTTGAATTTACAATAAACATAAAAATCGTATTAAAATAATTTATTTGCAATAAAAAATTATAAATAGCTTGTTTTCTATGTTTCCCAGCTATATATATGTTGACATTTCATAAAAGCTACCCTAATCATCAGTAGACTTTGGAAATTTTTGAAAAATATTCTCAAACATTCAATTTTATACCCCAACAATCTAAATAATTTAATCAATGCTAGTAGCTAATATAGTGATTAAAAAACTCAATTGTTTATAATTTATTTGCGCTAAATTTGAATTAAAAATTGTGTAGGGAAATATTTTTTTGATTGTAGTGGAAAAAATCTCCTGGCAACACTGCTCCGACAGTAGAAAAAAATTAAATGTAATATTTAACAATATATTAAGATACGTGTATGAACTCAAATGATTTGACTATGTTTTCCACACTAGAAATAACATTTATGGAATTTTTGTTTTGATAGGTTAATAAAAGTTCCTACCTTTAGTTTCATTACATTCCCTATTTTTCTTAATTCCGTCTTTGAACAATGTAATATTTTTTTTTATTTTAGATATTTATTTATATATTGTCACGAATTTTTACCACATCTAACCCAATGTGCAAGTCGTTGATATGCTTGTTATTTTCAACGCACATCCTCACGAACAACATAAAAACCAACAAGTAAGAGTTTGATATATTCGACTGGGCCGAATCTAAAATACCCTTCACGACAGTCACGTATATGTATAGTGTATATTACAAATTTGAACTAAGTATGCTAAGTATGCAGATATATATGGACCGATATCGGGGAAAATTTTTTTTTGCCTTGTAATCACCACTCCAAAAACAAAATCTTTCATGAAACACTCTGCTTAAGCTATATTTCGGTTATATATGACCCGATATCGGAATTTTCTATTTTCTGTATTTTAGTAAACTTTTTTTTAACGCGAACTGCTTTTAAGCAAAAAAAAAATGTTAATGGAAAAATCGGTTTAGGCTATATCTCGGGTATACATGGACCGATATCAGATATTATTATTTTCTGTATTTTACTAACTTCCTTTTATAATCATAAGGAAAAACAATTTTTTTTTTCATAGAAAAATATATCTGGACCGATATCAGAAATTTTCTGTATTTTAGTAACCTACTTTTATAACGAGAACTGCTCTTAAGCAAAAAAAAAAAAAAGGAAATTCTAAGTTCGCTTACGCGACATTTTCATGAAAAACCCGATTTAAGCAATATCTCGGGTATATATGGACCAATATCGGAAATTTTCCTTTTCCATATTTATATTAACTTATTTTATTACCAGGACTGCTTTTTAGCAAAAAAAAAACAGTTGTTTAAGTTCGCTTACGTGACATTTTCATGAAAAAACTGGTGCAGGCTATATCTCGGGTATATATGGATCGATATCGGAAATTATCCTTTTCCATATTTACATAAATTTATTTTATTACCAGAGCTGCTTTTGAGCAAAAAAATTTGTTTAAGTTCGCTTAAACGACGTTTTCATATATATATATATATATATATATATATATATATATATATATATATATATATATATATATATATATATATGTATATATATATATATGTATATATATATATATATATATATATATATATATATATATATATATATATATATATATATATATATATATATATATATATATATATATATATATATATATATATATATATATATATATATATATATATATATATATATATATATAAATATATATCGGTTTTTTCCTGCACGTAGTAATGATTAATTTATTTCATTTACTGGACTCCCAAAAAGTCCAACTTACACCCACGCCGTGTTTGCGAACGATGCCAACCTTTAGGATTCTGTAAAAAATTTTTAGCTAGAAGAACGCCAGCATGAAGTAATACAATAAGCCGTACCACGTAGAAAATCGGGCCATGAACAAGAAACAGTCGCCGAACTGTCTCACGAGATACACGTTTACCGCGATCACAGCAATCGCAGCAACGACAACAGAAATCATCAAGAGTAGACGATCGACTAGTACCATATTTCCTCTACGCCATGACACACGCCGCAATGTTGAGTGGACAGTTGAGAAGAGAAAAAGAGACAACCGCCAGACCCTACATCGAATTCGAACCCAAAACATATACTTCAGGGTGCTCTCCATGCGCTTGAACGTCCGGCTAAGACGCTTTAAATTTATTGGCCGTTCCTGCCAAGCGAAGGACGATGTTTAAAGTAGTTCGAGCTGATTATCTTATATTTTATGTTTATATAATTATTATAATAGAATATCTGAAAAAGTGAAATTTTTATTGTTACATTTTTAAATTGTTAAAATAAAATTCCTAAACTTGTATTTATATTAGGAAACTATATTTACTACTATTACTATTTGTTTCCGCCGTTTTTTTTTCCACAAAACTTAAGACTTAATTAGTAAAAACTGGTTATGCATTTATGTTTCAAAGTATTCTCTACCGCTCGCTCCTACTTTCTCTCAATTTTCTAAGAGCGTACAAATTTTGTGCTGAAAAAACTGGTGATCTTTTGAAGCGATTCACGAACCGATTAAATTTTTTACTTCTTCATAAGACCGTAAGTGGTAGCCAACCAGGCCTAGTGCCATTGATCGAAACAAGTGACAGTCCGAGAGAGCAACTTTCGGGATGGGGTAGGGCTATGTGTTGACCACTTTCACTTTATTATGTCTCTCGTTGTATTACGGTCGTTTATCTTTCAATGCTCGGCTCAGATACATTATTTGCATTCTATAACGATCGCCCGTGATTGTTTCAGTAGGTTTTTAAAACTCATGATACACTACGCCGAGTTGGTCCATCAAATAAATACTGATATCTCCATGATTTTCTGCACTTGGGATTATCGTAATGAACCCATTTTTCGTCCATAGGTAGTTGAGAGCATGAAAGGAGAAAGTTGAAACCTCCCTGCAAATGGCGAGAATTTGGCTGTACGTGTTGACATATTCAATCAATAATAATTTTATGATGCAGACACAAATACTTAAGCTTATTGTATGAGATCTACGATATATTTATTTCGACACTTACCGCTACAGCCATCTATTGCTAAACGGCGGGAGCTAACTAGTGCACCTAATATATATTTATATTAGGAAAGAAATTTAAGTTAACAATTTAAAATCCCAAGCCTGAGTTGAATAACTGTTGTAATTTTTTGGTTAGTTAACGATTTCGTGGCACTACTTAATGATTTTTTTAATGCAAGAGCGAATATTTTCTGAACGTAAATGCGAGGATTTGTACCTTCCCAGTTTACATTCATATCGTACCAAGTTCCCAAGACGCTCAGAAGATCGTAAAACGGCCGATATGTATTTAATCATTTATGTATTTTAACTAATGTTACAATACAATATTGAAATATATAACTATTTTCTTTTGAAGTTGAAATTGAGTAAAATTGCTCTATTGTTCGCTAAATTGGCACCTAAATCCCTTTAAGTTATTCGCCTCACCCGGTTCATCATCAAATCGATCATTTAATTTTTATTTAGCCCATTGATTCATTAGGTAATGAAACACTTATCATGATTTAAGAAATTGAAGTCCTCCTAACATGTGCGATAGTACAAAGCCGACTTAAGATAACTTTTTTGCAAATCACGTGGCATTTGACATTCGTAATCACGCAGTTATAGGCCCAAGCTATCCGAGATCGGTGTCAAGTGGCAAACTATGACTGGCTCACTGATAATAATCCTCCTCTAACCTCCGAATCTGCCTTTGTAAAAACGAAGTCGACTTAAACGCTTGTAAAGCCAATTGATGTTTATTAAGACACAAACTCGTTTTCGTAAAATCTGCTTCGTTTGTTCTAATGGGTGGTATAAATATTGAGAAATCAGATGCTTTTGATGTTCTTAGAATAAACATTGAATGCGATGTTCGCTGAGCTGAACACATTATTCATGTCTTTAAAAAAAGCACTCAGGTGTCTCAGTTTTTTAATATGGTATAAGATATTCTTCACTCAATTCGATCTTCTTACCATATACGCTACCGAAAATGGAATACAACTCTCATATTTAAGCCGGTGCCTCAAAGCCTATTTTAAGATTACTCAACCGTGTGCACGAGAGAGCTTAGAAATTTATCGATTTTAATACGGTATACAAATCTATTGACTCACTGGTTTATAGCTGCAGTGTGGAATGCGTTACTGTACTTTATCATTACAATTAAAGGCATTTCAGAAGCCCATATACCCACTAATGGTGGATTGCCGAGTGATCGAACACGGCGTTATGGACAAAGTTCGTGTTTCAGCCGTCCGGTTCGTCAAAAGTTGTCTGCACACGTGTTTTCCGTTACACATAACGGTGGAAAGTTCAACGTTCTCAGATACTATTCTAACTCTTTGCTCCTCCTCCTCATAACCTACTCGTAATTTCCTAATCGCTGCATATGCAGAGATTAGTCCCTGAGTACCGGTCTAAGATAAAACAAAATGCATTATTTCGAAGCATTTGTTTTGTTGTCTTAACATCAACAAATTTAACTTTTAAAAGTTCATTTTAAATTACAATTTTTATTATTTTGCTCTTTTCAAAATAAACAGCGTTTAATTTCTTTATAATTATAACCGTTTTTATAAACAACTCGTTCTTCTACATGAGTGCGTGTGTGTACGTTTAAATATTGCTTCTGTTGTTATTATTGTTTGTCTGTTTATTTAGTTATTAATTGGCAACATTGTTGTGGGGCTGCCACATCCGTTTGTTAAATATTTTTTTGCGTTAAATTGCACTTCCGACATTTGAATTAACAGCGCAAGAACGATTTGATTTTGATTTTATCCCAGAATTTTATGAAATCATGAACGGTCATAAACAGTGTTGGCAAGTACGTTTGTGCATGGTTGTATTAAATGTTCGTTCAAACAGTCAGTACTTAAATATATGTGTTTGCAACTTTTTTGTTTATTTATAGTGTGAGAATATAAAAGGCAATACGCACAATGCGTAAATAATTGTTGGGTAAAGCTCAATTGCCTGTATGTGAAGCGTTAATGGCTAAAGAGAAAAAAGCAAAGTTAAGTAGACTCTAAAGAAACATTAATTGGTTAAACAGCAGTTTAAAAAAGGGGCATTAAATTTAACTTTTGACTTTGTTTGCAAGCATGAATTTAAAAATTGTATCCGTTTAAATATATATATACAAACTTTTGTCTCAAATAAAAGCCGGCTGATAAAAGATATATATAGAGAATTCAAATTTGATTTGGTTTTTAAAATCAAGCATAATGAAAGAGTAGTTTAATAGTATTGTTAATCGTCAGTTTGCTCGCTTTAAAATCCTGCTGCCCAACTCTGCTCGAAACATAACATTTATCATTTTGTTTGTTGTTGCTGACTTTCAACCAGAGGCTAATTGCTGTTAATCAATTGTTAACATTTTTAATGTGCTGGATTTATTTATATGCTCTAGTTTTACACGATTTTTTGTTTTAAATTAAATTTCACATGCACAGTGACACATTAACTTACACACTTGCATGCTTTTATAAAATATGTAAACATAAATCTCTTACCACACTCGCTCACACACACGCACACAAATTGAGGTTGATTTTTTTATTCTTTCACTGAGCAGTCGATTTGTCTCTATACTCTTTATGCATTTTTTATTTCTGTATTATTTGTATTAACCTTCTGACTTTTTGTTGTTAATACTGGATAAAATTTTATTTGTATTTTTGTAGTTGTTGTTGATATTTTTCCTACTACAGTCGAGCTGAAAAATTAAAAGGATTTAATGTGCAAGGTTTTTCTCCAGTTCTTTTCACAACAATAAATGAAAATTATATTATTATTAAATGCTAAGTACGCATACACGACTTGAAAAACAGGATACTCAGAAATCAAGAATAGTATTATTGTGGTAACCATATACGTTGTAGTTATTATTAATATTCATTTTATTTAGTTTACAGAGAACTAATGTGTATGACAGAGAGCTTCACTTGTTGATTAAAAAATCGTTCAACAACACCAAATGCACAAAAACCTTGTCTTTTATTTTCAAATGATCAAACTTGCCCACACACTCTTTTTTTTTTTTGGTATTTATTGAATCTTCAAAATGAACTGTAAAAAAACTAAAAAAAAAAAGTGCTTTACATTAATGTACTTACTAAACTGTAAAAAAAAATAAAAAAAATAAATGTGCTTTTTACTTAAGTCCGGCCAATGCTAGACATAAAGTTTTATATATCGGTAAAATCACCACTTGAACGCTCTGATAGTAGCAACGGTATCCCTTCTTCTTAGCCGAGTATGGCCGTCAAAATTAAGAAACACCATCCTTATAAATTAAATTTTTTTAGGTACCATGGAGCTGCAGTAGTCGGCCGAAGAATTTGGTTTTGTCGCTTTTGAATTTTTTTAATGTTTAACTGAATTCCGTGCGCTTTACATTTGCATTGTATAACAAAAGTTTACAATCCAACTTCAATGTAGAATTTCTGTCCATAAGACAATTTAGTTGCGCTGCTTTTAGTTTTGACTGAGTGACTTTTGCTTCAATGTGAGACTTCCACGTTAGCCTACGGTCGAGGTGTATACCAATGCACCTCACTTTATTGGGCTGGGTAATAGGTGAGTTGTTAATTTGGAAAAGCGCACATGTTTGTTTACACAGTGTGAATGTGACATGAGTTCATTAACTTTAATTTTCCAAAGTTTTGGCCACTTCTCTAGTATCGAAATATATTCCTGTACGCTCAAGAATGCTGTGTCGTCTGCAAAAGTTGAAGTGTTGATTCCGCAAGTCGTTGGCGTGTTAGAGGCGTAACTCAAGTATAAAATAGGCCCCAGTATGCTATTTTAGGGAACCCCTGCTTCGATTGGCTGTAAGGGGCTTATAAAATCGCCTTCTCTGATAACAAACTTCCGGTAGCATAAATAAGTAGCTTTCCAGAAGCCTTTAAGTGTTTGTAGGCATGTTAAGCTTCACTTTATGCATAAAGCCGTCGTGCCACACTTTATCAAAAGCTTGAGATATGTCGATGAATAGAGCTGAGCAATACTTCTTCTCCTCAAAGGTCTGTCTTATGACATTGACTAGTCTGTGTGTGTTCTATGGTGCTATGTTTAGCCCGAAAACCAAATTGATGATCAGGGATACATCCCACATTGTTCAATATTGGACTCAACTTCGCCATTAACAATTTTTCGAATAGTTTTAAAATTGTTGGTAGTAGACTTATTGGCCTACATATATGATTCTACCTAAGTCAGATCCTTCCCTGGCTTGGGTATCATAGTATTCATTGAGACCTTCTGCTCAAGACGTAAAATAGCGTTAAAATAAAAAGTAGAACTCTCCTTGCTACACGAGGTAACTGTTCAAGCATTTTACCAGTAATTTGATCAATGCCTGGAGCTTTCCTGGGGTTTGTATTACCGATATCGTTTCGACATCTGGAAAAAATTAAGTCTCAAAGACTCAAGCGGTCTGACAACATATGGTGGTAGTTCCACTGTATTATTCGCTGTATCATTGGTAATAAAAACGTTTCTCAAATGACCAACATACAACATCCCCTTTACAGTTTTGGTTCTTGTCCAGTCCCCAGTTGAAATTCGCAGGGGTATTTTTAAGGTCTTTTCAAACCTTTTGTTGCTTTCTACCAGGAATAATCAGATAGAAGAGTACTATCAAATATGTTTAAAGGAAAGCCATTCTCTGGATTTCAAGCAGATTTCTTAACTGAGTTATGCAATCCCTTAGCCTATTTTTAATCTGAGGAGACCTGCGACGGAAGTTGCTCAATTTCAGACGAATAAGTTCTATTGTTTTCATTTCTGGATCTTATAAAACTAGTGGTAGCATGCTGTACGGCCAGTTTGGGGTTTACAGAAAAATCGTTAATTGGCACATCAATGTTCTCAGTCGTCCTCAAGGCAATATTTTCCGCACAACTCAAATATTTTTTGTATTTTAGCCAATTAACTCTAGTGACTGTCAATGATATGTCACTAAACGGGAAGCCAATCTCTTGCGGAAGCAGAACAGAGAGTATAGTGGGTGAGTGTGTTGCATCCACTCTCAAGGAAAATGGTTTTGCAGCTCCAAAATCTAGAACATCTGCAATCTTTCGTCGCTCGTAAGTAAAAACTTGAACTAAAACCCGATATACATACATATGTACAAAAAAAAATCTTAAAATATACTTATAATTTGATAGTTTAATAAGCCGGTTTTTTACGTTATTTCAAAACTAAAATGACGATTTTTTAAAAAATTATTTTTTTTTCTGGCAGCCCTGACTGTGATGTGCCGTGAAGTTCTCCACACACAACACAAACTGCGGGCAACTTACAATAGGCCTTAGTACCGCAAAATTCTTGGCAGTTTAGGCATTGAACAGGTCCTAAACACTTATGTGGCTCTTCAACGATTACCTTACGAAGCAAAAGAAATTTAAGGTCATAAACTGGATGAAGTTCACCTTTTTTTAGGACCTATGTCTTATTTCAACCCCAAACTTGGGCTGCGGGATGTTTTCACGATTTCTAATGTTTACTACATTTTTAATCCTTTTTCTTCCAATTGAGCCTTAATATCATCTGTATCTATACAAGGGTCAGCACCTTTAATAGCTACCTGAACGCCTTTAGCACTTTTAAGCTGAGAGGTGTACAAAGATTATTTCTTCTTCTCCAAAACTTCAGACAATTTTCGATATTCATTTTCAATATTTAGCTCGATTTTCGTTTCACTGATGCTGCCGTGCTTCACTGATCTAACGTTGAAAGTGTCTTTACTGATAGCCGTAATAAGTTGTTTCAACAGCTCACTAGAAGTAAGCTCTCTCAAATATATTGATGGCGGTTTAAATGATTTTTTTTTTTGACGTTGTAGGTTCATCAGCCTGAAGAATAACAAATCTATTGCTTTCCCTTACCGTAGTGGTATTCTCATCTTTAGATATTTTCTTTTGAGATGATATTTGAGCGAACTTGGGCCTTCACTGACGTTTAACCGCGGTTAAATATTTGCCCATGCCCACTTATGTTGTCGGGCGGTTCCTGTCTCTTGGAGACACGAACCTACTCAGAAATTCAAAGGCTTTTGCTAGTGGAGCTTAGCTCTCTCTCAGAATTACATTTGCTAGGTACACTCATGCAGTTTTTTTCCTTTTTTTAGTTTATTTGCACTTTAAATATATTTTTTTTTTAAATTTCACAAAGTTTTTCTTTTATATAAATTTACTCTTTCCACTTATTACAGTTTTATTTTTAAACACTCCGATCAAAAACGAAGCCAGGTATAAACAAGTAAGATTGTGATATATTCGGCTGGGCCGAATCTAAAATATCCTTCACGATAGTCACGTATATGTATAGTATATAATACAAATTTCAACAAAATATTTCTAGGATATATATTTTATTTTCCATATTAAGATAACCTTTAGAGCGAAAAAAAATTGTTTAAGTTCGCTTATGCGACATTTTTATGAAAACCCCGGTTTAGGCTATATCTCGGGTATCGAAAATTTTCATTTTCCATATTTATATAACCTTATTTTATTACCAGAACTGCTTTTAAGCAAAAAAAGGTTGTTTAAATTCGCTTACGCGACATTTTCATGGAAAACCCAGTTTAGGCTATATATCGGGTATATATGGACCGATGCCGAAAATTTGCGTTTTCCACATTTATATTACCTTACTTTATTACCAGAACAGCTTTTAAGCAAAAAAAAATTCGTTTAAGTTCACTTACGCGACATTTTCATAAAAAACATATTTAGGCCACATGGACCGATATCTGGAAAAAAAATTCGACTTCTTTTCAATTCGACTTTTATATCAATTCTGATTCAGAATATATACACTCTATAGGGTTGGAAATTAAAATTACAAAAGGAATCACAAATTTAAATATACCCTTTACATTTTTAAAAGTTTTTTTAATACTTTTTTTATGATAGAAAGATCAATGGTAATTAGTCAGCTCTGGGATTTTTAGAAGAATGGGGAGAAAATAATAGAAACTTGGCTTGCTCGTACCGTGAAGTTTAAAATGAAATGTCAAAAAATATGAACAGTTTAAAGCAAAAATATCAAAAACATCTATCAGATTTTTCAAGTGATGTTGATGCGCTATGAAGACGCGTGTATGTGTACGAATAGCAATGTTCTCTTCTCTTCCCATAAATAATTACTCATACGCAGGGTTGCCAGAATTTAAAGAGATAAAATCTGCAAAACTCAAGAATTTCTCATGAAAAAATCTGCAAAATCTGCACTTTATTTTCCAAATCTTCAAAAAATCTTCAAACTCTCATTAATATGCCTTTTTTTATAAATCATTTTAAAAATATTAACAACATATTAAAAGAAATTATGCATTTCAGAATATTAATATGCAAATAGATTTAATGGGAAAACAAACATAGATATGTGCAAGTTGTTAAAATAATATAATACCTAAGCACGTATACCAATGTACGAGTATATTCGGACTTCTGTTTCGCTAAAATTTACCTAGCTAAAGATTCTCTCCACATTTGCTGATGAATGTGGTAAAATGATTATATATTTGATAAACGCGGTTAGTATTTGAAAATTATGTCAGAATTAGTGGATTTTATTTTAGATGCAGCTCTGGGCTGGAGAACAGTTCTCGCGTTATTGTAGGTAGCTTTCAACCTTTATAATTTTTTCGAAATTTCGCTTAATTTTCTTACATAACATACAAAAACATGTGCATCTTGCACTTTGTTATTCTATTTTGTATATTTTATAACATGACCGATTGATATTTTTGTTCTAACATAATGTAAACAAATGGTAGTAGAAATATAAGGGAAAAAGTACAAAAAGTTACTTTATAATTAAAAATTTTTAAAATCTGCGTTTTTAGGCCAAAAATCTTCAAATCATCATTTAGTGTTTTTTGAGAGGAAAAATCTGCAAAATGAAGATAAATCTGCATTTCTGGCAACAGTGCTCATACGACAAGAGTTGCGAGAGTAACAAACATATCGCTCCTTTATTGCAACATAGTCATATCTCAAAAAAACTCGTTTCGAGAAAAATGCATTTAAAATTTTTAGTTTCCGTACAAATCTTAGCAAAATTTTTTAGAAAATATCTCCTAAAGGAAAAAGTTTAAAAGCAATTTTAATAAATTTTTGGCACAATATAAGTGATAGTACTATTAATAATTCTGCATTGTTAATTTGAAAAGCTCATTTTTTGAGATATGACTATGTTGCAATAAAGGAGCAATATGAGTTAAGCGAATACATAAAAATAAAAGAGGGTTTCAGATTCGACTGAATATTGAGCCGCCGATCAGTCGAGTGGTTGTCATGCGGATATGGCTTGCTTCCCTGGTATGAAATTTTAACTTATCGAATCCAACTAATCAAAACAAAAACATTTATTTGTGCTTTTGCATAGAAACCTTTCTTTGTTTTTTTAAGACAAAGCAGCTGTCAGCAAAAATCTTTGTGATTATTAATTGATTCCTGGTTCAAGTTTGTCATATTAGACTTTACCAAATTATCATTTGAAATTTAATTGGAGCTTTGAACGTTTATATGGATGGTTGGCTGACCAGCCCGAAAAAAATTGTTGCTAGAAATGAATTAAAATTCATGAGGTTGCTTAAAAGGGCAATCCTTGCAGTTAGCTGTATGGTGATATTCCATGATGTTCACCACACAAAACCCAAACTCTGGGCACTATACAATATGTCTTAGTGTGGCCAAACTCCTGGCAGCTTATGCACTGAACGGCTGCAAATCCCTAATGCAGCTCTTCAGCTGTTACTTTACGGTGCTAAAGACATTTAAGTTTATAGACAGCATTAATTTTATTCTTTTTTCAAGATCTTTGTAAACTTTAGCTTAAAACTGGGCTGAGGAATCTGTGAACGATTCCGAATGTTCAAAACTTTTGTAGTTTTGAAACCTTAGGCAACCAATCCGCTGTTAACATTTTCAGGATCTACATAAGGACCAATGAATTTAGCACTTTTAAGTTGATAAATGCAACCAAATCTAATTCCTTTATCGCAGAAGTCCGACAGTTTTCAACAATGATTTTCATGGATTATATGAATTTTAGTTTCTTAATTGATGTTACACTTAAAGTGTTTTCACTGATTGTCTTAATAGTTCATTAGAGGTAGGCCCTTTCAAATAAATTGTTGGAGATCCGAACGATGTTTTGTAGTTGTTGGCTCATTCGTTTGGAGTAATAATAAATCTTTTACTATCACTTGCCTTTCTGGTATCATTCTTTTTTGATATCTTAGGGTTTGATGGCATTTGGGACAATTAAGGGCAACGCTGCCGTTTTACATCGGTGATGTATCCATCTACGCCTACTTGGGTCTTTGACTTATTGGAAATTGTTGTGGTAGTAGATGTTTTACCTTCTAATGTGACAAGTATATTTAGCGAACACGAATGCTGACGGTTTCTATCCTTTTTAGAAAGAGAATTTCTCAAAGATTTTTTAAGGATTCTTCTTTAGAAATCCACAAGCTTTTACAAGAGAAGCTCTTTACAGAATGACATCTGATGCGTGTGCTCAAACAATTTTTTTCATTTAAGTATTTTAAAAATAAAATAACAGAAATTGTTAAAAAAAAACTTATATAACTGTTATTCCACTTTATGCAATTCCAATTTTCACATATGCCGATTTTACTTTAACGATCTTAACGATCATATTTAATCACGCCCATTTGCATTCAATGCTAGACACTAAATGTATTGTTATGATTAATGGAGTTTGTCACAGCGAATTTTAAATTATTATAAAAATTTTAAAACATTATAACAGTTTTCTATTTTTAAGATTTTTTATTTTAATTAAAACTTTTTAGCAACAACTTTTTTCGGAAATATTTATCTATCTTTTCAGAAAATAAGAGATACCAATTTGTATTTAAATTAAGTCTATATTAAACTTAAACTTTCGACATTATTTTATAATTTTCCGTTACGCTGTTTCATTTATACCAAAAATCATTGACAAGAACAACATTTAAAACATTCACAAATTGTGGTTTATTTTATATGTACATATGTATATTTTAAATATGTTTTAACTATTTGGCGTCCTTCACACATACACGTGCTTGACAAAATTTTCCATTATTATTTAAATACTCATGTGTCTCTCCCCTGCCAACATTTGCTATCAAAAATGTTACTAAAAACTGAACACAATGCTGTTTAAGTCTAGTATACGTGATTAATGTTTTACAATGAAAAAAGCTTCGCTATTTAAAAGAAAATTAGCAACTATTTTAATAACTCCCAATCCCAACTGTTAATTATGAATGTCATAGTAGTTCATATTACCTTGTATTAGTTAAAATAAATATTGCAACATTCGATGGTTTTATTTAGAAAAGGAATGAAGACTTTTTAGGGTCAAATACACACAAACTAAACATACCTACATGTCTTTTACGGCCCAAAAGTTAATACACGTTAAAAAATAAGAGATATTGTGTAGAGTTACCCTTTAATTTAAAAATTATTTCAGTTGTTTTAAGTGCAAATAAAGCCAACTTCGAATAGCTGACAAGTATATGGATCCCTACGCAATAATTAGTTAGCCAATTGTATTTTATATGGCAACATACCCATATCATCTACTAGAATGCGCTACAGTGATCGCTTCAAGATTCACGTAAAGTATCTATAGCTTCTGCTGGGGGAATAGATCAAACAACTGCTCTGCGTGTTTCATTACCTGCAGAAAGTGTACCGTTCTTTCTCAGTTAGAGAAAAAAAAGCATTTTAAAGTGAAAGCAGGTAACACCATTTGTGCTTTTGTTGGAATATTTCCATTAAACAGCTGTCAAAATGCAATAAATAAACAAATAAGAAGGAAAATCGGTTAGGTAGGCAAGCCGCTGGATGTGTTGATATATCCAAGGTACTTCAGCTCGCTTGGGTTCTCAAGTGTTCCCTTTGTGTTTGCCTGAAAAGTGGAAAGTAGTGAAAAATATTTAAATCAGCACCTGTCTGTATGGCCCTATCTGATGATGGACAAATTCCACGGAGTGAATTATTCACTATTCACCAGCACCTCCAGCAATTTTTGTCATATGTTTGTAGCCATATGAGCAACTTCTTGTTGAGGAGTTTGGGCCTTCTAATCTCTCCTATATGCAATTTCCCAGCAATCAATGGAAGACAAGGCTTAATGAGTTGGCAGGAAGAAGCCCACTAAGAGCATCAGCCCTTAAACCAACTCACCAGTCAACCATCACCACTGGTCTCTTATAGTACAGGTATCTGTTGTAAAGGCAACAGACCCTTGGGAGGTTGTTAGCCCCCACGCACTAAACAATTATCGGGGATACTAATTCCCCCTTCCTGCGTTTTAGGTTTAAACCACAGCCAGAACGGATCAGCGCGGATTGAACTGCAAGCAGAACCACCTCGGGGCAATGCTAATCCCCGTTCTGCCTATTTATACCCTTGGTTAGGGTTTTGGAAGCCTACACAATATAAGCCATGCAGCTTCCTAGAGTTTTATTTGCTACAACAAACGAGGGACTCCTTGCTCTCTTTACCCGAAAAACAGAATGCCTTAGTTTGGCATACGCAAAGACAAAACCTGTTCTCCGGGTGGTGAAAATTGGAAAGGTAGAAGTGAAAAATAGAAGTTAGAAGGATAAGGATATAGGATATAGGATATATAAATAATATAAAATTGCATAATTTGTACATATTCTTAAGTTTATTATGTTATTCACAATTATTTAGATCGCCCTATAGACGGGGAAGCGCATTTGACTTTTAATCGACTTTACTTTTCCTACGTTGAAAGTACTTTCCATCCAAGCTCTAGCTTCACGAAATTCCCCCCGTATTTAAAGTATTTGCTATGTTTATGTTTGTGGGATAAGTAAAATCAAAATATAATTATGAAAGCCTGATAAAATTACTGGTCTTTGCAATTTCACAACATTTACAAAAACAACATATTCTTCGTCCGCAATTGTTGAGGCTTGTAAATGTTGTACCACCTTCAATACATACTCGAAGTGCTGCCAATGTAAATTTAAAAATACAACTCTGATGAGTTTCTGAACTGGTTTAGAAAACAACGATTATCAATTTTTGCATTTGGATTTCTCCCCTACTGAATAAATTTTGCTTTTACATGGTAAGATTTCCTTTGTCCTACATATATTTTTGACAGATCTTAATATTAGTATCACCATGCGAGGGCGGATTGATATTGATAGTTTTTTTCAAAAACCATTCATTTCTCAATATAGTCTCCATTTAGCTCAATACACTTAGCAAGACGACATTCCATTTTTTTTATACCATCTGAATAATACGATTTTCGGAACCCCTCAAAATACGCGTTAGTTTCGGTAATCACTTCTTCGTTTGAGATGAATCTTTTTCCTGTGAGCCATTTTTTGACATTTGGAAACAGAGAATAGCCACTAGCAGCTAAATCTGGACTATAAGGTGGATAAACAATAATTTGGACTTTATACGGATAATGAATCAATGTGGTCGTTTTTTCTTGATTGCAACAATCAATTGATCCAGTAATGCATTATAATACTTTCCTGTAACTACGGAACCTTTTTCAGGATAATTGATGAACAATATTCCGTATGCATCGCAAAATACAGTGGCCATAACCTTGCCAGCCGAATTCACTGTCTTCACTTTCTTCGGAGCACTTCCGTCAGCTTCCACCCATTCTTTCGATTGGTTTTTGGTTTCAGGTGTGTTACCCCAAGTTTCATTAATAGTTATAAGCCAAAAATCAACAGGATTACGCTTTATCTAATCCAAACACCGCTGTGAATTGGTCTGTCGAACTTGTCTATTCGACACTGAGCAAACGCGACGCCCATCTTTCCGATAGTTTTTTCACATGCAAATTTTAATGAAAAATGTTGAATACACGTTCATATGATATGTTTACCATTTTAACAATCTCACGTAACTTGAATCGACGATCCTTCATAACGATATCACGGATTTTCTTGATATTATCTTCAGTAATAACTTCTTGTGGCCTTTCTGTTGATGGTATTGTTGCAGTGCTTGTTCAGCCGCGTTTAAACCCAGCAATCCAGTATTTTACCATGCAAGCTGAAAAAGCCCTCTTCATAATTTTTATCGAGCTTTTGTCTGTTTTCCCGTTTTACGTTTCAAATATTACTGCCTGGCTCACTATTTCACTCGACATCGCTCGATCGCATAAATACATTTGAAACAAAAACATATTTTAAAATATTGTTTTTGGTACGCATGTATTTATGCGAGCGATCGATGTCGAGTGACATAGTGGGCCAGGCCCTAAATGTTTAATCAGTACAGCAAATAAACTAATCAATGAATTTGGGTGAAATTATAACAGATGACGTTTAACAGATCGCAGTTTCAAAAAAAAAAAAATTGTGTTTGTGCTGTCATCTAGCGCTAGGTAGCTTGAATATCAATCCGCCCTCGTATAAAGGTACTGGAAAATGCACGAAGTGATATCTATATGTTGTTCAATTATAATTAGACATTTTTCACAAATGTACTGCTAGCAATACATGCAAACACCACTGTTTTAAAACTTTTAAATAATAAACTATTTACAAAGTTGTTTTTTCCGAACGATTTTTATAATGAAATGATTTTCAGCCGAATGTGATACTTTTAAGTGAATGTGTGTAACGTTGTTGTGACATTTTGGATAGAAAATGTTTGCAGGGTTTGCTACAATATCAAAAACGTTTGTATATGGATTTGTGACAAAAAATATGTGTTTGTGTATGTTTCTGATGTAATTGTTGCTGAACGCTTGATTACCTTTGTGGCGTATACTTAACATTGTGTTGTCACTCAACATTATCAAGCCGTTCCGACATTTGTGAGCATTTTTAGTCACCATCATCATCATATCGTTCTCACAACTCTCACAACATCGTCAATGGAACAGATTTCCCTAGCCAAATACGTTGCAATGCATTGCATCCTGTAATATTTTTGTGCAACAATTTTGATATGTTGCTAGAGGGTAGACAGTCTTGTTATACATCATATTAAAGTCATGTCATCATAACCGAGCCATGTTAACATGTACATATTTACACATGTACAAAACAATATATTCTTTGCTGTTGTTTAAATGATTGTGTCTGTTATAATTAAATCATTTAGTTCGTTAGTTCTAGTAGAATTTTAATAGTATCATCATTTTATTTTTGAAGTTTATTCATATTTAGTTAAATTGATATTCATTAACAATTAGAAATTAGAAATTTGCACAATCAAATGAAAATTTTTAATTACAGCAGCATCATTTGTTAAAGTCTATAAAGTTTTCTAAATAGATATGTAATTAATTGCTATACAAATTTTGTTTTTTTTAATGAATTTCTTCTGACTTTGATTTGTTTCTAGACGACGTTTGCCTCTCCTATTTCTAAAGGGTGTTTTTTTAAGCCCGATAGAACTTGAAATTGTAAAAAATAACACAAAAAATTAAATTGTAATCAAAATTTTTTTTATTCGAAAGACCAATACGTGGCATTAACATTTGAAAATGATTTCGGGCATATGGGCACCGCGGCTGTTCTTGACGAAGCGCATTCTGGACGTCCAATTTTGGGCCACTTTTTCGAGCACTGCTGGCCGTATGTCACGAACAACACGAACAATGCTGGCCTCCAAGGCGTCAATTGTTGCTGGTTTATCAGCATAAACCAGTGACTTCACGTAGCCCCACAGGAAATAATCGAGAGGTGTCAAATCGCACGACCTTGGAGGCCAATTGACAGGTCCATTTCTCGAAATCAACTTATCGCCAAATTTTGATTTCAGTAAGTCGATGGTTGCGTTCGCCGTATGGCACGTAGCGCCATCCTGTTGAAACCACATCTCCTCCGGATCAATGTCATCCATATTTTCAAACAAAAAATCATTGATCATGGTGCGGTAACGATCTCCATTGACCGTAACGCGAGCTCGGGCCTCATTTTTGAAGAAATAATGTCCGATGATGCCACCAGCATGAAAACCGCACCAAACAGTGCATTTTTCTGGATGTAATGGAGTCTGTAGGGTCTCTTGTGGATTGATCTCACTCCATATGCGGCAATTTTGCTTATTAACAAACCCGTTAAGCCAAAAATGCGCCTCATCGCTGAACACAATTTTGCGATAAAACAACGCGCGAATTGACGACTGATTTTCAAAGTAAATTTGGATAATTTCGTAGCGTTGTTCAAGCGTGAGTCTATTCATGATGATTTGTCAGAGTATACTGAAACAAATAAAAAAATGTTTCATCAAAATTAAATTTTTTGTGTTACTTTTTACAATTTAAAGTTCTATCTAGCTTAAAAAAACACCCTATACAACCATTTTTTTTTTTTTGTACATTATTTGTTTTCAGACAAAAGAGTTTTTCTAATTCAATTTTATAGAAAATCTCAAAATCTATCTATCATACTTACTTTTACAGCTAATTTTGTTCAAAACTCATCGTTGGATTATTTTATTTATTTGTATTAAATTTACTATAGAGAGGGAAAATAATTCACGGCTTTCATATTTAGAAACGATGACAATTAGGAGGAATAATTAGCTAGCTATTAGCGTTGCACACTCGGTGTGCTTAGCACCGTTTTCGGTGCTTTTTAAAATTATTTGTGCGAAAAATTCTTTAGTAGGTGCGTGGTGCGCTTTTTTTAAATTTTCGTTGCGCTTATTATATTTCGGTGGCACCCAACCCAATTTTTGTTTTTATATAAGAAAAAATTTTGCTCAAGTGCCCAACATTTTTACGCTCCATTTTGCAGAGTAATTTTGCATAGTCTGAATACGGAGCTATAATGTGAAAAATGCACCTTATTATATGCACAAAGTAAGGCAACCTTGCTGTGCTATACATATTCTCCAAGGAAAAAGAACCATTTCGTTTTATAAAATTGGGTGCGGTTAGAGTGTTTTGATATCAAACGATCAAGCCAGGTTTGTCAAACATTACAATAAATGCAAGCACACATATGGAAGTTCGTATTTATGATGGCGTGTGAATTCGTTACTCTTTTAATAATTGAAAAATTAGTGGTTAATGCAGTAGATCATGATACGTCATGTCCCGAGTTCAAATCCCAGTGGGTGCTGATGAGTAGTGTAGCGACTACGAAACAGCTAGTTGTCCCCCAGCTAAAGATTTGATTATTATTTTTCTTGTCTTCTTCAATCAAAATTATTGATCACAGCAAATTTGTATTGTAAAAAATCCTTCTTAAGAAAAAAATTAAGAAAGGAAAAACTTGAACTAAAAACCTGTTGTACATATGTACAAACCAAACAATTTTTAATTTAAAAAAAATTATAAAAGTTCAACAAAAATTTAACAAATTAATATTTACATCTCTGGGTCCGGAGAATATTAAAATACAAAAAATATGTATGTATGTTAATAAATAAAATAAATACCGCTAGTTCTGAGACAGCAAACGCTGTACAAACAATGTGGGCAATTAACAAAAATGCATATGTGATTCAATATGAGATGAATATAGATAGAAAATAATTAAATGCTCGGTGGCTTAGTGGTTAATGCAGTAGATCATGATACGTCATGTCCCGAGTTCAAATCCCAGTGGGTGCTGATGAGTAGTGTAGCGACTACGAAACAGCTAGTTGTCCCCCAGCTAAAGATTTGATTATTATTTTTCTTGTCTTCTTCAATCAAAATTATTGATCACAGCAAATTTGTATTGTAAAAAATCCTTCTTAAGAAAAAAATTAAGAAAGGAAAAACTTGAACTAGAAACCTGTTGTACATATGTACAAACCAAACAATTTTTAATTTAAAAGAAAAATTACTAAATTATTAACAAAATTATGGTAACCTTCATTTTTTATTTGTTCTAGTTCTGGCAAATTTTTGTGTATTTCAAGAAGATATTTTTACTGTTCGCTTACAAAAACACAAATGACTAGAATAGAGTTTGATTGCTTGCAGTGCCATTCTGTAACTTTTAATGGTCCGATAATCGTAAATTTCCTCGACTTATTTCATCCCCTGCTGCAATGATTGTATGCTCCTGCACTATAATTTTAAGCACGGAAAGCAAGCAGCCCTATTTTTGTGTACCGGATAATAGGCAGTAAAACCAACATCTGATTTCGGTCGACAGCGAATATAATTAAATAATATTGCTGAATAATAAATTTGAAAAATATCGTTATAATTATTGTTAAGATAATATTGTCTTAATAATACTAACAGAATCGCACTAGAGGCCAAGTTTGACAAACACGAATTCTACTTATTGGCTGTTTCATTGTCGTGTTTTTTAATAAAAAAAAATTATACTTTTTATAATACAAATTGGGTTTTTAAAAATGAAAAGAAGAATTCAAAATTCGGTGCGTTTTTATTGAAATAACGCGCTTTTTCCCGATTTTGGTGCGTTTTGAAATCTTAAAATTGACAACGCTGCTAGCTATGGAGTGGTATCAAAAGCCAACAGCATCAGTTGGAATAATAAATTATTTTTCAAAGCATAGTAGAAATATAATCATTAACACAGCTAGAAATTTTGTCGAAAGAGTACTTACAATAAGTGAAGAGAGAACATTATTAAAATCGGAAACTTGTTGGAAGAGAACGATTATCCAGCTGAACTAACTACAATATTTGCGAGTCAGTTTAAAAATAGTAATATGCATAATGCAGTTAACTTAATAGAACCAAAAATTTGTAAACTATTGAAATATATACCAGGTTTAACAGAAAGATTCGCAAGATCTAATATATATAACAAGGTAAAATATAGAATGGCTTATAGGAGTTATAATACGCTATACATTATTTAGTAAGACTAAGGATAGAAGTAGTAAATCAGATATTGCTAATATTGTTTATAAAATTCTTGTGCTGGTTGCAGAAGCCAAAAATGCGCCTCATCGCTGAACACAATTTTGCGATAAAACAACGCGCGAATTGACGACTGATTTTCAAAGTAAATTTGGATAATTTCGTAGCGTTGTTCAAGCGTGAGTCTATTCATGATGATTTGTCAGAGTATACTGAAACAAATAAAAAAATGTTTCATCAAAATTAAATTTTTTGTGTTACTTTTTACAATTTAAAGTTCTATCTAGCTTAAAAAAACACCCTATACAACCATTTTTTTTTTTTTGTACATTATTTGTTTTCAGACAAAAGAGTTTTTCTAATTCAATTTTATAGAAAATCTCAAAATCTATCTATCATACTTACTTTTACAGCTAATTTTGTTCAAAACTCATCGTTGGATTATTTTATTTATTTGTATTAAATTTACTATAGAGAGGGAAAATAATTCACGGCTTTCATATTTAGAAACGATGACAATTAGGAGGAATAATTAGCTAGCTATTAGCGTTGCACACTCGGTGTGCTTAGCACCGTTTTCGGTGCTTTTTAAAATTATTTGTGCGAAAAATTCTTTAGTAGGTGCGTGGTGCGCTTTTTTTAAATTTTCGTTGCGCTTATTATATTTCGGTGGCACCCAACCCAATTTTTGTTTTTATATAAGAAAAAATTTTGCTCAAGTGCCCAACATTTTTACGCTCCATTTTGCAGAGTAATTTTGCATAGTCTGAATACGGAGCTATAATGTGAAAAATGCACCTTATTATATGCACAAAGTAAGGCAACCTTGCTGTGCTATACATATTCTCCAAGGAAAAAGAACCATTTCGTTTTATAAAATTGGGTGCGGTTAGAGTGTTTTGATATCAAACGATCAAGCCAGGTTTGTCAAACATTACAATAAATGCAAGCACACATATGGAAGTTCGTATTTATGATGGCGTGTGAATTCGTTACTCTTTTAATAATTGAAAAATTAGTGGTTAATGCAGTAGATCATGATACGTCATGTCCCGAGTTCAAATCCCAGTGGGTGCTGATGAGTAGTGTAGCGACTACGAAACAGCTAGTTGTCCCCCAGCTAAAGATTTGATTATTATTTTTCTTGTCTTCTTCAATCAAAATTATTGATCACAGCAAATTTGTATTGTAAAAAATCCTTCTTAAGAAAAAAATTAAGAAAGGAAAAACTTGAACTAAAAACCTGTTGTACATATGTACAAACCAAACAATTTTTAATTTAAAAAAAATTATAAAAGTTCAACAAAAATTTAACAAATTAATATTTACATCTCTGGGTCCGGAGAATATTAAAATACAAAAAATATGTATGTATGTTAATAAATAAAATAAATACCGCTAGTTCTGAGACAGCAAACGCTGTACAAACAATGTGGGCAATTAACAAAAATGCATATGTGATTCAATATGAGATGAATATAGATAGAAAATAATTAAATGCTCGGTGGCTTAGTGGTTAATGCAGTAGATCATGATACGTCATGTCCCGAGTTCAAATCCCAGTGGGTGCTGATGAGTAGTGTAGCGACTACGAAACAGCTAGTTGTCCCCCAGCTAAAGATTTGATTATTATTTTTCTTGTCTTCTTCAATCAAAATTATTGATCACAGCAAATTTGTATTGTAAAAAATCCTTCTTAAGAAAAAAATTAAGAAAGGAAAAACTTGAACTAGAAACCTGTTGTACATATGTACAAACCAAACAATTTTTAATTTAAAAGAAAAATTACTAAATTATTAACAAAATTATGGTAACCTTCATTTTTTATTTGTTCTAGTTCTGGCAAATTTTTGTGTATTTCAAGAAGATATTTTTACTGTTCGCTTACAAAAACACAAATGACTAGAATAGAGTTTGATTGCTTGCAGTGCCATTCTGTAACTTTTAATGGTCCGATAATCGTAAATTTCCTCGACTTATTTCATCCCCTGCTGCAATGATTGTATGCTCCTGCACTATAATTTTAAGCACGGAAAGCAAGCAGCCCTATTTTTGTGTACCGGATAATAGGCAGTAAAACCAACATCTGATTTCGGTCGACAGCGAATATAATTAAATAATATTGCTGAATAATAAATTTGAAAAATATCGTTATAATTATTGTTAAGATAATATTGTCTTAATAATACTAACAGAATCGCACTAGAGGCCAAGTTTGACAAACACGAATTCTACTTATTGGCTGTTTCATTGTCGTGTTTTTTAATAAAAAAAAATTATACTTTTTATAATACAAATTGGGTTTTTAAAAATGAAAAGAAGAATTCAAAATTCGGTGCGTTTTTATTGAAATAACGCGCTTTTTCCCGATTTTGGTGCGTTTTGAAATCTTAAAATTGACAACGCTGCTAGCTATGGAGTGGTATCAAAAGCCAACAGCATCAGTTGGAATAATAAATTATTTTTCAAAGCATAGTAGAAATATAATCATTAACACAGCTAGAAATTTTGTCGAAAGAGTACTTACAATAAGTGAAGAGAGAACATTATTAAAATCGGAAACTTGTTGGAAGAGAACGATTATCCAGCTGAACTAACTACAATATTTGCGAGTCAGTTTAAAAATAGTAATATGCATAATGCAGTTAACTTAATAGAACCAAAAATTTGTAAACTATTGAAATATATACCAGGTTTAACAGAAAGATTCGCAAGATCTAATATATATAACAAGGTAAAATATAGAATGGCTTATAGGAGTTATAATACGCTATACATTATTTAGTAAGACTAAGGATAGAAGTAGTAAATCAGATATTGCTAATATTGTTTATAAAATTCTTGTGCTGGTTGCAGAATAAGTTTAGTTTTCAATTATGTTATTTTTTAATTTGTAAATATTGCTAAAAAGTTTTCTTTGTGTTTGAATTTTTTTGTATATAAGAACTTATGACAACAGTTTTTGTAAAATTTTAATTTTTCTGACGATGCTAACAAATTGTTAGCGAAATATCGAAATGAAAATTAAAAACCTCATTAATTTTTTATAAAAAACAATACAAGACCCTACGCTGCAAAAATTTAATTAATTTACAGAAAGCGCTGAAGTGATTTCAACATTGTACGCATATAACTGAGATACGAATGTAGCAACGATTGATATATCATCAATTTAGTTTTTACGTATATTTTTGAACTTATATAAAATACCAGTACCTGGAGCAATCTTCTTTTTTATGTCTGTTTTGTGAAAATCCAATGAAAAGTTACTTTACAGCGTAGTTCCTATGTATCTAACTGAACTTACTTTCTCTAGAACTGTGTTCCCTAATTGCACCGCAAAATCCCTCTAGCAGATGAAGTTAGATCCAAAACGAATTAGCTTTGTTTTACCTGGGTTAAGTACGATTTAAGCGCATAAATTCAAAAATTAATGCCATGTCACTTTCGATGCGCGTTCTTAAAACGAAATCATCCATAAATGGATAAAACAGGCTCACATCGTCCGCTAACATAAGTATTTGCCCCGTTAGATTTAGATTACTTAAATCAATAATATAAGTAGAGAATAAAATTGAGCCCAATCCATTTCCCTGAGGCACTTCACAGTTCACAGCACCAATTAAACTGATGTCTTCATTGTCCTGCACATATTGTTTTCTATTTGAAAAATAACTTTTAAACAACAGCAATTCAGTTCCTTGCACTCCATATAACGACAATTCGTTAAGAAGTATTTGATGATCAAACACTTTGGAAAAGCCTAAAAATATACTATCTACACCTTTAAAAGCATCCTTTATTCCTTTACAAATATACTCGAATTGAACATTTATAATATTATATGATGGGTTGGTATCATTCGTCTTTCAACTTCAATCCTGGCTAAGCCCAAGACTCAAGTTCAATCCTGGCTAAGGCCGAGAAATATTTTTATTTTTAATTATAACAATAATTGCCGCGATCAATAACTCTTGATCAAAGAAGACAGGAAAAAATAATGGAATACACTAAAGCTGGGAGACAACTAGCTGTTTCGCAGTCTGAAACTGCATCCTCAGCCCCACAACCTGGCCTAAAACCAAACTGATAGTTATAAATGATATTGTTGCCATTCGTGTAATTTGATCATTTATCATAAATAATCCTTTCAAAAATTTTATCTATCGTGGAAAGCAATTGGACGATATTCTTCAACCATACAAACTTTCGGTATTGGAAGAATTTTGTGGATTTTGAGGGCATCAGTAGACATAGCTGTTTGTAACATTTTAATGAAAATATCATGTGATATTGGTGTAATTATTTCTGCACAATTCTTAACAAACTTTGTCGATATATTACCATACCCAGGGCTTTTATTATTTTTCACGTTTGCAATAATTTTTAAAATATTATTTACGTTAATATTTTCAAAATGAAAACGAAAAGGAAATTAATTGATTTAATGTTCCTAACGAACTGATAGTATTACCTCGATTAGTCTTAATTTCTCTCTCCAGATTCTCAACAGAAGTTAAAAAATAGTCATTAAAGCAATTTGCTTTACATCAATCTGAATATATATTTTGATTGTTAAATAAACTTATTTTATTGGTTTTACACCGGCCGAGGGTAATATTAATAAACTTCCAACACTTTTTCGGGGCATTTCCAGCCTTGCTTATATGTATATTCAATGTAGTAATTATCCCTACACTCTCTGTTTGCAATTTTTATAATTTACCTAGTTGGGCAACGTCTGGATTCAATGTTTTAATGATTCGATTTTGTAAAAAATACAATTCTGATTAAATGAAACGTTTTATCATCTAAATAAGTTTCTAAAAATGATGATGTCTCATTGTATTTATTATCATTCTATCCCATATGCACGGTTTATTCGATTTTTTGACTCGTAATACAAAGTATGAGATTCTGAAATGCCTTTTACAATAATAAATTTACGCGCTTTACATTTCTTGACTTTGTATCAGTCGCCATATGGTAGAAATCTATCTACGCTTACATTTCAGCTTTAAAATATAAAATTATTCGTGCGCTACAATAATTACCAATCCGACAAGTATTGGAGCTCCACAACAACTAAATTTATACAGAAACTAAAATATTTATTTAGAAAAACCAACTCAAACAAGTTCCACTTCTGCAAAGGATAACACTAAAGCGGAATCCAATTTAAAAGCTTTTTCTCCACATCTGCTTGCTCAATCCCGAAACTTACTATTCTCTTGGTTTATGCTGCTCATCTCATTGGTTTTAATTTAACACCGGCTGCCGGCTTGATGAGTATTTGTTAACAATACTAACTTGCTTATATCATCAAATATTTCTTGCCTCTGGACTGCATCTCCAACTCTTGTTTAGTTTCTCATTGTTGACATATTTAGTAGAAGAAAATTAACACACACTCACAAAGTTTTGTGGGTGGTGCCAAAAAGGTGCACAATGGTATACAAACATATACTGGCATATAAGCAGAATAACAACAAAAGAAAAAAAACAAGCCCAAAGAAAACTGTTTATTTTGTAAAAAGTATAAAAATGTGTTAGTGTGTTTTATATTTTTGTTGTTTTTAGTTGTGGTTGAATTTTTTCTCACAAATGAGTTGAGTTGTTGTTCTTCTTTTTTTTTTTTTTTTTTGTTGTTAGAACAGTTTCTTATACAAGTGTTTATATTTGTAGTTGTAAATTGGCAGCTGTATAGAAAACAGATACTTTATGAGCATGACTTCTGGTCATATTTCTTGTTTTTTACTCTTCTCCCTTTTAACTTCTCTTTATTGTGTATTTCTGTTACATTCAAACATTTTTCATGTAAATAAGACTCGTTAAAGTATATAATGTATTAGAAAGTCTTTGAGTTTCTTTAACAGGATTGGAATAAATTAAATAAAACTAACTGAATAAACATACCTATATACATTCGTTTAAACAAATACCATTTCCTTAAATATGAATGAGTGAATTTGCGTTTGAGCATGAATGTTGAAAACATGAGGAAGTGTTGTATGGCAAAATGGAAATCACATTTTTTATTTAAACTAACACTTTTATAGTATGTATTATACCATTATATAAGTTTGGTTTTATGTATTTAAATTGTAAGATTTCCAACTGGTCACAATAACAATTATTGAAAAAAAAAGAAAAGAATTATAGATTCTAAGGTCAAAGATCGTCAAGTGACCTTTAAAAATGTTAAAGGTTAAACATAAAAGTTCATTGGGATACTCAACCACTGCTCTGAATTTTAAATTTGTAGCAATATTCAATGTCTGTTATACATATCGTTACGAATAAAACTGTTACAGTTTGAGTTTAAAATCAACAAAAATAGAAACGATTACAAAGCTTGACATTTGTGCAAACATTATAAAATAGTATTACCATAACTCATAAAACTACTATACTATTACTACGTTTATACGTGCAGGTTATTTGTGAATAATAATATTGTAAATAGCAAAAATTGCCGCATAAACAATGAGTTAAATTTTTATTTGCGAATACCTAACTCACGAAAACAATTTACTGATTAAAAACTTTTTTGCAAATAAGACATAAAATGTTGCCACTTTACTTCACAATTTCGAAGATTTCATCGATGTGGCACACTTGAAATATATATGTATATATATATTTTTTTGTTTGTTTTAATTTTATGATTTTTGTTTTATTTTTTTAGTAATCAAAATGCTGTTTACACTAACAGTGCTACCAATTATTTACAATTTGAACATATGCCATATCAAAAAAAAATCTAACTTTTTCCTGGACAAATTGACGCATAAACAGTGAGTTATTTATTTGCAAATAGTTTTTATTTGCGAATAGGCTGCGTATAAACGCAGTATATATTGTGTCAACAAGTCCGATTGTTGTCTTGGATAAATACACCCGACATTTTTATCATCAAAAAGGTTGAGAGACATGGAGAGTAATCACCAGAACTTTCTCTAAGGTTCGCGTTAAAGATAAATTATTAATAAAGTCGTAATGATACTTGCGCCCAATTTTCACGATGATTTTTTCAAACGTGGGCAAATTTGATAGAAATGAAAGAGTGATAAACAAAAAGACACTAACTCTGTTTTTCGTGTTTTTTTCCCCCAATTCCTTTTTGTTATCACTTGTAATTTTGTTATTATTTTTCATTTACATTCGTTTATCAAGATGACTATATCGATACTAACGAAAGGATGAAAAGAGACAAACGATATTATTTTGCAACTACAATTGAAATTATTATTAAGAGCAAACAGTTCAGCTATGTATTGAAAAAAATCTAATAACGTCAACATTTTTCAACATGTTATCGATAAAAAGTGGGAAGTGTTAAAAAAAAATCCAAGAAATGTTTGCTTAAAAGTGACGTTTGCTGCTGTGCTGACAAAAAGAATAAAATAAATAATAAATAAAATCAAAAAAAAGTTTTTGAGTCTAAGCACAATGTTTGCGGTGCGGTGCGATTTCCCGTTGCGGGAGAGAAAAATAAACATAATACAACGAAAGACGGCGACGGCAATAGTTGTCAATATTAGTTTACATTTTTGTTAATTTATTTGTGCATACATTATTTAAAATTTAAGAAAAATTTACTGTTTGTGTTAAGTATTTTTTAATGGCAGTAAATAAAAAAATTATAGTTGTTAAAAAAAATTTTAGTTTCGTAGAAGCCACTTTGGTTTTATGTGTGGAATTAGGACATCAAATCCGTTGATGTACCAACGGATTTGGATAGATTTTTCAAAACATGCTTGCAGGAAATTGAAAGCCAGGATGAGGAGCATCTTAATCTAGCAACAAGAATGAGTATTTCTAAATACAAGGAAAAACATTTATTTAGTAAACCACTTAGACCCGATTATCACTTACTTTACTGTAAGTAGAGGTATCATACATTATCACCTGCAATATGTTTAAAAATATGATTAAAATTCAAATAAACAAATATTATTTGCTTCGCCATCCTCAAACCTAATTTTTTATAACTTTTCATTAAGTAACCTTGCTCACTTGCAGAATGCAAGTTTTGGCTTGAGTATATAAAATTAGAGTATCCACGATAAGGAAGACTATTTATGAAACATGCGAAGAATATGGAACGAATGGCATGAAATCTATGTGACTAGTCCGAATATAACCGATTGGTCCTAAACACAATTTTCTTTTAATGAAAAAACTGGTCTTCCTCATTGTTTAGGGGCCATATATAGCAAACCCATCAATATAACAAATCTTTTTTACCCTGAAATTTTTTGTAATTTCCCGACTAAAAATAATATAGACAGTCATACTTTCTAGTTTCTTCTAATTTCTTCGATACTTTTTTTCAGTTTTGGCAATTTTTTCTTCTACCGTTAATATATTTTATAAACTTTTACATATCATGACAAATATTTATAAACTTCCAAATCAAGTTTTTTGATATATTGTCGTGAAAATCACCAATTATTCAGAAACTATGGCAACATCGGAAAGACAAAGAGAGTATAAAATGTATAGAGTAAACAAGTCCGCAATGAAAATAAAATAAATTTTAATATTATGCCGCTCCGCACTGCGATTTTTTACTTCAAAATCGTATGAATAAATTATCGTTACATTGTGTTCAGGCTCTTTCTTCTAACTGTCCGATTTGACTTGGATTGCAGCATATAGATAACATTTACTCAAGTTGTTAACTATCAATATGTTACCTTTATATAAGTATAACAATTTTTGTTATCCATTTTTTCAGTTTTAAGCTGGCAGATGAAGTTAGATCATTTATTTATATAATTGTAATAAATACGCATATGTATGTATGTATTAAAGAAAGAAATAATATATAAATTAAAAAAATAAATAAAAATAAAAGTTGTTGAGAAAATAATTACAAAAATATCTCAACAATTAATTATAAAATATCATACAATCTTAAAAAGAAGAAGATAAGTTGAAATAAAAATTTGTTTCAAGATTCTTCATACTCGGTTATACGGAATCAAAAAAAAAAAAAACAAATAAATAAAACCATTGATCATGCATACTCAAAAAACCACGTAGAATTGATCTGTTAACTACAAAGAAATTTGCAAATATTGTAGCAAATTTAATAGAAACCCAGAAGACCTTGAAATTTTCATAAAAACCATTAAAGGTGTACGTACTCTTTTCGATCAAGCACATATTGTACTTTAAGAATACGCAACAAATTGTTGATGCAGCAAACAATAATCAATAGCATTAATAGCACTTCAATAACCGGATAGTGTAGAGAGTTTGATTAGTAGAATTAAGATAGCGGAGTTCAAAACAAGTCTCAACCAATTTTAAAAATTGCGTAAGAGGGACCAAAGTCCATTTTCAAATTTCAAAAGCCAATTTTTTTAAAAATGGCTGTTATTTCTAGAAAAACGCACTGTTACGACTTTTAACCATTGGAAATTCTTACGGACGAGCTAAGGAGTGATCTAAAATAATCGCCAATCTTCTACCATTTCAGTAAAAGGATCCTAAATCCATTTTCAAATTTCAAACGCCAATTTTTTATATTTTTAGAAAAACGCACTGTTACGAGTTTTGACCATTGGACATTTTTACAGACAGGCTAATCCATCTATTTTTTTATTTCTGAAAAATTTTATAATATTTGTAATTTTGAGTTCGTGGAATTTTCTTGTATTAGAGGGTTCTTTTAAAATTTTTTAATGTATTCTTTTACATATATTCTGAATCAGAATGAATGGAAAAGTCGATTAAGCGATGTCCGTTTGGTCGTCTGTCCGCTGTTGAAATACCGTTTCTGAGAAAACTATTAGACTTAGAAACTTTTTTCTTTCACCATTCTTTTACCCCATTGATTCATGGGTTTGCTATTGAAATTCAAAATTGAAAAAATGAATTTTTTTTTGCAATTTTATATAAAAATTTTTGAAAAAAACGTTGTTTGTTTTCCTGCAACACAATTATTAAGCATGGTGACTAAAAGTAAAACAAATTTTTTTCCAGATATCGGTCCATATATACCCGAGATATAGCCTAAACCAGTTTTTTTTTTTTTTTTTGAAAATGTCGCATAAGCGAAGTTAAACAACTTTTTTTGTTTAAAAGCAGTTCTGGTAGTATAAGAAGATTACTAAAAGATGGAAAATGAACATTTCTGATATCGGTCCATATATGCCCATATTTGCAAGGTGCAATTAACTAGTTGGCATCACTAGCGCATGTGACAATTTTTTTATTCAAACGACCGATGCTGTCAAAAGTTGTTTATGTTAACACAAAGTGAAGTGAAGAGTTAATAATATGTTAAACAGATTGAAAAAGTGCAAAAGAAACACAATAAAAAAGTTTTCAAAAATACTTTAATTGTTTAAAATGCGTTGAAAGCATTTAAACACAATTACATTAATTTTCTTTGTTTATTTTCTTTACATACACTTTTCTTTCTTCATTTTCTCCTGTTTTTTAAACAAAAAAAAAATCTTATATACACGGTCCTGATCAAAAAGTATCCGTTATTTTAAATTTTTTCAAAAAGTATGTTTTTATTCATCAATAACTATTTTTTCTGCTTTAAAGTAATCCTCCTCAGATAAAATACACTTATGTCAGCGTTTTTTCCAATCCTCGAAACACATCTGAAATGCGCTTTTTGACATCGCCAACAGCTCCTGCATACGGTGGTTAAGGCATGGTTTTGTTTTTGGCCGTTATCATGATGCAAAACCCATGATTTTTTTTTTTGACGAATTGCTTCGTGCACACGGCGCATAACTTCAAGACAGTATTCCTTATTGACCGTACAACTTTGTGGCAAGGCTTCATGATGCACTGCGCCATTGCAGTCGAAGAAAGCAGTGAATTGTGTGTTTGAATGAATTCCATGAAGTCTACAAAGAGTTTTTTGTGGGATTTGTAACTTTTTGAGGGCAACGAGAAAACTTATCAAATATTGTATTATTTAATTGTGTGTTTGTAATGTTTTTTCTCTCATCCTGTGAACACGTCTTTTGTTACTGCTGTCCGTATTTTCTATATATGTATTTATGTATGTATGTATGTTCATTAATTAAATTCGTATGAAACCAAATTGCACTGGAATAGGTAGCAAGCCGTGTACGCAGAGCCTATTCCGTTTATTTCTGTTTTTTTTTTTTTTCTTCTCTTTTTTCACCGCTATCCGTGTTTTCTCTATATATGTATGTCTGTTCATTATTAATTTCTTTTCAGTGCATTGGATTACCTCTAGTGTGGAAGGTGTTGGACTAAATTTTGCTAATCTGAGCAGTGTCGAAGGTATATACACTAGGCAGTAAATTAATATTTACATCTCTGGACACGGAGAATTATTGAAATACGAAAATATGTATGTTAATAACTAAAAAAGAAATACCGCTAGTTCTGAGACAACAAACGCTGTACAAACAATGGGGGCAATTAACAAAGCGCATATGTGATTCAGTATGAGATGAATATACTTAGAGAATAATTAAATGGCTCAGTGGTTGACTGGTTAAAGCAGCGGATCATGATACGTCATGACCCGAGTTGAAATCCGACCGGGTGCTGATGAGTAGTGTAGCGACTACGAAACAGCTAGTTGTCCCCAGCTAAAGATTTGATTATTATTTTTCTTGTCTTCTTCAATAAAAAATTATTGATCACAGCAGATTTGTATTGTAAAAAATCCTTGGTAAGAAAAAACTTAAGAAAAGAAAAACTTGAACTAAAATCCGATGTACAAACCAAAAATTTAATTTAATACAGTTTCTTTGATACATTTTCTCGAATAGTAAAAAATCGAAGGGCACACCAAAACACGAGTAACCTTTTTAGCTGTCAAAAACAAACTTGAAATCCAAAAATGCTGATATTGCCAACATATATATCGGACATGTGTACCAACATAACAGAAAATCGAACATACGTAACTCATGAAATTTGAAAATAACGACTATTTTTTTACCAAACCTCGTATGTAGTACAGTATTAATAATATTATGGGATATTGTACGACTCTCTTACTTACATAAAACTATATTATTTTTAGCAGTAGTTAATAATATGTCTTTAAGAATGATTGAGTAAGTTGTTAGCATTAGATAAGGTGAAGTAAGACGGGTTGACGGGCCATATTAAAATATTAGGCGGATGCTAATGACCAGGAAGGGATATCGGCGACCAGAGAACTCCAGCTACTAAGTAAGTATTTTTGTTATAAGTTTACCTTAGTCTGCAGAAGCGTATATTCTTGTGTTTTTTTTTTTTCGTACGAGTGTGGTCAAAACCGGATTGAGAACACCAGTTTAACTGCCTTATTTATAAACAATTTTTCATGTTTACTAAGCTGCTATTGCACTGATTTCTATACGAAATTTGGTTAATAAGAGCTTAATAAACATGAAAAGAATTTTATAAATAAGGCCGTAAAAAATAACTAAGTTTAGTCTGGCACATGGCCACTGCTAGATTTTCGTAGTAACAATATTAAGAAAATTTACTGAAATTTGTTCAGCTGGTGATTTTTTCATTATTTGCGACTTAGTTTCGGTAAGATGTGTATTGATTTTTTAAGTCCATTAAAAAAATATATTCTTGCAAGAAAAATCTTAGTAATAAAAATATAAAAGAGCTCGATCTTTTCAAGGAAAGCATTATGGTTTTTATATTGAATAGTATGCTGCTGAAAGTTAAAAAAAATATTATTATTATTAATTAGCTGAATTTTATGAAATTCAGTATCGGAGTTAGAGGAATTCCGAGGTATCGTGGAAAACTACCGGCAAAGCTGGATGCAGGCAGACATGAAGAGAGAAAAGAGCACCGATGTAGTGGTGATGAGTGGAAATTCGATGCCGAGCGGCAATCAGAATGAATTACCGCCAGCAACACACAAATAAGGTATGCAACGAGTCCATTTAAAGCAGCACCACAGAAAAATAAGAAAGACATAGGCAAAGGTGGGATAGAGAAATCTACCCATGATAGATTCTCTAGGAAAAGAATAAGGGAAAAGGACATCGAAAGAGGAATCGTAAGGAGCACTCAGAGGTGGTCATAGCTACCTTGATGTCCTGAAGAGTCTTAGGATAAGTAAGGCCGGAAGAAGCAAATCCGCTCAATTCGCAAGACAAAGGCTGGTGGCATACTTTTCCAACTCGAGAAGGACAGCCCGAAGAAAAAGTTTTGCAATGCTGTACGAGAGACACTGAAAGAAGCCGCAGATGTGAGGGACTTAAAGTCTAATCTGCCGTTAGAGGTGCAAGATTTAGATCGACTAGCAACTAAAGAGGAAGTTGTGACAGTCGTAAAGGCTAGCACGGAGGCTCTAGAACAGATCACTGTAAGCCTGACTATAGCCAATAGTAGGGAGCAGGTGAAGGCTTTTGTGTCTCTACCTGTAAAGATGACACCAAATAGGTCCATTCCAATAGGAATTCTAAAGGAGATTCCTGGATTAGGTAGCCGAAGCTTCTAGAGAGGAATGGTTTATGGATGCAGTAGTCGATTAGATCGGGGATTACGACCTTTCCAATCTCAAGTACATTGGTGTGTCCTCATGGTTTGTGCTCACGTCGCGTTCAACATTTTTTTAAGCTTTTATTTAGTTATTGAATCTTTACGATGTGATCTAACAATAAGTATTCAAATCTTAATACTGCCTTCCAAATCACATGGCATCCAGCTCATAAGTGCAAAAACAGCTTTTAGTTGTTGACTTCATGGCCCTTGTGGTCAGTGTTGCCATGGGCGACTGATTTTCCCAATTTGCAGTCTGTTTTTTACGGAGTCCAGTGATTTTCACCATACTCTTACTCCATAGAAAACTATCGGTTTTATAACTATTTCATAAAGTCACACAACTCCTTTTGGTTGAATGCCCTATGCTGAGTCTATTATTCTTTTATATAGACAGATGGCTGTTGTGTAGCCTTTATATTCTTTTCTATGATAGACTGCTGTCCAAAATGACACTTATCCGATAGGATAAGTGTGGTGCTAATCATTTTTGGTGGTTTGAAGTATGGAATTTTATACTTTTTACTGAAATGTACGATTTCTGTTTTCGCTGGGATTTTCTAAACCCGCAATGTATACTCCATTAACTTACTAACTCTAGAGCATATTATAACTGCCAACCCATATACCGCACTCCGCGTATAACAGGGGAGAACTCTCATTCTCCCTCAATGGTTGGTTAACCGGAAAGTGGCTGTTCATTAATTCTCCTAGTGATTCCTCGCAATTCGTACTCCAACATCCATCTCCCTTTTGTATAAGGCTTGGGATTTTCGGTTGTTCGAAGTCTGCATGTATCGAAGGTACTATTCACCTTACTACAAAACTCCCTCTAAGGTCTTCACTTCTTGTATTTGTCACTGAAGCTTTACGATCATCCGAGTTACCTGTTGCATTAGCTTCGTTGAAGAGTCTACGACATTTTCTGCTGACCATATTTTGGGTCTGCAAGATCATCTTATGGCGTTCTTAAAAGCGTAATTGAATTTTTCCAGTGATCTTTGCATGTCCCTGACATTGATTAGGGTCGGGTAAAGGATTTTTCCCTATTTTTCCCAGTCCGTTTTCCGCCTATTGCGATAGAATGTGATTCTGTGTTATTTACTTATTTGTTTATATTGGACTTAGGGGATGGTCACTACATATGTAGTGCATTGTACCAGAACTAGGAAAATAGGTTGTGAGAAGGGGGAAAGAGGGAGTAGTGTTTGTGAACAATTGACTTGAACCTTTCAACGTTATAACAGACAGAAAACACGTCTGCAGCCAACTTATTCCACAGGCAAAGCGTACGGCTAAAAAACTAATTCTCTCTGTAATACGATTCCCCGGGTAATCGACCACAAATTTATGAGCTCTGGACGATGAACGCATGCTACGTAAAAATGTGCGCGTTTCGGGAACAAGATCCCTAATCTCGTCAGAGCAAAATTCATTGTAGTAACGGTAGAACAGAATAACGCACCCCACACTGCGTCGATGCTCCAATGAGTCAATAGATTTGGATGCCCTACTGTCATCGATGAGCTTATTCGCACTCTCCTGCACACGGTCGAGTAACCCCAAAATAGACTTTGAGGCACCGGCCCAAACATGAGAGTTGTATTTCATTTTCGGTCGGATGTACAGTGGGGAGCAGAGGTGAGTATATGTTAGTAGTTTATAGACTAGCAGGTGTATAACATTTTTAACAATAAAGCGATTTAAATTATTTTTTATGTACTTTATTTATAAGTTAGATACTTACAAAAATATACATAAATAAAAACAAAAAACTACTTACTCACAGAAAAAACGAAATAAAATTAAAGTAACTCTATTTTGCACCTTCAGGCAATAACTAAAATATGTTGTGTTTCGAGTACTTTGTACATAAGGCATTCTTTTTTAATACGCTATTTATGCATTTGGGCATGCTACCGAATAATTCCATTTGAAATGTGCTGCTATTCCAGGTGCACCTGTGTCCATAACTCGGGTAAGATTGATGGAGCCTTTAGATATAGCCCCAACCGTCTTTTCAGAATTGTCAAAATTCAATGAATATATAATTAATATTTTATAAGTAATTTTCACATTTAAAAAAAGTAGTACGAGTAACAATAACATACAAATATATAGTAAATTAATTGGGAAGATTAGAGATAATATAACTCCCCTCACTCACTCCTTGACACAGAAAAAATTGTAGTAAAAATAAAATCACCAAATTGTTTGTCTCAAAAAATAATTTATATACATATACATAAATATCAAAAAAATAACCTTTTGTTGTTGTTTAAAAAATAGTTGTTTTCGATCCATAATTATTTTTACTAAACTTTTGTTTGAATCCACAAATTTCTTTACAGGTCCGCATACAAACAATTTATTAATTGATTCAACGAATTTCGTTATTGAACACGAAAAAAAATTTTTCTGTGTGAACTCACATTACTCCTGAAATGTGAAATTACAATATTTCCTGTCTCTTAATATTAATTTACAGTTTTTCTTCTATTTAGTTTTAGAATAATTTCTACCAGTAATACTTCTTTCGAATTTAACATCTGGTATTTCGTTTTGGTACTTAAAAACCAACTGCCTATCCCTTTTACATTCTTTTTCATCTAAAAAGTTAGTTCTATTTTTTTCTCAACTTGCTTTATTATTATATACTTAGGTTTTTGTTTTAAATTTTGAAATGCCGGATTCTTTACAAGTTCCTTTTCATTAAAATCATGACAATCCTCTGTTTTTTTTTTTTTTTTATTTATTTTGGTAGTTCGATCAAATTTTTTTTTCATGCACTTTATTATGCAAAGTACTCCAAATAGATTTGTTTAACTTATTATGAAGTAAATCATTTGGTTTATATCCAGTTGTACTATGAATTGTATCATTATATAACTGAACAGATTTTAACACAAGTGTCTTGTTGTCAAAATCTTTATCTTTCTGTTCTAATTTAAAAAGTTTTATATGTTCGTTAAGCGTAAGATGAAATCGCTTGTTGTCAAAATTTTTATATTTCTGTTCTAATTTAAAAAGTTTTATATGTTCGTTAAGCGTAAGATGAAATCGCTTGTTGTCAAAATTTTTATATTTCTGTTCTAATTTAAAAAGTTTTATATGTTCGTTAAGCGTAAGATGAAATCGTTCTATATCAGCATTACCAGGATGGATATTTGGAGCAGTAAAATGATAATTTATATTCTCAGAATTAAGAAAATTTTTAATATAAGCTGTGTTGAACTCATTATCCGCAATAATCTTCTTTGGTTTACCCAAAATAGCAAATCTTTCTCTTAATTTTTCAACTATAGTAAGAGAATTTTTATCACTTAAATAATGGATAGAAACATGTTTTGAGAGTTTGTCAATATACGTCATAAAGGTAGTCTTTTTGTCAAGAAACCATATATCAATATGAACTACTTCATTTGACTGTTTCTGTAACACAAAATTTTGGTTTTACATATATTGGTCTCCTATCATATTTGCACATGTTGCATATTGTAAAATTATTTAGAAATTTGTGAATTTCCTTCCGTAAATTCGGATAATATATTATGTCTTTCAAATCCAAATAAGTTTCCCCTATGATTCTTATCGTTGTAATATTTTTCTATAATTTCAAAAAGCTTCTCTTTAGCAAAAACATCTTTAACCTGTTTGGAACATTTCAAAAATCTCGTATGTTTTGAATTTGAAAAGAACTGTCTGTTTAAGTTTCGTAAATATGTTAAAATTTTCACAAAAAATGGCTAAAGTTCCTTTTATAGGAAGAATTTGTTTCAAAAAATTTTAAATTGTTTACTCGAAGTATTCCCTTATTGTAACACAGTGCCTAGTTTCTTTCTGATATAAAGTTATTTTCTGTATTTATAACTACTTCCTAATTGCACTATAAGTTGGTTTTTAAATATATTTATTGGCAATTCTGAAATAAAAATGTGATCTTGTAATTCTCCTATTCCACTATGTATTGTAGCTTTATCAGAACAAATATGTGGGTTATTTTCTTCTAGAGGATGAATATCTAAACGACTAAGATAGACAGCAACTTTATTTGTTTTCCCTTCTATAAATTCAACATCAAAATCGTACTCATTTAATTGAATTTTCCATCTTTGCAGCTTCATATTTGGTTCTTTTAAAGAAGTAAGCCAAACTAATGGCCGATGATCAGTTTGTATATTAAATTTCCTGCCAAATAAATAAGGCCTAAAATACTTTACTGACCACACAATAGCTAACAACTCTTTTTCTATGGTGCTATAGTTATGTTCATGTTCATTTAAAGTTCTCGATATAATCGGAATCGCAATTTTACTATAGTCTTTTATAAATTTTCTAAAAAATCCAGTTAACCCAAAAAACGATCTTATTTCTTTTATTGTCTAATCTAGGTTGTCCAGCTCACTTGGGTCCTGTAGTCGTTCCCTTTGTTTATTGTCTTAGATACAGGAATTTTTTGTTTTAAAGAAATATTGTTTGGATTTGGTTTTATACCATCTGGAGTTATGATGTGTCCTACTGGCAAAACTTACTGCTTTTGGTGTCGGTAACGATTTCTCTCGGTTTATATCGAGCTTTCTCAGAGACCGCACTATACGAGTTGTTATAGATGGGGTCTCATCAAACGAGTTCAAAATTAATTCAGGGGTACCGCAAGGCTCCGTTCTTTCTCCTACTCTATTTCTTATTTTCCTCAACGACCTTCTCTATCAAACTTCCAACCCTATCCACTCTTTCGCAGATGACAGCAGCATTTGTCACTCGTACTCTTTTAGTTATAGACCCAGGCAATCAGAGGTCGCTGCTAAGAGGCTAAATATGAATGATTCACTGAATAGTGGCCTTCCATTAATCTCCGAACTGGATCGTAAAAACAGAGTCGCCTCACACTTAAGCTGTCAAAAGTAGTTGATAACGAACATGCACAAAAATTTAAATGGCGCCGAAAAAGGTAAACAAAACTTGACAGCGAAGGTGCCGCCATATTAACCGAATTCGCCTGAATTCGCCGATGCATCCACCTAATAATGAATTCGCCTTGAATTTAACTGTTCCCTTCCAAGGCGAATTTATAACAGGTGAAATTGACAGCGCAGCTGATAACTTTTTTTTTATTTTAATCTGTTTCAGATGTATATGGCATAATTAAAACAAAATTGGGAAAAAATTGTTGAAACTGTTTTTTAAATTATGTATTGTATCTTGAGCGCCAGATATCATCCAGAATCCTACCCAATCTGGCTGGCCATTTTCACCTTTTCAATCTCTTTGATCTCTATGTTCATATTTTCCTCTAACAAGTTAAAACGATTTATTTTTTGTGGTGTTATATTTAGTGCTCTCGCATCAAGGCGAATTCATTACTAGGTGAACTTAACAGCACAGGTGGTTATTTTTTGCTTCTCGCGTTTTTTCCAATGAGACAGTCAAATTTTTTTCTTTTGTTTACAAAATTTTTCGCGCCATTTTAATCTGAAGATTTTTTTGTATGATTTAGTGCAATTTCAAGAAGTTTGTGTGAATTTAAAAGTCAAAAACTAATATAACATGTGATTTTTAATTACAAACAATTATAAAAGTTTATATTTAACGTTTATATAAAATTTTTTCACCTGTATAAATTCGCCTTGTCTCGCATACACCTGGTATGAATTCGCCTTTATTCCCTTCTGTACCAAGGCGAATTCATTACCAGGTGAACTTAACAGCACAGGTGATTATTTTTTGCTTCTCGCGTTTTTTCCAATGAGACTGTCAAATTTTGTTCCTTTTGTTTACAAACTTTATTTTAGTGTTTAGATTTAGTGCAATTTCAAGAAATTTGTGTGAATTTAAAAGTGAAAAACTAATATAATCTGTGATTTTAATTACAAACAATTATAAAAGCTTATATTTAACGTTTATATACAATTTTTTCTCTGCTGAGCAATCTTAGGCGAATTTAGATTATGACATTCACGATATGTTTTACAATAACAAAATACATAGTACTGAATTCGCCTTTCCGCTTGCACTCACCTGTATAAAGTCGCCTTGCTTCTGTACTGAATGTTGGAAAGGATTTTTGCTCCATAAGATAAAAACTAGTGCTACCAATCTCATAATGCGTGGTAACTCTTATAGTGCTACCATTTCTACTGACACGAGTAGACCACGAAGTAACCATTATTTGTTCGCATTGTATATTTTCATAACAAACACCGAAGAAAGTGCAAAGCAGATATAACAAAAAGTGCATAATTTTATAAAAATTTAGAAAATTTGTCTGTAAATTAAATATAAAATTGGATAGTGTTTTATTTTTTAATTTCGAGGATATTTAATGACAAATGCGTTTTGTCTTCAAAAAAATTTATTAGTTAAAAAAATATACAAGTTAAAACGCAATGAAATCTAAAACTGTACTTGGTGGTTGCAACTTAAGAAAACAAAAAACATACATTTAAAAAGATGTAATAGCACCCTTTTGTGTCTTGTGCAAAAAGATTGATAAACTTATGAAATTGTACAACTCAAACAAAAAGATAATTAAGATTTGTAGCAAGAGGAGCAATCAAACACGACACTCTGCTTTATACATAGAAATAACGTACAATGAACTTTACTAGTTAATATTTCATTAAACACGCTTACACAAAGTAATGGCACCTAAAGTTCCCGAAAAACAGCATACTCAACAGCATCTGCAACAACCGCTGCAAAACAATTCAATTGCTATTAAACATTCCAATACTTTTCATATTTCAGCTTTTACATTATGTCACAACAAACGTTTAAAACAAAAGCGTTCCAAATACGGAGTGTATATCCGAAATGCGTACCAAAACAAACGTTCTACAAAACTAAAAAATTCCAAAAAGACTGAGGTCCGTAGACAAAGATTAAGTTTACTTCAGGCAGATGTTACAATTGATCTTTTATCCGATAATGAAGAGCAAAACAATGAGAAACAAGATGCTGTGAAGCCATCTGTGATTTATCCTGAACGTATGTGTCTGGAAAGAGCGGCTATATTGGGTTTAATGCCCGTGGAAAGATTAGCGAATCCACCTCATATAAGAAATGTTAACACAAATAATCGACAGCATATAGGGAACAGTGTACAGGAATTAAACACGAAACAGAATCATAACCAACAACCTGATTTGTTGGTGAAAGCGCCAAAACTGCTCCAACAGCCTCGCAAACGAAAATCAAAACCTCAAAAACGGCGTTCTTTACCTTTGCTGAATAAAACACCTTATCTTATTAACACTGAATCAATAGTTTTAAGTGATGATAGTAATGATGCGCCTATGTCAATGCCACCTCCGCCATTACCACAAACGTATACGCCATTATTACAGCCACAAGAACTATCTGTGGCTTGTCCAACCACCTCACAAAAACCCTGCCTGCCTCAACAAAATTCAATGCAAGTCGACGAAGAGGTAACAATATCCCTAGTACCTCGTTCTCTAAATGCATCTTCTTGTGCCAATCGTGCATCACTTAATAGTTCGAACTGTGGTACAACACAACATGAACCCTTTCCCATGCTACCAGATGAAACTACAGTACATACTGTAATAGCCAATCGTATTTATGAACTGTCTCTAGCAAAACTCAGAGAAGGTTTGGCTTCTTGCGGTATACCCGAATTTGCCGAAGGTCAACAAAAAATTTCACCGCAAAGACGTAAAGGTATGGTGCAGCAGCCACCTTTGGTTTCACCGCCTCAAGCTCCTATATCTCTCAAGCTATCGAGCGATTTAAGTATTTCATTGATCTCAGACGATGAAGAAGATACTCGGCAAAAAAATTGTCGGGATGAGCCAATTCTTAGCCCCGCCTTTCTACAAAAGTTACCTGTAAATGTATCGATAGCGCCGGTGCCCATTGTGCCATCAAACAGTGGTCATGTTGCCGAACCTAGAAAACTTAAATTGGGTTAAGTATCACTAGCAACAATCGAGTCATTTTTAAAACGTCCTTTTTACACTTAACCCCTCCATTATTTCTTTTATTTATTTCCATTTTTATAAAAAAAGCCTTCCCCACTTTTTTCAATATTTTCTTAGTACATACATTTTAAACACATACAAGCAATTGAGTTTATTACATTTACTTTACTAGCTACTAATATTTATACCATTCAAAAAATATATACAGCTGTAGATATTTTTTAAACATATGTATATTTTTTATTTATAGGTTTTTTATACTTCTTAAAATGTTGAGGTGTCTCCAGGTTTTCCTCTGTATTATTTATACCTATTTTGTTTTAGTGAATTCGTGAGTAGCAACATTATGAATTGTGAAAATTAAATCAATTTAATTTCGCACGCTTTTCTAAGCCGTAGTTTTTGGGGAAAAAAAATATTGTAATTTGCAAATACATCCGTAACGTACTGTTTTTAACAACACTACTCATACATTCTTTAAAAATTATCAAAAACTTACGTTAAAAAACTAGCTATTGACGAGATTTTAACATTTAACTACCTGCTTATCAATAACATATATACATAAATTTTCATTAGCAGGTTAAAAAAACTCCTATTTTGCTCGAAATTTAAATTTAAAATATAGAAATATCTTAAATTTGCTTTTCCAAGTTAAGAAACTATTTTAAGATGACAATATAAAATTGTCTTTTGGTTGGTATTTAACTTCAGGTATATATTGATTGTTTATTTATTAAACATTTATATTGCTATTTAAAATTTTTTACATTATGATATACAACAAAACTGAAATTTTAAGTAAAATAAAAATTAATGTTTTAAAAGGATTTAGGTTCGCACTATGAAAGTTTTCTTTCTGGATGTCTGAGCTTATAACAAGATTCCGAGAGATGACCAATATAAAGCAGATACTAGAACGATTCAACGGTTATTATTCGACCGGTTTTTACAAGTTCTTTTGGTTTTACTAAAACCACGTTTTTTTTAATGTGTTTTTCGAATATCTAGTACACCGGGGATTTTAAAACTGAAAATTTAAAATATGTTGCATTTCTGCATCTATTTGAATTTTAAATATGCTCGTAACTGAAGTATTTTTACAGTGTAAAGTGAGAATTTAGTTTGCAATTATGCAATCGATGTACTGATAAATATGACACTGTGAGAGTTATGGTTCAATAGATTAATAACTTTTGTAAGCAAAATTCATGAAGCTGGTATTTTTCCAAATGTAATTGAACAAAAGAATATATAATAAGTAATAATATTCTCGAAAATTCAAACAAAAAAGAATGAAAAACAGATTAAATAACTCTTTAAAGTTTTTTTTTTTTTTTCATTTTATTCTTTTAGTGCACTGCTCTTTTCAAGTACTATTTTACTAACAAATTTGTTTTTAATGATTGTAGTGTAAAAATCCCGGTTAACCGCAAACCGGGTTTTTTAAATTGCTACTGTTCCCGGTTTTAGAAAAATTCTAATAACCAGTCAGCCTAGTAAATAACTCGTGTTTTCATGCACGTGGAAATCTGTCAGTGCCAATTCGCTTTTTCTTTTTCGACATTTTCTTTCACGTTTATTTAACCATCCATATGTTTAGATCAGCTACGGGCCAAATAAACTACGCAAACTGCTTTCTAAACATGTCATCCGATGATGACGTGTTTAGAAACGAACGCAGCAAAGTCAAAATACAAATGGTGATTGACGATTTTATTTGTACGTCTCCTTTTAAACGACAAAAACACGACACTCACACACATAAACTGATTGACGCATTTTTTTGTACGTCTCCAGGGCACTTAAGCTGAAGGTCCATACCACGCGTTATATGCGCGTTTCAAACTTTCTACACGTTATACACTTTTCTAAACTCAAGTTATGCTTTTCACGCGATAAGTGATAAGTTTTTCCTTGTGTTTGAAGTATTTTTTTTATATAAAAACATTTTTATAACACAAAAACAAAATATAAAAACATTGCAAGATGAACAAAATACCCTGCTTAGTATTTGCCCTAAAGTATGCAACACAATATCAAGCAATAAGTGAAACAGTTAAAAAATATATCAGCTTGTTTATAAGACACGATTCGTCGATAAAAAGTGCAAACTTTGCAACTTTTTTCTGTTTTTGGTTTACAAGCCGCGACTATTGACGATTTTTTTTCACAGCCGTAACATCTGTCAATTTATTTTGGTTTGTTGTCTTACCATAACCCATTTAGACATGGGAGTAATCTCATGCGAGTGCCGAATATGTATTATCAACGAAAATTTCTTCGAAAAACTCGAATCTTGCAATATTATTTTCTGTTTACACATGCGAGTGAGAGTTTATTTTAAATTTGTCGTCAGTACGTGAAATTCAAACAATTTTTTTACTTCACATATTTTGTTTCTATTTTAATCTATCTTCTCCACGATATAAAAAATACAAGGTAGTTTCATTCTCTTTTTATTATTTTTAATAAGGATTTTTGAAATTTATTATTAGAGAGAAATGTAAAAAGAAGTTGCCACACTATTAAATAGGAATATGTACTTCTAGATTTGATTTTTTCCCAAATTTGGAATTGCATTGTGCATACTAGAAGAAACAATAAACTGATATAAATAGGTATCTGTGGTCGTCTTGTTAGCTATACTAAAATATTAAGCATATATGCTATTAAAGTATTGAAAAAAAAAATCTTTTTACCAATAAAGTGAAATAGACAACTAAATTGAAACGTTAAATTTTACATTTCATTTGCCAAAACTTATAACCAGCCTTTCAAGTATGTTTTACGTTCTTCAACATATCCATTTGTGGATTTTTCATTTGTACAATTTTCATTTATCCTACTGAAATTACTTATTATGTTTGAATTGTGCAATAAAACAAATTGTTCATCAATAGAAATGAAGGCAAATAAATACAAGTACTGCACTAATGCTAACATTTGTCTGAGTACTATTGTAGTCATTCTATACTTTGTACTTACTGGTATTACATTTCTGTGTAGCCTTGTTCGTTTTTTATTTATTTATATTTATCTCCCTTTTGGTAACTCAATTTTCGATATTAACGTCATAGATTTCAAATCCGCAAGGAAGTGGCTTTTGTTTATTCGGAAAACAAAAAATCTAAAAAAATGTCAGAATAAAATTTTATTTTTAGTTTCAGGAATGAATATAATATTTTCTGTTAAAAACGATTTCATTTCAAGAAAACTTTTTATTGTGTCGTTTTCTAATGAACTAAAAACGGATTGAAATCCGTTTCCGAACGACAATGAATTCTGTGAAAAGTCTGATTGCAATCTCTTAATCAATGCCAGGCAAGATAAGCGTCTTCAAAAAGGTGATATTTGTATTTTTGCAGAAGTATTTTGTGCTTTTGCAATTTTAAAATATCCAGCTCTGGAATGCAGCAAACAAAATTAATAAAGATGTTAATGTAATAATCCATTTCTTGTAATTGTTCCATTCCCGTAAATGTTAAAATATGTCGATTCTTATGTACAATTTTAATATTATTTTCAATTAGAATTTTAAACAAAACTGAAAACCGGGAAGTATATAAACTAATATAGTGTTTTGTGTCTCATCAGGTGCCAACATGTGTATCTTCATTAATTAAATTCGTATGAAACCAAATTGCACCGTAATAGGTAGCAAGTTGTGTACACGTGTTTATTTTTGTTTTTTCTCTTTTTTTACCGTTGTCCGTATTTTCTATATATGTATGTTCAATACCAAGGCGAATTCATTACCAGGTGAACTTAACAGCACAGGTGATTATTTTTTGCTTCTCGCGTTTTTTCCAATGAGACTGTCAAATTTTTTTTCTTTTGTTTACAAACTTTTTCGCGCCATTTTATTCTGAAGGTTTTTTTGCATGATTTAGTGCAGTTTCAAGAAATTTGTGTGAATTTAAAAGTGAAAAACTAATATAATCTGTGATTTTAATTACAAACAATTATAAAAGCTTATATTTAACGTTTATATAAAATTTTTTTTCTGCTGAGCAATCTTAGGCGAATTTAGATTATGACATTCACGATATGTTTTACAATAACAAAATACATAGTACTGAATTCGCCTTTCCGCTTGCACTCACATGTATAAAGTCGCCTTGGTTCAATACTAATTTCGTATGAAATAAAAGTGCACCGGAAGAGGTAGCAGTATGTGTACACGTGTTTCTTTTTTTTTTTTTTTTGTCTTTTTTTCACTGTTGTCCGTGTTTTCTTTATATGTTCAATATTAATTTCTTTTTAATGCATTTCACTACCTCGTAGTGTGGAAGATGTTGGACTAAATTTTGCTAATCTGAGCAGTGTCGAAGGTATACACACTGGACACTGATCAGTTTTAACTAATTTAATTCCAACATTTAGCAATTAGCAATCACAAATAAACTAGCTAATTTTGTAATGATCCAGTTGATTTGCTTGAAATTATTTACACGTTAACACTGTTTATTTGTTTGACATTTAATTGCGTGGAAGTGCGAAAAAAATCACTCGCAAGCAAATTTAGCTGCGAGTAGACCTGAGAGTGCGAAAAATTTGAATGTGGTAGTAAAGAAATGTGAGTGTATTGAGTTTTTCGAACTCCTACTCGCATGTCTAAACACTAGGCAAAACAAATGTAGTCAGCGTTGCCATTATTGGTCTTTTCCGGCCAAATATGGTCGGAATTTGTTCGTTTAGTCAGCTGGTGGCCTAAACCTTATTTTGGTCTTTTTGAAAAAATTCAACCCTACATTTTAGGAAGCTCCGAACATTGGTCAGCTCAAAAATTTTAAGCTCTCTGTAATCCTATTTACTTGTAAGCATTAAAATCAAATGTCAAATATTTCTGTGTAAAAATGCTGAAATCGATTTCAATAATAAAAATAACATATTGATATTTCAAACGTTTTTATTGGCACAAAAGCGAAAATGTATATTGGAAAAAATATAAATTCGAACGAAATTTTAGAAGTTAAACGACAAATATTGAAATTTTATATTGAGCTCCTAAATCAAATGAAATCTAGATTTGACTTTATTCGTGAAGACATCAATATTTTACAAATTATTACTCCTTTCAAAGTGTTGTCTAAAGAAGACTTGCCTATATTGCATCTAATTTTAAAATTATTCAACCTTATTGATTGTAACCCTGATATCATTATTACACAGTGGCATTTTTTGCGCTTAACAGAAATGAAACTTTGTTTTCGTTACATTATTGCTATTTTTGTTATTTATTCCATAATTTAAAAACCTTATCGAATAAAAATTATACTTTATATTTTTCAGTATTAAAAAATTGGTCTTTTCGGGAAGATTTTTGTAGGTTTTAGATCCAAGTTTGGTGGGACTGAAATTTTTTAATGGCAATCCTGAATGTAGTATACTTAAAAATAATAAAAACGAAAATGCTGTTCAAAACGCAAAATATGCCTCATATTATACATCTATGCCTTTTTTCCGCCAGAAAAAAAATAATGTTGCTCAACATTTTCCGCAGTTCTGAACAGAGTGAGTACTCACCTTTAGGTGTATCCAAAAACTTTTTTTTTTAATTTATTTTATTTTCGAAAGGAAAGCTAAATTAAAAAATACAAAAATTACTAGCTGATAATTTTCAAAGTTCTCAACGTACATTAAAAGTTGCTCAACTTTAATACTTTGCGTTGACGGAGAAGTGCGGAATGTGACAAAGCTCATAAGACTACAAATATTTCAAATTAGTTGGCAGTTGAAAAAGGCAAGGTATTAGGTACGAAGGATTCTATGTGCCTTAAGTGTGCACTTTTTTTTGGCGGTCGGTCTTCGAGAGTTTTGCGTCTCACTCGCACTGATTAACGGTTTGCCTCAACTAACTGTATTGGTTTACAGTTTTTTCGAGGTTATTCAGTGTTACCCACGTGGAAACTTCCTATGTGAAGGCATATGTCGATATATTTAGTCACAGCGATGTTTCAAACGTACTGTTAATACCATCTTGGGCATATGGTCTTTGTCACCCCGCCCATGCTGTGCATCCTATACTTTGCAACTGTATAGTTACTAAATAAATAAATGTCTGTTCATTTACGCAAAAATGTATACAATTTTTTACGTGTTTTACTGCATTTTTTACTGAATGCTGTTCGTTTACACATTTTGTAGGAAAAGAGAACACAAAAAAGAGAGTAAAGTGACAGTTCTTTTACTGAGTACTTACAAATATTTACTGAAATAATTCCTTGCGTTAAAGTTTAGTAAGATGAAAAACATATGTTAAACAAACAAATATAAACAAAAGAAAGTAATCAAAAACAAAAAATTGTTTAAAACAGTTAAGAATAATATAGAATTAAAGGATTATTGCTTTTGAAAATTAATTTGCAAATGTTTTACTACATTCTAGGTAGTAAAACATTTGTGCGCTTTTAGCAATCAGTCAGAACCCAGTAATCACTTAAAAAAAGTAGTTAAAAATTGTGACGCAGTACATAGGGGTATATCGCAAATCCGGCTGCCCAAAATTTATTTAAGTTTTGTGTTATTTAAATTGTGTTTTAATTTTTATTAAGATAAGCAATTTATTGTTAGTCGCAATAATTAAAAACAAAACTATCGAATATTTCGTTTACTTACAAATAAAGTTTAATATGATGATTCCACATCACAAGCAAGTGACTTGTCAAAAAATTTGATATGAAAAGCACTCAAAGTTGTGTGAAATATGAAAGACTAGTCTGAATCGTCGAAGACTAATTTGTATTGTCGAAATATCACATAAATGCCTCTATTTAAAAAATTAATACGTGTTTACGTATTTTTATTATTTTTCCGAAATTATAGACAAGAGAGTTTTTTTTGACAAATTTTATTTGATCACAAACTTAATGATCATAATTACCATAATCGACGTATGCACAGTAAAAGGTGGTCAAATTTTGACCCTAAGTATGGCTGATTATGAGTAGGTGACTAAAATGTGTTTAACAAACTTATCTTTTGCCTAGTCAGATCTGCAATTGTTTCTGTGTGCGCTGTTACATATGGGTGCAGTTTTAGCAGCTGTTTAAAGTTTAAGAATTATACTATTTTTCTGTTCAAGTACTTTTTTGAACAAGAGAGTTTTGAGAGAGTAATTTTTACAATTTCTTGAAAAATTACTTATTTATTGCATTTTACTGTAAAGTAAACGAATAAACATTATATTGTTGAAACAATAAAGTTTTTTATTCGCTATTTAATTAAGCTTCTAACATTTATACCAGTAAAAACTTATAAATAGCTTGTTTTCTGTGTTTCCCAGGTATCTATATGTCGACATTTCATAGGAACTACCCTAATCATCAGTAGACTTTGGAAATTTTTTATATTGTTGATTTGAAAATAGAGAAGTAAGAAATTAATATTAAAAATAATTTAAATTGACTACTACTAAAAACACTTTCAAAAAGTAAAAGCAGTTTTATTTTAGTACTATTTTTTTAAATCTACGAGCTTATAAAAGTTTAACTAGTTGCTGTACACTTTGTTTTGACGCCGGCTGTATGTTGTATTTTATGATAATGACTTTTAGTAACGTCTAACTGAATTAAAATTCATTTAAAGTCTGGTAGAAAATAAAAAAAAATATCTATATGTTTCAGTTTATACCAATAATGCTTTTAAAGATAAACAATAATAAACTCAGTTGTTTGAAGCGATTAGCTTGAAGGTTATTATTAATTATGTGCATTTCTTAAATGCTTTTTTATATTTTTTTAAGTTCAGGTTAAAATCAGTAATAGATTGTTATTAAAACTTGTAATGAATTAATGATAATTCATTGATTTCTCGCAAAGTTTAGCAATCTTACTTTATACCTTTAAAATCTTTATTTTCTAAATCTTACTGATATATCTTTGTATATGTATTTTCGGATTAAACCCTATCGTACAAAAAAATTGTTAATTATGTAATTAATTTTTTTTTATACTAAACTTCGGAAATGAACTAAATATAAATAAAAGTTATATTTAAGTGATATACTTACATATATCAATAAAAGAACATATTTGTAAAATACATATGTGCATATTAAGAAATAAATTTGAAATTTAAATTGGGTCAAAACGTAATAAAAGTAAGTAAAAAGAGTAAAATTAAATAAAAAGAACACATATGCTGTCATAAAGCAGGAAGCTAATACTCAAATTCGTGATCGAAAATAAATTCGAATCGAAATTAATTCCGAAAGTGTGAAATATTCTAATGATGTTACTCGACACGAAACGAATCGAACTTTAGTTTCAGTGTTTAAAACGAGCGTATAAAATTCACTATACAACACTGAATACATTGTAAACAAACTCAAACAATGGGTGTGTTTCTTTACTTTCTGGGTTAATTTCATGCAACTCAGGGGGCTAATTCTGTCATTCGTGATCGAAATTACTATCGAGTAGAAAATAATTTCGATATCGTGTAAATTTCTAATGATGTGACTCGTTACGTAACGAGTCGAGTTATCACTTCAGTGTTGCAAAATACTGACAAAATGTGTTTTATAACACTGCCGAAAATTGTATGTATTTGCATACTTTGTATACATGTTGTACATTAAAAACTAAATAAACGCACATACGTTCACAATAACAATTCTTTTAAATCAGTCATGTATGTATGCGTGTTTGTACATTAAAAAGGAAGTGAATAGAAATAATAATTCAATAAATATGTATGTAAAATCAACCATTTAACCGTGTATAAGCATATGTATATATGCATTTCTAAAATAGAGAACAAAAATAAATTCTTAAATATAATAACATGTGACTTCAAATATAAGTTTTTGTGTTCTTAACAATACTCATCTATATCATCAGATATACATCATCATATGAATTGAAAAAATCCTTAAGAACCAAAAATTCTCAATATAATTTAACTATTATTGCTATTCAAAACAAATTTTTCATTTACATTTCTGTTTAGCTGGTTTTCGATAGTACTTTTGCTTACGAGTAAAAAGTTGCACGGTTGCATTCAAATGGCTACTCGCTATCGAATGCCATCATTAGAAATTTCGAAACCTTTTACTCGATATCGAATGAGATAATCCCAAAAGTGTAAAAACTCGCACATTCGAGTAAAAACTCGCTCGTAAGCGAATGACAGAATTAGCCCCCAGAGCAAGCATAAGTTTCTCTCAAAAACCGATTAAATTTACCAGGAACACACAAAGCCAAATTTCGAGCCCGAAAAAAACATGCTGTGTTTTTATGTAGCAAAAAATTATCATTTAGTTTTACGAAAAAATAGTATAATTTTTTACAGTTTTGGGTTGTTAAAGTGTTGTGCACATACTTTTTTTTTATTTAATATTAATATAATAGCATTGAAATGATTTGTATATGACTTGAGTCAAATTAATTTTCTTCCTCTGTTATTGTTTATTTATCAAATAGCTGATTGTATAACTACTTGCCCAAACTAGCCCGAAGAAAATGTACGGGCTGTTTCGTGCAAGAAGAGGAACCATTATGTTCTCTGAAAAGCACTCTCACTTGCCCAATTGTAAAGTACGAGAACGCTTTTCGTGCAAATTGGGATGCCAAAGTAGAGTAAAGAAACACACCTAATATTATAACTTGATTTTCACGCAACCCCATCATCGCAATATGATTTTGATGTGATTTTCGTAGTTGCCACTTCTAATCTAATACATTAGTTGTGTTCATTTACTAAAATATTTTACAAATTTCTAACAATTGTTACTAGAAAGCGTTCATTAATCCAAAAAATTTGCAACGTAAGAGTGTCAAAAGAGCGTAAAAAATTGAGAGACAGAAAAATTCCTGCAAGGTTTTACAAGTAAAATAATATTTCAAATAATAATAATTATTCAAACAGCTGTTTTGTGTTTATGTTTACAAAACAGTATTTCTAAATTAACTTCAAAACAAAAACATTTTGGAAAACTTAACTAATTGTAATTGTATGTAAACTCTTAAAACGATAAAAAGTATTAAAAAGATAACAAATTTATTTTTGTGTAGTAGCATGTTCATTATTTTCGAGGTTTACGCTCTCATTCGTGGTTCGCGGCCCAATCTTGATTGAACTAACATGATTCGCCATGCAAAATTTTGAGAGCGAACCTACTTGGTTCATTTTGAATCTTGTTGCGAACCAAGCAAAAACTACTATCATCTCCAAATTTGATAATAAACTATCGCTAGTTTATCTGAACTATGTAGCTGCAAAAAAAATCCAAACAAAGAAAAAACAGATAATTAATGCGTGTAAAATCAAAATACACAAAACACACAAAACTTCTTGCGATATAAAAATAGTCAGCTAAATAGAAAAATAAATAAACAAATCATATTCTACTTTTTACACTCATTTTCTCCCAGGAAATGGTCAAGCGGGCGCCGTTCGCGTTCCTGGAGCAAATTCTTAAGTGAATCATTTATTTTAAATTGAATGTAAAATACTGGTTTACATTTACAACATTTCCTGTTATTTATGCACGTTCCTGGAGCAAATTCTTAAGTGAATCATTTATTTTAAATTGAATGCAAAATACTGGTTTACATTTACAACATTTCCTGTTATTTATGCATTGAACAAGAATGTAATGTTGTCTCAAGATTGCTAAAATATCAAAAATTTATAAATGTATATAAATATTAGACTTCACTACGAAAATAAAATTAAAAAACGGTGCAAAATATAAAAAAGTAAGAAATCGTAAATTTTCCTTTCGAACCGGATAACATAATAAACCAACTGAACGACACCTAAGCGCTTATGTTGTTTTTGTACGCTAACTTTACGAAACGAAAAGTATTTGAGGTTATATTTTGGATAACTCATTATTTTTAAATATTCTAGTTATACTCTAAACATAAGCTTAGGCGTTTTTTCACGGTTTCTGATGGTCTTAACATCATCAGAATCAACTCAAGGCTCAATTCATTTAATTCCATTATTAACGCTTATTAGTATAAAGCAAGGCTCAGAAAATACACACATCGAACACACAATAGCTTTGTTCGAGGAAATTCCGAGTAAAGTCCGGTAAAATGAGAGTAAACAAAAAATACTCTCAGAAAACAACAAATTTGCCCAAAATTGCTGGAACACAAAAAACCACTTTTCAAGCCCGAAATTAAATATGAAAACCAAAACAGCTGTGGTTTATTTATACAATTTTAAAATTCAGTGTTCAAAAATAAATAAACACATACTTTTACAAAAAGTTGAAAATTTTTATTATTATACAAAATTAACAAACAAATTTATTTACATTTATGAGAAAAATAACTATGTATCGCTGAGTTTTTTTTCGAATTTTGTTCGATTTAAAAGTAAATTAGTTTTCAATTATTACGTTTATGCACAGCCAACTTGTAAATAAAAACTATTTACAAATAATTAACTGACACTAAAATCGGTGTGAAAAGCGCTGTTGTAATTCAAACAAATATTTTTGTCAATTTATTTAAACATTTTGAGCCATATAAAAACAGAAATTAACTTATTTTAATATAACTTATTTAAATATAAGTTATTGTTATATTTTCAAATACTTTTTGCACATTTTTCAACACAAGAAACACTTTTCGTGCAAATTGGGAGCCCGCGGATTCCCGCGGTAACGACGTCGATCACAACTAATATACTGTTCAAAAGCAACCAACACATGTTTTTATTTTCATAACAATTATGTGCGTCTCCAAATTTTGTTCGATACCGATCACAAGCATGCATGTTATTTTGTTGTAATATTTAGTTGCATGCACCAACATGAGAAGTTAGGGTTGTAGCATACTTTAAGAACGTGTATATAATAGCATGTTCACACGAAGGCTTATTTTCGAGGTTCGCGCTCTGTGTTTCGTGGTTCGCGGCGCAATCTTGATTGAACCAACATGGTTCGCCATACAAAATTTTGAGAGCGAACCTACTTGGTTCATTTTGAATCTTGTTGCGAACCAAGCAAAAACTACTATCATCTCCAAATTTGATAATAAACTATCGCTAGTTTATCTGAACTAGCTCCAAAAAAAATCCAAACAAAGAAAAAACAGATAATTAATGCGTGTAAAATCAAAATAAACACATTGAAAATGTAAAAATTTGATACTTACATAAATATTTAAATAAAAATTGAAAAAAGAATTAGTGAAACGTTTGCACAAAATATGTAAACATCAGTGTGATGCAAAAAACAACCGTCTGAACACCTAGTTTCGCAATAGTGGTTCAGAGAGCGAACCAAGTGTTTCATATTACCGTCTGAATATGGTATAAGCGAAAATAGTGTACATGTACGATTGCCAAGTTCAAGTGTAGCTTTACATTATGTACGTGTGCGGTAAAAAAGAACATGTACTATTGCATTTTGCTCTTATGGCTGTATATTCACCCGTATTCTGATTGTCGTTGGCAATACAAGACGACGACGATTTTTAAATTTTGTCGTGAATCGGCATTCCTGTTGTCAATATTGGCATGTATCGATAACTGCCGACACATATTTGATATTCTACAAAAGAAAATGGCGGCAATATTGTCTTTAATTGCCGGTTATTTTATTGTCACAGTTTTTAGCGTCGAGTTCAAACAAAAATATAAAAATAAAAAAAAATAAAATTATAATTAAAAAGATTTGAACAAAATGGAAAAAATTTAAATTACGAATCCCGCCCAATTTCAAAAATTTGTACAGGAGCTGCAAAAGAGCCCATCAATGGCCAGAATTAAAAATGCAGGGGCCAAATCACCGCATACGATATCGAGCAAAATTATCGAAATTTTTCATGTTGTGTATCATGGCATACGATATCGAATAAATCGTATTGCAAAAAAAGTTAAAAGATTTATTATTTGCATTCCTACTTTTAGGAAACGTATGGTCTTCAATTTATTACATTTTGTTTAATTTGCGATCCAATATGCATCGTTTGCCATAATTTAGATGTATCGTAATGTTATTCGATACGATAGCTAATCCGATATCGTATGCGGTGATTAGACCCCAGGACTTCTTCTAAGCAGCTTTCTTTCTACTAAGTTTATTAAGTTTGTTTTATTTTTTCGTCACTGGAGTTTAAATATGGCTGGAAAAACATTTTGTATTTAAAAACTTCCTCAATATTCTTTTTCCACAAACTTTCTTATTTGGCACAAAATTTTGTTCTAAATCAAAATGTAAACAAAACGAAGCAACTGACACATACATTAGAGATGTGTGTTGGATTTTATTGACATAATCCATAAACCGGCAACATCAATACAAAACTGTTAGGGAATGCCTAATTAATATTGGTGTCGTCTTAAAGTAATCACCCATATTCTGCTTGTCGACGGCAATACTGTCGGCAATATTATGGCGACATCACATCTTCCATCTTTCATCATTTTGGCAAGATGTTAACATCTTCCTATATAAAGTCTATATAAAAAAAAAACTCAACATCTTTACAAGATGTGGGTTTCTCATTTTGCTAGACTCAACATCTTTAGACTATTTTAGTGTCATCACTAAAAAAGTTTAAAGAAATTGTCAAAAATTCATACCATCACTAGAAAATTTTTACAATGATAGGGAGCGAACAATGTAAGTAAATTTTAATTCAATTAAAAATAATATATAATTAAAAATAATACATACAATACATATATTTATAGTAAAAAAGAAAAAAAAAACCGTGTTGTATGGTCTGCTGATGACGGGAGTATGCTAATAGACCTTTGCAAGAAAAATTGCAGAATTGCGGAGTGAGAGGAAAATATCGCATATTTTCCAGAAAATTACAGTGCAGTTGCAAGATCCATTCGTAAGCTGTCTTTGAAAAACTCTGGACTGGTAGTCTTGGGATATCCTTTTTAAAAAAATTACCATTTCGATTCTAAGTTGTTATTATTTATATATATATATATATATATATATATATATATATATATATATATATATATATATATATATATATATATATATATATATATATATATATATATATATATATATATATATATATATATATATATATATATATATATATATATATACATATATATATATATATATATATATATGAGTTAAAATCTTAATAAATTATTTAAAATTCTAACAAATGCATACTTGAATACTTTTGCCCTGCATATACTCACTTTAAGCAGTTAATAACAAATAAATCTTCAAGTTCTCTAATGCAGCCCCAGCACTCAAATATTTCAACAAACAGTTTTCCCCAGGTAGGCCAGTCACATAAATATTCAAAATGCCAAACTAGTTTCTTATGTTCATGTGGTTAAATTCGATATACACTGGGCTGGGCAGTATTTAAAATACATGTATTTGAAATACAAATACGTATTTTGTATCTGTATTTCAAATACCCAACCTGAAAGTATTTTGTATTTCAAATGCATAACTTAAAAGTATTTTGTATCTTGTATTTCAAATACATATGTATGGCTTAAAAATACATTTTTACAAAATACATTTATTTATTATAAGTTCAAAATAAGTTTTTTCACACAAAAGCTAAAATTGCTAGAAACTGCGACCACTAAAATGTTTATTATTTTGCAATAGCGCAATTCAGCTTTCAATTGTCTTGTCCAGAGCAAATACATTTTACACTAATTAGGTTATATCAATAGGAATTTTCACATATTCACCACCAGCCTTTTCCCAACGCTTTGTATTATATACAGGGAAATAATATTTATTATGAAAACTTTTGCCTGCCTTAATGTCTGTGCGAACCAGATTATATCGATTGCAAATACATATAATAATTTGAGGTATTTCAGTTGTATTTTAACAAAACTAATGGAGAGCTTAGAAAAGACATATAACGACACCTGAAGCAAATAAAGCCATATTGGCGTCCACCCTAGTTTCAAAATACACTGGTCACCAGAAATCATCTCATTAAAAGAGAGGCAACGAATTCAAAACCTTGCAATAGATACCTTAGAGAAAGTTTACAAAATACGTGAAACCGAACATGGATGCAATAGAAGAAGTAGTAGTTGCAGTAAAGATGATGAGAATTTTATTGTTTTTATGCATTTATAGTATTTAGCAGCAGGTTCCGCAGAACCTGTAGAAATATGTTTTTCCTCGGCAGATTTTATTCACTCCCCAACAAGAGAGGTTGTTGGTCGGATGACTTATTAAATTATCTTGTTTGGAAATACTTGTTTTGCCGAATGAATCTTTTATTTGTTATCTATTAAATCCTAAATATTATTAATTTCCCAGTTGGCGAGTTTAGAACAATCATATGAATATACAAACGTATGTCACACGTGTATATATGTAAAATGCATAGAATGTTAAATATATATAATAAAAAAATATAAAAAATTTTATATAATATTACACAGCTTTATTTCTAGTATTTGGACACATAATAAGTATATATGCAGTTGTAAGTATTAACATATATGTATGTATATTGTCGCCTAAAAAGAAAAAGAGCTTAACTGACAAAAAAATTTCTGGTCTAGTCTAGTTATTATCAATAATACAACTATCCACAATTTTTAATAGGCTTTCAATACCTTGCCAGTTTTAAGTTGTATGTAACAATATGCAACTTAGTTTAAGTGCATATATAAAATAAAATATTTATCTAAATCCAGAGTGGTATATTCTTATGAGATCGAAAAACAAAAAAGTATTTGTAGTTTTTAGTTGTATTTTGTATTTAAAATACACAACTTGAAAGTATTTTGTATCTTGTATTTGAAATACACAACTGGGAAGTATTTTGTATCTTGTATTTGAAATACTTAACACTAAGTTTACACGTGCAAGTAACTTGTTACAAGTAGCGTGTACATATTAACAACCAATACATCGAAAAAAAATAATAAAAACACTTGCAATTTGCACGATTGTTTACACACGCAAGTGCAAGTTCATTTTCAAAATGTCGTCGAAGACAAACGTTGTACGCCTTTGTACTACATGCGCTTTTGATGTCTGTGCTGCCAAAATTTTAGCCTAGCAATATTACAGGGGAATTATATTAAGTACATAAATTTTTCACAATATAAATAATAAATTTGTAATCCAAAGAAAAAATAAGTTATAGATGTTTATTTATTTTTGTGTTTTTATATTATGTTTTCGGCATATAACTAAAAATATTAAAATTTTAAAAATTTTTCCTTGAAAAATACCTATTAAAGTCAAAATGAAATATCTATGGGCAACACTGTTTGTTTCTGCTTGCATGCAAGTGAAAAAATCACTGCCAACCAAAATCAGTTGCAAGTGAGGCTACTACTTGCAGGTGTGTATGTATTAGTAAAAAAATGGTAATGTATTGGGTTTTTTGCACTTGCACTTGCGTGTGTAAACATTAAGTAAAGTGAGTATTTTGCCCAGCCCTGGATATACAAGTCTCAAAACTTCGATCAAATTTGTAGCAATCTTGAGGCAACTCTGCAGACTCTTGTTCAATCTATAAACACATTTACGGCAACCATGATGCAGGAAATACTAAAAATGCAACCCACTATTTTGCAATCAATTTAAAAAAAAATTTATGCGAATATAAAATTTTTTTTATTCGCATAAAAATACATTTTTGTCCAGCACTGGCAGGAATTTAATCACAATTTTTTTTAGTATTAAGACTTGAATACTTTTTGTCATTACATTTCTTATGTAGATTCAATAAATAGAATAATAAAGTTAAAAAAAAAAATTTAAATGCTTTGTGTTGTGGTTTAACCTATTCAAATAATAACTCTGTAATTATTTCCATAAATCCAAAAAGTTAAAATCCATTTTTAGGTTAAATCAATATAATATAAGAAATTATGTCTGACCACGTTGGCGCGTACAATAGAAAAGAAGAAAAAGAAATTAATAATCATGTTAACATTAGCACATGCTCATTTTGGCACTTTCGTACTTGGTTGTATATGACATAACATAACATCTCTCCCTGTTAGAAATTGGCGACGAGGATGGTATCCAGGCTGGTTTCCGTACTAGTCGGCGCTGCCGCGGACTGGGTTTCATTTCTGTTGGTGCCGCATCTTCGTTGTTACTGCTACCGTCTGTAACAGCAGTTTGTTCCGGAATTGATGCTGGTTCACTGCTACGAGATTGATTCATAGAAGCCATAGAATTTGGTTGAGATAGGCTTTGAGATGTGTTTTAGAGATCAAAACTGTCGCATAGAAATCTTGTTGCGTTGTCACCCTCGTTTTCATATCTCCGCTTCAACTGGTTAATATGTGACCGAATTGGTCTTCTACCTTGAGCTAACCGTATGTTGTAATTCACCCTTCCAATTCTTTCAATAACCGTGCCGGCAGCCCACTGGTTTTCGTTTCGATAATATACTTTTGCATAGCCCAAATCACCCGGTTCTAGTTTCCTAAGTTTTTTTTTCATATCTATTTTGATTTTCTGTGTTGACATTTTGCTGTACTTGGTGCAATGGGCTTAGTAAGTCTAACGATGTTTTTATTCTTCGCTTAAGAAATGCCTCCGCTGGAGATTCACCATTTTGAACATTTGGATTCGGCGTTGACCTGTATGTTTGCAGGAATGTTTGTAAATTCGTAACACTCGTTCCCTCATTTTTAAGTTTTACCAGTGCCCTTTTCAGCGTATCCACAAACCTTTCCGCTTGCCCATTTAATTGTGGATGATAGTAGGCTGTGCGTACATGACTTACCCCACGCATTTTTAAAAATTCTTGAAACTGCCCACTAATAAATTGCGTGCCGTTATCAGAAACAATGGTGTCACAATTTCCGTATCTTGCGAACGTTTCGTTTACTTTTTCAATCACTGCTGATGACGATATATTTTTGATGTCGAATATTTCCGGGAATTTTGAGTAAGCATCTACCATCACTAAGTAATAAATTCCATCACATGGTCCCGCTATGTCTATATGCAATCTTTCCATAGGCCTGGTTGCAGGTGACCATAACTGTGGTACTGCCTTCGCTGGTGCTCTTGTTGCCATTGCACATGATTGACAGTTTCGTACGAAGGTAGCAATTTCTTCATCTAGCGCTGGCCAAAATACGTGACTTCTGGCAATCGATTTTATCCTTTCTTTACCTGGATGAACACGGTGTAATTGATGTAGCACACGATTTTGAAGCGGCTTCGGTATGACCACACGCTCTCCATAGAGTATACACTCCTTCACGAGACTCAACGATTCCTTTCGCCTGTAGTAAGGAATTAAAACCTTTTCAATATTCGTTCCCCAGGTTGAGTTTAGTGCTCTGATAACCTTTTGTAGAACGTCACATTTGCTCGTAGCCTGTTGCACCATATTAACTGTGACTGGTAGCTTGCTAATTTGCTCTTCCAATATTTCAGACATATCTTCCTCGAGTGCTGTATACGCTATTACCAGATCCTAGTTACAACCATCAGTTACCAACCTTGATAGACTATCCACGTATCCAAAATTCTTTGTGTTCACATATTGCAATTCGAAATCATAACGCATCAAAGTGAGTGCCCACCTTTGTAGTCGATTTGCTGTATGAGCTGGTATACCTTTTTTATTGCTAAAAATAGAAAGTAGTGGCTTGTGATCAGTCCATAAAATAAATTTTCTTCCAAATATATATCTATGAAATTTTTTTACTGCAAATATTAACGGAAGCGCCTCCTTCTCTATCTGAGAATATTTTTGTTCAGCAGGCGTTAATGTACAGGCAGCATGTGCGATCACCTTTTCAGTACTATCAAGCATAATATGACATATAAACGCCACAATACCTTTACCTGATGCATCTGCTGCTACTTTTATAGGGAGGCTTGGGTTATAGTGTGTCAACAGCAAATCTGACTTTAGTACGCTCTTGAACTGCTCAAATGCACGCTTGCAATCGGCTGACCAAACAAAACTTTCATTTTTGTGTAATAGTTTATCCAAAGGCGCTCTTAATTCGCTCATATGATGAACAAATTTTCCATAGTAGTTTACACTACCTAAAAACGCTCGAAGTTCACCTACGTTTCTAGGCGGGGGCATTTTCAGGATAGCTTTAATTTTTTTCTGGGTCAGGCCGTATTCCAGATTGTGACACTATATTTCCCAAATATTTAACCTCTCTTGAAAAAAATTTGCATTATTCCATTTTAATATGAAAGTTGTATTCCCGCAACCTGGTTAGGACCTTGAACACATTTTGTACATGAATTTCACATGTTTTTCCACCGATAATTATATCATCTATATATGCTGCTGTATCATCGATATCCGCCAACATAGTGTCCATTATCTGTTGAAACGCGGATGGTGCGCTTTTTACTCCTGGTGCCAGTCGGTTAAACGTAAATAACCCCTTGTGGGTGTTAAATGTTAGTAGCTTTGCTGACTCTTTTGTTACTTCTGTCTGCAGATAAGCATCAGACAAATCGATGTGTGTAAAACAATGGCTATATGCGATCTTTGCATAAATATCTGCAGCTGTATGCAAGGGATACTGGTGAAGCTCTAGTGCTGCATTTAGCCCCGAAGAGTAGTCACCACAAATTCTTACTTTCCCTGACGGCTTTCTCACAGCTACTATAGGTGCTGCCCACTCTGAAAAATTTACGGGAGTTATAATACCTAATGTTTCCAGTCTATTTAGTTCCTCTTCTATCAAAGACTGCACTGCGTATGCCACTGGACGCTTCGCTCGAAATGCCGGTTTGGCATTTGCTTTCAAATACAATTTTACCACTGTCTAGCTGCATTTGGACGGTGTAGTATTGAAAACATCTGAGTAGCGCTGTTTGATTTCTGGCATGACGGATTCAACCATCTCCATCTTTAAATGTTTTACTTAACAACAAATGCTGTTCAATGGCTTGTCCCATAACCTAAAAATATCAAGTGCATCTGTACCTAGCAGGTTCAAAGAATTTATTTCCGCCACAAAAACATTCATTTGTTGCACTTCCCCGTTAAGGTGAAGTTCACATGGAAAATAAGCTATAAACCAAATTTTTCCTTGTGAAGCACTGGTAGCGTGACTGTCTTTTAGTTTCACACCCGGACTACCCAGCATACGCCAATTTTCCTTGCCAATTATAGTTACGTCTGAAGCAGAATCGATTTGAAGTTTAAAAAGTTTACCTTTATTGGTAGGTGTTACTGGCGTTGTTGGTTTGATGAAAACTTCAACATATTTGCGACGCGCTGCAAAATTAATGCTTTTCACCTGCACTTTATTGCTTGCTGGCCTGTTTTTAAATTGCTGAGATTTCTCTCTAACATTATGAAATTCCCCCTTAACTGGTTTACTTTTGTGCGAGCTACAATAACCCTTTTTGTGTCCAAAACGCTTACATTGAGAGCATTTATGCCTCTTAAATTCACAGTGCTCTGCATAATGCATTTCACCACAATTCCAGCAGGGCGATTTTGGTATTTTTTTATACCCTTCACAAAAATGTAAAGGGTATATATAAGTTTGTGATTCCGTTTGTAATTTCTACAGTTTTTTTTTGCGACCCTATAAAGTATATATATTCTGAATCAGAATTAATGGAAAAGTCGATTAAGTGATGTCCGTCTGTCCGTCTGTCCGCTGTTGAAATACCGTTTCTGCGAAAACCATTAGACTTAGAAACTTTTTTCTTTCACCATTCTTTTACCCCATCGATTCATGGGTTTGCTATTGAAATTCAGTAATATCGGTCCACGTATAGCTGAGATATATTCAAAATTCCGAAAAAAGCCATTTTTTTTGCAGATTTGTATGAAAATTTTTGAAAACAAAAGTTGTTCGTTTTGCTTCAAACTTCACACACTTATTAAGCATGGTGACTAAAAAGCAAAAAATTTTTTTTTCAGATATCGGTCCATATATACCCGAGATATAGCCCAAATCGAATTTTTAATGAAAATGTCGCATAGGCGAACTTAAACAACTTTTTTGTGCTCAAAAGCAGTTCTGGTAATAAAATAGGGTCATATAAATATGAAAAATGAAAATTTCCGATATCGGTCCATATATACCCGAGATATAGCCTAGACCGGGGTTTTCATGAAAATGCCGCGTAAGCGTACTTAAACAATTTTTTTGTGCTCAAAAGCAGTTCTGGCAATTAAATAGGGTCACATAAATATGAAAAATGAAAATTTTCGATATCGGTCCATATATATCCGAGATATAGCTTAGACCGGGGTTTTCATGAAAATGCTGCGTAAGCGAACTTAAACAATTTTTTTGTGCTCAAAAGCAGTTTTGGTAATGAAATTAGGTTACATAAATATGGAAAATGAAAATTTCCGATATCGGTCCATATATACCCGAGATATAGCCCAAACCGGGTTTTTCATGAAAATGTCGCGTAAGCGAACTTAAACAACTTTTTTGTGCTCAAAAGCAGTTCTGGTAATGAATTTAGGTTACATAAATATGGAAAATGAAAATTTCCGATATCGGTCCATATATACCCGAGATATAGCCCAAACCGTGTTTTTCATGAAAATGCCGCGTAAGCGAACTTAAACAATTTTTTCGCCTTAAAGCAGTTCTGGTAATAAAATAAGGTGATATAAATATGGAAAATGAAAGTTTTCGATATCGGTCCATATATACCCGAGATATAGCCCAAACCGTGTTTTTCATGAAAATGCCGCGTAAGCGAACTTAAACAATTTTTTCGCCTTAAAGCAGTTCTGGTAATAAAATAAGGTGATATAAATATGGAAAATGAAAATTTCCGGTATCGGTCCATATATACCCGAGATATAGCCTAAACTGCGGTTTTAATGAAAATGTTGCGTAAGTGAACTTAAACATCGTTTTTTGCTTAAAAACAGTTCTGGTAATATAAATATGGAAAAAGAAAATATCCGATATCGGTCCATATATACTCGAGATATAGCCTGAACCGATTTTTCCAATAACATTTTTTTTGCTGAAAAGCAGTTCTTGTTATGAAAGAAGGTTACGAAAATAGAGAAAATTAAAATTTCTGATATCGGTCCATATATACCCGAGATATAGCCTAAATCGGGTTTTTCATGAAAATATCGCGTAAGCGAACTTAAACAATTTGTTGTACTCAAAAGCAGTTCTAGTAATGATATAAGGTTATATAAATATGGAAAATTAAAATTTTCGATATCGGGCCATATATACCCGAGATATAGCCTGAACCGATTTTTCCATTAAAAAAATTTTTTTTTTTTTGCTGAAAAGCAATTTTCGTTATAAAATACAGAAAATAGAAAACTCCTATATCGGTTCATATATAACCGAGCATATTTAGGTCACATTTTTAATATACTATACATATTCGTGACTATCGTGAAGGGTATTTTAGATTCGGCCCAGCCGAATATACTACACTCTTACTTGTTCTGCTTACTTTTGACATACGCTTTCCCCTTAATGCTATTCACATTTGGGTCTTTAATAGCGTTTACAATTTTACTTGGATTTTCTACCATTACTGTGTCTTTTCTCAAAATAAGCATTCGCTCCGCAGGGCTGACTAGTTTTCCTAATTTTGGCTCAGACTCATCCTCTAACCCAGCTAATAGTTTTGTACGCATTTCTGCATCTTTCCTGTCCGTCAAACCCTTTACAAAAAATACAAATTTTATTTGATCAGCTGACATATCTGCCAGCCTAGATTTCTCGCAGCATTCATTTACACGTGCCGCGTAAGTAACTATATCCTCTTGGGTTTCTTTTTCTAGCTGCAAACATTTGTACCTCAGGCTGAAAATAGATTCTCTCGATCCAAACATATTTTGCAATATCTTCACGGTTTCTGAGAAAGAAATGTCTCTAGGATTTTAGGCAAAATGTACATTGCATATTTTCCGTATGCTACCGAATTGAGTTTTCTCATTAGCAATCGTACTCGTGCTGCTTCATCCAACTCTTTCCCATCCACTGTGAACATATCTTCGTGCCGGGCATACCATACATCAAAAGTTAAATTATTTTGCGGATCATGACAAAATTCAGCTATGCCAATAGCTAACTTTTCCATCAAACTTTCTTGACTTTTTTCTGCTTGGTTCTCTGTAAGCAATGCAAGCAGCTTACTCTGCACTTCCAACAATTCTTGGATTTTCTTAGCATCCGCCATAATAACTAGTTCCTTGATCCTCGTCGCCAATTTCTGTTGTGGTTTAACCTATTCAAATAATAACTCTGTAATTATTTCCATAAATCCAAAAAATTAAAATCCATTTATTAAATTCATTTTTAGGTTAAATCAATATAATATAAGAAATTATGTCTGATCACGTTGGCGCGTACAATAGAAAAGAAGAAATAGAAATTAATAATCATGTTAACATTAGCACATGCTCATTTTGGCACTTTCGTACACGGTTGTATTTCCCACAACACTTTGTTTCAAAATATGCTTCTGGAACGTACACGGCATCCGCCAACACAAAAATGAATCTGTAGCTGAATTACCACCATTTGCTATTCGACCCCTATAAGGCTATAAGCCTTTGAGGTTTATTTTTCAAGATGTCGAAAATGTTATCAATAATATAAACTCCAGGAAAGCTCTAGGTATTGATAAAATTACTTTCAAAATGCTTGTACTGTTACCTTGCGTGGCAGAAGAATATCCAATTTAGAGCGGACAAGGCGGCTGTTGTTTTGTATCGCCATCGAGAACACCTGGGGCATAAATTCTTGGAATTCTTGCTGGCTATTTAACATGGTAATAAAGCCCAGATTAATGTATGGGGCGCTTATTTGGTGGAAGGGCTTTGGAGAAAACCATCTATTACAGAGTCATAGGGAGGATACTGCGTACGTCTGCATTGATGGTAACTGGTGCTTCTTGCACTATGCGAACCAAAGCACTGATTATGGTGACGCATTGGCTGCCAGCTGATCTCATGGTGAATGAAGTGGCCATTTGCTCGGCAATCAGGCTAAAAGCCAGTGGGATGTGGAAAGAAGCGACATAAGGTCATGTTTCGATAATAGAAGGTATAATGGAGCACCCGGAGTATATTGATTACTGTGCACCAGCTCTACTGCCCGACAAGAGATTTGACGTAATCTTATCGCCAAGAGAACGTGCTTGAAACTTTCTCAGATGGATCCAGGTCGGACCAGGGAGTTGTTAGCGGCTTCTTTATGCCCAAGTATCAGCGGAGTGTAGCGTAATGCAGGCAGAAATTACAGCTATATTGAGAGCAGCTCACTAGTTGAGGTACTATAGGGTATACGAGGTGAATATCGGAATCTGTACTGATAGTAAAGATGCGTTAAATGCGCTTGTGGGTGTCTATACGAATTCCAGGTTGGTTCAAGAATGCCGGATATCTCTTAATGAGATAGCGAGACATTCAAACCTGGAGCTTTTTTGGGTACCGCGGCACAGTGGATTGTCCGGAAATATTGTGGCGGATGAGCTAGCGAAAGCCAGGGCTCGTCTACAGCGAGGGGACATTGACACGATGGTAGGAGTCCCGCTTAAAAGCTGTAAAAACCAAGTGCAGTGTCAACTTGTTGGGACTACACAGGACAAATAGTCTGGTGAGGTTACCTGCCGAGTAGCGAGGCTGACATGTCCTGCGTATGATCGCAGGAGGACTACGGTTCTAAGGGATATTCTCCGTCAAAAGTTGCGTACCTGGGTGGCAGTTCTGACAGGACATTGTCACATAGGAACGCATGCTAAGAGGTTAAATCTTTCATTATATGATTTCTCTAGATGTTGCAGGGATGAGGACGAGGAAAAGAGTGTGGAGCACTTCCTCTGTCGGTGCCCGGCTCTGTTCTATGATAGCGCTGTATCTAGGCGGACCGATGGTGCACGGGTTAGCAGACATATCGGAATGTGGAGTAAGCCTTTACCCGGCTTGGTTTAGATCTGAACCGTCGGGAGAAGTTTAAGTGTCGTAAGCTGCACTCCTCCTTCAGGCAATACAACGGGACCAAGTAAGGACCCAAATGGGCTGCTTTCAAGAAACTGGCGGACTGTACAACCTAACTTACCTTGTTAGGCTACAAGAATTCTTATTATTTTGAACACTATTTTACGTCTCCAGTACTATCGTGCAGAGTGGAAAGTGTCTATGATACCTTAGCTAAGAAAGGTTCCACTAAGGTAGTGTCATATAGACCAATGAGTCTACTGCCAACAATTTCATAACTTCCAAGAATTCTTGATGGCGAAGTTGATTCCAATATTAAATGATCTAGGATGTACGTATACTTGATCATCAATTCGGCTTCCGGGCTAAACACAGTACGGAATGACATGCGAACGAGATCCGGAATCCACACTTCACCTTTTGCAGGCGACAGCATTCTGCAACGTCCATGAAAACCTTTACAAAATTTGTATGTAGGAATATATTAGAGAAATCAACATGAATGTACTCATGTCACATTCACACTGTGTAAACAAACATGTGCGCCTATCCAAATTAATAACTCACCTATCCCGCAGCTCTATGAAGTCAAGTACCATGGTACACACCTTGGCCGTAGGCTAACGTGGAAGTCTCACATTGAAGCAAAAGTCACTCAGTTGAAATTAAAAACCGCGCAACTAAATTGGCTTATGGGCAGAAACTCGACGTTGAAGTTAGATTGCAAACAATGCAATTCTAAAGCCTATGTCATTCAATTATGGGGCAGCGCCTCAACGTGAAACATTGAAAAACTCAAAGACGACCAAACAAAATTCTTCGAATGATTACTACAGCCCCATGGGAAGTAAAAAACTTACGATTTCAGAAGGATCTTATGTTCCGTTAGTAAAACGAATTTTCAAATTATACGACAAGGTATATCAGTAAATTGGAACTTCACCCAAATCCTGTTGCAAGCAACTTTTTATGCCCTTCACAAAAATGTTAAGGGTATATACAAGTTTGTGATTCCGTTTGTAATTTCTACAGTTTTTATTTGCGACCGTATAAAATATATATGTATATATACTGAAATATATATGTATATATACTGAATCAGAATTAATGGAAAAGTCGATTAAACGATGTCTGTCTGTCGGTCGTTGAAATACCGTTTCTGAGAAAACCATTAGACATAAAAACTTTCTTCTTTCACCATTCTATTACTCCATCGTGTCATGTGTTTGCTATTGAAATTCAGTAATATCGGCTCACATGTAGCTGATATATCCAAAATTCCGATAAAAGCCATTTTTTTGCAATTTTGTATGAAAATTTTTGAAAAAAAATTTGTTTGCTTTGCATCAAACTTAAAAACACTCATTAAGACTAAAAGGCAAAAAAAAATTCCAGATATCGGTCCATATATACCAGAGATATAGCATAAACCGGGTTTGTCATGAAAATATCGCGTAAGCGAACTTAAACATGTTTGTTTGAAAGCAGCAGTGATAATAAAATCGGAAAATTTCCGATATCGGTGCATAGCCTAAAACGGTTTTTCATGAAAATGTCGCGTAAGCGAACTTAAACAACTTTTTTTGCTTAAAAGCAGTTCGTAATAAAATAAGGTTATATAAATATGGAAAATGAAAATTTCCGATATCGGCCCATATACATATACCCGAGATATAGCCTGAACCGATTTTTCCATTAACATTTCTTTTTTTTTTTTGAAAGGCAGTTATTGTTATAAAAGAATGCTACTAAAATACAGAAAATAGAAAATTCCGATATCGGTTCATGTATAACCGAGATATAGCTTAAACAAGCTTTTCCATGAAAATGTCCATGAAAGATTTCTTTTGGGAATAGTGATTACAAGGCAAAAATATATTTCCCCGATATCGGTCCATATATAAGTGAGCATATTTAGTTCAAATTCGTAATATATACTATACATATACGTGCCTATCGAGAAGGCTATTTTAGATTCAGCCCGGCCGAATATACCACTCTTACTTGTTTTTATCTGTTATATTCGGTATTTAGAAATGCTAACACAGCAACATATTCATATTTATTTTTCAACTATACATAATGATATTATCACTTAAAAACTATGAAACAATTTAAGCCTAATGATAATTTACAAAAAAAATCGTTGTAAGCTCATTTCTTTTTGTTACGTCTGCGTCCCTTACCACTAGACTTTTTACCAAAATCAACCTCACTAACTAATAATGGATTACTAGCTCGACTTTCGTAAGCTGCTTTAGCGGCAGATTGGAAATAGCGAGGCGTTTTGTTAGAACTTGTATTAATTGTAGTTGTAGCTAAACGTTTTAAGGCTTTAGGCACAATGTATTCAGGAACTTGTGATAGATGTGGCTGAACTTTGACTGTCTTGAGCGGTTTATCATGGCGCAGAACTTGTAAATCACGAGTGTTTTCGTTAAAGAATCCCTTTAGTTTTTCGCTATTAAAAATTTCAATTTTTATTTCTTTTACTCGAGCTTCATGGACAGCGATACGTGTGACAGCACGCCAGGCATCTCTTGCACGATAGCGAAAAGGTTCCACTTCGTCCATTTTAAACTGATAGTTTCTAATATCCGAAAAAAAAAAAATTAAAAGTCGTATACAAGGATTGTTTATGGAATACTTACTTTATGACTTGTTCTTCGCGCATGTAGCCCTCTTTTAGACGTTCTTCAACAGCATCATTTACTTTGGCATCTTTAAGGCTTACAAATGACAGGACGGTTCCTTTGTTGTTACCTCTAGCTGTGCGTCCAGCACGATGTATATATGAACTCACATCTTGGGGAAAATCGAAATTAATAACATTTGCAACGGAATGAAAATCAATGCCTCTTGAAGCTCCAGATTCACGATCTGATTTGTTGCGCCCTGGATTTTCTAGCATGCGTTCGTCAGAAGCTATTATAAAATCGTAAATACCCTGGTTAAATTGATTTATGGTGTGTATGCGAATTTTCGCCGGTAATTCAGAATTTAAAACACAAGATTTAATGCCGAATTGCTCCAAGAACAATTTTAATCTATAAATAAAAAGCAAATTCTTAAAACAAATTTGGGAAAACAATAATGTTTACAAAAATAAATGATCAGAGAGAAGATTAGTTTCGTAAATCATTTAGAAGCCAACTGTAGTACAGATGCGTCTTCTTTAGATATTGATAAATATTCATCATTAAAAAATATTAGCTTCTAAACTACAATTAAGGGAACTGCCCAAAAACCAGACAGTAATTTTCACATTTTTGTGTTAAGGCCGGTTTCACGATAACGAAAATTTTTGTTGGACACCACGTTTTTGACTCAAAAAGAGTATACCAACTCATGTTCATAATTTTAATTTTCTACTTCAAACCTCTTTCATTCCCTTCTTAAATGTTTGCGAACGTTAACGTTCGATACCGAGTTTATCACACAAAATTGCATTTTACATTTGGTTTCCATATTACATCCGCTATAAAAATATATAAATAGGTATCCGAAAGCAGTTATCAATTAACTTACTTGTAGCAACGATCGACAGTATTTACAAAAATTACATTTTTTCCACGTATCAGCCGCAACTTTAGCAAAGCATATAAAATGGCTGGCTTATCATTCTCTTCCGCCAATATACGCTGATGCGATAACTGACTTTCTGGCACTAGCTCCGGTTCCTCTAATTTTAAAATGACTGGGTTGTTTAATATAACACCCTTCATGTTCATAACATCATCCGTTATAGTAGCAGACACCAAAATGGCCTGGTAAATTGCAGGCAAATATTCTACTAACTTCTTGAAATCATTCTCAAACCCAAAAGAAAATATCAAGTCTGCCTCGTCTACCACCAAGGTCTCTAAACGTTTTAAGTCCATGGCTCCAGATTGTAAGTGCACCAGAACTTTGGCTGGCGTGGTAATAACAATGTCAGGTCTTTCCGATAAAAGATGGCGTTGAGCCACAACATCACTCGATGACAGATCCACGATGCGCAAAACTTTACCACATTTTTCACTCATTTGTTCCATAGCATTATGTGTTTGCTGACAAAGTTCTTTACTCGGTGCCAAAACCAATGCGCTTGTACACTGTTCATCGGCATTCATTTTGGAATTAAGTATTTTCTGCAATAAAGGCAATGCAAATGCTGCTGTTTTTCCTGAACCTGTTCTAGCTTTCACAATGACGTCTTTTCCCTCAATTAATAGTGGTATAGCAGCTTCCTGTATTAAAGTGGGTTCAGTCCACCCCAATTTTGATATTGCCTGCGGAAGATACCAATTTAAAACTACCATATCATATCATATATTATTACCTTCAGAATTCTATCATCCAATTCCATTTCGTGAAATTGCTTAAGTTGACGTTTTCCAGACATTAGATCTTATTTTCTATGAACAGTTCCAAAGTAAAATAAAAGGTAATTCAAATGCACGTTTTCATGCAGAGATGGATGGTGATGCCAATTTTTCAGATGTTTGTTAGTCGCTGCTTCTTATTGATCGCATAATGTATCATAAAGTGATAACGTTAGATAACGAAATGGTAGCACTAGAGCTTGGTGAATTTTTAGTGCTAAAATTTCTATATTCATTTTAAAACTATCGAACCAATTTTTTTACTAAAACTCTGTTGTACCTTTGCTTTACATTTATCATAAAATTGTAAATTATTCCTATAAATATTACAATATTTTTTTATCATTAATTTATTTAGCAATTAGTTATTGCAAATATATTGTAGCATGAGTTTAAAGAATGAAAAATATAAACAAAGTCTGATAAATTTAAGTTTAAGCATAAAAAAATTCTGCATATATTACAAAAATCGGTTCAGTATTCAAGGTCTAAATAGCTAATTAATGTGTTACCACTCACATACCAAAAATACTCATGAATGTGTGAATACATATGATGTGTATTTTATTTAAGGAATAGGCTATCTTAAAAACTAGTTAAAATAATTTACGTCTATAAAGCAATGGCTACTTTGGCCTTCAGCTTGTATATTTAGTAAATAACTGTATGTGTGCATATATGTATATATTTTTTGCGTTATTACATAGTTTAAATAAAATAGCAGATTTTCAAATATTAACTTTACTACTTATTCTTGTTTTTACCAACTCTAAATATCTTTACATATGTTGCAAGCTTTAAAGAAATTTATAAGGGTTTCTATGTTCGTTGTGGAAGGATTTTTTATGTATTGAAGAGGAAATGCTCTGAAGCACTGATTTCGTTTATCGCTGAAATCTGGGCAGTGAATTAGGATGTGTTTGAGAGAGACTCTGCTAACCCTGCATTTGAGGCAGATTTCGGACGTATTGCGATTTTATGTGTGATTAAGAGCTAATTTTCACGATGATTTTAAGCCATGCCTAAAAGGCATGTTTTTTCTTTTGTACTGAAAAATTTTGAAAAATAAAAATAGCCAAGTTTTCTGTTTTTCAAGTTAATTTCTTTTTGACTCGTTGTTATTTTTTAAATTGTTTTATTTTCATTCGACTGCCAAGGTAAATACATCGATACTACCAAAAGGGTAAAAAGAGACAAACGATTTTTTAACGATAACAATTGAAAAAACGACATGAATTAAAAATCATAGTAAAAATGTAACGTGATTTTGGTAGAAGCTTTAAAAGAGTATTATAAAAAAAAGACATGGCCGTATAAATCAGCCCTAAGAGATGATTTAGTCTGATCCGCAAGTATTTTCTGTAATCTACCACAGATAGGGTGATTTGACGTTCCGGTTAAGATAGTTTTGGACATTGATTTTGTTTTCGTTAATTTCTTTGTACCAACTCGATGTTGCCGGCCATATTTCGTTCCGTTCCGACAATAATTTGTTAATATAACCACTTATGTCGGCTACGTTAAGGTTTTGTTGTACATATACTGGGGATTTGAGAGATAGTTTAGTAGTCCGATCCGCCACTTCAACCCCTGGTATGCAGCAGTGGCTTGGCACTCACATAATGACAATGTTTGGAAACGAGTCTAATAAAATATTTCTTATTTGAGAGGGAGAAAAGTATCGGTTGTTTATATTTTTAATAGCTTTTAGGGAAGAAAGTTGTGGTAGTTTCTTTTGAAATGTTAATAGCTTCAGCAATAGCTATTATTTCCGCAGAGAAAGTTGTGGAGTATTGGTTTAATATGGCGGTTTGATTACGGAGTTTTCTGCGCTTATACTATATGAAATATTGGGTATCATGCATAAAAACGAGTAAAAGCGCTGAGTTGAAGCAGGTGAGCAATTGCTCAAAAAGTCAAGTTCTATCAAACTGCAACAGCTTTTGCTCAATTTCGTATGCATAAAAAAGAGTTCATACCAATTGCAATTACTTGAGCAAAGGGAGTTCAAACGTGTAATTGTTATTGAAGTGCACACATGTCGTCAAGTGAAAGTGAAATAGAAATAGAACTAAATAATAATAGTAAAGTAGAAAATGGCGAAATTTTTAAATTTTTAGTGGAAACAAGTAAGAGTGTGGTAAATTCGGCTGAGCCGAATCTAAAATACCCTTCACAATAGTCACGTATAAAAACGCGGTTTAGGCTATATCTCCGGCATATATGTACCGATATCGGAAATTTCCATTTTCCATATTTATATAACCTTATTTCGTTACCAGAACTGTTTTTAAGCAAAACAAGTAAGAGTGTAGTATATTTGGCTGGGCCGAATCTAAAATACCCTTCACGATAGTCACGAATATGTATAGTATATTAAAAATGTGACCTAAATATGCTCGGTTATATATGAACCGATATCGGATTTTTCTATTTTTTGTATTTTAGTAACCTTCTTTTATAACGAGAATTGCTTTCCAGCAAAAAAAAAAAATTTTTTTGATGGAAAAATCGGTTCAGGCTATATCTCGGGTATATATGGACCGATATCAGAAATTTTAATTTTCTCTATTTTCGTAACCTTATTTTATAACAAGAACTGCTTTTCAGTAAAAAAAAAATAATATTGGAAAAATCGGTTCAGGCTATATCTAGAGTATATATGGACCGATATCGGATTTTTTCTTTTTCCATATTTATATAACCTTATTTCATTACCAGAACTGCTTTTGAGCACAAAAAAGTTGTTTAATCGGCATTTTCATCAAAAAACCTGTTAAGCTATATATACCGATATCGGAATTTTCTATTTTCTGTATTTTAGTAACCTTCTTTTATAACAAGAATTGCTTTTCAGCAAAAAAAAAAAAAAAATTTTAATGAAAAAATCGGTTCAGGCTATATCTAGAGTATATATGGACCGATATCGAAAATTTTAATTTTCCATATTTATATAACGTTATTTCATTACCAGAACTGCTTTTGAGCACAAAAAAGCTGTTTAAGTTCGCTTACGCGACATTTTCATGAAAAACCCGATTTGGGCTATATCTCGGGTACATATGAACCGATATCGGAAATTTTCATTTTCCATATTTAGGTAACCTAATTTCATTACCAGAACTGCTTTTGAGCACAAAAAAGCTGTTTAAGTTCGCTTACGCGGCATTTTCATGAAAACCCTGGTCTAGGCTATATCTCGGGTATATATGGACCGATATTGGAAATTTTCATTTTTCATATTTATATAACTTCATTTCATTACTAGAACTGCTTTTGAGCACAAAAAAGTTGTTTTAGTTTGCTTACGCGACACTTTTATGTAAAACCCGGTCTAGGCTATATCTCGGGTATATATGGACCGATATCGGAAATTTTCATTTTTCATATTTATGTAATCTTATTTCATTATCAGAACTGCTTTTGAGCAAAAAAAAGTTGTTTAAGATCGCTTACGCGACATTTTCATGAAAAACCCGATTTGGGCTATATCTCGAGTACATATGGACCGATATCGGAAATTTTCATTTTCCATATTTAGGTAACCTAATTTCATTACCAGAACTGCTTTTGAGCACAAAAAAGTTGTTTAAGTTCGCTTACACGACATTTTCATGAAAAACCCGATTTGGGCTATATCTCGGGTATATATGGACCGACATCGAAAATTTTCGTTTTTCATATTTATGTAACCTAATTTCATTACCAGAACTGCTTTTGAGCACAAAAAAGTTGTTGAAGTTCATTTACGCGACATTTTCATGAAAAACCCGATTTGGGCCATATCTCGGGTATATATGGACCGATATCGGAAATTTTCATTTTTCATATTTATGTAATCTTATTTCATTATCAGATCTGCGTTTGAGCAAAAAAAAAATTGTTTAAGTTCGCTTACGCGACATTTTCATGAAAAACCCGATTTGGGCTATATCTCGGGTATATATCGACCGACATCGAAAATTTTCATTTTTCATATTTATGTAACCTAATTTCATTACCAGAACTGCTTTTGAGCACAAAAAAGTTGTTTAAGTTCGCTTACGCGACATTTTCATGAAAAACCCGGATTGGGCTATATCTCAGGTATATATGGACCGATATCGAAAATTTTCATTTTTCATATTTATGTAACCTAATTTTATTACCAGAACTGCTTTTGAGCAAAAAAAAGTTATTTAGCTTCGCCTATGCGACATTTTCATTAAAATCCGATTTGGGCTATATCTTGGGTATATATGGACCGATATCGGAAATTTTCATTTTTCATATTTATGTAACCTAATTTCATTACCAGAACTGCTTTTGAGCACAACAACGTTGTTTAAGTTCGCTTACGCGACATTTTCATGAAAAACACGATTTGGGCTATATCTCGGGTATATATGGACCGACATCGAAAATTTTCATTTTTCATATTTATGTAACCTAATTTCATTACCAGAACTGCTTTTGAGCACAAAAAAGTTGTTTAAGTTCGCTTACGCGACATTTTCATGAAAAACCCGGTTTGTGCTATATCTCGGGTATATATGGACCGATATCGGAAATTTTCATTTTCCATATTTATATAACCTAATTTTATTATCAGAACTGCTTTTGAGCAAAAAAAAAGTTATTTAGCTTCGCCTATGCGACATTTTCATTAAAATCCGATTTGGGCTATATCTCGGGTATATATGGACCGATATCTGAAAAAAAAATTTTTTGTCTTTTAGTCACCATGCTTAATAAGTGTGTGAAGTTTGAAGCAAAACGAACAACTTTTGTTTTCAAAAATTTTCATACAAAACTGCAAAAAAAAATGGCTTTTTTCGGAATTTTGAATATATCTCAGGTATACGTGGACCGATATTACTGAATTTCAATAGCAAACCCATGAATCGATGGGGTAAAAGAATGGTGAAAGAAAAAAGTTTCTAAGTCTAATGGTTTTCTCAGAAACGGTATTTCAACAGCGGACAGACGGACAGACGGACATCGCTTAATCGACTTTTCCATTAATTCTGATTCAGAATATATATACTTTATAGGGTCGCAAAAAAAAACTGTAGAAATTACAAACGGAATCACAAACTTATATATACCCTTTACATTTTTGTGAAGGGTATAAAAAAAAAGTTGTTTAAGTTCACTTACGCGACATTTTCATGAAAACCGCGGTTTAGGATATATCTGGGGTATATATGGACCGATATCGGAAATTTTCATTTTCCATATTTATATAACCTTACTTTATTACCGGAACTGCCTTTGAGCAAAAAAGGTTGTTTAAGTTTACTTACGGGACATTTTCATGAAAACCGCGATTTAGGCTATATCTCGGGTATAATGGACCGATATCGGGCATTTTCATTTTTCATATTTATCTAACCTTATTTCATTACCAGAACTGTTTTTAAGGAAAAAAGTTGTTTAAGTTCGCTTACGCGGCATTTTTATGAAAAACCCCGTTTAGGTTATATCTCGGGTATATATGGACCGATATCGAAAAATTTCCATTTTCCATATTTATATAACCTTATTTCCTTACCAGAACTGTTTTTAAGCAAAAAAAAGATGTTTAAGTTCACTTACGCGACATTTTAATGAAAACCGCGGTTTAGGCTATATCTCGGGTATATATGGACCGATATGGGAAATTTCCATTTTCCATATTTACATAACCTTTTTTCATTACTACACCTGCTTCTAAGCAAAAATAAAAGTTGTTTAAGTTCGCTTACGCGGCATTTTCATGAAAAACCCGGTTTAGGGTATATATGGACCGATATCGGAAATTTTCATTTTCCATATTTATATAACCTTACTTTATTACCGGAACTGCCTTTGAGCAAAAAAAAGTTTTTTAAATTCGCTTATGTGGCATTTTCATGAAAAACCCGTTCTAGGCTATATCTCGCGTATATATGGACCGATACCGAAAATTTTCGTTTTCCATACTTATATAATCTTATTTTATTACCAGAACTGCTTTTAAGCAAAAAAAAGTTGTTTAAGTTTGCTTACGCGAAATTTTCATGAAAACCCCGTCTTAGGCTATATCTCGCGTATATATGGACCGATAGCGGAAATTTTCATTTTCTGTATTTTTATAACCTTACTTTATTACCGAAACTGCCTTTGAGCAAAAAAAAAGTTTTTTAAGTTCGCTTATGTGGCATTTTCATGAAAAACCCGTTCTAGGCTATATCTGCCTATATATATATATACTGCTTTTGGTGTCGGTGATGACTTCTCTCGGTTTATATCGAGTTTTCTCAGAGACCGCACTATACGAGTTGTTATAGATGGGGTCTCATCAAATGAGTTCAAGATTAATTCAGGGGTTCCGCAAGGCTCCGTTCTTTCTCCTACCCTATTCCTTATTTTTCTAAATGATCTTCTCTACCAAACTTCCAACCCTATCCACTCTTTCGCAGATGACAGCAGCATTTGCCATTCGTACTCTTTTAGCTATAGGCCCAGCCTATCAGAGATCGCTGCCAAGAGGCTAAATATGAATGATTCACTCAATAGTGACCTTCTATTAATCTCCGAATGGGGTCGTAAAAACAGAGTCGCCTTCAACGCTCGTAAGACCCAATGTTGCTTATTAACACACAAGCAAACGACCGCGGGTGCTGCTTCATCTGTACTCATGGATGGTATAAGTATTGAGGAATCGGATGCTCTTGATGTTCTTGGAATGAAGATACAGTGTGATGTTCGCTGGACTGAACACATTTTTCATGTCTCCAAAAAAGCATTCAAGTGTCTTGGTTTTTTGAAACGGTGTAAGATTTACTTCACTCCATCCGACCTCCTCACTATTTATACCACCTACATCCGACCGAAAATGGAATACAACTCTCATGTTTGGGCCGGTGCCTCAAAGTCTATTTTGGGGTTACTCGACCGTGTGCAGGAGAGGGCGAAGAAGCTCATCGGTGACAGTAGGGTATCCAACTCTATTGACTCACTGGAGCATCGACGCAGTGTGGGGTGCGTTACTCTCTTCTATCGTTACTACAATGGATTTTGCTCTGACGAGATTAGGGATCTTGTTCCCGAAACTCGCACATTTTTACGTAGCACGCGCTCATCGTCCAGAGCTCATCCATTTGTGGTCGATCGCCCGGGGAATCGCACTACGCATTACAGAGAGAATTCGTTTTTCAGCCGAACGGTTCGTCTATGGAATAATTTGCCTGCAGACGTGTTTCCTGTCTGTTATAACGTTGGAAGGTTCAAGTCAAATGTTCACAAACACTACTCCTTCTTTCCCCCTCCTCACAACCTATTTTCCTAGTTCTGGTACAATGCACTGCATATGTAGGGGTCATCCCCTGAGTACTGGTCCAATATAAAAAAAAAAAAAAAAAAAAAATCTCGGGTATATATGTACCGATATCGGAAATTTTTATTTTCCAGATTTATATAACCTCAGTTTGTTACCAGAACTACTTTTAAGCAAAAAAGTTGTTTAGCTTCGCATATGCATCATTTTCATTAAAAGTCCGATTTGGGCTATATCTCGGGTATATATGGACCGATATCGGAAATTTTCATTTGCCACATTTATATAACCTAATGTTATTACCAGAACTGCTTTTAAGCAAAAAATGTTGTTTAAGTTTGCTTACGCCGCATGTTCATGAAAAACCCGGTTTAGGCTATATCTCGGGTATATATGGACCGATATCGGGAATTTTCATATTTATATAACTTTATTTTATTACCAGAGCTGCTTTTAAGCAAAATAAAGTTGTTTAAGTTCGCTTACGCGACATTTTCATGAAAAACCCGGTTTAGGCTGTCTCGGGTATATATGGACCGATATCGGAAATTTTCTTTTTCCATATTTTTATAACCTTACTTTATTACCGGAACTGCCTTTGAGCAAAAAAAAAGTTTTTTAAGTTCGCTTATGTGGCATTTTCATAAAAGACCCGTTCTAGGCTATATCTCGGGTATATATGGCCCGATATCGGAAATTTTTATTTTCCAGATTTATATAACCTAAGTTTGTTACCAGAGCTACTTTTAAGCAAAAAAAAGTTGTTTAGCTTCGCCTATGCGTCATTCTCATTAAAAGTCCGTGTATCGAGTATCGGCAAAAGATTAGTGAATATATTTCAAAAGGTTATGCGAGAATATTGAATGCAGATGGAATTTTAGCCAAAAACGAGCGTGTTTTTTATTTGCTTCATTTCGGTGTAACCCTGTCTATACTCACTTTAAGCAGTCAATGACAAATAAGTCATCAACCACCTATAAACAACCCCAGCAGCCAAACATAATTCATACAAACAATTTTCCGCAGATAGGCCAGTCAACAAGCAACATAATCATGCAAAACCCCAAACAAGTTTGATATGCTAGTGTGGTCAAAACCGATACACAAAACTTGAATCAGGAGCCCAAGCGCCAAAATTCCGATCAAAATTTTACCAATCTTCAGTCCATAAACACATTTACGGTTTCTATGACGAACATGATGCAGGAAATGCTGAAAATGCAATCCACTATTTTGCAGGCAATTTTAACAAAATGAATTGGTTTAAAATATGTTTCTGGAACGCAAACGGCATCCGCCAACACAAAAATGAACTTGAGCACTTCCTTATGGAAAAGCAAATCGATATAATGATGATTGCTGAAACTCATTTGACAAGCAATAGTCATTTCAAAATTAATGGCTACACACTGTATGACACTAAAGATCCTCGTGGAAGGTCTTGTGGAGGCTCAGCAATTCTAATAAAAAATAGAATTAAGCACTATTGTCTGCATGAGACACGTGAGGAGTATCTCCAAGCAACTAATATATGCATTGAATATTTGCATGAAAAAATCGTTATTTCTTCGATCTACTCACCGCCACGATTTTCAATAACAGAAAATCAGTATTCACATTTTTTCAAATCACTTGGTTCTCGATTTTTAACGGCTGGTGACTATAACGCTAAGCACACTTTTTGGGGATCACGTTTAATTTCCCCAAAAGGCCGTGTGCTTTTTGACACAGTTTCCAAACTGGGCTTAGACGTGATTTCAAGTGGACATCCCACTTATTGGCCCTCGGACCGGCGAAAGATTCCAGATGTTATAGATTTTGGAGTTGCAAAAAATTTTCGTTTAGAATGGATGCAAGTAGAGTCTTCATTAGATTTGTCATCGGACCACTCACCCACTATAATATCCGTTTCGTTCCCCCAGGAGGTTGGCTCCCCGTATAGTGACTTGGCGTTCGCCATCACTAGAGTTAATTGGCTAAAATATAAGAAATATTTGAGCACTCATTGTACAGAAAATATTGCCTTGAGAACCCCTGAGGATGTTGATATATCAATTAAAAATTTTTTGAAGACCTTAAACTGGCCGTGCAACATGCTACCACTACCCATACGAGGTTCAGAAATGATAACAATAGAACTTATTCGTCTGAAATTGAGCAACTTTTGTCAGAAAAAAGAAGAGTTAGAAGAGAATGGCAACTTCGCAGGTCTCCCCAGCTTAAAAGCAGGGTACGGGAGTGCATAACTCAGTTAAAAAATCTGCTTCAAATCCAAAGAATGGCTTCCCTTAAAAATTATCTAGAAGGTCTTGACGGTAGCCCGCAAAGCGACTATTCTCTATGGAAAGCGACAAAAGGTCTGAAAAGACCCGTAATAGGTAAGCCACCTTTGCGAACTTCATCTGGCGACTGGGCAAGAAGTGATTCTGAAAAAGGGATGGTGTATGTTAATCATTTGAAAAACGTTTTTACTGCAAATGATACAGTGGATGATGTTGCTGAATTTCCGCCATATGCTGTTAGACCGCCTGTGCCTATGAGACTTAGTTTTCAAGATGTCGAAAACGTTATAAATAAAGTAAACTCAAAAAAAGCTCCAGGTTTTGACAAAATTACTGGCAAAATGCTTGTACAGTTATCTCGTGCTGCTAGAAGAATTCTTCTTTTTATTTTTAACGCTATTTTGCGCCTAGAATACTATCCTGCAGAGTGAAAGGTGTCTATGGTTACTATGATACCCAAGCCAGGGAAGGATCCCACTAAAGTAGAGTCATATTGACCAATAAGTCTACTGCCAACAATTTCAAAACTGTTTGAAAAATTGTTAATGGCGAAGTTGACTTCAATATTGAATGATGTAGGATGCATCCCGGATCATCAATTTGGTTTTCGGGCTAAACACAGCACCATAGAACAAACGCATAGACTAGTAAATGTCATAAGACAGACCTTTGAGGAGAATAAGTATTGTTCAGCTCTATTCATTGACATTTCTCAAGCTTTTGATAAAGTGTGGCACGAGGGATTAATGCACAAAATAAAGATGAACTTGCCTGCAAACACTCACAAGCTTCTGGAAAGCTATTTATGCGGCCGGAAGTTTGTTATCAGAGAAGGCGACTTTATAAGCCCAACTCAGCCAATCGAGGCAGGAGTTCCCCACTTTATATTTAATTTACACTTCTGACATGCCAACCAGATGTGGTATTCACACTTCAACTTTTGCAGATGACACAGCATTCTGCAGCGTACATGAAAACCATCAAGCAGCTTCGCGAAATTTGCAGGAGTATATTTCAATACTAGAGATGTGGTTAAAACTTTGGAAAATTAAAGTTAATGAACAAAAGTGTACTCACGTTACATTCACACTGCGTAAATAAACATGTTCAGCCATCCAAATTAACAATTCACCTATTACGCAGCAAAATAAAGTCAAGTATCTTGGTATTCATCTCGACCGTAGGTTAACGTGGAAGCCTCACATTGACGCGAAAGTCACTCAGCTAAAATTAAAAGCAACGCAATTAAATTGGCTTATGGGCAGAAATTCTACATTGAAATTAGATTGCAAACTTTTGTTATACAACGCAATACTAAAGCCTATATGGCGCTACGGAATTCAATTATGGGGCATCGCCTCAGCGTCAAACATTGAAAAAATTCAAAGGCGACAAAACAAAATTCTTCGAACAATTACTGCAGCTCCATGGTACGTAAAAAACTCCCGAATTCACAAGGATCTGTGTGTTCCACTGGTAAAAGATGAGTTTTCAAAGCATGCGACAAGGTATATCAGCAAATTGGAACTTCACCCAAACCCTCTTGCTCGAAACATACTTAATTTTAGTGGTCACACTCGGTTGAGAAGAAGGGATACCGTTGCCACCATCAGAGCGTTAAGTAGGTGATTTTACCGATATAATATGCGCATAATAAAACTTTTTGTCTAGCATTGGCTGGACTTAGTTAATTTATTGTATTTAGTAATAAGATTTGAATACTTATTGTTAGTTCACATTGTAAAGATTCAATAAATAAAAAAAAGCTAAAAAAAAAACTAAAAAAAAAAAATTTCGGTGTAAGAAATTTAAATAAAGGAAACATACGTATTGTATTTGATGCCGCTTCTGAAGTGCAAGGTGTTTCATTAAACAAAAATCTTTTATCTGGTCCGGATCTTGACAACACTTTAATATCAATATTACTAAAATTCAGGGAAGCCCCGGTGGCTGTATGCGGAGATATTAAAGAAATGTTCCACCAGATAAAAATAGCGAGTAAAGATCAAAACAGTCAACGATTTATATGGAGAAAGGGCGATATGAGCGAAAAGGTTGAAACCTACGTCATGCAGCGAATGATATTTGGCGCAACATGCTCTCCAACTATCGCACAGTTCGTAAAGAATAAGAATGCTAGTGAATATGCGAAAGAGTTTCCAAGGGCGGTATATGGTATTCTTACAGCCAGTTTACCAATTTCGAAAGAAAATGAATGCGAAAGAAAGTCAGTCACTCACATTCGAATTAATTTGGGTTTGTCTATCTCACTACTAATCGTTCGCATATTCTTATGTATTTTCATTGAGTTTTGACACATCGTTCGCATAGAAAAAAGTTAGGCGAACCCAAATCAGTTTTCTTTCGCTTAGATTGCGAACGCAAGCAGGCTGTCGAGATTGGTAAACTGGCTGTTAGCGCCACTATGTGGACGATTACGTAGACTGTTTCGAAACTGAGGACGAAGCCATTAAAGTTGTAAATGATGTCATAAGGATACACAAAGCCGGTGTGTTCGAGTTAAAGAATATTATTTCCAGTTCAGAGAGGTTGAGTCAATTATATGTACAAGCGGGCACTGGAACCAACAATTGCGGTGAGTTTTTAAACAAAGATAATATTGAAAGAATACTTGGCATTCACTGGTTACCAAAGCCTGACGTATTTTGTTTTGTTTTAAAACTACATAAAATCGAAAAGACAATTCTAAATTTTTCAAAAATTCCAACAAAACGGGAGATGCTCTCATTAAACATGTGATTTTATGATTACCTAGAAGGTTTTAATGCAACAAGTTTGGAAAACGGGAATAGAATGGGACGATGAATTGCCGTTAGAAATTTATAGCCGTTGGAAGATATGGTTAAATGAATTGTCAAAGGTTGAACTTTACAGAGTGCCACGGTACTATTGCCAGGGTTTTACAAGTGGTGAAGTTGAGCTGCACGTATTTGTAGATGCTAGTGAAGAGACAATGGCAGCTGTAGCGTATTGGCGGGTGATAAGTGCTAATGGTATTAACGTGAATTTCGTAATGGGAAAGACAAGTTGCGCGCCAACGCGATTTCATACCATACCCAAGCTGGAGCTACAAGCGGCTGTAATGGGACTTCGCTTGAAAGAACTTGTAGTCAATAATCATGTGAAAAAAGTTAATAAAATATTCTTCTGGACTGACACACCGTAATACAATGGATACGATCTGACCACCGAAAATATAAGCAGTATGTAGCCAATCGAGTTTCGCAAATTTTAGAAAGCAGCAAAATCGGTGATTGGAGATGGTGCCCGGGAGTGGAGAATCCCGCTGACGCTGCAATACGAGCTAAATTCCCTATACAATACAAGGTAAACAGCCGGTGGACAAGTGGGCCAAACTTTCTAAAATTAAACGAATCGCAATGGCCATCGGAATCGCAAATGGGCAGCTGTTTGGATAATAGTAAAACAGAACTTCGCTCTAAATGTGCTGTATTTTTAGCTCATCAAATACGTTCAAATATACCCGAAATTAATCGTTATTCAAAATACGTTAGACTAAAGCGAGCCACGGCCTGGATATGGCGATACTTTCAAAACTTATTGTAAAGAACGAAGGTTTTGCCAGCACTGAAGGGTGAGCTAACAGTTGAAGAAGAATCGTAGGCTGAAGTTTATCTTTGTCGCCACGTACAAAGGCAAATGTTTGCAGAGGAGCTAGCAAATCTGCATCAGCAAGAGTATGTTAGCAATGTCAGTTCTATAAAAACACTTAATCCAGTTATAGGAAGCGATGGTCTGATTAGAGCCTCTGGCAGATTACAAAACGCTGCGTGTATCGGTACTGAAACGAAAAATCCTATAATTTTAGCAACGAAACATCGTTTTACTTATTTGTTAGGGGAATCGTACCATGTAAAGCTACGCCATATTAATTTAGCTACAGTAATGAGCGAAATTCGGCAGCGGTTTTGGATCCCGTCTATTCGCCGTCTACTTAATACTATCCAGTCTTGTTGTCAAGTTTGCCGCATCCGACGTGCTAAACCGTGTCAGCCTCAAATGGCGCCGCTGCCGAAGGAACGTGTCACCCCCTACGTCTGCCCGTTCACCTATACAGGTATGGATTACTTTGGACCTGTTTCTATCACTGTTCGCCGCCGACAAGAAAAACGATGGATAGCTTTATTCACATGCCTATCCATTCGCGCCATACACTTGGAGATCTCTCAACTGACTCATGTTTGCTCTGTATCCGTAATTTTGTTAACAGACGTGGAGTGCCACTAGTAATTCGTAGCGACAATGGCACTAATTTTGTTGGTATTGCCAAAGAGTTGCACGGAGTGAATCATTTTTTCGACAACAACATGATGACTTCATCTCTTACAGCATTGGGCATGAACTGGATCTTTAATACACCCGCTAACCCAGCCGAAGGAGGTGCATGGGAGCGCCTGGTTCAGTCGGTAAAGAGGGCATTGCACGCCATGCTAAAAGAACAATCACCACAATTCCAGACCTTGCAAAGTTTTTTAATTGAGGCGGAAAATATAGTAAACGGAAGGCCATTGACCCATTTGGCCCTAACGCCTCAAGATCCTGAGCCATTAACTCCGAACCATTTTTTATTAGGTTACCCAAACTCCACTCAAACGCCGGCGCCCTACGAGCCGAATCGAATGTGCCTGAGAAAACAATGGCGAATCGTTCAAAATTTAAAAAATGGAATGTGGCACCGTTGGATAAGGGAATATTTACCTGAGTTAACACGTCGAACTAAATGGTGCCTACCAACACGCCCTATAAATGTGGGATGTTTAGTATTCATCTGTGACCCCGACATGCCTAGATCGCAGTGGAAACTAGGCAGAGTGGTTGAGTTGTTTACGGGGCAAGATGGTGTAGCCCGCACCGCCAAGGTTAGTACAAGCTCCGGGACGTACCGGAGGCCCATATCCAAATTGGCGATTTTGGACGTTAGTGTTGACTTGATTGATGGTGAAACCTCCCCCTCCGGGTCAGTTCACGGGGGTAGGGATGTTGATGATGGCAGCCATGAAATGGGTAATGCAGCTAATGCTTGATGACTTTGGAGTTAATAATAAATATGGTCGAACGCGTATTTGTATACTTGTAATTTGTTAATGTATTGTGAAAGATTAGCGGTTTATTTTGTCATATAAAAGCCCTTCAGGCCATTTTTATGTATGTCTTTGCTTAAACAACGTGGAAGAGAAAACATAAAATAAGCATTCACATATGTGTCTTGTGACATCAATCATTTGAACATCAGATTGTGTTTTATTTGACTGCCGCCTGATAAAATTTGTTAACCCAACGATTGATGAGTTTATTCTAACCACGAGCGAGGACAGTCCGTTTTGGGCTATATCTCGGGTATATATGGACCGATATCGGAAATTTTCATTTTCCATATTTATATAACCTAATGTTATTACCAGAACTACTTTTAAGAAAAAAAAAAGTTGTTTAAGTTTGCTTACGCCGCATGTTCATGAAAAACCCTGTTTAGGCTATATCTCGGGTATATATGGACCGATATCGGAAATTTTCATTTTCCGTATTTATATAACCTTATTTTAATACCAGAACTACTTTTAAGCAAAAAAAAAGTTGTTTAGCTTCGCCTATGCGACAATTTCATTAAAAATCCGATTTGGGCTATATATCGGGTATATATGGACCGATATCTGAAAAAAAAATTTTGCCTTTAAGTCACCATGCTTAATAAGTGTGTGAAGTTTGAAGCAAAACAAACAACTTTTGTTTTAAAAATGTTCATACAAAACTGCAAAAAAAAAATGGCTTTTTTCGGAATTTTGAATATATCTCAGCTATACGTGGACCGACATTACTGAATTTCAATAGCAAACCCAAGAATCGATGGGGCAAAAGAATGATGAAAGAAAAAAGTTTCTAAGTCTAATGGTTTTCAACAGCGGACAGACGGACATCGCTTAATCGACTTTTCCATTAATTCTGATTCAGAATATATATACTTTATAGGGTCGCAAGAAAAAACTGTAGAAATTACAAACAGAATCACAAACTTATATACCCTTTACATTTTTGTGAAGGGTATAAAAATATAACAAAATAAATATTTGTTAGAAAAGAGTCAATTACCAAGTATAAAAAATAAGAAGAAAAAAAAACTATAGAAGAATGTGTGTTAAAGAAATTAAGCAGAAATTGAATTACCGGGGAAAAATATAATAAAAAATAGCTAATATGAAATTTCGTATAAAAAATAAAATAGACATAAATAAAACAGGCAATAAAAAAATAAATTAAAAAAAAACTGGAAAACTGATTTGTCACAATTGCTTTGTGCTAATTCAAATCCCTCAACAAACAAACTTCCAGGTAAGTGTAACGTTATCGAATTCATATTTTGTTGTTGACTTCGATCTTCGTATATTTTTTTACAGTTCATCTCTCCGCAGATTTTTGAGTGAAAATATTTTTGCTAAGTGTTCACTGTAATTGTCAAACTTCATTCTCAGCATTGCGGACACACAAATTAAAAGTGAACACTGAAATTGGTGAACATATAAAAATTCATCGTTACGGAATTTAGCCCCAGAGCTGCTTTACGACTGAAAAGAAACTAGTAAAATACTAACTACACATTTTCGGATATTCGAACAAACTCAATGTCTTTTAAAACTTAGCAGCACTGTAAGAACAACATATGTTGTATATATGAGCATGGTCGATGTAAACTTCAACTTTGTGATGTAAACAAAAACGATTCGATTCATAAAAATAAAGCAAATTAAAAAATATCTTCCTTGGTACAGAGCTTTGTGCTCCTCCAATTATAATGTCATCCACCAGAATAAAAACCCGTTTATACCCGTACTTGGTTGAAGGTTGCCGTGCAGGTGGTATAATGGCGGTTGGGGACATTTTAGCACAAACAGTAGTAGAAAAAAAAGATTTAAATGAAATTAATTATGTACGCACAGTTAAATATGGATCATTAGGATTTCTCTTTGTGGGACCTGTTCTTAAATATTGGTATGGACTTTTAGATCGCAGAATATCTAAGACTCAACACCGTTTTCAGCGGACAGTGAAAAAAATGATTGTTGATCAATCAGTTATGGCACCAACTATCAATTTGTCCATAACAACCCTTATTGGATTAATTAACAATGAGAGTAATAACACAATTATAGAACGAATTAGAACCCAATACCCTGATATTATGAAAACAAACTATATGTTATGGCCAGCAGTGCAAATGGTAAACTTTAGTATCATCCCATTGAAGTACCAAGTGGTTTTTGCGCAAATTGTAGCTGTTGTCTGGAACTGTTTTGTATCTCAAGTTTTAAACAGAGTGTCGTAATAAGATCAAGATATATTAAAAGTTGTAACGAATCTTCTTCTTTGCGAAGTGTTGTTGAATGGCTTTATTTTTAATACATATAAAAGATATACCTATTTATATAAAATAAAACATTTGCGATTAAATAAAGGCGAAATAACAATTCACAGCTTGTTTTTAATGCCCTTATAATCATTGTAACTAATGCTGATATTTTGAATTACCTAAAAAACTAACCAAAGTAACACCAAGATCACTTGTTTTATATATGTTTTGTTTTATCATAACAACTTAAGTCGAATTTTAAAAATTGAAAAACTGGCATCTTTTTTGATTAAAGATATATTAAATAAAAAATTTTTATTCGTAAAAATATTTTTTCGTATTATTGACAAAATTTTTCTGTAATTTTGGATTATTTTCATTATAGCTTTTGATTGAAATTTGTCCTAAAAAGTTTTTTTAGTCTTATCTCGACTTAAGATGTTATGATATAATGCTTAAGATGTTATGATATAATGCGCCAGAATCTCTTATTTTTGGAGTTTGGTAACAAAATACAATAGATAATAAACTTCTCCCTCTACATTTCGTTTGGAAATATTTACCCCTATCAACAACAAAAACTTGATTTTCAAAAAAAAGGATTACTTTTTTTCAATAGTATTCTATATTATGTGGTTAAATTAATACGTTTTCATTATACGACCGATATTGCTTTCTATTTTCAGCGAAAACTTGATGCAAAAATACCTACTTTCTCTTCCTCGTTCCGACTCAATATGTTGTACCTATCATTCTATTAATTTTACTCCTCTTGGCAGCGTCATTAACAGCGTATAACTTAGAATCCTTCATAAGATTTACGAGTTCAGGTCATTTAAAAAGACGTAACGAACTCACTTGCTGAAGAAATAAATAATTAAATCTCGTGTTTTAGACAATAAAATTTTTAATGCCTTATAGTAAAGATACTCCATCAGAAGAGGGAATCCATAGAATATTTCAAAAGCACGTGGTTGTGCAATACATCCCACAAGCGCAAACCCAACAACGGAACATCCTACATACATACCAATAAAAAGCGACTGTCGTCCGAAATCAATTACGTTGGAGGAATACAGAAGACGGGATACGAGTAAGGCGATAGGAAAATTCACGCTGCAAACAATAGAAAAGAAACCAAACAGAGGTGGAAAACAACGTAAGCGTGAGATATTGGCATATTAATGGGATTGACATCTGGGGAAGAGAAGAGACAACTTTACATCAAACTCAATGGGAAATCAAGAGTCTAAAAGACTAGAAACGATGACGGTTAATAACAACAACAAATTAGATGCCTTCCGAATCTTAGATGCCTTCTGCATCTTAATGATATTTCTAATGGTACTTGTAATAACAAAAACTAATAAGTACTTTAAATAATATAATAAAGAAAAAAAAAAGCCGTTGTCCAAGTATAAAAGAAGAAAAAAAGGCATCAAACAAATTTTGTCTATGGATATTACAATAAATAAGTTGTTAGAGAGAACATTAGTAAATAAATAATAGATTTATTCGTTAAGTCTAAGGTCAGGCAAAGCGATTTTAATTGCCGAACTTTTTTAGCAATTTTCTTTTGGAATTGCTTTCTTGTCCACACACAATTCTTGAGCTTTCTCTACCTTTTATTTCATACAATTTACATTGTGTATGCACATATACATACTCACATGAGAAAAATAAGGAATAGCTGAGAATTGCCGAGTACCGGCAATTCTTTTTCCCTTCTTATTCCCCTCACCGAAAGCTTCTATAAAGTCAAGAATTGCCCAACTAAAGATGCGAATTTTTTTTTGATAAATCATAAAAATGAAAAAAAATTTCAGGAAGAAGTCTTCCGAAGGAAGACGAAATATTGAATTAAATAAACAATTTTTTAAAAAAATTTTATAAAAAAGATCTCATTACATCTTAATTTAAGAAAAAGATCGAAAAATTAGGATAACGAAATCCTATTATTTTTAAATTTTCTATCACTCTATGTACTTTTTATTTTATTTGGAGCTGCGTTGGTAAACTAAATTTAAGCTAAAAACAGTAAAAGCTGTATTTATCAAAATATAAAAGTTTGCCATATATTATTTGAATTTCAAATACTGCTTTGCCCTTTGTAATTTAGAGAGGGTGAAAAATCTTTCATATTGTTAATATTTTGCCACTTTGGAAACGCTGCTATCACCTGATGTTGTTGTTACAGATAATTATTTGACTTGGCAGCACTTTTTCACAATATTTGTAGAAAAATGATTTTCTTTGGTTTAAACCAAATAAAAAAATGTCTTCAGCGCGCGAGATTTTAACTTTACAATTCGGTAACTATGCTAATTATGTAGGAGCACATTGGTGGAACATTCAAGTAAGTGCCATTGATATAGTTCCAAAATCATTTCCTAATTAACTACCAATATATAGGAGTCGCAATTCACTTATGACCAATCCGCTGAACCAGCTGAAATTTGTCACGATGTATTATATCGGCAGGGAGTAAATCACAATGTATGTAAATATAATAACAATTTATCATTTGCTGATTGCGGAAAATATTTTTATAGAGACAAACTACCTATACTCCACGATTATTACTAGTTGACTTGGAAGGCTCATTAAAGCATTTACCCCGTGAAGGCGAGCTTTATGGAACTAGTTTAAAAAGGGGTGGGTTGGATGACCTTGGAAAGCCCGGGAATGTCGATCAACATGACGGTATTAAAAAGCTTAAAGAAGATATTGTCTGGCAACAGGCGGATGTAGAAGTTGTTGCTCAACCAGAAATCCTAAAAAATGAATTCCAATCAGATCTTGATAAAGCCGAAATAAATGTTGAAGAAAAGGATTATAACTTAACTGAAAATGTTGGTTCATGGTCTGATTTCCTTTACGCTCGCTATCATCCCCGCACGGTCAACATTATTAAGCAATATAGACACGATAGTGAAAAACAAACTTTAGATACGTTTTCTCGTGGTATTGAACTTTGGCAAACGGAAGAATTCGAAGACGAATTTTGTGACCGTATTCGTCAATATGTGGAAGAATGTGACTTTTTACAAGGGTTTCAAACAATATTTGAGGCGTTTAATGGGTTTTCTGGTTTGGCAACAAAGTGCTTAGAGCACATGAATGATGAATATGGTAAAGCCAACTTGGCCGTTCCAATTTATTCTCCAAGGAATAATTTGTATGAAAATGCAGGTTAGTGCTGTTTGTAAGACTATTGTCTGTAAAAAGAAATTTTTTTTGTAAGATTTTACGTTCATTTGAAATTTTTACGATTAAATGTTTAACTTTCCTGATGTGTATTTGTGTTAAAACAGCCACTAAGCTGGTGTGTCAGATAAGACAATCACTTTGTTTTTATAGCATTAAATTTGGGAAGCTTTGGAAATTACGATGGTAGGACTCACCGTAAAACAAAAAAATAAGTTGTTCAAATATTGGAACTAAACCCCGATGAAAAACTAAAAACTAATTTTAAAAAACTAGAAATCAATAAATTAATACTTGTTCAACTTTATTTTGAAAGCCAACAACGAGCATATTCACTAACTCATAATGAGGGATGAAATCCATTTTTGCCTCAAAAGTGGGGTGAATAAACAAACGTTGAGTTCCAAAACATCAAAGTTCATTGAAGTGGTGCGGTTGCTACTTTCGCGCTACAAAAAAACCCGTTTTTTTCTTTATGCAAAATGTTCTACCATATAAAATTTTTTGTAACAACAAATATAATTCTCTACTCAGTCGTAAAGCATCTCTGAGCTGAAGAACAGCTATGGTGTCATCATAATTATTTCTTACTTGCGCTCAGTGACCAGATCCAAACAATCTTTAGAGCTAAAATTGATACCGAAATAGTGCTAAGAAATGTTGTTTAAATGCCAAAAATTTGACTGACTTAATTTTAAGTAAATATTTTCTTTGATCTTTAATCACTTATACCTTAGAAATATTTCCATCGCACAACAAATAAAAATTTCTTATAGCAAGATATAAAAATAGGTGTGTCTCACGTGAATAACGAAACAGTCCAAAGTAGTCCAAAAGCGTTCCACGTAAAAATTTGTGCGCAGTTTTGAGAGAAAATGAGAAAAGTTTCATGAAACCAGCCCACTTGGTTCCTTTTGGTCTCGTTGTGTTGCCTGAGGGAGAAGTGCAGCGTATGAGACTTACACTTCTTCCGACGGTTCAGATCCAAACCAACCCGAAAGCCGGATAAAGGAATCAAGTCCGCTCACTCGGCATTCCAATATATCTGCCAGCATCAGTCCGCCTGGATACAGCGCTATCATAGAACAAAGAGCCGGGCACTGACAGAGGAAGTGCTTAACACTTTACTCCTCGTCCTCATCCCCGCAACTTCTACAGAAATCATTAAATGGAAGATTTCACCTCATAGCATGCGTCCCTAAGTTACAATGTCCTATCAGAACTGCCAGCAAGGTACGCAACCTTTGACGGGGAAGAACCATAAGGACCGCAGTTCTTCTACGATCATACGCAGGCCATGTTGGCCTTGATACTCGGCAGGTAACCTCACCAAACCATCTGTCCTGTGCAGTTCCTATCAGTTGACGCTGCACTCGGTTCTTGCAGCTGTTAAGCGGGATCTCTCATCATATAGTTTAAAACTGATCCTCCTCTGATACTGGGGCATAAGGATGCCGACACCAACTCCCATGTCCGACTTGGATCCATCTAAGAGAATTTCAAGCACGTCCTCTTGGCGACCCATTTGGTTCGCTGCCAAGGCCGTACTTGATAAGATTACGTCAAATCTCTTGTCGGGCAGTAGAGCTGCTGCTCAGTAATCAATATACTCCGGAAGCTCCATTATAGCTTCTATTATCGAAACATGACCTTCTGTCGCTTCTTTTCATATCCCACTGGCTTTTAGCCTGATTGAGGAGCATATGGCCACTTCCTTAAGCATGAGATCAGCTGGCAGCCGGTGCATCACCGTAATTAGTGCTTTAGTTGGCGTAGTGCAAGTTACCATCAAAGCAGACGTCCGCAGTATCCTTTCTATGAATCTGCCATTCTCTAAAGCCCTCCACCAAACAAGCGCCCCATACATTAATCTGGGCTTTATTACCATGTTAAATAGCCAGTAAGAATTCCAAGGATTTATACGCCAGGTTTTCCCGATGGCCTTACGACACAGGTACAAGGCAATAGCCGCCTTGTCTGCTCTAAATTGGACATTCTTCTGCCAAGACAGTTTTGAATCAAGATAGGTATTTGGCACTATCCGCTAGACTAAGCTCAATGCCCCTTACGGTTGGCAGATTGAAAGGAGGAGTTTTGTATTATCGGATGAAAAGTACAAGATCCGTTTTTTGTGGATTCACATTGAGACCACTATGGGTGCTCCATCCATCTATGATACTCAGTGCGGAATTCAAGCACTGTGAGGGAGTGTCCGGATATTTACCCGACACCGCCACGGCATTATCAGCATATGCCACAGCCTTGAATAGCATTGAGTCTAACTCCAATGAGTTTAGGGCAAGATTCCATAGAAAAGGAGATAAAACTCCCCCCTGCGGATAATCCCTGCTTGCCATTCTATATATGGTGCCCCGTCCCATATTAAATGTTATAACCCTTTCTGTTCAGTAAACTCCATATGAGACTTATAATCGACTGATGAATATTCAGCCTTTCCAAAGCCATAGTAATGACTTTTGGCGCAACATTATTAAAGGCTCCCTCTATGTCAAGAAAGGCCACCAATGTATACTCCTCTATATACCTCACGAGCGAATGCAACGCAGTCTCAACAGATTTTCCCTTAGTACAGGCATGTTGAGATGCAGATAAACGGCAGGGATTTATTAACATTCTAAGATGTAGATCAACCATCCGCCCCAACGTCTAGGAAAAAGGATGTCGCGTATGGACTTGTAATCCTTCGGAGTTGTGTGTGAAGTCTTTCCAGCCTTAGAAATAAAGATCACTACACATCTACGCCATGGTTTCAGTATATAGGACCATTTAAGACAAGCCGTAAAAATCAGGATCAACCATGGCATGATCAGTTCCGCATTATTTTGCAAATCTGCTGGTATAATACCATCCGGACCCGGTGATATATATGGGCCAAAGCTCTTCAATGCAGTATGTATCTTTTTATTGTTTGGCTTTCGAGAGTTTTGCGTCTCGCTTGGACTGGTTAGCTAATTTGCCTCAATTATCGGATTTTCGAGGTATTTCGCTGTCAGCCATGCTGCAAGTTCCTATGTGAATGCATAGGTCATTATAGTTAATTACAGCGACGCAAAAAAAAAATGAAATGTTAATGCCATCTTGGGCATATGGTGTATTGCATGCTATACTTTGCAAATTAAAGTGGCATTTGTATAGATAAACTTAAAAAAAAATAAATAATTATTTTCTGCTTCTATTCATAAGACTCTATATAAGTATATATATACTGTAGTCTTTGAAAATATCTTACAAAAGTTTCTAAGTCTACTGATGATTAAGGTAGCTCCTATGAAATGTCGATATATTAGCGGTTAAGAAACACGAAAACAAGCTCTTTTTATTGGTATTTTTGAATATCAACGATTCAAGTTATTTTGGGGCCCGAGGTAGAGAATATCAAAAATGATACTGTGCGACATCAAAGTTACTTATGCTCCACCCTATAATATTTAAATATTTGGTTTTATTTGGACTCTTTCTGAAGTCTCTATCTATGCCGTTTTTATATTTATTGTAAAACACGGAATATTGATTCCAAAGCAAATTGAACCCCAAACAAATTTTTTGTATTGTGACCACCACAAAATCAGTAAAATTAATTATTTCTATATATTTATAATTTAGGTAAATTAATTTTTCTTTTCTTTACTTTTTTTTATTGCTTAATTTAACAACATTATTTTTTTAGATGAAGCCATGTCTGATTCTATAAGAGTTGTCAACAGTGTTTTGTCAGTTAATCAACTTATAGAGCAAGCCTCTTTATTTATTCCTATGAGTACTCAAGACCGCGTTTGGAGACAGATGGGTAGTTCCAGAAAATTCCATTCAATCCAATATAATCAAGATAACCTCTACCAAACATCAGCTATACTAGCCACATATTTAGATACGATTTCATCCCATTATCGTTTAAGAAATTCTCCTCTGTCAAATACATTATCTGGTTTTTGTGGTGACCTTAATAATTATGGAAGGAAACTGGCTGCTGCAGCTTTATCGCTTCCTTTCAATATGGAATACAAAATGGATCTAATCGATTGCTTGGATAAATTTAAGGGACCTCTTTTCACCCAATTAACGCCGAATTGTCAAATAGGTAAAAATTATGTTGTACAATCATTGTGCGTACGTGGTATACCATCAGATCGTTTAAAACGCCCACGCGAGCAAGCTACACAGGAACAAATGCGTATGGCGGCATACCGATGTGAATCAGTATCTCAAATGTTTCAATTATATTTACAATGCGTGAATCACAATAGCATGGCCCACGTTACCTGTTTAAAGTCTGGTCTGCCTACACGTATTCCTTATCCGTGTGAAATGTTTTCCGATAACTTGACTTCCTCAGGATTCCTTAATCCCTACGAAAAACGAGCCAAAGATGAAAAAATTAATACTATACCTTGTTTGGCTGCTGTTCAGTCTTCCAGCGATATAGGAGATACATTGGAAATATTGCATCGGGAAGCGAAAAGAATTAAAATTGCTAAATTACATCGTTTCAAAGCAAGTGGCCTGGAGGAAGATGACTATGTAGATGCTTTGGAGAATATGTTGCTTTTTAAAGATAATTATGATGACCATTTTGAATTATAGTACTCGAAAAGAATGCGTATATGCAAATAAATTCATGCTTTCTGCCTGCATAGCGGTTATCAAAATACTTAAAGTTTAGGTAATTATCAAGTTCATAAACTGTATATGTATTTAATTTAGAATAATATTTTGTAAAATACGTATATACACACATATGTATGAAGTAGTGCACATTATACATATTTTAGTATTTCTGATTACATTAAAAGTTTTATAAATGTGCTTTATCCGAAATTATTTTAAATATAAGAAATAAAATTTTAATTTTTGAATCTTTCTACCAAAATTCGTAATAATTTGTTTAAATGAAAAAGAAGAAGGAATTTCTTTTGATTAAAAAATATATTTTAAAAACAAAAAATGTTTCAGTTTGAAAAAAAAATTTAAAGCTGTTCTAAACAGCAACCATATTTGAACAAATCAAAATTATATGATTGGTTTTTAATAGTTTTATTTTAAAGTTTTTATAAATTGCATCTTACTTTTATATCCAAAATTTGTTTGTGAATAGGTTAAATATGAGTTTAAAAATGTTTTATTAATTTTCATCAGTGATTTGGAAAATTAAAACTTTTTATTACTCGTAATAGTTACTTTCTGAATTAAATTTACCTTTAAATTACAAGTCGACTAGATCTGATTTTTATATTTTTACAAAAATTTCTTCAATGTATTATAAATTGTTTAAATTAAGTTTAACCTAAAACGCTAGAATACTTAGTACAGAATTTAAAACTTGATAACATGACTAGGAATATTGTTTTGAAATTAACCTATAAGTTTAAGAACTAGGCGGAACCATAATTATAAGAGGCATTGGATGTTGATGATCTTTGGGTCAGGCAACAATGTCATTGGCTGGATTGTATGTGAAGTAGTTCAAGTTGAATTCATCATTAAATAAAACAACGTCAGATTCCTCAGAAATCGAATTTAAAGGTTCACTATTGTGGTGATTGTGTTGATTATGATGATGGTGATGCTGGTTATTCGGTATTTGTATGCCCAATTCCATGGGATCAATTTCGGTGACATAATAGGGGCCTGATGAAGGCGAATGATTGTTATGGCAGTGTGTGGAAAGCACTGAATGGGAGGGATGGCGTAAACCACTCTCATTGACAACTACATCTTTATGTATGGGATTAAGATAATCTGCGAAAGTAAAAGAAAGATTCTTGTTTTTATATGCAAAATATATTTTTGGCGTTTTTATGGAAAATACCATTTTCTAATAATACATCCTGATAAGTACCAATTATTGTTTGATTCACAGATTGCACTTCCACTTCTCGGTGTATACCATTCAAAATTTGGCCGGCAGTTTTACGCAACTCTTCATCAGTCATAAGATCATTGTAAGGCAAATCACTTAGAACATTTCCCGTTGCGCCATCTAAGCTTTGAATAGAATTTTGGTTTTGTGTAGAAGTATCGTTATTATTTTGGCTTTGTTGTAACATTTCTTGTTGTAGAGCTGCTGCTGCTACTGCAGCTTCATCATATAAACATTGATGCTGTTGGCACCCAATGTGTTGTCTATGTTTTTCACCACTACCATTTTGTAGCAAACGTTCCTGTTGCTGCTTTTGATGGTGCTGCTGCAAACGTTCGCGATTGATTGATTCCATTTTGAAAAATAAATCTAAACGTTGCTTCTTCTGGAAGGATATTTGCCTTGTTACTTTAAGATCTTTGATGTTTCTAAAAAAAGTATTAACACTTACATGCTCCCAAGCTAAAACATTTTCCGCTGAATCACCACTTGATATTGTCCACAGGTGACCAGCGCCTTGTGGCGCTTTGTGTCCTTTACGAAAATGTGGATTAATGGAAAGATTATGCCTAACAGAGTTCTTCCAGCGATCATCGTTCGATTTGTAAAAAGGAAAACGGTCACTGTAAAAAGAAAAATAAATCAATTTTTTGAAAAATCATTTTAAATTAAATGTATGGTCTGTTTCATTAATGTACTTGTAAATGCCAGAAATATATACATACATATTTAGGTTATGTGTTTTAAAGAATATGGGGAATTTCTTATCGTAAAACTGATATAAGATCTTACAAATCAGGTATGTCATAGAAATCCATTTTGTAAACGTTTAGTTTTAAAAAAGTGTGGTGAACAGTTTTTAATGGTTTTGGAAAAAGATATTTAAAAGTTCATAAATCACTTTACATCAGCATTTCAAAATATGTTTGGTTTCTATATTAATTGTACTTTATATAATAGTGGGGTTAAGAAAAAAGTGGACCATAAAACATTTACAAAAGCGATCTCTCACATCTTCTTTAAGTTTGTGTTAAACTGAAATATATCTTGAAATTCTTCTGAAAATGCAAATATGTATGTATTACACATTTTTAAACATGATTATTGGGGCTGTTCTGCAAATCACTTTTTGTGAAAGTGATTTGAAATCACAAAAAAATGTGTTCTGCATACAAAATATTTTTGAATTTTGTGATTTTAAATCGGTTAGCTAACTTGCAATCAATTTGAAATCACATCCCAATTTTTGCACACTCTATTATGAATTTCATAATTTATTATTATGAGTTTTCCATTGATTATTTAAGTAAAATCATTTATTTTATACGAAATAATTCATTAAATTAAGAAAAAACTACATACGCTCGTTTTGTTGCAAAATTTGTTATATTATTTTGTGATTTGCTTTATTGGTTTATTTAATTTTACCTTTTATATTTATTAGAAGGAACAAACCTTATTTTACAAACAATACCGCGAATAAAAAAATTCAACCTGAAAATAAAAATATCAGTAAATTGAACCAAAAAACAGCAGTTTTTTGTGCTTTAGAAGAGTGTAAATCACATCGAAAATCAAAAAATTGTGATTTGCAGAACAGGCACATTTTTGATTTTAAAACGGCATGTGCTTTGAAATCACGTGATTTTTAGAACAGGCCTGTGTATTAGCTTCACCTGTACTTATTTTCGTAATAATTCATTAAACTAAAAATTTCGTGAAGTTACCATAAGATGAAACCAGTAGAGAAGGCGAACGAATAGCAAAAATGAAAAAAGTATCTAAAACCGCGCGGGCAAGGCGACTTTATACAGGTGAATGCAAGCGGAAAGGCGCATTCAGTACTATGTATTTTGTTATTGTAAAACATATCGTGAATGTCAAAATCTAAATTCACCTAAGATTTTTCAGCTGGGAAAAAATTTTATATAAACGCTAAATATAAACTTTTATAATTGTTTTAATTAAAATCACAGATTATATTAGTTTTTCACTTTTAAATTCACACAAATTTTCTTGAAATTGCACTAAATCATGCAAAAAACCCTTTAGATTAAAATGGCGCCAAAAAGTTTGTAAACAAAAGAAACAAAATTTGACAGTCTCATTGGAAAAAACGCGAGAAGCAAAAAATAATCACCTGTGCTGTTAAGTTCACCTGGTAATGAATTCGCCTTGCGCACGGGTCAAAATTTTTTTTTAGTTTTTTGTCTCACATTGCGATATATGATGTAAGCAATTTTGAACTGGTAACAGTTAAAATTGTCTCTTAACATCCAACAAGGTGCATTAACATAATATACACGGTGGCAGCATTACGGCATGTGACAATTTTTTGGTACTGGTAATATAGTAAGCTATTTACGTCAAATGTATTGTTTATATTTTTGAAAGTGAATTTAGTGTTTTATTCTTAATTAAACATGTAAAATTATTTTGTGAACATGAAAATAATTCAAATAAGAATAGTTTATTGTTATGAAAAGGTACATTCATAGTTTATAATCGTGAAAATAGTTATAAATATTTTTGATAAGCATAGCTTACCAGATGCCGGTTTTTGTTGTATTGTTGTAATTTTGCTCTAGTGCTGCCACCGTGTATACGTTAATACACGTTGACATCCAATAAATTGTTTTAGTGATGCAAAAAATTTGTATTATATTAATCGGTAGCCGAATTTTCGAATACTTTTTCGTTGTAAAATAATAAAAAAAAAAACATTTGCGTACAATTAAGATTTCTTTGCTTTTATCTTTTAGTGAAAATTTTTAATGAATGAGGGCGAATGAGATGTACTTTTTTGTTTGAAAAAGCAAGGAAATCTATGTGTTTTTTGACAAATTTATTCCAAGGAAACGAAAAACAGCTGCCCTTATACCACTACCATATTAAAGCTGCCTTGTTTTTTGTCATTCAAAAATACAAATTTATTAAAATTGAAATATGAATGGAAGAAGTACATACATACAAACAGGGCTGGACAGTATTTGAAATACTTGTATTTGAAATACAAATACGTATTTTGTATCTGTATTTCAAATACACGTTCTGAAAGTATTTAGTATTTCAAATACATCTGGCAAATACATTTATTTATTAAAATAAATTGAAAATAAGTTATTTCACACAAAAGCTAAAACCGCTAGAAACTACGACCATTAAAATGTTTACCATTTTGCAATACTGCAATTCAGCTTTCATTTGTTTTGTCCAAATTCATTTGTTTTCAGCAAATACATTTTGCACTAATCAAGTGATATCAGAAAGAATTTCCACACATTCGCCACCTGCTTTTTTCTCACGCTTTGGATAATATAGAGGAGAATAATTTTTATTATGGAAAACTTTAAGCTGCGAGAACCAGTTTAGATCCACTGCAATATAATAGTTTGAGGCATTTCAGTTATATTTTAACAAAATTAATGGAGAGCTTTGAAAGAAGATTTAATGAGTTTCTCATGCTGACACCTGGAGCAAATACAGCCATATTGGTGTCAATTTCCACCCTAGTTTCAAAATTAGCTGATTGCCAGAAAACAACTCAATAAAAAAAGAGGCAAAAAATTCAAAATCTTGCAATAGATACCTTGGAGAAAAATTACAAAAAACGTGAAACCATGACTGGATGCAGAAGAAGAAGTAGTAGTTGAGGTAAAGATGATGACGATTTTATTGTTGTTTTGGACAATACAGTGATCAACCTTGAAAATCGAATTTGGAACTTGAGTTGATCAGTTTTCTAAATGATAAAAGCAAGGAGTTTGCTATTCTGGAAAACTATCCAAATATCAAAAATGCATTTATATAAGGTGTGTTCCACGAGATCTCGGACTAGTTCGGACTAATGAGAGTAAAAAGCAAATTACTCTCTAAATTTACAAATTTTACCCAAAACTGCTGGAACGCAAAAAACCACAATTGAACATGTTGCATTAGTAATGCTGCTTACGTTTTAGATTATAGTACATTTTAGAGATTTTAGACGCTTATAGCATATAACATCATATAAAAAAAAAGATTTGCATTATTGGCAACAGCTGTAGAATTAAAAGAATGTAAAATTTTTTAATAGATTTTTACAATCATATTTATAAAATTAATAGCCAAATAATAATTGCATGTTCTGTTTACAACTTCACAATGTTATTTTTAGTTTGGCCAACCTTCCATTTTGCTTTTAACTAATTTCTAAGCAAAATTTTTTTTCCAATTTGCATATACTCTAATTGCAATTTCAGTTTCAGATGTATGTAAACAAAGAAAAAGTTCGGGCTTGTTTGTACAGGAAATGAAAAAAATTACTTTCTCGTTTTCTCTCAAAATTGCACAAAAATTGTTACGTGGGACGCTTTTAGACTACTTTGGACTAGTTCGGACTGTTTCGTAATTCACGTGGAACACCCCTATAATTTGACAGCAGCTTTGCTCCTCAGAACCTGTAGAAAGATTATTGTTTGTCGGATGACGCATTGAAATATCTAGTTTTTATTAAAGGAAATACATGTTTTGCCGAATGAATCTTTTACGTACTATCTATCAAATGCTAAATATTGGGTTTGTTCCTCTAATTTTCTAGCAAGTTTAGAATAATCATATGAATATACATACGTATACCGTACGTGTATATATGTAAAATATATGTATATACATATATTAAATGTATATAATAAAAAAATAGAAAATTTTTATATAATATTAGACAACTTTATTTCTAATATTTGAATACATAGATAAATATGTAGTTGTAAGTATGAACATATGTATATACTGTCGCCTAAAACGCAAAAAAGCGTAGCTGTCAAAAATTTTCTAGTCCAAAATTATTATTAATGAGGTATTATTATCAATAATAAAACTATCCATAAATTTTAATAGGCTTTCAAATCTTGCCAGTTACGTCCTTTTGGGTTTTAGGTGACAACAGAACACTTAGTTTAAGTGCATATGTAAAATAAAATATGTATCTAAAGCCAGTTTTTCTGAGACCGAATTACACAAATGTATTTGTATTTGAAATACCCAACTTTAAAGTATTTTGTATCTTGTATTTGAAATACATAAGGCGTGTATTTTGCCCAGCCCAGCATACAAACACCCATGGTATAAAAAATACAAGGTAGTTTTATTCTCTCAATTTTCCTTAACAATCACCATCTGACAAGTATAAGGATTGTGACATTTTCCATAAAATTGTGCTACCGTATTAGCTTATAAATTCCCTTGCTTTGAGTTTTGTTTGAAGTTGTGTCTGAAAATAATAATAAATTGTGACTTCTAACAAAAATAAATAAAAAATTTTAAAATAAAATACATACATATGTACATAAATCTAAAATATATAAAAATGGCCTAAACAACATCCCTAGACTAAAATGCTACCGACACCATGTTTCAATGTGCCTTTAACGTGGATGAAGACGTTGGCTTTTTGGTCATCTAACCAGTCTTAATCTATCGGAACCTTTTAAATTAAATTTGAACTCATCGGAGAATAGCATGGAATTCCTTTCTGTGGTGGTAAAATTAATGTGTTCCCTTGCAAATTCCAGTCTGGCCATTCTATTTTTCCGTGATATAAAGTTTTTTTTTACACTTTTGTATGGTATACTTTTAGTCCGCCTTCTGCTGCCTGCTTTTGAATCTTTCTGGGGGTAACATTTAACGACAATTGTGTGGCGATGGTTCTTGACGACACGAATTGGTATTTTTTTTATCAAACGTATTATTGTATGGCCATCTCGTTTACTGATTTTTCGGGAACACCCACCTTTATGTTCTGTAACCAAAGTACCCGAACAACGAAAACGGCTTATAATTCTTTGTGGTGAAAGTCAAATTTTTTTGCAATTGTAGTCACTGATTGGCCGTTATTAAAATCAGCTATTATTTTTTCTTTTAAATGCACTCAATAATTACTTATATCGCGCCATGTGTTAGAGAATTTACAAATCACGTCCAGAACAAGTTTGAAGGCACGGCAACGACGGAAAACTATATGCAAATTTTCGCTATACATGCTTACTTTGATATTTAAACAAATAATAACATCCTTTGGAAGTAGGTTTTTCTTATTGTAAAGTAATGAAGAATATTCAGGGTTACGTGCATTAGTTTTGTCGCTGCCAGGAGGTCATTCTAGAGGGTGTTTTTTTAAGCCCGATAGAACTTTAAATTGTAAAAAATAACACAAAAAATTAAATTGTAATCAAAATTTTTTTTTATTCGAAAGATCAATACGTGACATTAACATTTGAAAATGATTTCGGGCATATGGGCACCGCGGCTGTTCTTGACGAAGCGCATTCTGGACGTCCAATTTTGGGCCACTTTTTCGAGCACTGCTGGCCGTATGTCACGAACAACACGAACAATGCTGGCCTCCAAGGCGTCAATTGTTGCTGGTTTATCAGCATAAACCAGTGACTTCACGTAGCCCCACAGGAAATAATCGAGAGGTGTCAAATCGCACGACCTTGGAGGCCAATTGACAGGTCCATTTCTCGAAATCAACTTATCGCCAAATTTTGATTTCAGTAAGTCGATGGTTGCGTTCGCCGTATGGCACGTAGCGCCATCCTGTTGAAACCACATCTCCTCCGGATCAATGTCATCCATATTTTCAAACAAAAAATCATTGATCATGGTGCGGTAACGATCTCCATTGACCGTAACGCGAGCTCCGGCCTCATTTTTGAAGAAATAAGGTCCGATGATGCCACCACTATGAAAACCGCACCAAACAGTGCATTTTTCTGGATGTAATGGAGTCTGTAGGGTCTCTTGTAGATTGGTCTCACTCCATATGCGGCAATTTTGCTTATTAACAAACCCGTTAAGCCAAAAATGCGCCTCATCGCTGAACACAATTTTGCGATAAAACAACGGGTCTGATTTTCAAAGTAAATTTGGATAATTTCGTAGCGTTGTTCAAGCGTGAGTCTATTCATGATGATTTGTCAGAGTATACTGAAACAAATAAAAAAATGTTTCATCAAAATTTAATTTTTTGTGTTACTTTTTACAATTTAAAGTTCTATCTAGCTTAAAAAAACACCCTTTAGTAGAAATAATTATTTATATATTTTTAAGCCACAAGCTTCAAACTTTTCCCTTTATTTTTAATATATAAAGAGTATTTTCTTTTAAATGTAATAATATTTTATTTAAAATAGGCATTCGTTTGAATGCTATGGTAAAGTTTACTGATAAGCAGAAGTCCGTGCTTTTAGTTTTTAGGACCAAATTGGACCCAAGTGAGCTGGCTTCACAATAGCTGGCAGCCTGTTAAACCTAACCTAACATGTGATACCTACTTACATCAGCTTATTATTTCTAGTTTTTTCTAATATGAACAAATGCACTACATACTTCAGAAAAAATCCATTCTAGGAGTAAATTTCCTAATTCAACTGTGTGGCAACGCCTTTTTTATATTTTATTTTTTATATCATGCAAACACCCAAGACGAATTCATAACAGGTGAAATTGTAAGCGCAGCTGATAACTCTTTTTTTTAATTTTTATCTGTTTCAGATGTCAATGGCATAACTAAAACTAAATTGGGGGAAAAAAACTTGAAACAATTTTTTAAATTATGTATTCTATCTTGCCCGCCAGATATCACCCAGAATCCTCCGCAATCTGGCTGGCCATTTTCTCCTTATCAAGCTCTATGATCACATTATAATTAAGTTTTTCTTTTATTGTAAATTTTTTTTACAGAAATTTGAAAAAAAAAATTTCAAAACAATTTTTTAATTTATGTATTGCATCTTGAGCGCGAGCTATCATTCTGAATCCTCCCCAATCTTGGCCATTTTCACCTGAGTCATCGTCAGGAATTACAATGACGATGATAACAAATTGTTATCGAAATATTGAAAATAAATACTGTTGAATTATTTATATAAAATAAAACGATCTTTAGCTGCAAAAATAAGAACTATTTAATATTTCTTATATTTCAGCCAATTAATTCTAGTGCCGGTCAACGCCAAGCCACTGAACGGTGAGGCGATCTCCTGGGGTACCGAAACAGAGATTATAGTGGGTAAGTGATCTGATGACAAATCTAATGAAGGCTCCACTTGCAACCATTCTAAAGAAAATTTTAGTCAACGCTAAAATCTATAACATCTGGGATCTTTCGTCGGTCTAACGGCCAATAAGTACGGTGTCCGGTTGAAATCACTTCTACCCACATTTTGGAAACAGGTTTAATAAGTACACGGCCTTTCGGAGAACCTAAGCGTGATCCCAAAAAAGTGTGTTAAGCGTTATAATCTGGATTATATCAGAATTGCCGAGCCTCTGTCATGGGGATCGTTAATGTCATATAGTATGTAGCCACTTATTTTGAAAAAGTTTGTAGCGTCAAGGGGGTTTCAGCAATCAGCATTATATCGATTTGCTTTTCTATAAGGAAGTGTTCAGGTTAAATTTTGTTTTAAATTTTGTTTTAATTTTGTTTGAAACAAATCATTTGTTAAAAATTGTTTGCAAAATAGTGCATTGCAAAATCGTAAATGCCTCATGAATGCTAAAGTTTAGTCGGAGTTTTGAGCCTTGGGCTCCTGATTCAAGTTTTGTATATTGGTTTCAACCATATTAGCATATGAAACTTGTTTAGAGTTTTGCATGTTTATGTGGCTGGCTTGTATGTAGAAATGACATTTGGCTGCTGGGGTTGCTTAAGAGAACTTGAGGACTTATTTGCAAAGTGAGTGTAGACTGGGCAATCCCTGTAATTTGCAGTGTGGGCTACCTCTACAGTTGCAGCATTTTTTAACACTCGAATCAGTCTTAAACTCTTGCACTGTGATGTACCGTGAATTTCGCCACATACAACACAAACTGTGATCAACTAACAGTAGACCTTAGTGTAACGAAATTCTTAGCAGTTTGGCACCTGTGCGGCTCCTTAACACTAACCCTACGGTGCAAACGAAATTTAAGGTTATAAATTGGATGTATTTAATTTTTTTCCTGTTTGTAGTGTAGTTTAATATTCGCATATTATTTAATCATGCAATTATGACTTATCAATAATATATTTTCTCCGCACCATTAACACTTTCATTTTTTCATTTGTTTATTTTTATGTGCTGAACATAGAACACAGACAAGCACTCGTCTAAAAAATTTTATATGGAAATCACTCTAAAAATTGAGTAACTTTCATACAAATTTTCTAGACCAGTTGCCCGTCTGTGTTCTATGAACAGCACGTTAATCTAACTCAAATTTCACTCAATTGGAAATAATGTAATGAAGTACAACAACAAATACATTAATACTTACTTTTAAGAGTACCTTTATTTTAGTTTATAAGGACGAAATTTGAAAATAAAGAAATCACTTTTTTTCTAAGCCTTAAATAAGCGCATCATTAGTTTTTATACCCTTCACAAAAATGTTAAGGGTATATACAAGTTTGTGATTCCGTTTGTAATTTCTACAATTTTCAGTTCCGACCATATAAAGTATATATGTATATTCTGAATCAGAATTAATGGAAAAGTCGATTAAGCGACGTTCGTCTGTGCGCTGTTGAAATATGTACCCGAGGTATAGCCTAAACCGGGTTTTTCATGAAAATGTCGTGTAAGCAAACTTAAACAACTTGTTTTGCTTAAAAGCAGTTCGGTTAATAAAAGAAGGTTATGTAAATATGGAAAATGAAAACTTCCGTTATCGGTCTATATATACCCGAGATATAGCCTAAACCGGATTTTTCATGAAAACAACTTTTTTTTGCTTAAAAGCAGTTCTGGTAATATAAGGAGATTACTAATATGCAGAACATGAAAATTTCCGATATAATACATACCAGAGATATAGCCTAAGCCAATTTTTTTATGAAGCGAACTTAAAAAAATTTTTTTTTGCTTAAAGGCAGTTCTCGTTATAAAACGAGGTTATAACAGTATAGATAATAAAAATTTCCGATATCGGTCCATATATACCCGACATATAGCCTGAACCGATTTTTCCATTAACATTTTTTTCTGAAAAACAACTCTTGTTATAAAAGAAGGTTAATAAAATACAGAAAATATAAAATTCCGATATCGGTTCACATATAACCGAGATATAGCTTAAACAAACTTTTCCATGAAAATTTTCATGAAAGATTTCTTTTTTAGAATGGTGATTACAAAGCAAAAATATTTTTTCCCCGTAATCGGTCCATATATATCCAAGCATATTTATTTCGAATTTGTAATATATACTATACATATACGTGACTATCGTGAAGGGTATTTTAGATTCGGCCCAGCCGAATATACCACACTCTTACTTGTTGTTTGTGGGGTTATTGAAAACAAGAAGTTTACAAAAAAAAACCCCAACAAATTTGGATGATTTAAAGCAATCCATTCGAACGGTAATTGAGACAGTTCCCGCTGCAACACTCCAGGCAGTAATGAATAACTTTTTGATAAGATGTCGAGGCCATTTGAATTCAATTATTTTCAATAAATTACTTTAATAAAAACGTATAATTTTTTAAATGAATTTCTAAAAAATAAATTACATAAACAACAAGGAAGAGTGTAGTATATTCGGCTGGGCCGAATCTAAAATATCCTTCACGATAGTCACGTATATGTATAGTATATTTAAAAATGTGACCTAAATATGCTCGGATATATATGAACCGATATCGGAATTTTCTATTTTCTGTATTTTAGTAACCTTCTTTTATAACGAGAATTGCTTTTCAGCAAAAAAAAAAATTTAATGGAACAATCGGTTCAGGCTATATCTCGCGTATATACATATTTACCGATATAGGAAATTTTCGTTTTCCATATTTATCTAACCTTATTTCATTACCAGAACTGCTTTTGAGCACAAAAAAGTTGTTTAAGTTCGCTTACGCTACATTTTCATTAAAAACCCGTTCTAAGCTATGTCTGGGGTATATATGGAATTATATCGGAAATTTTCATTTCCCATATTTATATAACCTTATTTCATTACCAGAACTGCTTTTAAGTGAGAAAAAAGTTGTTTAAGTTTACTTACGGGACACTTTCATGAAAAACCCGGTTCAGGGTATATATGGACCGATATCGGAAATTCTCGTTTTCCATATTTATATAACCTGATTTCATTACCAGAACTGCTTTTAAGCAAAAAAAGTTGTTTAAGTTTACCTACGGGACATTTCCATGAAAAACCCGGTTCAGAGTATATGGAGCGATATCGGAAATTTTCATTTTCCATATTTATATAACCTTACTTTATTATCGGAACTGCCTTTGAGCAAAAAAAAGTTTTTTAAGTTCGCTTATATGGCATTTTCATAAAAGACCCGTTCTAGGCTATATCTCGGGTATATATGGACCGATATCGGAAATTTTTATTTTCCATATTTATATAACCTAATGTTATTACCAAAACTACTTTTAAGAAAAAAAAGGTGTTTAGCTTCACCTATGCGTCATTTTCATTAAAAGTCCGATTTGGGCTATATCTCGGGTATATATGGACCGATATCGGAAATTTTCATTTTCCATATTTATATAACCTTATTTTATTACCAGAACTGCTTCTGAGCAAAAAAAAGTTGTTTAAGTTCGCTTACGCGGCATTTTCATGAAAAACCCGTTCTAGGCTATATCTCGCGTATATATGGACCGATATCGAAAATTTTTATTTTCCATATTTATATAACCTAATGTTATTATCAGAACTACTTTTAAGCAAAAAAAGTTGTTTAAGTCCATATATACCCGAGATATAGCCTAGAACGGGTTTTTCATGAAAATGCCACATAAGCGAACTTAAAAAATTTTTTTTTGCTCAAAGGCAGTTCCGGTAATAAAGTAAGGTTATATAAAAATCGAAAATGAAAATGCCCGATATCGGTCCATATATACCCGAGATATAGCCTAACCCGGGGTTTTCTTGAAAATGCCGCGTAAGCGAACTTAAACAGCTTTTGTTTGCTTAGAAGCAAATGAAATAAGGTTACATAAATATGGAAAATGGAAATTTCCGATATCGGTCCATATACCCCAGATATACCCTGAACCGGGTGTTTCATGAAAATGCCGCGTAAGCGAACTTAAACAACTTTTTTTGCTTAGAAGCAGTTCTGGTAATGAAGTAAGGTTATATAAATATGGAAAATGGAAATTTCCGTTATCGGTACATATATACCTGAGATATAGCCTAAACCGCATTTTAATACGTGACTATTGTGAAGGGTATTTTAGATTCGGCCCAGCCGAATTTACCACACTCTTACTTGTTTTCTTTCAAATCTTACAGCCAGTTTACCAATTTCGAAAGAAAATGAATGCGAAAGAAAGCCAGTCACTCACATTCGAATCAATTTGGGTTTGTCTATCTCACTATTATTCGTTCGCATATTCTTATGTATTTGCATTGAGTTTTGACAGATCGTTCGCATAAAAAAAAGTTAGACGAACCCAAATCAATTTTCTTTCGCTTAGATTGCGAACGCAAGCACGCTGTCGAGATTGGTAAACTGGCTGTTAATACTAAATTTAAAGTTAAAAAAATGTGATTTAAAATAAAAAAAAAATGTGATATAAAATTAAAAAATTTGATTTTTACTTAAGTCCGGGCAATGCTAGACGAAAAGTTTTATTATGCGGGAGCTATTTCGGTAGAATCGCCTATTGAACTTTCTGATGGTGGCAACGGTATCTCTTCTTCTCAACCGACTGTGGCTGCCAAAATTAAGTATATTACGCGCAAGAGGGTTTGGATGAAGTTCCAGTTTACTGACATACCTTGTCGCGTACTTAGAAAATTCCTCTTTTACCAGCGGAACACTCAGATCTTTATGAATTCGAGAATTTTTTACATACCATGGAGCTGCAGTAATCGTTCGAAGAATTTTGTTTTGTCGCCTTTGGATTTTTTCAATGTTTGACGCTGAGGCGGTGCCCCATAACTGAATTCCGTAGCACTATATAGGCTTTAGTATTGCGTTGTATAACAAAAGTTTGCAATCTAATTTCAATGTAGAATTTCTGCCCATAAGACAATTTAGCTGCGCTGCTTTTAGTTTTAACTGAGTGACCTTTGCTTCAATGTGAGACTTCCACGTTAGCCTACGATCCAGGTGAATACCACGGTACTTGACTTCGTTGTGCTGCGGAATAGGTGAGTTGTTAATTTGGATAGCCGGACGTGTTTGCTTACATAGTGTGAATGTGACATGCGTACATTTCTGTTCATTAACTTTGATTATCCAAAGTTTTAGCCATTTCTCTAATATTGAAGTATATTCCTGTAAATTTCGTGATGCTAATTGGTGGTTTTCATAAACACTCAAAAACGCTGTGTCATCTGCAAAGGTTGAAGTATGGATTCCGAATGTCGTTGGCATGTCAGAGGCGTAAATCAAGTATAAAGTAGGCCCCAGTATGCTGCCTTGGGGAACACCTGCTTCGATTGGCTGAGTTGGGCTTATAAAATCGCCTTCTCTGATAACAAACTTCCGCCCACATAAGTAGCTTTCCAGAAGCTTGTGTGTATTTGCAGGCAAGTTCAACTTTATTTTGTGTATCAAGCCCTCGTGCCACACTTTATCAAAAGCTTGAGAAATGTCAATGAAAAGAGCTGAACAATACTTCTTGTCCTCAATAGTCTTTCTTATGACGTTGACTAGTCTATGCGTTTGTTCCATGGTGCTATGTTTAGCCCGAAAACCAAATTGATGACCAGGGATACATCCCACATTGTTCAATATTGGATTCAACTTCGCCATTTACAATTTTTCGAACAGTTTTGAAATTGTTGGTAGTAGACTTATTGGTCTATATGATTCTACTTAAGTGGGATCCTTCCCTGGCTTGGGTATCATAGTAATCACTGAGACCTTCCACTCTGTAGGATAATACTCAAGGCGTAAAATAGCGCTAAAAATAAAAAGTAGGAGCCTTCTAGCAGCACGAGGTAGGTGTTCAAGCATTTTACCAGTAATTTGATCAATGTCTGGAGCTTTTCTTGGGTTTGTATTACCCATAACATTTTCGACATCTTGAAAATTAAGTCTCAAAGACACAGGAGGTCTAAAAACATATGGTGGTAATTCCGCTGTAATATTCGCTGAATCATTTGTAATAAAAACGTTTCTTAAATGATAGACATACAACATCCCCTTTTCAGAATATCTTCTTGTCCAGTCGCCAGTTGAAGTTCGCCTATTACGGGTCTTTTTAAACCTTTTGTCGCTTTCCACAAGGAACAATCAGATTGAGGGGTACCATCAAGGCTTTCCAAATATGTTTTAAGGGAAGCCATTCTATGGACTTCAAGCAGATTTCTTAACTGAGTTATGCATTCCGGTAGCCTAGTTTTAAGCTACTCTTCTTTTTTCTGACAGAAGTTGCTCAATTTCAGACGAATAAGTTCTACTGTTCTCATTTCTGGATCTTATATGACTTGTGGTAGCATGCTGTACGGCCAGTTTGAGGTTTTCAGAAAAATCGTTAATTGACACATCAATATCCTCAGGTGTTCTCAAGGCGATATTTTCAGTACAATGTATGCTCAAAAATTTTTTGTACTTTAACCAATTAACTCTATTGACAGTTAACGGTGAGCCAATCTCTTGGGGGGAACGAAACAGAGATTAAAGTGGGTGAGTGATCTGATGACAAATCTAATGAAGGCTCCACTTACATCCACTCTAAAGGAAAATTTTTCGCAACTCCAAAATCTATAACGTCTGAAATGTTTCGTCGGTCTGTCGGCCAATAAGTGGGGTGTCCACTTGAAACCACATCTAAGCCTGTTTTGGAAAAGGTGTCAAAAAGCACACGGCGTTTCGAGGCAATTAAACGTGATCCCCAAAAAGTGTGTTTTGCGTTATAGTCGCCAGTCGGTAAAAACGAGGCCCAAGTGTTTTGAAAAAATGTGAATACTGATTTTCTGTTAGTGAAAATCGTGGTAGTGAGTAAAACGAGGATATAACGATTTTTTCATGAAAATGTTCAATACATATGTTTGTTGCTTGGAGATACTCCTCACGTGTCTCGTTCATTAAATAGTGCTTGATTCTGGTCCATCAAAATTGCCGAACCGCCGCAAGATCTTCCATGGGAATCTTTTGTGTCATATAGTGTGTAGCCATTAATTTTGAAATAACTGTTGGTTGTCAAATGGGTTTCAGCAATCATCATTATATCGATCTGCTTTTCCATAAGGAAGTGCTCAAGTTCATTTTTGTGTTGGCGAATGCCGTTTGCGTTCCAGAAACATATTTTTAACCAACTAATTTTTTTTAAATTGCCTGCAAAGTGGATTGCATTTTCAGTATATCCTGCATCATGTTCGTCATGGAAACCGTTAGTTTTTTTGAAGAAATATTTTACTTGAACGATTTGAAGACTAGATTGAAGACATTGTCGCCCATCGCGTATCTCATTTAAACGCAAATATAAATTATTGCTCAGCCTTTTTTAGAGTACCGTTGCTTTTTTGCAACGCCTATACGAACTATTTGTAGACATTGTCGCCCATTACATTACAAAATTAAACAAAAGAGGATGTCGTCTAGGACGACTTTGCCAACTGGGAAATGAAGCAAACACATGTATGTATGTAATGTATATACATAATAATTGTAAAGTTTGTTTGTGTGTATATTATTTCCTTAACAAATTCTCATTTCCCATACATCAACAGAGCCTATTAAAACTTTTTGACCAGTAGCAATTAAAACTTTTGCTACAGTTTTATATACTGCTACACGTTTCACATAAATTTCAAGAAAAACTTTCTAAAACTTTTTTCTTGCTCGTTGTTGTTTGTGTTGTTGCAATTTGTTTTTGTTTGCCACACGACAGGTCTTTTTCCACCCAGTTTTCTCATGCTGCCATATACATACATAAAAGTAAAAATTTCAATATAAAGAAATATAAATTGAAACTAAAACGGAAAGGACATCGCGTGTATTGCGCACGCTCTCCAAAATATATAAATAGAGCTGATATTTTTTTTTATAAAATTTGAAAATTACTGTACACTCGGCATTTTATATACATATGTATCTATGTATGTGTTCATTTACATACATATGTATGTATTTTTACGACTTGAGTATTTTTATTTTTTTGCAAAACATCCCTCAAATTTCGTTCACAGTTCCCATAAAGAACACCATATTTTATAAAGATGTGGAGAGTGGGGGGTTCTAGACCACTACCACCACCACTATTAGCATTCTCGTTTTACAGAACACGAGGTTGGGGAGACAGTCAGTATGTCATTGGTTTGTAAATCACCTTTTATAAAGTATGAATTAAAACTATCCCTTTCCCCTTTTCAGCACTAAACGAAATAAATTTCTCATTTCATTTGATTTTCTGACAATAAACATGAAATAGCACGCGACCATTTACATTTCTTTTTCCAAAAATTTATTTTGGTAGAAAAAAAAAAACTACATAGGTACATATGTACATACATTAGGAAATAAAAATATTTAACTGAAGAGGTCACAAAATATGAGGTAAAATTTGAAAGACCTCATTTTGTTTTTCCTAAATAATGACAACAATTTTTTAGGGGAGTTTTAGTTTAACTGGAATATGAGCCATTGGCTTGACAGTTGAGGAGTGCCCTAAAAGTGTTGTATAACAGAAAGAAAATACTGTAGTATTCCAGTTTAACAAACTGGATGACATTAGCATGTTCAGGGCTAGAGCCAAATGAAGCTTTTTTTGTACATTGATGACATCATTGTCATCAATGCAAGAAACATGATTTGGAAAATTTCGAAACTCTAAAAGCTGAACTAGTTTCACCTAAATTTCTTCAATATCTCGACTTTACAAAACAATTCTTTATTACCGTTGACGCTTTTAAAACTGGCTGTGGTGCAATTCTAAGCCAAGTCTTAGAAAGGCATTCAGACCTGCAGAACGAAAGAAACAAGAATTACTCGCAATATACTTTGCAATTCATTGTTAGAACGGATTACCGACCATTAGTATACTTTTCCAATATGAAGGATTTGCCATCCAAATTAGAAAAAATAATATATAAAAGGAAAAAACTAACGTAGCAGCAGATGATTTATCACGTATCTCTTTTTGATGAAATAAAAACCAGACCCCAAATAAACTCAAACGTCAGCACAGTACCTTATATAACGAACAAAAATTTTATTTTGACTCGGTTTAACGAACAAATGTAAACTAAAAAGTTGAAACAGAAAACATGTTTTCTAAGAAAAACAACCAAAAATGAATCTAGCATCGCTTTCACACACGAATAATTTATTTTGCAACGTGGGGCCACCACCAAACTCAAGACTTTGTGTAAACTTTCTGTGTGCGAAAGCAGTATACCGTTAATTTTCTTTTTCTGATATTTTCGTTTGATATTAGTTGTGTTTCTTTATTGTACTTTGGGATCACGCGGGATCCCAATTTGCAAGAAAATCGTTCCCGTACTCTAAAATTGGGCAAATGAGAAGGATTTTCAGAGATCAGTATGCTTCTTCTTGTTACGAAACAGTACCTCCGGGGAACAGGTTTTGCCTTGGCGTATTCCTAACTTGGGTGCTCTATTTTTCGGGGAAAAGAGGGAGGGGTCCCTCGTTTGGTGCGGCAAACAAAACTTTAGGAAGCCGCATATCTTATGTAGTGTTGGCTTCCGAAACCCTTACCAAGGGTATAAATTGGCAGAACGGGGATCAGCATGGTCCCCGGGTAGTTCTGCTTGCGGTTCGACCCGGGCTGATCATGGTTGAGGTGCCTACCTTGACTGAAACGTTCTGGCAGTGGTTGAAACCTAAAACGCAGGAAGGGAGTGTTAGTATCCTTGATAATTGTTTGGTGTATGGTTTTTCGGGGACTAACAATCTCCCGAGGATCTGTTGCCTATACAACAGATACCTGTACTGTAGGGAACCGTTGGTGATGGTTGACGGGTGAGTTGGTTTAAGGGCTGATGCCCTTAGTGGGCTTCGGCCTACCACCTCATTAAGCCTTGTCCTCCATTGATTGCTGGGAAATTGCATACATGAGGGATTAGAAGGCCCGAACACCTCAACAAGAAGTTGCTCATATGACCGCAATCATGTGGCAAGAATTTCTACCTGTGTGAGCCTGGTAAGCTACACGGGGGCGCTGGTGAATCGTAAATAATTCACTATGTGGAACTGGTTCATCATCAGATAAGGCCACAAGGCAGGTGCTGATGTAAATCTTTTTCACAACTGTTACGAAACAGTGTATTTTATCTTCGATCTAATTTGTGCAAGCAGTTAAGTTAAGCAATCAGCTGTTTGAAAAATAAACAATAGCAAAGAAAAAAAACTTATATACAAATCATTTCGATGCTGTTTATATTAATATTAAAAATAACAAGTAAGAGTGTAGTATACTTGGCTGGGCCGAATCTAAAATACCCTTCACGATAGTCACGTATATGTATAGTATATTTAAAAATGTGACCTAAATATGCTCGGTTATATATGAACCGATATCGGAATTTTCTATTTTCTGTATTTTAGTAACTTTCTTTTATAAAGAGCATTGCATTTAAGCAAAAAAATATGGCAAAATCTGTTTATGCTATATCTCGGGCATATATGGACCGATATCGAAAATCTTGATTATCTGTATTTTAATAACCTCGTTTTATTATAAGAACTGATTTTAAGCAAAAAAAATTTTTCATGGAAAAATCGGTTGACTGTATCTCGGGTATATATGGACCGATATGAGAAATTTTCATTTTATGTATTTTAGTAACATTTTTTATAACGAGAACTGGCTTTAAACAAAAAAAAAAAAAAAAAAAAATTCATGGAAAATATGTTTACGACCATATCCAAAAAAAACTTAACACAGCTTGGTAAGCAATTGTTAAGAAAAATTTCTTAACGTTATATGCAAAAACCATTGTTAACTGTACGTTAAAATTTCTTTTTTTAAATTTGACTTTATAATTTATATCTCTTACAAAGCACAATTTTGCGAAAATTTTTAATAAAAGCAAAAAAATTAACATATTGCATTGTATACAAATTGAAAACATTCATTTTGAAATAATAATAACAAAAAATATATTAGTGATGTACTTTCAATCAAACGAATACAACGAAAAACGGTATTCGAATAATAACAATTTTTCTAGTGTAAGTAATCCTATTAATTTTTTTCATTTTAATTAATATACGACATATTATATATTCATCGTTTATGTATGTATTAATGTTAAATAGTCGAACTTATTTTTTTATATTACTAATATTATATGATGGGTTGTTACCATTCGTCTAGCTCAAGTTCAATCCTGGCTAAAGCCAAGAAATATTTTATTTTTTAATTATAACAATAATTGCCGTTGGCCACCGCATTAACAATTTTTGCTTAACAATTTTTGTTACTTTTCAGAACACACGAGACTAATTCACCCGGCATAACATGTATACTTATACACAGTATTGTGTATGTATTAGTGTTCTTTATACATTTGATTGGTTGACTTGTATTTATTTTGTGGTGCTTGTGCAGGCCAGTGATCACTACAAATCATGATTTGCATCGTTAACTCATACACTAAAATTTGTAATCAACAAAAATCAGGCAACAAAGTTCAACGTTGAGTGAAATCAACTCGCCTTGTAAACAATCTGAATTTGTAATCAACAAAAATCAAGCAACAAAGTTCAACGTTAAGTGAAATCAACTCGCCTTGTAAACAATCTGAATTTGTAATCAACAAAAATCTAGCAACAATGCTCAATGCTGAGTAAAATCTACTCGCCTTGTAAATATTGCGCGTTCATTTTAGTACTGAATAAAATCGGTTAACCGTTAGATGTTGCTTCGATTGTGTGTTGTATAAACATATTTCAAAATGAAATACACATAAAATGTGTATTTTACTTTGATTTTATTTTTTTCAATAGAAGCATACAGAAAAACTGTTGAATATATCACTGCATGATTTAACTGCAGTTATGCGCATTCATTTATGCATTCAAGCACGAACCTTAACGATGATTTCACTCACATAGCGAAGTTGCCGCTTATTGTGTTTACTGATTAAAAATCAACTACGCATTTGTGCGGCTGAATACAAAATCATATTGGAACGAAATGAAATGGTTTTCATGTTGTTGAGAAAGAATGATTTTTTTGCAATCACTCATGGTCTTTTCTTTTCTGATAAAAAATGCTGCCCTTTAAATGTTAATCATCTTTTTCCGATTACCATCACCCTTACTTGGGGTCTCCATGCGCAATAAACTTGGAAATAATTATGTTCTCAGCTGTCAAATTCTATTGCCAACACCATATGTCCACGTGTGGACCGCAAAAACATTTATTTGCAAATATATTGCGAAATAGTTGTTAACACTTTTTTAGAAGAAATTATTCAACATTTGTTGTTCGGGTATAAAAAAATGCTTGTGGTTATTGAATAATTGTAAATTTGTTTAAATAAAAAAGATAAACATGTCTATTTGATTATGTATCAAGTAAGTATCAAGTGTATCAAATAAATATAATATAAATTAAAAAAATTTTATATTTTTATTTATTTATTGCAAAAATGATAGTTTAAATTTATAATAAATAAAGTAAATTTAATATTTTAAAACAATAAGTTCTATTTGTTTCCAAATTTACATTATTTTATTATTGTTATTAGTATATTGGACATGTAAGTACATCTTTACGCGTTCGTACTAACGAAACCATTCGGGACGAAATTTTCAAATTTATGTCCAATACACAATACGTATTCCACACTTAAGAACATAAGCTTGAACATGAACATATTTTTGCTGTTCTTATTCTGCCGACGTTATTGCTTACATATGTTCGAAAATAAATATTGCGAATGGAGACGTGCAGTTAAGATGTTGTACATGTGTTATTAGCACAAAAGAACAAAAATGCTTACAAAGTGCTATTTAATAATAATGTACACTTAGCGTTTCAAATATATCATGACTACTTTTAACATACCAACGTTTTAATCACTATTTTTATCTTATAAAAGCTATCATCAGCAGCACCGTTTACTCATTAACAAAACAAAAGAATTTCATATTTGCATAAACACGTATGAAACAATGATGTAAAAAAGGGCAGTATCTCCACCTTACTCGAAGTACAGTGTAGGACATGCTACATTTTTTGCCAGTTTTAAGTGCAACATGTCTTGAAAAGAACATGATACCCTTTAATAGTGTATCATATTTTTTTAGAAAAGAACGTGTTGAACCACTATATGTAGCATAGGTGTAACATTTTTATCAGAAAAGAAAACACCATCAAAGTTGTTCTCTGGTGCAGGCATAAAGCGGACAATATATCACTTTCATCACCCCGTTCGCCAACAAGCTACAGAAGAATTATTCCCGTCTATGATTGAACAAACACACCGCAATTCGATTTAAGACGGGTACTTAGATCATTAAAAAAGCCACCGGTTGCATATTCATTAGATACTAGATTAACTTAATTTCCAGATTAGCTAATAAAGCTAACTTTAATCTCAAAGTAAAAAAGCCGCCTTTAGTGTTTAAATTTCAATTCATAATATGTGTGTTTCTTTATCTTGGGACTCCGCAGGACCCTAATTTGAAGGAAAAGCACTCCCGTACTTAAAACTTGGACAAAAGAGAGCGATTTTGGGATATCAATATGCTTCCTCTTCTTGCAGGAAACAGCCCGTACTTTTCCTTTCGGCTAGTTTGGATCAGCTTCTTTTTTTTAATATAAACAATAACAAAGAAAATATTAATTTGAATCAACTCAAATGCGAAAATTTTTAAACCAAAAATGGTATTAAGCAAAAAAAAAAAAAAAATATCTGCAAAAGATCTTAAAACCTTTAAAGTGTGACAAATTTATATATATTTTTTTAAATTAAATGCCAATCTTCATTACAGTCTTTTTGGGATAGAAGTTTCGCTTTCTGCGTTCCCATAATTTTGGCAAATTTTATCTCTTTTTGAGAGAAATTTATGCTTGCTCTCATTTGCACGGAATTTACACAAATAGTAAAGAAATGCCAGAACAGTGAAGATAGCTGACAAAATAGCGGCTAGAATAATTTCAAGGCTATTCACCAATTTATAGTCAGCTTTCAATTCATAATTAAAAAGAACTTTTGGAAAGCCCATTTTTTTCATAATCTTTTGAAAAACAAAGGAAGAAAAATTGTTTTCTAAAAATTTCGAGTTAGAGTCTTAACACAATGTTTGCGGTGCGATACGATTTCCTTTTTGCGGGAGAGAAAAATAAATATAATACAACGGAAGACGGTGACGGCGATACTTGTTTTATTAATTTATTTGTGCATACATTTTTATAAAATTTTCAAAAAATTACTGTTTGTGATACATAAGTATTTTGTAATGGCAGTAGATAAAAGAAATTGTTAACTTGGTGGAAGTCACGTTTGATTTATGTATGTGTGGAACTAGAAACCATGATACATACTAAGCAGATGGTGTATAAGACCCTTTCATGTCCCAGGGTATTCGGGTTGGTTTTTCAAAACATTCTTGCAGCAGATTGAAAGCCAGTATGTGGATCACATTCCTCTAGCAATAAGAATGAGTATTTCTCGATCCTTTCTCTGCTTAAACCGAAACTGTCGATTATCACTGTAGGTAGAAGTGACAATGTATAATGTTAAGTCTTCAATATGTTTAGAAATATGATGAAAAACTTCTTGCTTCACCATCCCCAAACCTAATTTTATTCAATTTAATATGACTTTTTATTAAGCTACCTTGCAGTATGCAAGTTTTTGCTTGGACATATAAAATTGGAGTATCCAAGGTAAGGAAGGTTTATTTATGAAACATGCGAAGTAATATGGAATGAATTGCATGAAGTCTATGTCGCTAATCCTAACATAAACGATTGGTCCCAAATATCATCTCCTTTTTTGAAAAAATGGTCTTGTTCATTGTTTGGGGACCACAGATGGCGAACATATCAATATTACAAATCTTCTTTATACTGGAACTTTTCGTAACTTCCCGATTGCAAATTATGAAGACAGAAACACTTTCTAACTTCTTCGACAATTCTTTCGTTACTGTCCATTTTTTCTTCTGCCGTTAATATATTTTTTAAGCCTTTATATTTCATGGCAAAAATTTATGAACTTCAAAATCTTGCTTTTTGTTTACAATAATGTTGTGAAAATCGCCAGTTAATCAAAAGAAAAACAGAGTCAAAAATTTATAGAATAAAAAAGTCCCCAATGAAAATAAAATAAATTTTAATTTTATTCCGCTCCGCACTACGATTTTTTACTTCAAAATCGTATGAAACACCGCATCGCAATAAATTATCGTTACATTGTGTTCAGACTCTTACACTTTCTAGAGTGTAGATCAAGACTCAAACCCATAAATGGCTAAGAATTACATAATTAAATACCTTCCACTTCAAAGTAATCGAATCTCATATTGAAGAGGATACATATACACATTTCCATAGAACAACTGCTGAAGCGGTTAATTATCATCAACATGTTATTTTTTTAACGTCACCACATCACAATAATAATTGCAATTCATGGCCAAAAGTAGAAAATTATGACGTCCAAATAACTTTTTTCATAAAACGCCAATGATAACCAAAACGAAAATAATTTTTTATAAAGTTTGTGTTGTACAATTTATTGAGTTCCATAAAGTGAATATAAACTATGAAACGACTACTTGGAATCACAAGTATCAAATGATTTAAGTTTATTGTTGCTTTACTACTACAAACAACAATTACAACTCCTGCATGATGTTTCATCTACAACATTTTTTCTTTATAAATAATGGACTGGCTGACTGTTGGTGGTGCCATGTTACCAAATGGTACGAAAAACCGAAAATCATCAATGTGGATGGTTTCCTGACGGAAATGAGTTAATGGTTTGAACAACAGATTCATATTGAACTTAACTGGGCTGAATAAAATACTAAAATTTAGCTTGAATAGTCAGTCAGTCAGACAGTCTGCAAACCATTTGCAATATCAGAATTTTTTCCGCATACAAACAAAAATAATAAAATTCTGCTGAGATTGTATAGAACTATCCAGCAAGTACTTTATATAGCTATTAAGTTGTATACCCCCTACTCTGGCGAAGATGGTGTTATTAGTTTAAAGTTTCATTTGTTGCAAACGAAGTCCATTGAAATTAAACTGTTGAAAACAGGCTTATTGAAATGACTCTAGAAATTTGCGCATCAATTTTCTATTTTAAGTGGGTGGTTAAAGCAGCAGATCATGATACGTCATGACCCGAGTTCAAATCCCAGTGGGTGCTGATGAGTAGTGTAGCGACTACGAGAAATAGCTAGTTGTCCCCCAGCTAAAGATTTGATTATTATTTTTCTTGTCTTCTTCAATCAATAATTATTGATTACAGCAAATTTGTATTGTAAAAATCCTTCTTAGGAAAATACTTAAGAAAGGAAAAACCAAAAAATTTTTAATTTAAAAAATTATAAAGTTCAACAAAAATTTAACAAACTAATTTTGTATTTTCGTTTATTTTCCGTACAATAGAACATAAATTTATATATCTGTAATTAATATTGCAAGAATTATAAATAAAATGTTTTTTTATGTTTCCCAGCTGTCTATATGTCGACATTTCATAGGAGCTACCCTAAAAATCGGTAGACTTTGGGAATTTTTGAAAGATATTCTCAAACAATATTTTTATTTTTAATTATAGCAATAAGCCTTGATCAAAGAAGACAAGAAAAAATAATTGAATACATTAAAGCTGGGGGACAACTAGCTGTTTCGCAGTCGCTACACATCAGCACCCCAGTAGGATTCGAACTCAGTACCATGTAAACATGATGTATTTTTTTTAATACGGCCGCTTAACCAACTCAGCCGCTGAGCACTTATTTCTTTTTTCATCTATATTTGTCTCATATTGGTCACATATGCAATTTGTTATAATCCCAGTTGTTTGTACTGCAGTTTGATAAGCAGTGTAGCCACTGCGAAACAGCTAGTTGTCCCCCAGCAAACGAGTTCAAGATTAATTCTGCAAAGCTCTATTCTTTCTTTCTCTTAACCTATTCCTTATTTTCCTTAACGACCTTCTATGTCAAACCTCCAGCCCTATCCACTCTTTCTTGGATGATAGCAGCATTTTCCATTCGTACTCTTTCAGTTATAGGCCCGTCCGAGATCCTTGCCAGAGGCAAAATATGAATGACTCACTGAATAGTGATCTATTAATCTCCGAAATGGTCGTAAAAACGCTCGTAAGACAAAATATTGCTTATGAACTCACAAACAAATGACCGCAAATGCTGCTTCATCTGTAATCCTGGATGGTATAAATATTGAGCAATCGGATGCTCTTGATATTCTGGGAATGAAAATGTGATGTTCGCTGGATTGAACACATTTTTCACGTCTCTAAAGAAGCATTTAAGTACCTCGGATGTAAGATGTACTTCGCTGCATCCGATCTCCTTACTATTTATACCACCTACATACGTCTGAAAAGGAAATGCAACTCTCATGTTTGGGCCGGTGCCTCAAAGTCGGTTTTGGGGTTACTCGACCGTGTGCAGGAGAGGGCGAAAAAGGTTATCGGTGGCCGTAGGGTCTCCAACTCTATTGACACCTAGAGCACTGACGCAGTGTGGGGTGCGTAACTCTGTTCTATCGTTACTACAATGGATTTTGCTCTGATAAGATTAGGGATCTTGTTCCCGAAAATCGCACAATTATACGTAACACGGATTCATCGTCCACAGCTTATCCATTTGTGGTCGAATGCCCGGTGAATCGTACTACGCATTATGGAGAGAATTTGTTTTTCAGCCGTACGCTTCGCCTGTGGAATACGTTGCCTGCAGACGTGTTGCTAAGGATAATACGATACAAGTAAATACTCCATACTTTTCTTTTCACTCTGGTCCCGTTGTGTTGCCTGGATATGATACGTATCTCAGTAGATCTACATATCAATGGTTTACAATCAACCCGAGGATCGGATAAATGAGTTCAATCCACTTACATCACATTGCAATACCTCCGCCAAATCATGCAGCATCAGTCTGCCTAGATACAATTCCCTTATATAAGAAAGAGCTGGACACCAACAGAGGAAGTGCTCAACGCTCTCTTCTTCCTCCTCGTCTCTGCAACTTCTACAGAAGTCATTTAATGAAAAATTTAACCTCTTCGCCCGTGTCCCTATATGCCAATGTTCCGTCAGGACAGCGAGAGCAGAACGCCATCAACGTCGGGGTAAGCCCCTAAGGATGATAGTCGTCCTGTTACCATATCTGGGCTATGTCAGCCTTGATATGTGACTTTGTCCAAGATTATACTAATGATAAATTGTCTTACTTCCATGCTACAAAGTTTTTCTTCCTCCATTAAATGTGTCAGACAGTTACGAGACAAACTATTGGGTGAATGTAGCAGAAAAATTATTATGATAGAACTCGTGGGTTCTAAAAATTTTCGCTTCCGGGACACCAATTAAGACACTTCAATTTCAGCCAGTGGATCAGAAGATCAACCCCATAACGAAGATTTTCATTTTTGGCTCCATGTGTTTTTCCCTGTTACTAATCGTAAGAAGAACTAGACCGATACAAGTATGTATCAATGCTTTTTTTTCGATACCGATTAGGTATCGATACTTTGCAATCGATATCGTATTGAGTATAAGTATCGATACCCTATTGGTATCATTTCATTACTACGTGTTTCCTGTCTGTTATAACGTTGGAAAGTTCAAGTCAAATGTTCACAAGCGCTAGTTCTGGTACAATGCACTGCATATGCATTGGTACTGAGTACTGGTCCAAGATAAAAAAAATTTTTGTTGCAGAATTAATAACTAACATAAAAGCAGCGTACTAGGTGTTTTTTTTTTTTTTTTGTTATCTTGGGCTAGTACGCATAGAGTGGACTCCTGTGATGTAATTCAGCGCATTGTATAGTACTGGAATTAGGAAAATATTATGAGGAGGAGGAGGAAAAAAGGAGTATTGTACTCGTATGTGGACGTTTGACTTGAAATTATCAATAACAACACGAAAAGACCAAAACAAACGTGATCAGAGCATTTAAAGTTTTTGAATTAAATTAGTTAAAACCGATCACTGCTCAGTGTAAATACCTTCGATTTTGTTAGCTCAGACTAACAAAATCAATACAACACCTCTCACATACAAACTAATGAATTACAGTGAAAAGAAATTAATAATGGACATATAAATAAAACACGGGTGAAAGCAAAAAAACAAAAATTGTGTAAGTTAACGCTGTCAACATTAAAAATATGTTCCCATAAAAAATGCTGACAACATGTCTGCAGTGCAGGTGCATTAGTTGCACAACTACACGCGCTGCAACCAAAAATGCTGACATCAAGAATACCAGCCATTCACATGCTCTGCAACGTGACCGCTGTTTTGTTTTAAGCAAACAAAAATTGTAAAGTTAGTTTTAAAATAATCATAAAACAATAAAGTTGGCTTTTAAGCCAAAAAAATATTTTTTTTAAAAAACGAACTTATAATTCGTTAACTGGCGCCCAACTGCCGGTACGCGGTCGAAAAGTAAGGCCCTTAAGTAGTGCCACGCGAGTGTAGTGTAAAAAAAAACAACACGAGCAACTTTCAGAAGAAATTCTTAGTACCGCAACCGAACCCAGTGGAGAACTTCTATAGAAGGAAGCCACGCACCCACAAAGAGTGCGCACCGTTGGACCCCGAGTACCCGCCGAAAAGGAACAATCCAACACGCCGTGGGATGTTGCTGATCATAGCGTAGGCTAAGTCTATTTTATAAAATTCATTATTATATATATAAAAAATTTTTTTTTTTTTTTTACACATATTATTGAGCTATCCAAATTAACAAAAGAAAACCAAGTGAGGAAATTTTAATTGAAATTTTTTAAACAAATTAAGCAATCAAAATATTATAAAAAAAATAAAAAAAAAAAAAAATGTAAAAAAATTCAAAAGTGGTATTTAAAGCCAATATATAAAAAAAAAAGAGAAGAAAATTTATATTAAAGCAAAAATTTTAAAGAGAAAAAGATAAGGAAAACTTTTAAACGAAAAAGATTAATAAAACTAAAAAGTTCGGGTTTTGTTTCTTTGGTTTGAGATTTTCCGTTAATAAAACAAAAAAATAATAATAAAAATAAAGAAAAGAAAACGTTGACATCGCAGAAGGTTTTCGTTTTCTAAACGACGTGTATTAGCTTACATATGATTTTTTGAATAAAATAATTTCGAAATTACTTTTTAGCTAAAAAAAGTTCTATTTTATTTATCTTTCAATTACAAAGTAACTTTTTTACAAACTTTTATTAATCTTACTAACCGACAAGTTATAAAATCTAAAATGCAACAAAGTAACGTAATAAGACCACCAGTGTTAGGTACACAGGCACGATCAGGATCTCCTGTGCAACCAGAACCTAATATATCCGCACCCTCTAATGTCCGAAACGCGACCCCGGAATTTAGATCATTAATTAGGGAATTAATGTCCAGTATATTAGAGGTAGATGGACAAAATTTGTTCAGGGATATTCTTCACCCAAGACAACAGGTAATGACAGACCAAACAATTGACGAACGTTACCGTGACAATTTAACAGACATGGACAAAGTGCCAGATGTGGTTCGCTCTTTACGAGAATTCAACGGGAACCCAGCGGAATTCAGCAGCTGGAAGAAAAGCGTTGAGGAGAGGATTTTAAAAATTTATGAGCCTAGTATTGGTACCCCCAAATATTTTGGTATTCTGAATGTTATTCGGAACAAAATTGTAGGCAGCGCCGACGCCGCCCTAGAATCTTACAACACACCCCTTAATTGGAAGGCAATCTCTCGATGCCTTACCATGCATTATGCCGACAAGCGCGATCTCAGTACACTTGAATATCAAATGACATGTCTTATACAGGGTAGAAAATCAGTGCAGGAATTTTACAGTGAAGTATATACCCATCTTACACTCATTCTCAACAAAATCGCGTGCATGGAAATAAGTGAAGAAGCCATGCAAGTCCTCACAAATACTTATCGCGACAAAGCTCTTGATACCTTTATCAGAGGTCTATCAGGAGACCTTTCAAGACTCCTTGGCATGAAGGAGCCTGCCGATCTACCAGAGGCATTACATTTATGTACTAAGCTCGAAAATCAGAATTACAGAGCAGTACATGCTAACAATCAGTACAGTCTGTCTAAGAAACCAAATCCATCCCCATCAACATTTCAACATTTTCAACACAAACCACCTTTACCCCCTAGAAACTCTCATTATAGGAACCATCAATTTTACCCACAACTTGCCTATTTGCCACAAACGAATTTACGACTGAAACAGGTAGGACCTCAATTTCTTCAACAACCCCAATATTTTAGCCCTCAAATTTGGCCGAATAGACAAATCGATAATCATCCTTTCAGAAACCCCCCACCAAGACCGGTACAACCAAAACCACCCACACCGATGGACATCGATCAATCGCATCAAACAAGGAACGTGAACTATATGAACAGACCGAATTTTAATTTTGCAGGAAAACGCCCCTTACCCACGCAATCCAATCAATTTAATAGAAACATTCCAAATAAGATGCAAAGGATTAATTACATAACGCCAAACCCCGAAAGCAACGTCGTACAAGACTTGGAAGCTGATGAACACAACGCGCAGGAAAACCAATCATGGAAAAATTATTGCAGTGAATATGCGAGACAAGAGCAGGACGAAGAAGAATATGACAGGGAAGAATTCTGTGATATTCATTTTTTAGATTAACGCACTCCACGTTGCCATATTTTCAGTGTAAAACAAGTGACGGCGACGTGCTCAAATTTTTAATAGATACCGGATCTAATAAAAATTACATCCAACCCCTGTTAGCAAAAAACCCCTTACCAAATGATTCCATTTTTTATGCCAATTCTGTTGGTGGAAAAATTAAAATATCACACCACATTTATTTAAACCTTTTTGGAGTAAATGAAAAACTTAAATTTTTCATTCTACCCTCCCTTAAATCCTTCCATGGCATTCTCGGAAATGACAGCCTTAAGCAACTTAAAGCTATTATATTTACTTCGGAAGACTACATGTTAATAAAAAATGGTAAAAAAATTCCTATTAAACAGCAGACATCCAAATCTGTTAATACTTTGGAAACTAAAACCGAACATCTAACAGAAACTCAAAAAGAAAAACTCTACGCATTGTGTAAACAATATCCAACACTTTTTGCGGAACCCAACGAAAAACTTACATATACCACAGCAGTAAAAGCGGAAATCAGAACGACTAACAATAGTCCAGTCTATTCTAGATCATACCCATATCCCATGTCTTTAAAGTCAGAGGTCGAGAAACAAATCAACAAACTCCTCGAAGACGGAATAATCAGATCATCTCGCTCACCGTATAATTCACCAGTCTGGATAGTAGACAAAAAACCAGACTCCTTAGGAAACAAACAGCATAGGTTGGTGATAGACTATCGAAAACTGAATTCGGTGACAATAGCGGATCGATATCCGATACCTGAGATAAACGAAGTCCTTTCTCAATTAGGACACAATAAATTTTTCTCTGTTCTTGATCTGAAGAGTGGATTCCACCAAATTCCATTAAAAAATTCGGACATTGAGAAAACAGCTTTCTCAATCAACAACGGGAAGTACGAATTCACCAGACTGCCATTCGGGTTGAAAAATGCTCCCGCTATCTTCCAAAGAACATTGGACGATATTTTGCGAGACTATATAGGACGCTGCTGCTACGTATATATCGATGATATAATTGTTTTCAGCAGAACCGAAGCCGAACACGGAGAGGATCTGGGCAACATCTTTAAGACTCTCGAGCAGGCAAACATGAAAGTCCAATTGGACAAATGCAAGTTTTTCGAAAAAGAAGTCGAGTTTCTCGGTTTTATAGTGACGCCAGAAGGAACAAAAACAAATCCCGCAAAAATTAAAGCCATCCAAAATTTTCCCACCCCACAAAATCTCAAGGAACTAAGATCATTTTTAGGCCTCTCGGGCTATTACCGTCGCTTCGTCAAAGATTACGCGAAGCTCGCCAAACCCCTAACGGCCCTTTTAAGAGGGGAGGATGGACGTGCGTCCAAGAATCAATCGGCGAAAAAACAAATCAGTCTTGACGAGGAAGCTACCAACGCATTCCAAAAAATTAAAAACGCCCTTACTTCTGAAGACGTCATGCTGACTTATCCCAATCTAAACAAGGAATTTGAACTTACAACGGATGCATCTAATTATGCGATAGGTGCAGTCCTATCACAGGATGATAGACCAATTACATTTATTTCTAGAACCCTTTCAAAATCAGAGGAAAATTATGCGGCGAATGAAAAAGAGATGCTAGCCATCATTTGGGCTCTAAAATCTCTTCGCAATTATCTTTATGGTTCAGCCAAAATTAAAATTTTTACAGACCATCAACCATTGACTTACGCGTTAAGCAGTAAAAATAATAATGGTAAGATGAAACGATGGAGAGCGATGCTTGAGGAGTATAATTACGAGTTGAGGTACAAACCAGGAAAACAAACGTGGTTGCAGACGGATTATCTAGGACACCACAACAGATCAATTCTCTTACACCTACCCAACATAGTGACGAAAGCTCATCACAAAATCTGATCCCATATACTGACGCACCAATTAATGCCTTTAAAAATCAAATCTTTATAAATTCTGCAGAGACTTCATCATATCAATTTAAAATAATATTCCCAACATACCACAGACACCTTATTGCCGAACCAGAATACACGAATGAATCACTAATAAATCTACTCAGGCGTTATTTAAATACTTCGGTCACAAATGCCATTATCACAGAAGATTCTATTCTAGGCAAAATTCAGACAATTTACCCCTTACATTTTAACCAGTACAGAATACGCTACACTAGAAATATAGTAAAAGATCTGACAGAACCAGCAGAACAAGAGTCCGCAATCATAATGGAACACAATAGAGCGCATAGAAGTGCAGCTGAAAATAAGGCCCAACTTTTAGAGAAATGCTACTTTCCGCAGATGAATGCAAAAATTAAGAAAATTGCTAAGCAATGTAAAATTTGTCAGGAAAACAAATACGAAAGGCATCCACCTAATCCCATCTTGAAGGCAACTCCTATTCCAGCCTACCCAGGCCACATTGTCCATCTTGATATTTACCACACAAATAATAAAATGTGTCTCACAGCCATAGATAAATTTTCAAAGTACGCTCAGGTCAGGTTAATAAAATCTAGAGCTACTGAAGATATAAAACAACCTCTACAAGAACTTCTTACAGCCTTTGGTATTCCCGAAAGAATAGTAATTGATAATGAGAAATCTCTAAATTCGGCCTCTATCATATTTATGTTAGAGAATCAATATGGTATAGAGATATTTAAGACGCCTCCATACGCTAGTTCAATTAATGGCCAGGTGGAACGGTTCCACTCCACTCTTACCGAAATACTGCGCTGCTCAAAAGCAGAAAATACTCACAGTAGTTTTGAAGAACTATTAAACAGGGCAATATGCAAATACAATTATTCGATCCACTCATCCACTAATAGGAAACCCATCGAAGCATTTTTTGGCAGGAAAGTTTATACTGACCCCTCGCTCATTGAAAAAGACAGACTCTATAATATTAAAAAACTAACTGAAAAACAGGAAAAAGACCTTGCGTTCCATAATAAAAACAGGACGGAGATTAAAACATACTTGACCAACGACGTTATTTACGTAAAAATAAATAAACGATTAGGAAACAAACTTACACCCCGCTACAAAAAGGAAATTGTGTCTCAGGACAACGGAAATACTGTTATCACTCAATCCGGACGAACGGTACATAAACGTTATATTAAGACATAAGAACAGAACAATTTTTTCTAAATAATTTCTTTTTTTTATCTTTGTTAATAACTTAATAAGTTAATAACTGCTTAAGTTATGACTTATTTTTCTTCTATTTGTTTTATTTATATCTTTGACAGGATAATGCTAGAAGTAGACAAACAATTGGCAACCCTGTTGAAATTATATATTGCAAATAAGGAAAGGAATCTGGCAATACAGATATCCAAAATTAAAAAGATAGGGAAGATAATGTCCCGAAGGAATAAAAAAATTCGTATTAGAATTTAAAAACATTGTAATTAGTAATTAGAGAAAAAGAAACAAAATGTCGACTAATATGCCATAGGCGTACGACTTATAAAAACATAAATAATAAATAAATGATTAACTAAATAAAAGAATGATTAGTATAATAGGAAAGTCGATTAATATGCCATAGGCGTACGACTATTTAAAAAGCATAAATAATCAATGAATGATTAACTATATAAAAGAATGACTAGTATAATAGAAATGTCGATTAATATGCCATAGGCGTACGACTGCGTAAAGTTTAAATAACAGAATGAATAATCTAACCAAAATTACCAATGATATATTAAATGTAATAAAAAGAGATGATACTATTGATAACGGAATAGCTCTTAGTTTACAAAGCAAAGTAAGAATGATAAAAGAAGAAATAATAAATATTAAGTATGCCATACAATGGGCTAGGTTAGGAATTGTAAATTCAGTTATATTAAATAACAAAGAGATAGAAGTAACAGTTAAAGAGTTAAAAAAAGAAAATATGCTATTTAACGCGGTTGAAGAAGCCTTAGAATTAGCAGATGTTAGTGTGTTAAGCAATTCCTCAACAATTCTCTATATTGTAAAAATACCCTTGACTACAAAAGAAATTTATAATAACTATATAATTAAAGCAGTAATGAAAAATAATGTAATAATCAATTTAAAATATAATAATATCCTGAAAAATAGAGAAATTATATATGGAATAAAAAACGGTTGTAAACAATATAATATGATAAGTATATGTAAGCAAGATGAATTAATAGATTTAAGAAATGATTTTTGTATACCTAATTTAGTTAAAAGCCTCAATTCCTCGTGTCACATGATCAACAGCCACCATGTCCCAAGAATGGAACTAATTACAGCAGGAATACTCTTTCTAAATGAATTTCAAGGCAACATAACTGTAGACAACAATGTGCGCGCCGTGAACGGCACTTACATAATAAATTTTAAAAACTCAACGATAGCAGTAAATGGGAAAACTTACAGAAATTTCGAAGCACCTCCACTAAAAGTAATGCCAGCAATAGCTCAGCCAACACCAATAGAGGAGAGCCGAGCTAGAATCCTGTCGCTAGAAGCACTCAGCGAGCTCCACATAAACAACACCCAAGAAATCCAATCCTTAAGAGCGGAAAATATGATAAATAGGTTTTCTGTGGGAATAACCCTCGTTGTACTTATGATTTTTGCAATAAGAATAATTAAATGTCTCCTTAAGACGAAGACAAGGCATACAGTGGAACAAACTACAGAAGCCACCGTGGAAGCCAGCCGTCACCTGGAAATCCCTATTAAATCCCCGGCACCAACAATAAGAAGCTTTCGAGTTTTCCAGACGCTCGAGGGCGATCGTTCCTAAGAGGGGAGGAGTTAACGCTGTCAACATTAAAAATATGTTCCCATAAAAAATGCTGACAACATGTCTGCAGTGCAGGTGCATTAGTTGCACAACTACACGCGCTGCAACCAAAAATGCTGACATCAAGAATACCAGCCATTCACATGCTCTGCAACGTGACCGCTGAGGTTTAGTTTTTAAGCAAACAAAAATTGTAAAGTTAGTTTTAAAATAATCATAAAACAATAAAGTTGGCTTTTAAGCCAAAAAAATATTTTTTTTAAAAAACGAACTTATAATTCGTTAACTTGTACACTGGATGGAAGAATAGTGTTATAAGCGAATAAAGTAAATAAAGTAGCAGAGATAACATACTGTGCAACCTAAATTAGCGCATCAAGCGTAATTTATCTGTCAAAAATCCTCATGCTCATACAAAATGTATGAGACCAACCCAAATAGTGCGACGTCAACGCTTTGCAATTGAAAAATCCAATTTTGTCAGAGCGTAAGAGAGAAAGTGTTACTGCCTTTTAGTAAAGTTCGCTTCAAAACAAATATTAACTCATATTTTGCGGCCATTAGTAATCACACTTTAGGTGCTTTCAGCCTAATTAAGCGACTTTATCACTTTTTATTATTTCTACTTACTGATTTTTATTAAACAAGTTTATTGAGCAATACTGATCATGGCACAACGTTAACGCTCTTTTTTAAGTTACTTACTAAAGCGTTAAATTATGTTGCGCTTTACGCCCGAATTTAGGTTGCACTGTTAATCGAATAAGCCGAAGTAACAGATGTTTAATGTGTCCTTCATAAATAAAAACTGAGGTGAAATTAAACAAGTGTAAATAAACAGAATCTGAAATATTGGTTGCAGATAAGGGAGTGTGTGCTTTTATTTCATTTATAAGTAAAATAATCCTTGAAGCACTTTTTAAAAGATAAAAACAAACAATATGTTACAGCATTCCTTGATTCCAAATGTTGAAAAAGAGATTATGCGCAAATATTCTGCGATTCTCCTTCACCTTAGACTAATTCTGATCCAACAGAACAGTTTTAAGTAATGTTAACAATAATGTAGTAGAATTGTTTTATGATGTGATATACACACTCGTACACATGTCCAATGTTCTTAGTATAATCTAATTTGTTCATGCAATGATATTGTAACAGCGTAAAACACGTCTTTTAGCATGTGCGTGTGATTTCATTCATGTTTATACTCGTGCGGTAGTAATAAGTTAAAGCCTCATATAAAAAGCCTTCCCAATGCGAAATAAGTGGAAATCTGATTACCATTATGTTAGATATATGTATGAATTAAAAAAATATATTTTTACGTATTATTACCAAAAAGGGCTTTAAAAAAATATGTAATTTGGTTTTCGTCTAAAAATCAATAATTTGCTTATACGGGTATATATGTACATATTCATATTCACTGTCAATTTCATGACAGTAAAACGCAACGAAATCCAATTGACAACTAGCTGTTGTAAATGTTTTCCTCTATTTCTATTTATTATTCGACGTACAGAAATGAAACTCAAAAGCAAAATAAGCAGGGCGTTTAAGCAAGTATTTTTCAGCATAAATTTTAATGCGTTTATGAAATTATGCATAGTTTATAATGACGAAAAGGGGTTTTTGTTTTCTTCAAGACTAGACGGAACACCAACAAAACTCTACAATATCGTACGGTTCATTTACAGGAAAGTGTTACAGAGGTTACATTTACAGTTTGGTTGTCGCTGATGATGTGCCTGGTTTAGCTCTAAGCCCAGGATGATCGAACTTAATCCTTATGTATCAAACCAGAATATAAAACCGAAAATTAGACAACAAATAAAACCATAACAAAACTTACTATCAACACTAGATGCGTTCCACGTGATAACGAGCAGTCCAAAATTGTCCAAAAGCGTCCCACCTAACAATTTTTGTGCTATTTTCAGAGAAAATGAACGAGTAATTGATTTCATGTCCTGTAAAAAGTTGCCCGAACTTTTTCTTTAGGTAAATTTAGACTAGAATTGAATAATCAGCTGTTTTTGTTTACATGCATATAAACTGAAAAATAATCAGAAAATTCGCAAATTGAAGAACGTTTTCATTTAAAAATTAATTAAAAGCAAAATTTAAAATTAGTCAAACTAAAACTAACGTTGTTAAGTTGAATGATTGTTTGGCTTTATATTTTATATATATATATATGCATTATAAATACAAGGTGTGTTCCACGAGATCTCGGACTAGTTCGGACTAATGAGAGTAAAAAGCAAAAATACTCTCCAAATTTGCAAATTTTACCCAAAACTCCTGGAACGCAAAAAAACCACAATTGCACATCTTGCAATACTAGTGCTGCTTACTTTTTACAATAAAGTATATTTTAGTGATTTTAGACGCTTAAACGCATGATGCTATATAATCAAAACATTTGCATTATTGGCAACAGCTGTAAAATTAAAAGCATTGTAAAATTTTCAATAGATTTTTATAATAATATTTATAAAATTAAAATCCAAATAACAATTACATGTTCTGTTTACAACTTCGCAATGTTATTTTTAGTTTGGGCAGGTTGCCAATTTGCTTTTAACTAATTTTTAACCAAAAACTTGTTTCCAATTTGCAAATTTTGTGATTACATTTTCAGTTTCATATATATGTAAACATAAAACAGCTGATTATCCAATTCTAGTCCGATCTTACCCAAAGAAAAAGTTCGGGCTAATTTGTACAGGAAATTAAAAAAATACTCTCGCATTTTCTCTTAAAATTGCACAAAAAGTGTTACGTAGAACGCGTTTGAACTGTTTCGTTATTGCTTTGCTTTTAATTTTACAGCTGTTGCCAATAATGCAAATGTTTTATGATGTTATGCTTTTTAAGTGTTGTAAATCACTAAAATATATTTTAATTTAAACAGTAAGAAACATTAATTAATACATCGAGATGTACAATTGAAGTTTTTTGCGGTTCACCAGTTTTAGCTAAAATTGGCAAATTTAGAGAGTAATTGGCTTTTTACTATTCTTAACCCGAACTTGGCCGAGATCTTGTAGAACATAACTTATGCCATAACATAACTTTTTTTTAATCTTGGACCAGTACTCAGTGGATAACCTCTACAAATGCAGCGAATTGTACTGGACCAAGGAAAATAGAATTACGAAGAGGAGGAAAGAGGGAGTAGTGTGTGTGGAAGTTTGACTGTCAATAAAAACATATAAACACTAAAGCAAAAGTGATCACAGCATTTTAACTATTGGAATTAAATTAGTTAAAGTTGACCAGGGGCCAGTACCTTCGACACTGCTCATATTAACAAAATTTAGTCCAACACCTACCACACTGTGTGGAAGACGAATTACTACTTATTCCTGCTTGCTACCTATTTCGGAAATTTGGTTTCAAGAGAAACTAATAATGAACATATTTATATAGAAAACATGATTGAATAGACATTCCAGAAAAAGTTGTTCATAAATTGATAGAAAGTATCCGAAAACGTCTAGAAAATGTTTTACGCAACAGAGGATATTGGACTAAATACTAAAAGTACTACCATTCCGAAAAGTTTTCAAATGGAGCGCAATTGAGTACATGCGAGCTGGTTGGTTTAAGTTTATTATACCCTTCACAAAAATGTATAGGGTATATACATGTATATACATATATACGTTTGTCATACCGTTTGCAATTTCTACAATTTTCATTTCCGACCGCATAAAATATACATATTCAGAATCAGCATCGATAGGAAATTCGATTAGGCGATGTCCGTCTGTCCGCCGTTGAAATACCGTTTCTGAGAAAACCATTAGACTTAGAAACTTTTCTGCACCCCATCGATTCATGGTATTGCTATAAAAATTTAGTAAAATCGGTTCACATATAGCTAAAAGATATCCAAAATTCCGAAAAAAAACAATTTTTTGCAATTTTGTATACAAATTTCGGAAAAAAATTGTTCGTTTTGTTTCAAACTTCACGCAATTATTTAACATGGCGATTAAAAGGCAAAAAATATGTTTTCTGATATCGGAAATATATACCCGAGATATAGCCTAAACCGGGTTTTTAATGAAAATGTCCAATTAGCGTAGTTAAATCACGTCTTTGGCTTTAAAGCAAAAGTAATAAGATAAGGTTATCTAAATATGGAAAATGAAAATATCCGATATCGGTCATTATCTATACCCGAGATATAGTCTAAACTAATTTTTTCATGACAATGTCGCGTAAACGAAATTAAACAGTTTTTTTTTCTTAAAAGCAGTTCTGGTGATAAAAGAAGGTTATATAAATACAGAAAATGAAAATTTCCGGTATCAGTACATATATATATATATATATATATATATATATATATATATATATATATATATATATATATATATATATATATATATATATATATATATATATATATATATATATATATATATATATATATATATATATATATATATATATTTTTTTTTTTTTTTTTTTTTTTCATGAAAATGTCACGTAAGCCAACAGTAACAACTTCTTTTTTTTAAAGCTGCTCTGGTAATATAACGAAGTTATCAAACAGAGAAAATTAAAATTTCCGTAATCGGACCATATACATATCATAAACATATTTTTCTATGAATTTTTTGTTGTTTAAAGGTAGTTCTGGTTATAAAAAAAGGTTACTAAAATACACAAAATAAATATTTCCCATATCGGTTCATATATACCCGCGATATAGTCTAAACCGATTTTTTAATGAAAATAATTTTTTTTTTTTGCTTAAAATCAGTTCTGATAACAAGGCGAGGTTACTAAAATACAGATTATAAAAATTTTCGATATCGATTCATATATACCCGAGAGATAGGATAAACCGAGGTTACTAAAATACAGAAAATGGAAAATTTCGATAACGGTTCATATATACCGAGATATAGCCTAAACCCATTTTTGCATGAAAATTTCCATGAAAGATGTCCTTTTTGGAATGGTGATTATAAAGCAAAAATATTTTTCCCCGATGTCGGTCCATATATATCCGAGCATATTTAGTTCAAATTTCTAATATGTACTATATATATACGTGACTATCATGAAGGGTATTTTACCAACCGTCCACACGAGCAATCTGATTGGTAATTATTGCCGTGGCAACTGCCAAAATCGATTGCCGACACAAGATATTTGCGTATGGACCGCACGAATATGTGTTTAAACGCATGTTCAGCTAGAAGATATTGCTGAGCAATTATCTTTGAACATAAGCTGCCAAAATTCACTTATCATCACTGATGTTTATGAACATACATACAAAAATACGCCTCAATATATAAGCAAATGTAAAAATTATTTTAAAAAGTGATTTTATCAACAGAAAAAATTTAATTATTTACATTTTTGAGTTCATAAAAAAAAGAAATGGAGTGCTCGGAGATTAATTTTTTTTTTTTTTTAACTTGGACCAGTACTCAGGGGATGACCCCTACATATGCAGTGCATTGTACCAGAACTAGGAAAATAGGTTGTGAGGAGGGGGAAAGAGGGAGTAGTGTTTGTGAACATTTGACTTGAACTATCCAACGATATAGCAGATAGGAAACACGTCTGCAGGCAACTTATTCCACAGACGAAGCGTACGGCTGAAAAAGGAATTCTCTCTGTAATGCGTAGTGCGATTCGCGGGCAATCGACCACAAATGGATGAGCTCTGGATGATGAACGCGTGCTACGTAAAAATGTGCGAGATTCGGGAACAAGATCCCTAATCTCGTCAGAGCAAAACCCATTGTAGTAACGATAGAACAGAGTAACGCACCCCACACTGCGTCGATGCTCCAGTGAGTCAACAGAGTTGGATACCCTACTGTCGCCGGTGAGCTTCTGCGCCCTCTCCTGCACACGGTTGAGTAACCCCAAAATAGACCATGCCACACTCTGTCAACCGCTTTGGAAATATCTAGAGCCACCACCTTACTTTCACCGAAATGATGGATTGAGTGGCACCATTTCTCAGAGAGATATGCCATAAGCTCGCCAGTAGAACGACCACTGCGAAATCCATATTGACGATCACAAAGTAGTTTATGCGACTCCGGATACCTCATAAGGTGATAGTTAACCATGCTTTCCATTACTTTGGAAAGTGCAGCGCAAATTGCAATTGGGCGGTAATTTTCAGGGTTATTTGCGTCACCCTTTTTGGGTATTATTGTTACATTAGCAACCTTCCAGCATGATGGAAACTCACCAAAATGGTAAATTATCAGTATCTGGGGTTTTGTTTAAACGCCAGTTACCGAATGCTTCCTCTCTGGATCTGACTGCGTTTTTGCACGTCTGATTAAACCAAGACTTCACTCTTGGTTTAATCGAAATTTGCTTGGAAGGGATGAATGTTTTCATCCCTCGCAATATCATATTCTCGACCATTTTTGCAGAATCATTTATGTCATTATCTAGAAAGCAAAGTTTCCAATTAAAATGCTCATAAAATTGGTTGAGCTCAGCCCAACGCGCCTTTTTGTAAAAAAATATTGAACGTTTCGTAGCTGATTTTGAAACGTTACGAAGTCCAGAGACCGAAAAGAAGGCAGAAATGGTGCAATGATCCGAATTGCCGAGAGGTGCACTAACTCTGACTTCATACTTTTTAGGGTGTGAAGTCAGGAATAGGTCAAGTGTGTTATTGATGCTTTAAAGCACTCATTTGTAAAAGAAGAAAAAAAAAAATATAGCAATTACAATTAATTGAAACCTGCGCAACCTGCTTTGCCAAAATATTTCAAATTATGTTTTAAGATATTTACATGTTCACCAACTAAAAGTTCAGCGTTGAGCATTAGCAATTTGATGATGTAATTCTGCCGGCATTATTGCTAGTATTAAGACACAACAGATTGCCTGTTTGGTCGCACTGTTAGATTCGGCCCAGTCGAATATACTACACTCTTACTTGTTTTTCTCTAACTGCCTTATTTATAAAAAATTTTTAATTTTTATTAGCCTGTTATTAGATACATTTTGTATAGAAATCTGTACAATAAGAGCTTAACAAACACGAAAAAAAAATTATAAATTAGGCAGTAAGAATTTACTGTATGTGTAGAATCTCAAAATAAGTACATACATACATATATGTTAAGTTACGAAAATTTTTTATTGATGTGATGATAACAAATGTAAAAAAGCCCACGAGTATTCGAAGGAGGCCCAGAATTTTCAGTTAAAAAGCCCTTTGTTGAAAAAGAATTTTGTAAAAGTTTTGAAAACTTTCACAAAATTGTTTTTTTTTTTAATTTGCAGTTGTCTACTATTAGATAATGGGTTAAAACACAGATTTAAATAAATTACGCTCAAAAAATATTCTTGTAAAGAAATGCAGAACCCCACTTAAGTTTTGAGTTCGAAAGGTACATTAATTTTTTTAACCAAATTGCAAATAAGGTTTGTATTTATTTTAAGGCCATATAAAAATAAATTTATTCTTCTGCATGGTTGATTGCTCAGGTGGGCATGTGGATTATGTGAAAAGCAAAAGTTTATAAAATATTTGCTTTACTGTGTTCCCCTTGCTGATATCGAATCCTCGTAAGGGTGGGTTTAGTTTTCGTCAGTTTGCTGGAAGGAAATATTGTGAAGGAAGCGATGATACAATAGCAGGTGAAATACGTGGGTGGTAGGGGGTGGTGGTTTATTCTCTATTATCATTACAAGTTGCAGGTATGTAAGTGTATTCGGATAGACATCATGCACGCAAACCTCATTAAAATATTCCACTTTAAGTGGTTTTGTTTTGATTTATTTTCTTCTTGTAGATTTCTTTAGCTTAAGGTTTTTCACAGAAAGGATACATACTCGTATTAAACAGCTGAGTTTTTCTTACTCGTACGTATGTATGTATTTTCCAACGAAAACCTTGAAAATTCCAATAAAATTTCATTATTCAAGAAAAAGGCTATTGTGCTTTGGCTTTAAATTATATATTACTCGTAAATGCAGAATTCTGCTCTCAAAATATTTTAGTTTATTTTTCAAAAATACTACTTTTGGCATAATTAATTCATATATTAAAATTTGCTATTTTGATGAAAGAAACTAAATATACTTATTAAATAAAGGGACCACCCTATTGTGCATTTATTACAATTTTAATATTTTCTGTCTGTTAGTTTTTATATTTCTTACAATGATAATAAAAGCAATTAATATTTTCCCCTTCTTTCCGCTGTTTACAGTTTTCCGTCAAAACGTTTAACGTTTTGCGATTAAGGCAACAAATTACTAAAAGGGTGAGTGCACGAAACCTCTAATTTTAGGGGTTGCTGGTTTTTTTTAACAAAAATTATACCTTTTTGTTAATAATGGGGGCTTAACTGACGCATTGACTTGTCGCTAAGCGTCTGTTAATGGAACAGGTAGTTTTCGCACAATTTGTAAAGAAATTCTTTTAGGTTTTTTAAAGGGTAATAATTTGGTTCGAAGAAGCGTCACAAATTCCTTGAAAAAAATATCGCTCTGTTCGCTCTATGTACTATAAAACAATTTTATTTCCTAACAAAATAATTGTGTCAAACAAATTTCATCATTAAAATGGGTGATTAGTCGGACCAATATTTTCATAGAAATTAAAGGCACAATTGCTTAAGTTTACAAAAATGGTCCTGATTGTAGCCATCATGAGAAAAGTCGGAAAAAATCTAAAAACAAACAAAATTTTACTTCGCTCAAATGTTTATTATGCGTACAAGCTCTTGTATTTTGTTTTTTTTTGTAGATTTTTTCTCCGATTTTTCTCATGTGGCTTACAATCAGTATTGTCACTCTGTTACGGCTTAACGATGAGTTCTGAGAGACTCTTTATATTTGAATTTGTTGGCAATAGATGGATAGATAAAGTCAACAATAAACTCCTATAAGTTGAAATCACGAACGAAATCTGAAGTGTTCAAGAAACACTTCAGGTTATGCATGCAGAATGAGTTTTTGTTTTTAAGTTATACTTGTTTATGTCATAATCAAGTAAAGAAATATGTTTTAAATATGATTGAAGCGGGGCACATTAAAAAAGTACTTTTAACAATGATCCTCTTATTACTAGAATTCGTGAGAATCTCATAAAGCTACAAAACACAAATCTACTATACACACCAGGACATACTACACGCAAAGAAAAGGTAGTTTAAAATATGATTACAACAACATTAGTATAAATGCTATAACATTGTGTGTTATTGTTAAACACAGTGTATTTCCAATTTAATTACAGTTCGAGATATGGTTGCATACAATTATAGCATTTATGAAAATTTTTTTTAAAACAACAATAGCTTTTAGCACATCCACTATCAAAAAATTTGTTTTTTTGTTTTTATTATATGTATGATACGCTAATTCGCATACAACATAACTAAGCTTACACAATAAACCCACTATTAGCATCATTAATTATATATTTGTTCTCGTCGCTAAGATATAATATTCTTTCAGTTTTATTTTTTTCTTTGAAATTATAAAAATGTGTCGTGTGTCGTTTTATTTAAAGAAAAATATCTCTATAAATTTACTTATGTTGACGTAAACAAATGAGATGAAAACTGTACAAAAAACCCGTTTTAAGTGATAGTGTAAATCGAAAGGTTAGTCTATTAAGATGTAAACATATGAATGCGTCTGGTAGGGTACGTCATAGTATTGTTGACTATTACGTACCCAACCATACTTCCGGCTAACTATATTATGATTATACCCAACCATACTATTGTCACAGTCATTACAATTTCTATTAGTCAACCATACTATTGGTGTGATCAACCATACTGTGTTACATCCAACCATATGTATTACTCTTAATATAGCAATTTCAAAGAAGGGCTTAAAACTATTTTTGATTTATTACATCTAACAGATAATTCAATATTAAGAAACATCAAGAAACAACCCGAATAATTGTTCCGAATTATTTCTAATTATTTTATGCCATGAAAATGTAAATTTATATTTTAGCTTTTATTTATTGTCCTATGTATATTAAATTATGACAAAGATATGGTTCTATTAAAATAAAGTTATTTGCAACACTAGTATAGTTCTTTAATGATAGTAATGTAGTTATGTATGACAAAAATATGGTTTTTTAATATAATATAGTTGAGTATGACACTAATATGATAACTTTAATTAATACTATGGTTGCTTACTATTATAACAATATTGGGCCAAAATATAGAATAGCTATTTATACAATTTTTTTTTTTTACAATACAACGGAGATCCATATCAATGGCGTTTTAAGTTAACAATATAGTTTTATCAGATACAACCATATAATTCAACAATAGTATGTTGCCCCTAGAATATTGTCATATCAACCATATATTTTTTTCTGCGTGTAGTATTTTAGGAAATGAGAACGCCTTTAATAACGACAAAGAAGTGGTTCTGTCACCCACATATTTTTTTAATAATTACAACAAAACGAAGGTTAACAGATATGCCGAAATTCAGGTAAAACTCCAAAGTCCAAAATCGGACTTACACTCCCCTAACAGATTCTGTAAAATATATAAAATAACGAAAACAGTCGATGGAACAAAAAATTATAACCTGACTGAGACTTGGTAACAGCAAATTAACTCACAAGCACATTTTAAAGAAGACAAATCAACTCGTTTGTTCAAAATGTAAGAATGAGCGAAGTATTTTCATATAGAAAAGGTTACATGAGAGATTAATATAAATTACAGAGGAATTCATTGGAATCGAACCACACGCGTGCGCATAATTATAAAACTATTATAATTAAATAATTGAACCAAACAATGTCTAATGTGATCAGATTTAAGCTAAATTACCGCCAAAATAGTGCTAAAAAGTGGTAAAAATAAGTTTTAAGTGCTAAAGCATAGTGCTAAAATTTAAGCGTCTTAATTTTAAGCAAATATTTTCCTTGAGAGTTCATAGTTTTATCATTTATGCCTTAGAAATACAGGATGACTGATGAAAGTTGCTACCAAAAACAAAACGCAATAACTTATGTCACCTGTTCAGCTTTTCTTGTATTTTATAGATTGATCTTTAAGTTTAACTCAAATGGAGAACTGGGAAAATGAAACAAGAATTCGGATAGTGCAACGCTTTCACGCTTTATAGTGCGTTGTTTCCGTCCAAAGAGAATATAGGCACATGTTTGGCGGTACTCCTCCTAGCAGATGAACTATAATGCAGCTTATGAAGAATTTTGCCGAGAGTGGCACAATCACAAGAAGACCTTATCTTCAAGATCCCTCAATTTGGACGCAGGAAACTATCTGCTGTAGCTGCTGCCGTACAATCCGATCCTAAAGTTTCGACAAGGAGATTATCTGCTCAAATGGGTGTCAGCAGATAGTCACTGCAGACAATTTTGCACCATTATTCTGTAGGTATTTGAATGGACAACGTCAATAAACAAAACTTCCGACATTTCTTACGTGTACATTGAGACACCATTACATCCAGAAAAACTACCTGTTTGGTGTGCGTTATGGATTGGTGGAATCATTGGTCCGTACTGCTTTAATAACGATACTGGTCAGAACGTTACAGTCAATAGTGAGCGCTATATAGCCATGATTACTAACTTTTTCATCCATCAATTGAACATCCATGGTGTGCAGGAACTGTAGTTGCAACAAGATGGAGCAAACTGTTACACAACTCCTGTCACAATTGCTTTATTGAAGGAAACGTTTGTTAACCGCGTAGTTTCACTTTCGCGTAGTTACACCTTCAGGATCGTGCGGTTCTATGCTAGGTTGGGAAGTGGAACATGGTTATGGACTTCTGATTTGGCCTCCAAGATCGTGCGATTTAGCGCTGCTAGACTATATTCTCTATGCCTAAGACCGAAACTGTTGACCACTTGGAGGATAATATTCGCCGTGTTATCGCCAATATATGGCCACGATTATTGGAAAGAGTAATCGAAAATTAGATATCTAGCTTAGACTACGTCCGAGCCAGCTTTGGCCGTTCAGTAAAGTAAATGTCAATTTCGAATAAAGTAAATTTCATGTCAGTTTCAAAAATTCACCTTTATTTTATTCCATTTCAAAGTTCCACATCCTTTATGTATGTACGAGTACTAAAAACTAACACGTATCGTTTGAACTATTGACGATTTTTAAACCTCCGATTTCCTTTTATTTTCTTTCTTTATCTAACTAACGTTAGAATAGTTTTGTTCCTTCGAATGATCAGGTGACGAATACACTATTGATATTGGGGTTTCTTTTTTATAGTGGAAATTAGATGGTTGCGTTGTGTGTTCGAATATCCTGTCATAAAAGCTCATGCATTTTTTTTTTTGTATACATGCAGACATAATCATTTATGTTAGTATTCACAAGCATGTTTCGGGCTAGTGAAATTAAACGGATATTAACATTCATATTACATACTTTACTTTTTTTGTAATAAATTTCCCTTATGGCCATTGTCTGACCTTTCCGGCTAATTTTATGCATTTTAAATTTAAATTGTAATCATTTATTTGCGTTTGCTTTCAGTGATAGAGTGCCAAACACGCTTCACTGCTTCAGGACCCTTCGATCATTTATTGATCACTAGGCTGGAATATGCAGGGGTGGTTGTAATATTTATCAACACCTTGTGACTCTTTTGTACGAGTAGCAATAATTGTTAATTAGAATACTTGTATACCGTAAGGCAATGCATGTCAACGCATTGCAGTCCCATAGAATTATATTCTCTTGCGTTAATAGTTTTTATTATTAAATTCAACTGCACCAAAAGGCCTTCTCCTCTGCCGAAATACTTGTATGAAATAATAATTTTTCATATCAATATTCCTGTTATTGGAAAACTGAGTGAATCAGTGTATATTATAACGAAAATCAGAAAATTCAGTACTAAGTTTTAGTTTGGAAGTCTAAAGCGGGATAGGTACTCACGGTCAAAATGAATGACAAGCATGGTGAGAGTATGTGTGAACATTTTTTTAGTATGCAGTGATGCCAGAAACTTTTATGGGAAAATCCTAATTTTTCAAAATAAAAGTTTTAATTTCAGATAAAAAAGCTTCTAATGTGGATTTATTTACACCAAATTAGTTGAACAATACAAGAAGACAACAGCAAAAATTCAACTCAAGCAAATTTCTCTCCAATATATGTATGTAATCAGTAGTGCGATTCTGTAACTTTAAACAATAATAGACATTGTTATATTGTCAATGTAAAAATTAGTTTGAAGTAACGATTTTGTTATTCTGTAACTAACAAATAACAATATTGACAAAAATTTAAGGCAAGTGGCATCGCTGTGAAAACATATTTTTTTTTATCTTGGGCCAGTACTCAGGGGATAGCCCCTACATATGCAGTGCATTGTACTGGAACTAAGAAAATAGATAATGAGGAGGAAAGGGGGAGTAATGTTTGTGAACTTAACACACGGAACGACAAAAACAAACGTTATCACAGCATTTGAAGTGTTGAAATTAAATTAGTTAAAACTGATCAGTGCCCAGTGTATATACCTTCGACACTGCTCAGAATAACACGCACAAGTAAGGTAATAAATACATAGAAGGACATAAAAAAGAAGCTAATAATAACAAATAGAGAAGAAACAAACGGCAGTAAAAACATTAAATACTAAAAAAAAAACACGTGCACACATGATGCAAAACAAAACTCTACCTATTCCGGTATAATTTGGTTTTTTTTAGAAATTAATAATAAACATAAGTATAAGTATAGAAAAAACGGACCACGACGAAAAACACGTGTGTACAGAACAAGGCGACTTTATACAGGTGAGTGCAAGCGGAAAGGCGAATTCAGTACAATGTATTTTGTTATTGTAAAACATATCGTGAATGTCGTAATCTAAATTCGCCTAAGATTGCGCAGCAGAGAAAATATTTTATATAAACGTTAAATATAAGCTTTTATAATTGTTTGTAATTAAAATCACAGATTATCAGGGCTGTTCTGCAAATCACTTTTTGTGAAAGTGATTTGAAATCACAAAAAAGGTGTTCTGCACACAAAATATTTTTGAATTTTGTGATTTTAAATCGGTAAGCTAACTTGCATTCAATTTGAAATCACATCCTAATTTTTGCACGTACTTTATTGTAAATTTCATAATTTATTGCATTAATAAATAACTTAATGTGTTTTCCATTGATTATTTAAGTAAAATCATTTATTTTATACGAAATAATTCATTAAATTAAGAAAAAACTAGATACGCTCGTTTTGTTGTATTATTTTGTGATTTGCTTTATTGGTTTATTTTATTTTACCTTTTATATTTATCAGAAGGAACTAACCTTATTTTGCAAACAATACCGCGAATAAAAAAACTCAACCTGAAAATAAAAATATCAGTAAATTGAACCAAAAAACAACACTTTTTTGTGCTTTAGAAGAGTGTAAATCACATCGAAAATCACAAAAAATTGTGATTTGCAGAACAGTCACAAATCACATTTGTGATTTTAAAACGGCATGTGCTTTGAAATCACGTGATTTTTAGAACAGGCCTGTATATTACTTTTTCACTTTTAAATTCACACAAATTTCTTGAAATTGCATTAAATCATACAAAAAAATCTTCAGATTAAAATGGCGCGAAAATGTTTGTAAACAAAGGAAAAAAAATTTGACAGTTTCAGTGGAAAAAACGCGAGAAGCAAAAAATAATCACTTGTGCTGTTAAGTTCACCTGGTAATGAATTCGCCTTGGTACAGAACGAAAGACAAAACACTACTCTCATATGTCAAAAAGCGAAATTTAAACAAAAAATATGGCCGCCAAAATAAGAACAAAATTTTCTTTAAATTTAATATTGTTTGATTTTTGTAAGTTAAGTAGACATTAATGTAATATAATTAATGAGAAATGCAGAATAATATATTCAATATCTTTTTTTTATTGAACTTTTCAATTCAAAAGAACAAACATGTATATTGTTTATAAAACTAAACAACTTAAAGACAACTGTTGTTTATTTAACAAGAACAGCTGACTCAAACCATAACAAGTATTGACAAAAGCAATGCCGAATAGCCAAATCACTTGTTTAATTTCTTAACAAAACAACGTTTGTTATAAAACCATAGAAAATCGCACTACACGGCTGCCAGAAAAAATATGAAAGATATCGTCAATTTCCCGACAATTTTTTAAAATATCGTCATTTTAGTTTTGAAGTATCGTAAAAAAACCGGACTTAACAACTACCAAATTTTTAGTATATTTTAAGTTTTTATTTAAAAATATAACAGATTTTTCATGCAAGCTTGTGGACTCAAACTTGTACATTCGCAAAAAATATAACTGTTGTTTACTTGAGCTTGAGGTCACTTGTTTCAAAATTATTCGTTTATTAGTGTTTCGATATTTCGACACCCCTTTGTGTTTCTTCTTCAGGAAAATTTCAAAATTTTTTGTTTACAAATTTTTATAAAACTGAAAACAAATTGATGTAACAAAAAACAAATTATACATAGAGAATATTCAGCACAGAGACTGTCAACATACATACATACGTGCGTTGATAAATAATAAAAAATAACTGGTTGTTCAGTGACAGCAAACTGCAGTACAAACAACTGGGATTATAACAAATTGCATATGTGATCAATATGAAACAAATATAGATGAAAAAATAAATAAGGGCTCAGTGGCTGAGTTGGTTAAGCAGCCGTATTAAAAATACATCATGTTTACATGGTACTGAGTTCGAATCCTAGTGGGTGCTGATGAGCAGTGTAGCGACTGTGAAACAGCTAGTTGTCCCCCAGCTTTAGTGTATTCAATTATTTTTTCCTGTCTTCCTTGATCAATAGTTATTGATCGTGGCAATTACTGTTATAATTATAAATAAAAATATTCCTTGGCTTTAGCCAGGATTGAACTCGAGCAAGACGAATGATACCAACCCATCATCATATAATATTAGAAATATTAAAAATAAAGTTCGACTATTTAACATTAATACATACAGATATTGAAAATGGATTAAAAAGGAAGTTGCTATTAAATATAGTCAGGATATGGGGACGCTAAGTAATGCTAAAAAAGATGGTATCCTAAATGTTAACTTTCTAAGATTGATTAAAGATTTGAAGCAAAACATTGATATACAGACTAGTGATAATTGCAGTTTTTTCAAAACTCTATGTAATAATAACAATATTTTTGTGCTTAGGTTAGGTTAGGTTAGGTTAGGTTGTACAGGCCGCCAGTTTCATGAAACCAGCCCACTTGGGTCCTTTTGGTCCCGTTGTGTTGCCTGAGGGAGAAGTGCAGCCCACTAGACTTACACTTCCCCCGACGGATCAGATTCAAACCAACCCGAAAGCCGGATAAAGGAATCCAGTCCGTTCACTCGGCATTCCGATATATCTGCTAACCCGTGCAGCACCGGTCCGCCTAAATACAGCGCTCTCATAGAACTGAGAGCCGGGCATCGACAGAGGAAATGCTGAACACTTTCCTCCTCGTCCTCATCCCCGCAACTTCTGCAGAAATCATCAAATGGAAGATTTAACCTCCTAGCATGCGTCCCTATGAGACAATGTCCTGTCAGAACTGCCACCAAGGTACGCAACCTTTGACGGGGAAAACCCTTTAAGACCGCAGTTCTACTACGATCATATGCAGGCCATGTCAGCCTTGCTACTCGGCAGGTGACCTCACCAGACCATCTGTCCTGCGCAGTCCCTACAAGTTGACGCTGCACTTGGTTTTTACAGCTGTTAAGCGGGACTCCTACCATCGTATCAATGTCCCCTCTCTGTAGACGAGCTCCGGCTTTCGCCAGCTCATCTGCCACAATATTTCCGGGCACTCCACTGTGCCCCGGTACCCAGAAAAGCTCCAGGCTCGAATGTCTCGCTATCTCATTAAGAGATATCCGGCATTCCTGAACCAACCTGGACGTCGTATAGACACCCACAAGCGCATTTAACGCAGCCTTACTATCAGTACAGATTCGGATATTCACCCCGTATACCCTATAGTACCTCAACCAGTTAGCTGCTCTCAAAATAGCTGTAATTTCAGCCTGCATTACGCTACACTCATCGTATAGCTTAAAACTGATCCTCCTCCGATACTGGGGCATAAAGATACCACCACCAACTCCCATGTCCGACTTTTTTTGTGCTTAATAATACGAACTTTTCTGAAGTTCAAAATATAGTTAAAAACTTGCTGACCAATAAAACTTGTGGGCATGATAACATCTCAGCGAAAGTTTACAACTAATGTGGTGATATTATTGTTCCGCGTGGTGATTGGTGATATTATTGTTGGTACACATTTTCAATAAAACTATAAACTCAAATATAATTCCAGATGTTTTAAAAATATATAAAGTAATACTAATACCAAAACAAAAACTGCAAGCACAGCTGAACAATACCGTCCAATATCAATTCTGCTAATAATGGAATATTTTTTTTAAAAATCCTATATAGTCAGTTGTCATCTTTTTTGGAAGAAAACAATTTACTAAATCCTAACCAATTTGGATTTCGAAGAGGTTGTGGTACTGAAGACACAGCAATAAATGTTCAAAATTACATTTGCAATATGCTGGATGAGGATACCAGCAGAGTTGAGTGCATGTGTTTCGATCTTTCGAAAGCATTTGAAATGATAGATCATGAAATTTTACTTCATAAACTTCAATATCATGATGTTCGCGGCAGTGAAATTCGCTTTTACTTAAAAAATAGGCAAAAGTTTGTACTAATTCACAAAAGAAAGAGCAGATGTCGCCAAGTGATTGTTATTTAATATTTACCTACATGATTTTCAAAACTTAGCATTGTCGGGGAAAATTTTTATTTATGCTGATGACATATCAATTTTTTATGCATATAAGTATGAAGAAGCTATAAACCCTATATGGAACATGATTCAGCAGTAATATCTGAATATATGCGATTGAAGAAGTTGTTGAAATAAACAAAACTTATAAGATTTGATTTCAATTGTCGTTCAGAACCGAGATTCATTTTACATGTTGATGGGATAAAGATTCAAGAGTTATCTTGAGTTAAATATTTGGGCCTTCATCTGCAGTCAAATTTGTCATGGGATCAGCATTCTATTGGGCTTTTATTCAAGGTTAAATTTAAATTTCATGTCAGACACAACTGTTTATACTCGTATATGAAAGTCTAATACAAAGTCATATCAATTACTTAGCACTGATTTATGCTAGAAAAAAAAAAAACTACAGAGTTTCTGCAAAGACTTCAAAAGAAAGCCCTGAAAATAGTGGGAAATCTACCAATAACATACTCAACAAATTCTTTATATTCCGATCGTTTTTCTTCAATTTTACTAATTTATGATACTTACAAATTACATACGATACTCTTTATGCAAAATCAAAACTGTTTTAACACTCGCAACAATGAACAATTACGAATAGCATTTTACCGTACTGAGAAAACAAAACTACGAATAAAACACTCAAAGCAAAGACTATAAATTTATAGCCTTTGCTCAGAGAGTAAAGAATTTAACAACTCAATACAGTAAGCACCCGCTTAACCATCTCACTCAAGTTGCTGTAATTTTTGGGTAATTGAGCGAGTAAGGTATTAAAGCGGAAACGCTTAATTATGCGATTACGCCTTAAATACCACTACAAAGCATTTATCCAAACGGACTTAAATCAAAGTCATTACATACATATGTACGTCAAAATAAATTGTAAACGCAAAAGAAGTTTTCATAATAAAATAAAAACAAACAAAAACTAACACATTCACATCACAAAAATTATAGGTACACAATATTAAGTATGTACATATGTATATAGAAAACAATAACAGGAGTACATGCAAGTATGTATATAATAAAAGCGTATCAGAACTTTAAAAAACAAATTAGCTAGATTCACAAAAATTTACTCTTTATGTTTAACAAGTATCAAATTTGTCAACAGAGTTGAGTGAATTGGTAGGCTGTGATGGGTAAATAAATGAAGGAATTTTTAGGAAGTTTTTGGACTTGGGATACAATATTTTGGGTAATTACCCAAAATGGGCAATTAAAAGAAAGTTAATTAACCGTAAATTTTTGCATGAAAATATGTGAAAAATAAATGGGGATAGAATATAAGGGTAAATAAACGGAAAAGTTATTTAAGCGATGGGTAAATATACGGGGTATACTGTATAAAGTTATGTCATACACTTCCAAGATTTATAATATTACTCTAAGATTTTTTGAAAAGTAATTTACCAGAACTTTTATAAACAATAACGCTTTTAATATTTAAATATGTATTTAATTATTAAAAAATGTTTTGTTAATTTTTTTGCCAACTAGCCTCTCTAATGCCTTATTGGCGCTGAGGCATCAAACAAAAATTGTAATATTTATAAGATAATAAATGAGTAAAAAAAATATTCTAATAATACTTTTCACACACAAAAAAACAAGCATTTTCATACGGTTTTACTTTTCTTAACAACTTCCCTACGAAATGTCGACATAAGTATAGACAGCTAGAAAACATAAACAAACTATGCACAAGTATTTTGATTGATATAAATATTAGTAGCTAATAAAAAATAAGATATAATAATAAATTGTTTATGTACGAGATTAACTAGTTGTGAGTTCGAGTCGAAACAGCTAGTTGTCCCCCAGCTAATGGTATTCAATTATTTTTTCTGTTCTTCTTTGGTCTTATTGTTTCACAGCAATTATTGTTATAATTAAAAATAATCCTTCTTCTTGACTGAAGTTGGACTCGAACTCACAACTAGTTAATCTCGTACATATGTATTTTTTTTTTTATATTGGACCAGTACTCAGGGGATGACCTCTACATATGCAGTGCATTGTACCAGAACTAGGAAAATAGGGTGGGAGGAGGGGGAAAGCGGGAGTAGTATAACTAAAAAAGTTCACTCATTAATGATTTACAATAAATTGTTTAATTTTTAACAAAAATTTTGCGCAGTGTGTTATGTAATATTTTCTAAATTAATTCTTTAAATATTTATACAATTACTGGTATCGTATTATGTTATATAAAAATACCCTCTTATACAATTGTTGAATTTATTTTGACATTCGTTTGTTTATTTATTAGCAACTTGTTGAAATGAAAAATCAACTAAAACAGCAAAGTTTAAATAAACTACTCGTAAATAACAAAAATTCCTTAAAACCCTGCAAAAGAACAGCAAAAGCAACAATTTTCTAAGCTGAAGAAAAAGTATAAAAGTCATAAATTATTTACTTACACTCGCACCGAAACAGGTATGTACGAGTATGTACATACATAATTACTTTTGCATACACACATACGAGTTTTTACATAAACACATGTAAATATGTGAACTATTGCAAAATTATTTATTGTAATTCGACTTAACGACGACCGTTGCAACAACAACAGCAACAACAACAAATTGTTTAACAAATATTGTGGAAAATATAAAAACTTTTTCTTTCCATTAACTTGTTGTAAACAAAAGTGATAATGAAAAGTTCTGAATCGTTTCTGCTTTAAACATTTGGCTTTGGATTAATAATTAGTTTGTCTTTAATATTCGCAGTTTAAAACAAAATGGCGTGAAATACTTACGAAATCCATTGATAAATGCCGGACACTGTCAATTCACCCTTATCTTCAAGGGCGTATTCAATGAGTTCCGTGTAAGTGAATGGTGGTTTTTTAGGCCTTCGTGCGTTGATTTTCGTTTATTGTTGTTTGTGGTTTGTTGTTCAGATTGTGCATCCCCAGAAAGTCGGAGCAAAAAATGGTGGTTGGGTGGTTGATTACAGCGAAGGGGATGAAAAGAAATAAAAAAAATCTAATAAATTATTTGGGAACATATTTACTTGCTTCTAGCATAAGTCTACATTAAAGACGTGCACAAGTTTAACAAAAAGTATTGCAAAAACTGTTTAAGTATGATCTGTGCGGCCATACACAAAAGTATTTTACAGCTAAATGTGATTTAATATAAAGCTAAAAGTAATCCCAAGTGACCAAAAAAATTCTAAAGTTTTAATTGAATTATGTTTTAATTAAATTATATTCTTGTATCCAGTGGTGTACCACAAGGTTCAATCTTGAGACCAATATTATTTTCAATTTATGCTAAAGACTTGTCGCAGCATTTATCGCACGTGCACGCAGATGATGAACAGTTACACTTAAGTCCAGTATCTTCAATTGAGGAGAACATTGAAAAACTCAATTCTCAACAAAATTAATCGATGGGCATCTCAAAACGGACTTTGCTTAAATCCCCCAAAATCTAAATGTCTTCGTATTCACAAAAAAAAGTTACTCGTTTAATAGAAGATGGGATTGTAATAGACAACAAAAAAGTTGATATTGTACAAACGGCAAAAAATCTGGGATTAGCTCAATAGCACCTTAACATGGACAAACCTCATTAATATATTGGTTGGACAAATTTACATTAAGAACCTTGTAGTCCGTACAATATTTTACATCATTGAATATAAAAATCTTACTTACCAAGCCTTACATACGGATGTGAATTATTTTCTAACTGTGACTGCGTAAGTGAGAAGAAACTTGAAGTGTTATATAATACCATGTTCAGACGGTAATATAAACCACTTGATTGCGAAATAACGTATTGTTTCACATATTTTGTGCACATGTTTCACTACTTCTTTTTAAATTTTTATTTCAATCTTTATGTAAGTATCTAATTTTTATATGTTCAATGTGTTTCTTTTGATTCTACATTAATTATCTGGTTTTTCTTCGTTTTTATTTGTTTGAGAGCTAGTTCAGATAAACTAGCGACAATTTATTATGAAATTTGAGGATGATAATGGTTTTTGCATGGTTCAAAACAGGATTCAAAATGAACCAAGTTGGCTCGCTCTCAAAATTTTGTACGCCGGATCATGTTGGTTCAATCACGTTTGGACCGCGCATTGCCCCATGTCAATGTCATGACATGGAACTATGCATGATTGCGGCGGAATCAAAGGCAACTCTGCATAAATAAGCCGCATACTTAAAAGTAAGGCAAGTTTATACAGGTGAATGCAGGCGGGAAGGTGAATTCAGTACTATGTATTTTGTTATTGTAAAACATATCGAGAATGTCAAAACTCTAAATTGGCCTAAGATTGTTCAGCAGCAAAAAAATTTTATAAATAAAATATAAACAAATATAAATTTTTATAATTGTTGGTAATTAAAATCACAGATTATAATAGTTTTTCACTTTTAAGTTCACACAAATTTCTTTAAATCGCACTAAATCATGCAAAAATAATCAGAAAAAAATTTGACAGTCTCATTGGAAAAAACACGAAAAGCAAAAAATAATCACCTATGCTGTTAAGTTCACCTAGTAATGAATTCGCCTTGCTTAAAAGTACAACGGTGTAACGGTTTTATTTATCTCGTCATCGGCATACATAAGTGACAAGCAAGTTACTTCCGGACTTTCTAATCGACACAGCCAAACAGGGAGGACGTACACGGAGCATCGATAGCAGAAACCGGAAAAGTGGACAAACGGCTGCCATTGATAGTGGAATCAGCACGTGGGGAGCTACCCGTTCGAAGCTGGATAGATTGCAAATTATATGCAAACCAAAGGATTTGCCAAGCATAGGGATTATGCGACCAATGCTCATGCGTTTTCAATTCATGACATCCAGCCAATTCCAGCAGCATTCAGCAACAATATTTTCTACCCCCCGAAAGAATCAGTGATCGATTGAGAAACATTTTCAACAGCAGCTGCATAACCGTTTCATCAGCAGCTGTATGAATCTTTTCACCAGCAGCTGCGTAAATCTCTTCATCAGCAGTTGCATAAACGTTTTCATCAGCAGCGGCATACACGGCCACCGTCACATATCCAGTCAGCAATTTTAACGGCAAGAACTCGCAAACAAAGTCACATCACCAACTCCACAACAAGACCGAGCAAAAACAATCTGCAGCATCAGCACCCGAACCTTCATCATTAACCCGTAGTCAACAGATAAGTACACAGTAGTTTTGATGAAAGTAGTTTTAATATGAGTTTTTGGTCGCCGTGACAATTAAGAAGTGTAGAGAGATCTAGTTAAGTTTACAGCAACCAAAAAGAAAAACAAGAAGCCAATGGTGATTGATCGTAAAGCCGCTCAAGTTATCTTACCATTTTGCTTTCAAGTTTTAATTCTTTCATTGTTTTTACCACCGCAATCAAAATTTTAAAAATTGCCATATACTTGATGTCAATTTTTCTTCCAACACAAACGTTGACATTTACGTTCAAAAAACACTAGAATACGTTTTTATTTGTTCATTTGTGGGTTTTCACTCATATTTTTCTGGGTTTTCAGTGGCATTTTGATGATATTCATCATGGATAGATTTTTGTGGAGTTTTGTATCTGTTATCATAAATAAAATACTGTAGAAATACATCCGGCCAAAAAAAAACTTGTTTTGAATTTTTCTTGTAAATTTAAAGGATAAACTTGGAAGAGAAATTTAATAGTGTAACCGCAGGGTGCGGAAAAACAAAAAGAAAATTGGATTATAAGCCCAGTTGAATTTTGTGTCAAATATTCTAGTTAATCTTGTTTGGGTTATCAAAAGGCGAAATCATTAGAATACTACTAGATATATTATTTATTAAACTAAGACAGTATAATAGTATTTTTTTAACCCCTCAAGGGTCAATTATTGTCATATCTAGATCGTAAAAAAAACAAAATATATACAAAAGTAAACAATTTGTGAAAAATGAATGAGAGAATCAAAGGATTCGCAGACACACAGAGTCAGTACAACAATATAACTACAGGTTAGTCTAGCTTGAGTATAGTCAGAGTTCTGAACGTTTCGCCGAAATTTTAGCGCTGAGACGTAGGTGTTTGAAAAATTTTCTCCGGCTAAGTCGTCGGCCTGTGTCGATGTCAGATCCTCTAGACCTAACTTTCAATTTTATCCTTATTTTATCCGATAAATGAATAAGAAAAGATGTAATCGTGCAGCCCGCGCATAGCTATAGCAGTTTTGTTGTATTTATATAGACTGAGAATATTTTGAACTGAAATAAATGTATGCGAATTTTTGAAAACTCTTTTGGTTGAGACTAAGCTGCTAAGACCATGCTGGCTTGAAAGTAATAATAAAGGTTCGGAGAGAAGTCGTGAACAATCTTCTAGGGGATAGCTTATAGTTTTGATGAGGGGTCTATGCTATTCAGGAATGGCACCAATTTTGGTTGCTGAGGGCGGTACTGCCCCGGGGTTAACAACACTGTAACCACAAACAGGAGAGCTTGTTTTCCACGCCGTGTTGGTCTTTCATTTGTTTTTGCACCCAGCTAATTTTTTTTTGCAGCTTGATCTCAACACTGGTACATATAATTCTGCTGTGTCCGACACGTCTGTCTGTAATGAACACCCGCCCAAGCCTGACGAGCCATAGCCGCGCGTAATAATAGTTAGTTACCAGTGTGACAGACAGACAGTGGATACCTTGAAACATATTTTCACGTCCACGCCATATGACTTTGTGGAAGCATGACAGTTAATTAAACTTTTGACACTCAAGGCTCACGGTTCTGTTTTGAAACGTGACAGAATCACGAATGAGAGAGCGATCCTCGAATATAACCTTTCGTGTGAACATGCATGCTATAAGGTACATTTATGGACTTAAAAAACGTAACAAAGTCTCTGCATACTCAAAGGCTCTATGGAATTGACTTTAAAAATCTTCTTAAGATAAGAGTGCTTCTGTTTTTACACAACCTGATTAACACTAGAGAACTGAAAGAAAATAATACTCGCTAGATCGGCCAGGGGTAAATAGATTTTTGTACGCAAATTTCGATGTCTTGTTTCTCAATGGCAATTTTGCATTAACGCTGTTCGTCTTTGGAATGCTCTTCCAAATAGGAAATTCCTTTTTAATTTTTTTTTTTACTATTTAATTCATTTAATAATCTTTTTTATGCAAAAAAAAAATCTTTAAATTCTCGAGGTCGCAGGTTCGATTCCTGCCTCAGACTCTGGGAGATACTGCAGACAAGCTAAAAAAAGCTTCGCAGTGTTTGTGCTTGTTAAAAAAAAAAAGTACATATCTAGGATATACATATGTACAAGTTTATTTGTTGTAGTCTTTTGAAGTAAGTACTTTTTGTGTTTCTTAAATAATGAGAAAACGGCGAAAGAGACAAAAGAAAAGCTCGATAAACCTTAAGGTGAGCCCGCTGCGTCAGATTACATGGTAAAATATTAGATTGCTGAATTTAAACGCGGTAGAGCAAACACTGCAACAATACCATCAACAGGAAGGCTACCCAGAGGCGAACACTGCGTACCACATCACTTCTCTTCAATGATGTATGCTACACTTTGTAATCAACGAATGCTACCTACAAAGTGTATGGCAGTAGTATATGGAGTTCCCAAAAATGAATTAAGTTCATCTTTTATATCACATTTATAGGTATCCTTACTAATATTATAAAAGTGAGATTAACTCTATCTGTCTGTCTGTTACCTTTTCACGTCTAAACCGCTGAACCGATTTTGATGAAATTCGGTATGCAGACACCTTAAGGTCCGAGAGTCCGATAGTTTTTATTTGGAACTTTGAGCCACAAGCTGGTCAAAAAGGGGCAAAATGACCGTCCAAAAAATGTTTCTCTTAATATTTCCGCAATTCATGAACCGATCTTTTCTTTCGAGAGGGTTTCTAAAGAATCTGCTCACAAAACATTTTTTGGACTTCGGACAGTTTTTCTGTCCGAAAATAAAATAAATTTTTGAGTGCGGAGTATGAAAATATTTTTAGCTTCTCACGCCTAAATCGTTAAGTTTATTTAAATGAAACTCGGTTAGCAGATATTTTTAACCAAATATCAACATAGGATAGTTTTTATTTTGAAACTTCAACCACAGAAGCGAGAAAAGGGGTGCAAAATTACCGTTTAAAAGATAATTTAAAAAAAAACTCGCCATTTACGAACTGATGTTTTGTTTGGAAAAATATTTGATAATGGTCTGAAAATTTATAAAAATTTGGACACCGGACAGATGAAATGTCCGTCCGAAAAATAAATAATAAAAAAAGAAAAGAATGCGATAACCAAAAATAGAATAAATTTTTTCAATGGAATATTCTCAAAAAAATGCGCAGTACGTCTTCGACCTACATACAAAGTAAGCGAGATTGTATTCGAGGTGTCTACTACCAACTTACAAAGTATGCGAGATTGTATCCGAGCTGCCTATAGCTGACTTACAAAGTTTGCGAGATTGTATTCGAGCTGCCTACTGACAGCTTACAATGTATGTTAGGAAGCAATGAGCTTTTGTTGAATGAACACCTCACTACCTCGCTTGCTTTGTATGCAGGTGGTTGGCGTTCACTCTACAAATGCGGAAATGTGTATGAAAAAGTATACTAGATTCGTATATGAGATGGTGTGCATTACTGACTTACACGTGTGCATCGGATTATCGCTTCCGTTAGCGAAACTTTGGCCGCTGGGTAAACGAGGTGGATACTGAAGAAAATCCTCGATATCGTAATGAATGATCGATAAGTCAAGTTACGTGAGATTGTTGAAATGGTAAACGTGTGTTCAACATTTTGCATGAGCATTTGCATATAAAAAAGCTTTCGGCAAGATCGATGCCGCCTTTACTCAGTGTCGAACAAAAACGAGTTCGACAGACAGCGTAATCCTGTTGAGTTTTGGTGTCGATTAATAACCACTACACACCTGAAACCAAAAATCAATCGAAACAATGGTGGAAGTAATCCGAAGACAGTAGTCTCAATATTGCTCATTGATTATCATGAAAAAGAATCCACAATCCCAGGAAAGTATTATTGTGCATTGTTGGACCAATTGATTGTTGTTAAGTCACTTGTTAGGTCAAAATCGCAAATCAAATTTTTCTGTGCTAAGGATCGCGCGTTTTGTTTGAGCAAAAATATGTGTAAAATTTAGTAGCACTTGCCTTTCGTATGGAGGAAAAGCAGTCGTGCCATTTGAAGTCGCCATTTTTAAAGTAACCGAATGCAACACAGCAATCATATAAAAAAGGTGCATTTTTTAATTACAAATTTTGTTATTAAAATAGATGAAAATAAATATTTTTGATGAAAATACATAACCAGTATTTAGAAAATACACTTCCAGTACTTAGACGCTTCCAGTTCACTTCATCATTTGCTTGCGAGTTGAAATAGCAAAATTTTTTGTGATTGCGACTTTGAGCACACTAACTATGTGATGACAAATCGTACTCAGATATTTTTTGCGAAATGAGAATTTCATCACATGGTTGTTTGTATCATAATGGAAACACTTCCAAGTGTTTTATTTGTAGTAGAAACATAGTATCATATATCTACATATGTAATAATCACTCATATGGGTTTCAAGTATTGCAAACATACAACAAAACTAACATACAAGTAAAACTAAATGTAAAAGTGTTAAGAAAACTAGTAAGAGTGTGGTAAATTCGGCTGGGCCGAATCTAAAATACCCTTCACAATAGTCACGTATAAAGCCGCGGTTTAGGGTATATCTCGGATATATATGCACCGATATCGGAAATTTAAATTTTCCATATTTATATAACCTTATTTCTTTATCAGAACTGTTTTTAAGCAAAAAAGATGTTTAAGTTCACTTACGCGACATTTTCATGAAAACCGCGGTTTAGGCTATATCTCGGGTATATATGGACCGATATCGGAAATTTTCATTTCCCAAATTTATATAACCTTATTTCATTACCAGAACTGCTTCTAAGCAAAAAAAAGTTGTTTAAGTTCGCTTACGCGGCATTTTCATGAAAAACCCGGTTTAGGGTATATCTGGGGTATATATGGACCGATATCGGAAATTTTCCATATTTTTATAACCTTACTTTATTACCGGAACTGCCTTTGAGCAAAAAAAGTTGTTTAGCTTCGCCTATGCGACATTTTCATTAAAAACACGATTTGGGCTATATCTCGGGTATATATGGACCGATATCTGAAAAAAATTGTTTTCCTTTAAGTCACCATGCCTAATAAGTGTGTGAAGTTTGAAGAAAACAAACAACTTTTGTTTTCAAAAATTTTCATACAAAATTGCAAAAAAAAAATGTTTTTTTTCGGAATTTTGAATATATCTCAGCTATACGTGGACCGATATTACTGAATTTCAATAGCAAACCCATGAATCGATGGGGTAAAAGAATGGTGAAAGAAAAAAGTTTCTAAGTCTAATGGTTTTCTCAGAAACGGTATTTCAACGGCGGACAAACGGACGGACGGACATCGCCTAATCGACTTTTCCATTAAGTCTGATTCGGAATATATATATTTTATACGGCCGCAAAAGAAAAAACTAAAACATTTTTGTGAAGGGTATAAAAAAAATTTAAAACAAGGGAGCATATAAACTCATACGGCAGCACAATTTTTTGGAAAATGTCATATTCCTTATGCTTGTCAGATGGTGAATGTCAAGGAAAACTGACAGAATGCAATTAACTTGTATTTTTTTATATACTCGCATAAGCACAGCTGTCTTTCGTTTCCTTTGCGTAAAGTTGTCAAACTTTTTTTTACAAGATGCATAATTCAGGAAGAACACATAGCCATCCTTGCTTGTTTAAACAAAAGAAAAACAAAATTTTGAAAACTTTTCGTAATTTCTACCAACAAAATGTGATGGTGTTGTACAAGGCAACTTTAAAAGGTAGTGGCAGAATTACAATAAATACAACACCAAAACACATCAACATGTATTTTGTGGTAGAATTTACGAACAGTTGTCAAAATTTTGTTTGAAGAAGCAAGGAAGTCTATGTGTTTTTGACAGATTTACGCAAAGGAAAGTAAAAATAGCTGTGCTTATACCACTACCGTATTAAAGCTGCCTTGAAACCATCTTTAGTAAAAAATCTTGTCCTTACAAAAGTTTTGCTCGGCAGCAATGGATGACTCCAGCTTAAGAAACAGCTTTCAAATATAAGTAAAATAAATACCTTAAAGAAATTTTTGCAAGCTCATTGTTTTTGGTTCGCTGGTTAAAGGAAGTTTTATTACAAAATATAATTCGCGAAAAAAATTTGTCCCAAGCCAAAGGGTTTGTACGAATTTACGAAAAGACCTTCCATTATTTTCTATACATTAGAAATATATCAGATCGGAAAACGGTGTTCTGGGAGATTAGCAAAAACGCTTTTATTTAAAACCAAATAGTTTAACGATGGGTGTGCGATAAATACTCGTAATTTAATATAACTCTTTAACCAAGTCGGTACTTACGCTCTAAGAGAAGAAGATTCCTCAATTACAACATTTTCCGCCACAATCATATCACTACCATCCACTTCCGCGGTCGCCTCCATTACCAATTCCTCAAACTTTTTGCCTGTTTTGCTAGAACTTTTCGGGGACTTGGAGCGATCACCGATTGAGGATGCATTTATACCTGATTTATAGTTTTGAACGGATTTTTCTGCTGATAATGAAGTCAAAACTGATGAATTTGATGAAGAATAAGTAGCTGCTGAGTTGTTCGTATTGCAGTAGTCCGCATTCAAAGGTGGCTTTGAGCTCTTTGCACCGGAACTGGCATTACCTACATCGGGATTCAAATGAGGAAATTCATCAAATTTAAAATTCAGCAACCAAGAAAGATTTTTATCTTCAAAATCGCAATCCTGTTCAGGATTCTCATTTGTAAATGAATTAATGGCAGATAGTGAAGAAGTTGATGTAACAGAAGCTGCTGGAGATGTTGATGTCAAGCGTTTGTTATTTCCGTTAAAGGAATTTTGTTGAATAGTTGTTTTGGGGGCTAATAAAAAGGCTGTTTCGTGTTGTAGCTGTTGGTGCTGGTTCAAATCCGAACTTGTGCCAACGCTAAATGAGTGCTCTTCTTCTGCTCCAGTTTTTAAACTAACTGTAGGATGCAACTGGGAAATTTCCGTCTGCAAACTGGAATTATAACGATGATCTAATTCTAATAAATCAGATGATTGCCAATTTTCGCCATTGTCTTCATATTCTACATTGGCATTAGCACACACTGTAGCGGACGAACTAAATATTGGCTGATCCGTTAAAACATTGTCACTCAAACTGTTAGTCGAAACTGGCACTATCAAATTGGCATCGTAAGCAAATAAATCGTTCATAAATGTGCTATTTGCTATTATATTGAACGCACCCGCCTGGCTGGCGTCTTGGTTTTCATTACTTTCAACCTGTTCATTGGTTGCATTATTCTGAATTACGGATTTATATGGTTGAATGGAATACGAATTATTTTGGCTGCCATAATTAGTTTGTCCTTCCGGTTCTATATGCCGTTTCTTCCAGTTATTATTGCAGTTTGCATTTGTGGACTCAAACTCAGGAGATGTGCTGGGAATACCAGTGTGGCCCATTTCTGGTTCGGAATATTTTCTCTTAAGAAAATTTGTGTATTCAGTTTGACCCTGTGACACAGAAGAATTGGTTGCACCGCTATTAGCGGGCATATTGAGTATCATTTTAAGTATTTTTTTTTTAATATCTTAATTTTTTTATTCAATATGTTTGTTTATTTTTGATGTTTAATATTTGTTCATTGTACAACACTGTTTCCTTTTTGTATTTCCTGTAACCGTTTTCTGAACCGTTATTGTGCTAAAAGCCGTACGTTTTTTAAAGGAATGTTTCCATTGCCACAGTTTTAATACAACTAAATTTCCTTTTGAATAGTTTGAAAGGAAAAACCAAAATAAGCTGTATATATTTCCTTTAGGTTTTATAAGTTCTAAACTAATTTTTTGCGCAATTACACTTTCTCATTTAACATGCTCACTGAATGTCGTCTTAGTCATACACATACATACATATGCCAACGTTGCAAGTAAAAAAGGAATGGCAATACATGTAAATGTCTATTGGATGTTTTCATGCTTGGTCGCACTTAATTTCTATTTTCCTTAATGAAATTGGCCACATCAATTGCATTGAAAGGCTGAATAGCCATATGTTTTTTTTCTAACTGGTCTTGCATGTACCTTTCTTTACAGGGTGTTGCTGAACCAATCAACCTTGTAATTTATGATAATCTAACTAAAAATGTTTATGTTGTGCATATCAAATAAGCGTTTATACCAAAAATCCCAAGGCACTTAACAGGTGTGTTTGTAAGTATTTAAGCCAGGATTCATTTGTCAACAATAGTTTCTACTTATTTCTAGTTGCCCTTGACTACACTGTGCACTTTTGACTGGGAATTCCCTCAAAAAAATTATGCCGAAAAGAAAATTCAAGCCCAAGCGGTGTTAAAAGTATGGTGAGGTAGATAGCACACGACATGTTTTTAGCATTGTAGATGTCATTTTTTTTCTCGTCGTCTGTTACCTCAAAAACATTTCTTCTTTAAGAAATAAGCTACTTACACACGGTTTTCAGATCTTACAATATTGCCAGTAAAATTGTCTGAAAATGTATTACAATCATGTGAACTGCCAATTTAAGTTACAACGTTGTCAGAAAAACCATTGCCAATCAATTGTAAGACGACAATGTTGTCAGACATCTGACAATCGTGAGAACACTCTTCGTCGGTATTGCCAGATAATTGGCTGGTATTGTAAGCTCAGTTTTAATTGTCAGATGTATAAAATGAATGCACCTGACAATGACATCATTGTCAGAAAAAAATTTGATGGGCAACACTGCCAAACAGATCGTTGTAGATATACATAAGTCACAATGCCTTACAACATGTATAGCAATTTTTTTCATCTAACAATCTGACAACCGTGTGTCAGATAAATTATTTGTCAGACCATAGTCTGACAATGAAATTGTAAGATTTTCTTACGATCGTCTCAACACACAATTTATTGTCAGCATGTTGCCAGATCTTACGATATTGTAACATCTGACAACCGTGTGTACTTAACTATACGAGTGATGGCATCCGACAAAGTTTCAAATAAGTCGTTATGTTATGATTAAACATCAGTTATTATAAATCAGTGACTTGCGAAAAATTATGCAGCGGTTGATCCTGTGCGGTATCAATAGTCGGCTGAATGATATTGTTTTAAATTATTTTTTTTATAATTATTATTATTTATTAACAATTCTACAATATCATAAGCTATTTATATAAGCGTAATATCTTTGCACTGAGAGAAGAAAAACTGCTGAAAAATCAGTTCTTCTCTGCCGCAGCCCAAAAGTCAGTAAAGTTAAGTAAAACAGTGTCAGCAATTCCAAAATTTCATAAACCTTCTGTAAAAAGAACTGTTCTGTCAGACATAAGTTATTCATTTCCTTGCAGATGTGGAAGCTGCTGTCTGTGGGTGCCTCATTACGAGTTTTCTTAAGCGAAGTACGGTGCGTTTCATTAAGTACGCATTATTCCAACATTAAATGCTTAAATTTAGACTGTATTAGTACTGTATTCATAAAAAACACTTTCATCAACCTTTTGTGTTCATTTCACCAACTCTTTAGTTAAAACAAAATTTTCATCAAACAACAGATTTTATTTTTTTTTTTTTTTTTTTTTGTAGCATTTTTTATTTATTGAATCTTCCAAATGAACTAACAATAAGTATTCAAATCTTAGCACTAAATTTAAAAAATGGGATTCTTAAGTCCGGCCAATGCTAGACAAAAAGTTTTATTATGCGGGAGCTATTTCGGTAAAATCACCTATTGAGCAATCTGATGGTGGCAGCGGTATCCCTTCTTTTAAGCCGAGTGTGGCCGCCAAAATTAAGTATATTGCGCGCAAGAGGGTTTGGATGAAGTTCCAGTTTACTGACATACCTTGTCGCGTACTTGGAAAATTCCTCTTTTACCAGCGGAACACTCAGATCGTTATGAATTCGTGAATTTTTTACGTACCATGGAGCTGCAGTAATCGTTCGAAGAATTTGGTTTTGTCGCCTTTGAATTTTTTCAATATTTGACGCTGAGGCGGTGCCCCATAATTGAATTCCGTAGCACCATATAGGTTTTAGAATTGCATTGTATAACAGAAGTTTGCAATCCAACTTCAATGTCGAGTTTCTGCCCATAAGCCAATTTAGTTGCGCTGCTTTTAGTTTCATCTGAGTGACTTTTGCTTCAATGTGAGACTTCCACGTTAGCCTACGGTCGAGGTGTATACCAAGGTACTTGACTTCACTGTGCTGCGGAATAGGTGAGTTGTTTATTTGGATAGGCGCACATGTTTGCTTACACAGAGTGAATGTGACATGAGTACATTTTTGTTCATTAACTTTGATTTTCCAAAGTTTTAGCCATTTTTCTAATATTGAAATGTATTCCTGTAAATTTCGTGAAGCTAATTGGTGGTTTTCATGAACACTCAAAAACGCTGTGTCATCTGCAAAGGTTGAAGTATGGATTCCGGATGTCGTTGGCATGTCAGAGGCGTAAATCAAGTATAAAGTAGGCCCCAGTATGCTGCCTTGGGGAACACCTGCTTCGATTGGCTGAGTTGGGCTTATAAAATCGCCTTCTCTGATAATAAACTTCCGCCCATATAAGTAGCTTTCCAGATGCTTGTGAGTATTTACAGGCAAGTTTAACTTTATTTTGTGCATCAACCCGTCGTGCCACACTTTATCGAAAGCTTGAGAAATGTCGATGAATAGAGCTGAGCAATACTTCTTCTCCTCAAAAGTCTGTCTTATGACATTGACTAGTCTGTGCGTTTGTTCTATGGTGCTATGTTTAGCCCGAAAACCAAATTGATGATCAGGGATACACCCCACATTGTTCAATATTGGACTCAACTTCGCCATTAACAATTTTTCGAACAGTTTTGAAATTGTTGGTAGTAGACTTATTGGTCTATATGATTCTATCTTTGTCAGATCCTTCCCTGGCTTGGGTATCATAGTAATCATTGAGACCTTCCACTCTACAGGATAATACTCAAGGCGTAAAATGGCGTTAAAAATAAAAAGTAGAACCCTTCTAGCTACACGAGGTAACTGTTCAAGCATTTTACCAGTAATTTGATCAATGCCTGGAGCTTTTCTTGGGTTTGTATTTGCGATAACGTTTTCGACATCTTGAAAATTAAGTCTCAAAGACACAGGGGGTCTAACAACATATGGTGGTAATTCCGCTGTAATATTCGCTGAATCATTTGTAATAAAAACGTTTCTCAAATGATCGACATACAACATCCCCTTTTCAGAGTCGCTTCTTGCCCAGTCGCCAGTTGAAGTTCGCAAAGGTGGCTTACCTATTACGGGTCTTTTTAAACCTTTTGTCGCTTTCCACAAGGAATAATCAGATTGAGGAGTACCATCAAGGCTTTCCAAATATGTTTTAAGGGAAGCAATTCTATGGACTTCAAGCAGATTTCTTAACTGAGTTATGCATTCCCGTAGCCTAGTTTTAAGCTGGGGAGATCTGCGAAGTTGCCATTCTCTTCTGACTCTTCTTTTTTCTGACAGAAGTTGCTCAATTTCAGACGAATAAGTTCTATTGGTTTCATTTCTGGATCTTATATGACTAGTGGTAGCATGCTGTACGGCCAGTTTAAGGTCTTCAGAAAAATCGTTAATTGACACATCAATATCCTCAGGCGTTCTCAAGGCGATATTTTCAGTACAATGTGTACTCAAAAATTTTTTGTATTTTAACCAATTAAATCTATTGACAGTTAACGGTGAGTCAATCTCGTGGGGGAACGAAACAGAGATTATAGTGGGAGAGTGATCTGATGACAAATCTAATGAAGGCTCCACTTGCATCCACTCTAAGGGAAAATTTTTCGCAACTCCAAAATCTATAACATCTGGGATCTTTCGTCGGTCTGACGGCCAATAAAAGGGATGTCCGCTTGAAACCACATCTAAACCCATTTTGGAAACGGTGTCAAAAAGCACACGGCCTTTCGAGGTAATTAAACGTGATCCCCAAAAAGTGTGTTTTGCGTTATAGTCGCCAGCCGCTAAAAATCTAGGACCAAGTGATTTGAAAAAATTTGAGTATTGGCTTTCTGTTATTGAAAAGCGTGGCGGTGAGTAGATTGAGGAAATAACGATTTTTTCATGCAAATATTCAATGCATATATTAGTTGCTTGGAGATACTCCTCACATGTCTCGTTCATTAAAAAGTGTTTAATTCTGGATTTTATTAGAATTGCCGATCCTCCGCAAGATCTTCCACGGGGATCTTTTGTGTCGTACAGTATGTAGCCATTAATTTTGAAATAACTGTTGCTTGTCAAGTGGGTTTCAGCAATCAGCATTATGTCAATTTGTTTTTCCATAAGGAAGTGCTCAAGTTCATTTTTGTGTTGCGTTCCAGAAACATATTTTTAACCAATTCATTTTGTTAAAATTGCCTGCAAAATAGTGGATTGCATTTTCAGCATCATGTTCGTCATAGAAACCGTAAATGTGTTTATGGACTGAACAAGAGTCTGAAGAGTTGTCTCAAGATTGGTAAAATTTTGATCGGAATTTTGGGGCTTGGGCTCCTGATTCAAGTTTTGTGTATCGGTTTTGACCACACTAGCATATGAAACTTGTTTGGGGTTTTGCATAATTATTTGGCTGGTTGACTGGCCTATCTGCGGAAAATTGTTTGTATGAATTATGTTTGGCTGCTGGGGTTGTTTATAAGTGATTGATGACTTATTTGTCATTGACTGCTTAAAGTGGGTATAGACAGGGCAGCCCCTGTAATTTGCAGTGTGGTTGCCTCCACAGTTACTGCATTTTTTAACACTTGAGTCAGTTTTTGACTTTTGGCACTGTGATGTGCCGTGCAGTTCTTCACACACCACACAAACTGTGGGCAGTTTACAATAGGCCTTAGTATGGCCAAATTCCTGGCAGTTTAGGCATTGAACGGGCCCTAAACGCTTGTGCGGCTCCTCAACGGTAACTCTGCGATGAAGAAGAAATTTAAGGTTATAAATTGGGTGAGTTTCATTCTTTTTGAGAATAACATCCCCCGGTACCAGTTCAACCCTAAACATGGGTTGAGGAATTTTTTCACGGTTTCTAATATTAACCACATTTTTTATTTTAAAGCCTTTATCTAGCAGTGCAGTTTTAACCTCATCCGTGTCTACATAAGGGTCAATACCTTTTATAACAACCTGAAGGCCTTTAGCACTTTTAAGTTGATAAGTATAAAAAGATTTTTTCTCTTTTTCCAGAGCGGCAGAAAGTTTTCGGTAATTATTTTCGCAGTAGACTTGGATTTTTGTTTCACTTATTTGTCCGTGCTTCACTGATGTTACGTTGAAGGTGTCTTTACCAATTGCCGTAATAAGTGCTTTTACCAGCTCATTTGATGTAGGTTCCCTCAAGTATATTGGTGGCGGCTTAAATGTTTTTTTTGATGTAGTTGGCTCGTCAGTCTGAAGGATAGCAAACCTATTACTATCCGTTGTCGCAGAGGTAATATCGCCCTTAGACATTTTTGGTTGCGATGATATTTGCGCGGATTTAGGGCTTCGCTGACGTTTAACCACGGTTATATACCTATCCATACCCACTTGAGTTTTCGGTTTATCAACAATAGCTACACTTGCAGATGGTTTGTCGTCTGTTGCAACAACAATATTTGGCGAGCGCGAACGCGTGCGTTTTTTATCTCTTAGAGACAGAAGATTGTCCAATGATTTTTTCAATGATTCCTCTTCAGAAATCCAGAGGTTTTTTCTAGTGGAGCTAAGCTCCCTCTCAGAATTGCGTCTACTAGGTGCACTCATGCAATTTTTTTATTTTTTATTTATATTTTTTTTAATTTAAAAGTATATAAAAATAATTGTCATAAAGTTTTTCTTTTGTATAAATTCGCTCTTCCTTTTATTGCGGTTTTGTAAGAAAACAAAAAATTTTAATGTATAGTTTTTTTCCCACTGGGTAGTTAATCTTCACGCGCAATAACAACAATAACAATGCACTGCCACCTCACTTGTTTTATTGAAATTGATTTTATTGTTTAGTTATTGAAATGTAAGGAATTTATTTTCCCGTTGTTTTTTTTAAATAATTTGTTATTGTTTTTACAATTTAATTTTAAAGGCGTTTAAGCAATGATTTTATTTTATTTGTTTGTTCACTTTTTACGACCGATTGGTTGGAGAGTCACAGATTTTATAAAAATATATTCATAAACAGCATTTTAGCTAAAAAACATTTTATTGAACTCCTCTATTTGTGACTGGCAACAACATCATATCCTATTGTCATCTGTGGCTGTGTTCTGTAACTCTCGCCACGAGAAACTTTTCGAAATGAAACAAAATTATCATAAATTGAAACAAACAATTGCTTTTCTCACTAAACTGTAGTTATAACTTCTTTGGTGAGTAATAGCTGTCACATAAGGAAATTACTGGCCATTATACAGAAAAACTGTGTCTGTAAAACTTTCTCGCTTTCTACTGTCATTATTTCCCGCAAATAAAAACGCTAGCATTTCAAAAACAACAATCATCATAAAATGGATAATAATACTGAAAAAAAAAACAAGTAACAGCCTGTTTATAGTGCACGGCAAAATTCAATCGTGATGGACGAGCACGTAATGAAAAGGGTTTGTATAACTCGACTTGACTGTGTCGTGCAACTTACGTTGCCTCGCCTATATGTCAAATATATATGAAGTCGTATTGTTACCAATCTGCGAAATTTTAGACTTAAAATTTTTAAATTTTTTCATATGAAAATTCTTTTTCAAGCAAAAAAAAAAATAACGGCAACCCTATTCTTCACACTGTTGATATAAAAATATAAATAAACAACTGAAATTTTTAAAAAGTAAATTTTCAATGAAAAAAAAATCTTTAATCAGGATTCTTTGGAATAAACCACTTTCCTTAGCAGAAAAAAACTTGATCATAATAATAAACTAATTTTAAAATAAAAATCAGAAGATTGTTTATATATAGGAGAATACAAGAATGAAAAGAAAGATTGGTTACCAATAATGCGAAATTGAATTGGACAATCAAATCACCAAACGATGGATGAAAACCACGACACTGCAAATACTTCATTTGAATTTGGAGGATAAAAAAATACGCGCAAAGTACGGACAGGAATTCAAAAAACAACATGATACACATTTTGTTTTATTTTAAATTAACAGCTAATTTAATGAAATAAAATTTCAACTTTCGTTTATATCATTCCTAAAAGGTTCGTTTAAACATTAATATTATCTGTATTTGGATCAGACACATATAAAACTTTTTCATCCGTTTCACCTCCTGTTAAAATCAGTATTTTAATTTTCTTTATACATAAGTACATATATTTCCGGAGTTTATTTCGCCTCGACAATTTTCCGTTTTTTAAAGGTTCAGAAAAAATCCTAATGCCAGATTTAAATGAATTAGAAAATACAGTTTTTATTCTTTTGATTACCATTTTTTATTGAATTATAAAATAAATAGTACCTATGGAGTTATTTATGGAATAGCGCATCGCGCAATAGTCCTCCAAGGCTTTACATGCACATACACACCCGTTAGTTGAAATTTTCCATTACCATTTTGCTAAGAGTCGCAAAGAAGTATGGTCAAATTATGCCTTCAGCATAAAAACCACTCTAAACAGAGGCACTTTGTGCAATCACATGTGGGTTCTTATTGAAAACTACTGAACGCATTCTTTTCGGAATCCTATTCACATGGTGTTGTTTTAATGACCTTTGCTGCCAGCTTCGGTCCCACTCAATCTCATTCATGCCCTCACAAAACAAACAATTAAGAAAGTTTTAGATGTACAATGCGAAGCGTGCAGTTAGCCAATTTTACGCCAAATCGGCGACCAAATTTTGTAAATTAATTTGAATAGAAATTTTTAACTGTTCACTAAATATAAACAAATTTACATTTATTTTTATAAATTTTTATTTTTATCCAAAAAATTTTTATGTATTTTCTACTGACGAATATCATTTTTTATTCGTCACATTTGACATTTATTCTGACTCAAGTTGTATTATACAAACCAAAATAAATTGATAGCTGTTACGTCTTTTAATAAAAATCGTCAATAGTCGTCATGTATAAACAAAAAACCGAAAAACGTTGCTAAGTTAGTGCTTTTCATAGACGAGTCGTGTTCTATGAATTGACTGTAAGAGTGTGGTATATTCAGCTAGGCTGAATCTAAAATACCCATCACGACAGTCACGTTATATATGTATAGTATATATTACAAATTTGAACTAAATATGCTTGGATATACATGTATGGACCAATATCGGTATAAAAATATTTTTGCCTTGCAATCACTATTCCAAACTATACTATTTTTTTTTGTTCATATCTTTGTACTTTTATTATTTTAAAACTTTTTTATGTTTTGTTATAGAAGTTGCCACTAATAAAGCTAAATACAAATACAAATCTTTCATGTATTTTAGCAATCTTTTATAACGAGAATTTCTGTTGTATATTAAACTTCTTATATTACCAGAACTAATTTTAAGCAAAAAAAAATTGTTTAAGTTCGCTTACGCGACCTTTTCATGAAAAATCGGTTTAGACTATGGGCCATATCCAAAAAAAATTCTTACTTGAGTTTTAACGCATACGTTAGTTACCAAACACATTAGCACCACCATACATTTGTTAAAAATTTTTATGCAAAAACAGTACGTTAACTTTTACATGTAGTAAGGAATTTAATTGTTTTGTTATGGCAACGCCGTTATGTTCTAGGGTGTACATGGACCGATATCGGAATTTTTCACTTTCTGTATATTAGTAACCGTCTTTACTAACCAGAAAACAAACCTTTAAATTTATACACGTCTCTAACATTTCTGTACACCTTTCAAACAAATAAACAACCGTTGGTTGCTACAATCTGTGATTTGAAAGTATCGAAAAGCAGAGGAAAAAGTTCAAACAATTAACAACTCATTTGTTTGAATGTTTGAGAATATCTTTCAAAAATTTCCAAAGTCTACTGATGATTAGGGTAGCTCCTATGAAATGTCGTCATACATGTAGCTGGGAAACATAGAAACCAAGCTATTTATAATTTTTTATTGGTATCAATGTTAGAAGCTAAAATAAAATAGTGAATGCAAAACTCAATTGTTTGATTAATAATTTATTATTTATTTTTTGATCTTGTTTATATAATTGATTCTTATTTTTAAGGTCCCATTAGTTTTTACTTTCTGTTACCATTCTTTTCTGTATCAAATATTTTACAATTTTTCCGTGAAAATATTCAACTATGTATTTTTTACATTGGAATGAAAATTAAAATATGTACATAAATATTATCTTGTGTGGAAAAATAAAAAAAGAAACAAATTAATAATATAGAAATGGTGGTAAAACAGCCCACTAATTTCGCACAAGCTCAAAGTTTATGACACTTCTTATACAAAATATATTTTTCCCCCGCTAAAATAATATTCTTCTGATCATCCATAGTTGCTTAATTGATAAAAATGAATTAACTTTTAAAAATCTTAATTGAAAAATTTTTTTTTTAGCTTTTGACGAAAAACATTATATAAGTACGTTTGAATAAAAAAATGTTTTCCATACCAGAAAAGAGAAAAACATACACATACCTGGCCGTCACCCAGCGAAAAATTCGATATTACTCTAAGAACTTCTTGCCATATAAATACTTATGCGATTGCCGAATTTCGCCATATTACATAAGGAATAGGAAGCAACATTTGAACCACTTTACTGACTTAAATAAGAAAATATGAAAACTTTTAATAACAAGTAAGAGTGTAGTATATTCGGCTGGGCCGAATCTAAAATATCCTTCACGATAGTCACGTATATGTATAGTATATTTAAAAATGTGACCTAAATATGCTCGGTTATATATGAACCGATATTGGAATTTTCTATTTTCTGTATTTTAGTACCCTTCTTTTATAACAAGAATTGCTTTTCAACAAAAAAAAAAAAAAAAAAAAATTTAATGGAAAAATCGGATCAGGCTATATCTCGGGTATATATGGACCGATATCGAAAATTTTCATTTTCCATATTTATATAACCTTCTTTTATTACCAGAACTGCTTTTAAGCAAAAAAAAATTTTTTCATTAGAAACGCGGTTTAAGCTATATCTCGGGTATATATGGGCCGATATCGGAAATTTTCATTTTCCATATTTATATAACCTTCTTTTATTACCAGAACTGCTTTTAAGCAAAAAAAAATTTTTTCATTAAAAACCCGGTTTAGGCTATATCTCGGGTATATATGGACCGATATCGGAAATTTGCATTTTCCATATTTATAATTATAACCTTATTTCATTACCAAAACTGCTTTTGAGCACAAAAAGCTGTTTTACATTTTCATGTAAAACACGAATTAGGCTATATCTCGGGTATACATATATGGACCGATATCCGAAATTTTGTTTTTGCCTTTTTATTCACCATGCTTAATGAGTGTGTGAAGTTTGAAGCAAAACAAACAACTTTTTTTTTCAAAAATTTCCATACAAAATTGCAAAAATTCGTGAACCGATATTACTGAATTTCAATAGCAAACAGATGGCAATATGGAGTAATAGAATGGTGAAAAAAAAGTTTTTATGTCTAATCGTTTTCTCAGAAACGGTATTTGAACGACCGACAGACGGACATCGCTTAATCGACTTTTCCATTAATTCTGAATCAGAATATATATACTTTTAGGGTCGCAGAAAAAATATATATACCCTTAACATTTTTGTGAAGGGTATAAAAATCACAAACAACAATGCCGTCCGTCCAGCTGTTAAAATAATCAGGGTTGTTGTATTTATTTGTTTGATAAACCCGTTTTTATCGTTTTGACATAACGTTGCCGCTTTTGTTTAGGGATGGCGTTTCAGCGTTAAAGCTCAGCGGAAAAAATAACGTTCCGCTTGCTGCTCTTGTTTAGGGATGGCAGTAAGTTCTCTAATTCTTCTTTAGCTCCCTTTTTCGTAAAAAACTAAGTAAATGAGAACTTTTGGTTCTCGTTTACCTTTCTAAACTAATTTGATATTTTGTAATTTAGCTTAGATCACTTAAGGCCATTTACACTAAGTCTGATTATATTTTAATTGAGGCTTTAATCGCTGGTTAGAGAAAAATGTATTTCACAATGTGTAATTAAGTCTTAACCGGCACTATTTAGCAGAAAAGTTGCTGTTAAATTTAACCGATCAAAATTCGCCGGTTAAGAAGTTAATCAGAACTCAAATAAAGAAAAAACAAACAAATAATAATAAAATGGACGTAAATAGAAATCAACATTTATATTTCTGCAATATTTTTAATTACAAACATGCTTGTGGTAGAAAAAGAAATATTCGCAAGCGCCGAAATGATTTTTCTTTATGTGACGAAGAATTTAGACAAAGATATATATTGTCAAAGCCTGCAACACTATACATTACCAAGCTCGCACATGCTGATATAAAGATTGCAACAACTGGGTGAGATACATCATATAAACTTCCACATATGTACGTATCATGTTTATAGTTATTGATTTTTAGAAATCACTATTTATCTCCTAGACAAATGGTATTGAAGACAAAAAAAAGGGGTTTTGGACTACAAGGCGACAATGAATGCTATATTTTGGAAGCAAATTTATTTTAACATATTATGTAATTATTGTGTTATAAAGCGAAAAAGAAGCAGTTTAAACTCATCAGAAAGCTCTGATTAGAATTTAACTTTTTATTTTTTAATCAAATCTAACATTGAATGACTTCTTTATTGTTTTTTATGAACTTAACTGAATTTTTTATAATCGGACAAAGCAATTTTTTTCATAATTTTATTTTATTTATGTATATGAAAACATTTACAGCCGTATTCACAAAAAATTCTAATTTTAGGAATAAAAAATATGTTAGTTATTATAGAATTATTGTTAAATAAACTGATGATAAAAGTTTGTATTCATAAACACTCAACAAACCTCAATGTCGATACTTTTCATTTTCAATTGTTAGTGATGCTTAAAACCACTATTCGATGGACCCGGAAGGGAAGAGAATATGATTGCTGATATTAAGTTTATGCATAAAATAATGATTTTTAATATCCTTCATCAGAGTGTAGCTTTGATAGTAAACGGACGTATTTGTTTTTGATCGGAGTGCTACAAAAAAAAAAAAAAAAAAATAATAATAGCGGTATAAGTAGAAAACCGCAATAAGGGAAGAGTGAATTAATACAAAATAAAAACTTTGTGGCAATTATTTTTATATATTTTTAAAGCAACAGAAATATAAATAAAAAAATTGCATGAGTGTACCCAGTAGGTGCAATTCTGAGAGAGAGCTTAGCTCCACTAGAAAAAACCCCTGGATTTCTGAAGAGTAATCATTGAAAAAATCATTGGACAATCTCCTGTCTCTAAGAGATAAAAAACGCGTTCGTGCTCGCCAAACATTGTTGTTACAACAGACGACAAAAAATCTTCCAGTCTAGCTATTGTTGGTAAACCGAAAACGCAAGTGGGTATGGATAGGTATATAACCGCAACCAAAAATGCCTAAGGACGATATTACCTCTGCGACAAGGGATAGTAATAGGTTTGCTATCCTTCAGACAGATGAACCAACAACATCCAAAAAAACATATAAACCCCCACCAATTTATTTGAGAGAGCCGATTTCTACTGAACTGATGAAACAACTTATTACGGCAATCGGCAAAGATAATTTTAACGTCACATCAGTGAAGCACGGCAGCATCAGTGAAACTAAAATTCAGGTAAACCATGAAAACGACTACCGAAAATTGTCTGATGTTTTAGAAAAACAGAAAAGATCATTTTATACTTACCAGCTCAAAAGTGCTAAAGGTCTTCAGGTCGTTATTAAAGGGATTGACCCATGCGTAGATATTGATGACGTCAAAACCGGATTGGAAGATAAAGGTTTTAAAATAAAACTAGTGGTAAACATCAGGAACCGTAAAAGATCCCTCAACCCATGTTTAGGGTTGAACTAGAACCAGGGGATGTTGAGCTAAAAAATAGTGAAATTCATCCAATATATAACCTCAAATTTCTTTTGCATCGTAAGGCTACTGTTGAGAAGCCACATAAGCGTTCAGGACCCGTTCAGTGCCTAAACTGCCAGGAATTTGGCGACACTAAGGCTTACTATAAGTTGCCCGCTGTTTGTGTTGTATGTGGCGAACTTCACGGCACAACTCAGTGCAATAAGCCAAAGGCCGACGCAAGTGTTAAGAAATGCAGTAACTGTGGAGGATACCACACTGCAAATTATAGAGGTTGCCCTGTCTATACTCATTTTAAGCGGTCAATGACAAATAAGTCATCGGTATCTCCAGCAGCCCAGCAGCCAAATGTCATTAGTAAAAACAATTTTCCCCAGGTAGGCCATTCAACCAAATACATAAACACGCAGAATTCAAAACAATTTTCATATGCTAATGTGGTTAAATCCGACTAAAACTTGAACCAGGAACCCAAGATTCCGATCCAAATTTTAGTAACCTAGAGGCTACTCTGCAGACTCTTGTTCAATCCATTAATACTTTTACCGTCTCTATGACAAACAGGATGCAGGAAATGCTAAAAATGCAATCCTCTATTTTACAGGCAATTTAAAAAAAATGAATTGGTTAAAAATATGTTTCTGTAACGCACACGGCATTCGCCAACACAAAAATAAACTTGAGCACTTCCTTATGGAAAAGCAGATCAATATAATGATGATTGCTGAAACCCATTTGACAACCAACAAATATTTCAAAATTAATGGCTACACATTATATGACACAAAAGATCCCCGTGGAAGATCTTGCGGCGGTTCGGCACTATTTAATGAACGAGATACGTGAGGAATATCTCCAAGCAACTAATATATGCATCGAATATTTGCATGAAAAAATCGTTATTTCCTCGATCTACTCACCGCCACGCTTTTCAATAACAGAAAGCCAATACTCAAATTTTTTCAAATCACTTGGTCCTAGATTTTTAGCGGCTGGCGACTATAACGCAAAACACACTTTTTGGGGATCACGTTTAATTACCTCGAAAAGCCGTGTGCTTTTTGACACCGTTTCCAAAATGGGCTTAGATGTGGTTTCAAGCGGACACCCCACTTATTGGCCGACAGACCGACGAAAGATCCCAGACGTTATACACTTTGGAGTTACAAAAAATTTTCCCTCAGAATGGATGCAAGTGGGGCCTTCATTAGACTTGTCCTCAGATCACTCACCAACTATAGTTTCTGTTTCGTTCCCCCAGGGGGTTGGTTTCCCGTTTTGTGACTTGGCGTTGACCGTCACTCGAGTTAATTGGTTAAAATATAAAAAATATTTGAGTACACATTGCACGGAAAATATTGCCTTGAGAACGCCTGAGGATATTGATGTGTCGATTAACGAATTTTCTGAACACCTTAATCTAGCCGTACAACATGCCACCACTAGCCATATAAGATCCAGAAATGTGAGCAATAGAACATAGTCGTTTGAAATTGAACAACTTCTAACAAAAAAAAGAAGAGTTAGAAGAGAGTGGCAACTTCGCAGGTCTCCCCAGCTTAAAAGCAGGCTATGAGAGTGCATAACTCAGTTAAGAAATCTGCTTGAAGTCCAAAGAAAGCTCCAGGTATTGATCAAATTACTGGTAAAATGCTTGAGCAGCTACCTCGTGTAGCTCGTAGAATTCTTCTTTTTATTTTTAACGCTATTTTACGTCTCGAGTATTATCCTGCAGAGTGGAAGGTGTCCATGATTACTATGATACCCAAACCAGGGAAGGATCCCACTAAAGTAGAATCATACAGACCAATAAGTCTACTGCCAACAATTACAAAACTGTTCGAAAAATTGTTAATGGCAAAGTTGAGTCCAATGTTGAACACTGTGGAATGCATCCCTGATCATCAATTTGGCTTTCGGGCTAAACACAGCACAATAGAACAAACGCACAGACTAGTCAATGTCATAAGACAGACCTTTGAGGAGAAGAAGTATTGCTCAGCTCTCAAGCTTTTGATAAAGTGTGGCACGAGGGCTTGATACACAAAATAAAGTTGAACTTGCCTGCAAATACACACAAGCTTCTGGAAAGCTACTTATATGGGCGGAAGTTTGTTATCAGAGAAGGCGACTTTATAAGCCCAACTCAGCCAATCGAAGCAGGTGTTCCCCAAGGCAGCATACTGGGGCCTACTTTATATTTGGTTTACGCCTCTGACATGCCAACGACACCCGGAATCCACACTTCAACTTTTGCAGACGATACAGAATTCTGCAGCGTACATGAAAACCATCAAGTAGCTTCGCGAAAGTTGCAGGAGTATATTTCAATATTAGAGATGTGGTTAAAACTTTGGAAAATTAAAGTTAATGAACAAAAGTGTACTCACGTTACATTCACACTGCGTAAACAAACATGTTCAGCTATCCAAATTAACAATTCACTTATTCCTCAACAAAATAAAGTCAGGTACCTTGGTATTCATCTCGACAGTAGGTTAACGTGGAAGTCTCACATTGATGCGAAAGTTACTCAGTTAAAGTTAAAAGAAGCGCAACTAAATTGGCTTATGGGCAGAAATTCTACATTGAAGCTGGATTGCAAACTTTTATTATACAACGTAATTTTAAAGTCTATATGGTGCTATGGAATTCAATTATGGGGCACCGCCTCCGCTTCAAACGTTGAAAAAATTCAAAGGCGACAAAACAAAATTCTTCGAACAATTACCGCAGCTCCATGGTACGTAAAAAACTCACGAATTCATAAGGATCTCTGTGTTCCTCTTGTAAAAGACGAATTTTCAAAGTACGCAACAAGGTATATCAGTAAATTGGAACTTCATCCAAATCGTCGTGCACGCAATATACTTAATTTTGGCGGCCACAGTCGGTTGAGAAGGAGGGATACCCTTGCCACCATCAGAACGTTAAATAGGTGATCTTACCGATATTGACCGTGCAAAATAAAACATTTTTGTCTAGCATTGGCTGGACTTAATTAATTTTATGTATTTAGTATTAAGATTTGAATACTTATTGTTAGTTCATTTTGTGAAGATTCAATAAGTAAATGAATGAAAAAAAAGAAGAAAAAAAAGCATTAAGAAGGGAGTATCTGCAATAATACCATCCAGCGCTGATGACCTTTGGAAAGCCGTGCAACAAATTTGGAGTTCGAGTACAGTTGAAAGATGCCAGCATTTAGTCGATTCGATGGGAAGGCGTTGTGCAGCCGTAATAGCGAATAAGGGGCACGCGACAAAATATTTTAGATTAATCTTTAAGATATCTCATTGAAATATTTGAATTTTTTGCAAATCATAGCTAGTTTTTTTTTTTAATTACCTCAAGTGCTATTATTTTGATTGAACAATTTTCAAGTTATTTGAAATATTTGAATTTTTTGCCGTAATAGCGAATAAGGGGCACGCGACAAAATATTGAAAATATATTTTAGATTAAAAACTGTTGAAAAAAAGCAATTTATTTTTTTATGGTAATGAACTACATACATCAAATAATCATTTATTGTATTTTGAATTAAATCGCACAAGCACGTCAGTAGATGCAAACTGAATTAGTATACATTTGAGATTGGTGCTATTATATTGACTGCAGCTGTATGTATGCATTCTTTAGCAATTCTATCAGCTCAAAAGAACGAAAAAAATGAAAGCAGAAAGAAGTGTGAAACTGAATGGAAAAATTAAAGAAATTAAAACAAACAGAAATATTTCATTCTTTCACTTGCAGTAATTCATTCACGAATTAATTTTTATTGAAAAACTTGTTTACGCAATGAATTTAATTTCTTTCCTAAGGGTTTGGTGACCAATGATCCCAATTTTGAATCTCATTGTATAATATTAAGCCTGGACTTTTGGTTGCAATGACTTGAGATGCAGCCAACAGTTCGTAATTAGAGTCCAGTACGCCATTCTTAACTCCACATTCCAAAAGCTTCTGGGCTGCAGTCAAAGCCACTTGCGTGGGTAACTTAGCTTAAATTAAAAGATTATAAAAATATTTTTTCCCGTACCAAGGTTTTATTTGTTAGTTATATACCACTAAAATTGCCTATGAAAGCAATGCCCGTGCCATTAGTGTTGTAGCCATAGGTATGAGCACCAGTCACACGCCAACCTGTTCCCTCATAAACTACACCATCATTTCCAATTAAGAAGCTGTAAAAAAATATAATAAAATTAAAAATTACACGTCAAAACAAATGTATAACTGATAAGCGGTTTTTAGACGAAATTAATTGCGCACATACATATGTCTGTATGTTAGCACATTTTTTACGGGGAACTTTTTGTTATCTGCTGTGTATTTCTAGGAAGAAATCTACTCACTTGTAACCAATGTCACTGTATTCCAACTCATTTATATGATAGTGCTGCATATTTTGTAAAATCTCGGAACATTTTAAAAATGTTGTGCATTCCGGTGTCACGGTATGATGTATGATCACATATTTGACGGGTATGGGACGATAATCAATTACTTTACTCGACTGACCACCCCATTGTCTTTTCAATTTCATGCTTGGACACTCTAATTTACTAGCAAAAGTTAAATAACTTAGCAAACTTATTGTTAAAATCAGGCAAATTTTGCGAAACATTTTATTTGTGCTCTTACAAAAAACACTTTGGCTTTCAGTTGAGTTCTGAATCAAAACTAAGCCAGAGTTTGATTTGTTTTTAAAATTTATACAATAATGATGAAACAGAATACGTCCGCAACTTCAAGCAAAATCGACTCTCAGAGAAAACAGGCACATAATTGAAACGACGGCTGTAACTTCACAAACAGTCATTTAATCTTCTTTTTTGTTAGGTAAAAAAAGCTTTTTCTTTTATTTTAATTTTTCCTCACAGTAAAGCTTTTGAAGCTTTGGTTTTGTTTACAAAATGTATGAAATTTACTAAAAGTGTGGTAATATTGTTGAAAGCTTTTCTGCTTCAAAGTGAGAGCATAAGAAAAATCGCTGCCAAAATAAAATAGATTCTATTTTACGACCGCATTCTGTGGCGTTATTTTATGCCATATTGTATGGAGAAAAACGTCATGCCCTAGTTCTGTTTCATCATATATTCTTACAATTACTCATGCACAAAATGGGAGAAAAGTAAAAAAAGTTTCGCTCTCCTTATCTCTTTTATTAAAACTGTAGATTGAATTACCCAGAAGCGAACATTGCCTACCACATTACATCTTATCTATGATGTGTGCACACTTTGTGCTCAACGAAAGCTTACTTACAAGGTATGTGAGCGTAGTATATCGAATTCCCAAAATTAAATTTCGCTCATCTTTTGTATAACGTATGAATACATGCAGGTATTTCATATTTAAGTTGTAAATCAAACCTTCGCCGGCTTTTATCAAATTGTGTTGCAAAAAATTTATATAACAAAGTGCTGAAGCCAAGAATGCATAAAACATTATGAAAGAGTGAAAGACATATAAAACATGTAGTGAAAACCAGTAAGAGTGTAGTATATTCGGCTGGGCCGAATTAAAATACCCTTCACAATTGCCACGTAAATATAGGGTGTTTTTTTAAGCCCGATAGAACTTGAAATTGTAAAAAATAACACAAAAAATTAAATTGTAATCAAAATTTTTTTTTATTCGAAAGATCAATACGTGACATTAACATTTGAAAATGATTTCGGGCATATGGGCACCGCGGCTGTTCTTGACGAAGCGCATTCTGGACGTCCAATTTTGGGCCACTTTTTCGAGCACTGCTGGCCGTATGTCACGAACAACACGAACAATGCTGGCCTCCAAGGCGTCAATTGTTGCTGGTTTATCAGCATAAACCAGTGACTTCACGTAGCCCCACAGGAAATAATCGAGAGGTGTCAAATCGCACGACCTTGGAGGCCAATTGACAGGTCCATTTCTCGAAATCAACTTATCGCCAAATTTTGATTTCAGTAAGTCGATGGTTGCGTTCGCCGTATGGCACGTAGCGCCATCCTGTTGAAACCACATCTCCTCCGGATCAATGTCATCCATATTTTCAAACAAAAAATCATTGATCATGGTGCGGTAACGATCTCCATTGACCGTAACGCGAGCTCCGGCCTCATTTTTGAAGAAATAAGGTCCGATGATGCCACCAGCATGAAAACCGCACCAAACAGTGCATTTTTCTGGATGTAATGGAGTCTGTAGGGTCTCTTGTGGATTGGTCTCACTCCATATGCGGCAATTTTGCTTATTAACAAACCCGTTAAGCCAAAAATGCGCCTCATCGCTGAACACAATTTTGCGATAAAACAACGGGAAATCGACGACTGATTTTCAAAGTAAATTTGGATAATTTCGTAACGTTGTTCAAGCGTGAGTCTATTCATGATGATTTGTCAGAGTATACTGAAACAAATAAAAAAAATGTTTCATCAAAATTTAATTTTTTGTGTTACTTTTTACAATTTAAAGTTCTATCTAGCTTAAAAAAACACCCTATATATAGTATACGAGGGTTGATAAAAAAACCGTTATTTAAAATTTTTTCAAAAAGTATTTATCATCAATAACTAACTTGTCCCCTTAAAAGTAGCCCCACCCCTCACAGATATTATACACTTATGCCAGCGTTTTTTCCAATCCTCGTGGCACTTCTGAAATGCGCTTTTTGGTATCGTCAACAGCTCCTGTTTCGATTTTTCTTTTATCTCCTCAATCGTAGCAAAACGTTTTCGTTTCATCGGTGTCTTCAGTTTTGCGAAGAGGTGTAAAAGTCAGCGGGGACCAAGTCCGGTGAATACGGTGGTTGGGGCATGATAACGGTTTGTTTTTGGCCAAAAATTCATACACAAGCATCGATGTGTGAGCTGGTGCGTTATCATGGTGCAAAATCCATGATTGTTTTTCCTCCTTCTGGACCGATATCGGAAATTTTCATTTTCTGTATTTCAGTAACCTCTTTTATTACCAAAACTGCTTTTAAACTAAAAAAAAAAAAAAATGTTTAAGTTCGCTTGAGCGATATCTTCATTAAAAAAGCGACTTAGGCTATATCTTGGGTATATAAGGACCGATATCGGGAACAATTTTTTTTTGCCTTTTAATGGCCTTGCCAAAAAATTGTGTCAAGATTGAAGCAAAACAAAAAAATTTATTTTTCAAAAATTTTCATACAAAATTACACAAAAAAACAAGTAAGAGTGTAGTATATTCGGCTGGGCCGAATCTAAAATACCCTTCACGATAATCACGAATGTGTATAGTATATTAAAAATGTGACCTAAATATGCTCGGTTATATATTAACCGATATCGGAATTTTTTATTTTCTGTATTTTAGTAACCTTCTTTTATAACGAGAATTGCTTTTCAGCAAAAAAAAAAAAAAATTTTTTTAATGGAAAAATCGGTTCAGGCTATATCTCGGGTATATATGGACCCATATCGAAAATTTTAATTTTCCATAATTATATAACCTTTTTTCATTACCAGAATTGCGTTTGAGCACAAAAAAGTTGTTTACTCGGCATTTTCATCAAAAAACCTGTTAGGCTATATATCGGGTATATATGAACCGATATCGGAAATTTTAATTTTCCATATTTATATAACCTTATTTTATTACCAGAACTGCTTTAAGGTGAAAAAAGTTGTTTAAGTTCGCTTACGCGACATTTTCATGAAAAACCCGGTTTGGGCTATATCTCGGGTATATATGGACCGATATCGGAAATTTTCATTTTCCATATTTATATAACCTTATTTAATATCTAGAACTGCTTTAAGGTGAAAAAAGTTGTTTAAGTTCGCTTACGCGGCATTTTCATGCAAACCACGGTTTACGCTATATCTCTGGTATATATGGACCGATATCAAAAATTTTCATTTTCCATATTTATATAACCTCATCTTATTACCAGAACTGTTTTTAAGCAAAAAAAAGTTGTTTAAGTTCGCTTACGCGACATTTTCATGAAAAACCCGGTTTGGGCTATATCTCGGGTATATATGGACCGACATCGGAAATTTTCATTTTTCATACCTATACAACCTTATTTAATATCTAGAACTGCTTTAAGGTGAAAAAAGTTGTTTAAGTTCGCTTACGCGGCATTTTCATGCAAACCACGGTTTACGCTATATCTCTGGTATATATGGACCGATATCAAAAATTTTCATTTTCCATATTTATATAACCTCATCTTATTACCAGAACTGCTTTTAAGCAAAAAATATTGTTTGAGTTCGCTTACGCGGCATTTTCATGAAAACCCCGTGCCAGGCTATATCTGCGGTATATATGGACCGATATCGGAAATTTTCATTTTTCATATTTATATAACCTTATTTTATTACCAGAACCGCTTTTAACCAAAAAAGTTGTTTAATTTCGCTGACACGGCATTTTCATGAAAAACCCGTTCTAGGCTATATCTCGGATATATATGGACCGATATTGGAAATTTTCATTTTTCATATTTATATAACTTTATTTCAATACTAGAACTGCTTTTGAGCACAAAAATGTTGTTTTAGTTTGCTTACGCGGCACTTTTATCTAAAACCCGGTCTAGGCTATATCTCGGGTATATATGGACCGACATCGAAAATTTTCATTTTTCATATTTATATGACCCTATTTTATTACCAGAACTGTTTTTAAGCAAAAAAAGATGTTTAAGTTCACTTACGCGACATTTTCATTAAAACCGCAGCTTAGGCTATATCTCGGGTATATATGGACCGATATCGGAAATTTTCATTTTCCATATTTATGTAACCTAATTTCATTACCAGAACTGCTTTTGAGCACAAAAAAGTTGTTTAAGTTCGCTTACGCGGCATTTTCATGAAAACCCGGTCTAGGCTATATCTCGGGTATATATGGACCGATATCGAAAATTTTCATTTTCCATATTTATGTAACCTAATTTCATTACCAGAACTGCTTTTGAGCACAAAAAAGTTGTTTAAGTTCGCTTACGCTGCATTTTCATTAAAACCGCAGTTTAGGCTATATCTCGGGTATATATGGCCCGATATCGAAAATTTTTATTTTTCATATTTATATGACACTATTTCATTACCAGAACTGCTTTTGAGCACAAAAAAGTTGTTTAAGTTCGTTTACGCGACATTTTCATGAAAAACCTGGTTTGGGCTATATCTCGGGTATATATGGACCGATATTGGAAATTTTCATTTTTCATATTTATATAACTTTATTTCAATACTAGAACTGCTTTTGAGCAAAAAAAAGTTATTTAGCTTCGCCTATGCGACATTTTGATTAAAAACCCGATTTGGGCTATATCTCGGGTATATATGGACCGATATCGGAAACTTTCATTTTCCATATTTATGTAAACTAATTTCATTACCAGAACTGCTTTTGAGCACAAAAAAAGTTGTTTAAGTTCGCTTACGCGGCATTTTCATGAAAACCCCGGTCTAGGCTATATCTCGGGTATATATGGATCGATATCGAAAATGTTCATTTTTCATATTTATATGACCCTATTTTATTACCAGAACTGCTTTTGAGCACAAAAAAGTTGTTTAAGTTCGCTTACGCGACATTTTCATGAAAAACCCGGTTTGGGCTATATCTCGGGTATATATGGACCGATATCGGAAATTTTCATTTTCCATATTTATGTAACCTAATTTTATTACCAGAACTGCTTTTGAGCAAAAAAAAGTTATTTAGCTTCGCCTATGCGACATTTTGATTAAAAATCCGATTTGGGCTATATCTCTGGTATATATGGACCGATATCTGAAAAAAAAAATTTTTGTCTTTTAGTCACCATGCTTAATAAGTGTGTGAAGTTTGAAGCAAAACGAACAACTTTTGTTTTCAAAAATTTTCATACAAAACTGCAAAAAAAAAATGGCTTTTTTCGGAATTTTGAATATATCTCAGCTATACGTGGACCGATATTACTGAATTTCAATAGCAAACCCATGAATCAATGGGGTAAAAGAATGGTGAAAGAAAAAAGTTTCTAAGTCTAATGGTTTTCTCAGAAACGGTATTTCAACAGCGGACAGACGGACAGACGGACATCGCTTAATCGACTTTTCCATTAATTCTGATTCAGAATATATATACTTTATAGGGTCGCAAAAAAAACTGCAGAAATTACAAACGGAATCACAAACTTATATATACCCTTTACATTTTTGTGAAGGGTATAAAAATAAAATTTTTCGGAATTTTGGATATATCTCAGTTATATGTAAACTGATTTTACTCAATAGCAAACTCATGAATCGACCGAGTAATAGAATGGTGGAAGAAAAAAGTTTCTAAGACTAATGGTCTTCTCCTCAGAAACGGTATTTCAACGGCCGACAGACGGACAGAAGGACATCGCTCAATCGAATTTTCTATCAATGCTTATTTAGAATAATATTCTGAATATATTTACATACATATTATGTATTTTTAATAAGGTCGGAAATGAAAATTGTGAAAATTACGAACGTAATCACAAACTTTTATGTACCCTTAACATTTTTGTGAAGGGTATAATTATAACAGATTTTCAATGCAAGCTAATGATCTCAAAAATGTAGCAAAATATAAAAATTTTTTAAAGACTAGTTTTTAATTATTCACACTTACACACATATATACGTATGTACTTATAGTATGACATTAAAAACAAATCTAGTTTTTCGTATTTATTTATAAAATGAAAAAAATTTCTGAAGGGAAGTTGCTGTTTTTATTGTGAATATTACCAGGAATCCAGACAGAACCCAACTTTAGGTTTTGACGAATCAAGACTCATTTTGGAAGAAGAAAATCTAACAATAAACTTAATACAAGAGCAAGCCCGTAAGGTCCAACAGTTAGAGTGTTTGCGTGTATCAAGGACAAACGCAGCAAATGCAAAGCAAATTGGACAGAATTTTCAAAAATTTGAGTTACTTACCAGTTTTCACAGGAGTTGAAGATATAACCATCAACTCGTTCTTAAGCACCATGAAGTATTTATTATCATCTATAACAGAAACCAAGAACGTGGTAATAAATATACAGCAATAACAATATCGCTGGAATCAACCCATGCAATACCGAATCAAGCCAAATAAATAAGTTTCAAAGAATCCCACACCCCTGTCCAAATGTCAGCCAAAATAGCTTGACTCAACCTGGGCAAAACTGAAAGGAATCGATTAAATATAGGGAAGAAATAAATGCGAATAATGAAGATCTGGACAAGTTGAAGGTTACGAAAACAACTTTTTTTTCGGAAACGACATCCGATTATATACCCGTCAACACAAATTGCTATAAATGAAAAAGAATTTAACCCTCTAACTAGACTTGCCACCAGTACTTTATAATAAAATATTGTACGTTATTTCGGTTAATTGTACTTTATACTTTATGAGAACAATAAAGTACGCAAAAATACTTTATTTCACTCGATTTGATTTATCCAGAAATCAAAATAGATTCCTTTTATATCAGTCAAGGCGATATGTTGCATTAGCGATTATTTCTTAAGACCATGTCATATCGATTTTTCGTACAAAATAGTTTGGGGACACTAATTGTTTACTTCCTTATTTGTTTTACTTGATTGCAATAATAATGCGATGTATAAGTTTTATATATTTATTGCAGGGTGAGTGAAGCCATGAACAAGGACAACTTAAATAAACGAAATACACTTACAAAACGAAATTTTGATAAAAAAACGGATCAAATAGATAGTGAATATGTTACACCTAAAAAATACGTAAAAAAAGATGACGCAGTTAAACTAAAGAATAAACGATTGTAGAAAGAAAAAAAGCAATGGAAAATTGAACATAGCGATTGGCTAACTAATGATCCTGAAAACGAATATAATAGAAAATGTAAATTGTGTGGAATAATATTTACGATTGCTCCAGCTGGAATAGGTCAGGTAAGTATGTTTGTGGAACACAGAGTGTCAAAAGATGAAGGGATTATAATTTTTTTGTAATTGTCAGGTTAAACAACACCTACAAACAGAACAACACACATTAAAATAAGAAATGAAAACATCTGGACTACTTGAGAAATTTCTAGACACTTCTGCGCCTAAAAGTGATAAAGAATATATTGCAGCTTAGTTAGCCCTAACATATCACACAGTAAAACATAATTTATCTTACAATAACATGGATTACACTATAAAACTGAGTAAGACTATTTATGCCAGCTCAAATGCAGATACAGGAATTCGTATTAGAAACTTTAATAGACACAGCAACGAAACGAACGAAACGAAAACATATTTTAAAGAGCTGTGGCTGAGTAGAAGAAGCTTATAAAGCCACTTTAAATTTATTACTTTTTTAAGTTCTTTATTTGGTTTAAATTAAAAAAATATTCTATCAATATTAGAAACGGCTTATCGGTATTAGCATATGTCTCGAGAGCTTAGTCATAATATACATGTGGATACTGTGCATAATAGCCATACAGGTCAACTGTAATAACTTTGGAAATATTAGAGTCTTTAACTTTCACTACCAATGAAACAAAATGTTCTCCAATTCCACCGTCCACAAGAACTACCTGATCAATATTCTCACTTTTTAATACTACATATGCGATTTTTACACTTCCTAATTCAATTTGAGTTGATTGCGGAGGACCGTGTGAGAAAATTAGCTCCTCATCCTTCAATAAACGTTTACCTGAAAGAGAAAAATGAAAAACATAATGTATGTTTTAACAATTCAAAACAAATTGTGTATTGTTTGCAGATATATCGCTCCTTTATTGCAACATAGTCATATCTCAAAAAATGAGCTTTTCGAGTTAACAATGCAGAATTGTTCACAGTACTACCATTTATATTGTGCCAAAAATTTATTCAAATTACTTTTAAACAGTTTTCTTTAGGGGATATTTTCTAAAAAAAATTCATGACTTGTCAGGAAACTAAAAATTTGAAATGCGTTTTTCTCGAAACGAGCTTTTTTGAGATATGACTATGTCGCAATAAAGGAGCGATATGTATGTACGGGTATATTAGCATAATACGGTGTGCTTTGCTACCCCATAATTATATAATAAAATAAAAAGTATATAGTTTGAAAAAATATTTTATTAGCTATATATGATTTTGTTAACTATTATAACGCTCTGTAGAACTTGAAAAATTCACAAGCCACAAAATTGCAACGATTAAACTTGAGTTTTAATCATTTTCAATGTATATTCGTGACAACATTTGTACCTTTATTTTCGATCGTTATAATGGTCCCTTCGATTATGTTGTTTCGCAGCTTTTTTACTGCAAGTCGACGCTGCGCAGTAAAATAACTGGTAACTCCAACTTTTTTGTTGGTGCATATATGATGGAAGCCCTGGAACAGTATTCTCATCAGCGTTGCCAACTCGTTGGGTTTCTCACCGTTTTTGGTGCTTTTTAAAATTATTTGTGCGAAAAATTCTTTAGTCGGTGGGGGTTGCGCTTTTTTTAATTTTCGGTGCGTTTCTTAAATTTGTGGCACAAAATCAAATTCAACTCAACTTTTTGTTTTAATGTAAGAAAAAAGTATAATTAAGTGTCCAAAATTTTTACGTTTCATTCTGCATGGAAAACGTACCATATTATTTGCACAAAGTAATACAACCTTGCTGTTATATATTATACACTCTCTCGAAAGAAAATGAAAAAAAAATGAAAAATGAAAAGTTTGTCAAATATGGCAATAAATGCAGTGTCTGAACAGAGAAGTTTATAACGAGTGATTTTTTTGCTATTATCTTTTTGGCAACACTAGTTTTGACAGCTCACGCACGTTTTGTATCTTGTGTCACTGTCAAACATCTTCAGTTTGGTCTATAATTTAATCATGAATCGTCTTACAAACGAACAACGCTTGCAAATTATTGAATTTTAGTACCAAAATGCGTGCTCTGTTAAGAAAGTTCATCGCGCGCTTCTTCCATTTTATGGTCAGATTAATCGACCTACTGAGGCTTCTATTCGGGATATTTTAAAAAAATTTCGCACCAAATTTACATTGTTGGACATTAAACCACCAACACGCTTACGTAGAGTGCGAACTGAAGAAAATATCGCAGCCGTATCGGCCAGTGTTGGTGATGATCGTGAATTATCGATTCGGCGCCGTTCGCAGCAGTTGGGCATCTGTTACTCCACTACGTGGAAAATTTTGCGGAAGGATTTGGGTGTGAAGCCTTATAAGATACAGCTGGTGCAAGAATTGAAGCCAAATGACCTACCGCAACGCCAAATTTTTGGTGAATGGGCTCTTGAAAAGTTAGATGAAGATCCACTTTTTTATCGAAGAATTGTGTTCAGCGACGAGGCTCATTTCTGGTTGAATGGATACGTGAACAAGCAAAACTGCCGTATTTGGAGTGAAGAGCAGCCAGAAGCATTGCAAGAGCTACCAATGCACCCACAAAAAACAACCGTTTGGTGCGGATTAAGGGCTGGCGGCATCATTGGGCCGTATTTCTTCAAAGATGATGCGAATCACAACGTTACTGTGAATGGTGAGCGCTACCGTGCGATGATAACAAACTTTTTTTTGCCCAAAATGGAAGAGCTTGACTTGCATGACATGTGGTTTCAACAAGACGGTGCCACATGCCACACAGCACGCGAAACAATGGACCAATTGAGAGGCGAGTTCGGTGAACAGTTTATTTCACGCTTGGGACCAGTCAATTGGCCGCCCAGATCGTGCGATTTAACACCTCTAGACTATTTTTTGTGGGGCTATGTTAAGGCTAATGTCTATAGCGACAAGCCCGCTTCGATTGACGCACTGGAAGCCAACATTGCCAACATTATTCGTGAGATACCGGCCGAAATGTTGGAAAGAGTATGCCAAAATTGGACTAAGCGGATGGACCATTTGAGGCGCAGCCGCGGCCAACATTTGCATGAAATAATCTTCAAACATTAAATTATATCGACCCAACTATCGATCCAAATAAATATTTCATGAATTTTTCTGAATTTTATGTGTTTTTTTTTTTTTAATTTCCGATAGTTCTTATAAAATCACCCATTATTTATGATGGCTCCTGAATTCGTTACCGTTTTGGTAATTATTAAATAAATTATAGTTTTTCCAAAACATTTGCATTAAATATTGATTACGGTAAATTTCACCTTTTATTGGTTATAATTCTGGCAAATTTTCATATATTTCAATAAATTCCTTTAAAGACACGGCTTACACTGTGTTTGATAGAATTGCTATTAATCGAATTTGAAGGCTTGTAGTACGATTCTGTAATTTTTAATCGTAAATTCTGTCGACAGTAATGGTTGTATGCTCCTGGAATATAGTGTTGACGACGATAATCAGATATTTTGGGTTCCTGATAATAGGCAGTAAAAGTAACAGCTGATTTCGGTCGACAGCCAATATAATTAAAGCCTAGTTCAGACTATTATACTTTGTATTAATACTTGTCAAAAATTCAAATAATACGTGCAAGTCTGATAGTCTGAATGTAATCCGTCATACATACGAAAAATAATACGATAAAAATTTGACATCCCATACGACTTTGTTGTTTTTGGAAACTTTTCAAAACGATAATACTTTACATTGGATCAGGGTTGTGTTTTTTAGCAAACCAACTAATTAAAAATTGAGTAGTCGGCTATTTCGTAGCCGATGGGGTGCCGTTCGTCACTGATAGTATTTTTTGTCGTTATAAAAAAGCTCGAAATGTGGAATTTAGCTGTCATTTATAAATGTATTTTGCTCATGCTATATTTAGGACATAAAATATGTTTGTGCTATTGAATTTGGATGTGTTATACATAATTATTATTTTAACTGTTGAAGCATTTCACGCGCCGACACGTCTATCGCCTACGACCTGCCGCCGTGAAAAGTTTTGTGATAGCACATCTATGTTGGTTTATATCAAGTGTGATGGTGTGAATGCAAAATCTAATTTACGTTAGACCTTTTGACAGTTGCAAGAAATGTGTTTAGACTTTTATCTCACAAAATCTAATGAAAGTATTTATACCTGTATAATAGTCTGATTGGGCCTTAAATGATATTGCTTAATAATAACTTGGGCAATATATCGTTGTAATTATTGTAAAGGTAACATTATCTTAATAAAACTAACGGAGTCGTACTAGAAATCAAGTTTGACAAAAACGAATTCTAGCTATTGAACGTATTTGTTGGCATGCCATCAGGCGGTGCTATTAGACCTAGTTTGATTGTATAATAATCGTTTAAAAGGCTGTTTAATTATTGTGGTTTTAAGATACAAAAATTGTACTTCTTAAAATATAAAATAGGTTTTTAAACATGAAAGGAACAAACTCAAAATTCGGTGCGTTATTGTTGAAATAGCACGATTATTCCCCATTTTGGTGAGTTTTGAAATTTCAAAGTTGACAACGCTGATTCTCATCTCTCCTCATGATATCGATCGATTTGTATGTAACTGTAGATTCGCTGATTTTAATAAGAATGCTTAAGCAAAATGGTAGAAAATATGATCTTGCTAGAGATGAAAACATGCATCCCCTCCAAGCAGACTTCGATTAAGCCAAGAGCGAGATCTTGCTGTAAGCAGACGTATAAAAATGCCGTCAGATCCAGAGGGGAAGCATTCAGCAATTGGTGTTTAAACAAAAATACAAATACTGATTTGCTACGCAAAAAAGCAAGGTCTTTGTGTGCCAAGGTACTCAGGCATGGAAATTTTCATCACGAACAGCGTCTTCGTGTCAATGTCCTTGCAACTCCCGGTTGACAAAGTTAACCTGCTGGCTGAAATCTTCGCAAGCAAATCCTACTTGCCGGAAAACAGTCAACCACTTCCCGAATTTGAAAGAGTATCTGTAACTATGCCAAAGATTTTTTCCAAGTTCGAGCAGTTAAAAGGGTATTCTAACAGAGGCCTTGAAGCAGAGTAAAATTTTAAATACCGGAAATTACAACAAAAGCCTTCACTTAATGCTTCTCGTAAGGAAAAGTGGCTTCAATTCGTTAAAGACTACATGGCATTGGATGTGCAGCAAAGAAGTCATGTAAATGACTGGAGAACCGTTGTATTTACGGATTTTTTTTTTTTTTTTTAGCTTTATTATTTTATTTATTGAATCTACATAAAAAAAATGTAATGACAATAAGTATTCAAATCTTAATACTAAAAAAAAAATTTTAATTAAAGTCCTGCCAGTGCTGGACAAAAATTTATTTTTATGCGAATATTATTTCAGAATTCAGTCATCTGTTTAGAGCTCTAATGGTAGCCAAAGTATCCCTCCTTCTCAGACGGGTATGACCACCAAAGTTAAGGATATTAACTGCAAGTGGATTTGGATGGATTTCAAGTTTGTTAATATATCTTGTCGCGTACTTCACAAATTCAGATTTCACAAAAGGTACGTTCAGATCTGCGTGGATTCGTGAGTTTTTAACGTACCATGGAGCATTTGTAATTCTACGGAGAATTCTATTTTGACTTCTTTGAATTTTTTCAATGTTAGATGCAGAGGCTGTGCCCCATAATTGAATCCCATAGCACCATATTGGCTTTAGAATCGCGTTGTACAGCAAAAGTTTACAATCAAGCTTCAAAGTCGAATTTCTGTCTATTAGCCAGTTAATTTGCACTGCTTTCAATTTCATCTGCGTTACTTTTGCCCCGATATGCGACTTCCATGTTAGTCTACGGTCAAGAGGTATTACTTTATTGTTAATAGTAATGGGTGAGCATGTTCCTAGATGCAGTGCGAATGTAACATGGGCACACTTTTGTTCATTAACCTAGATTTTCCAAAGCTGGAGCCATTTCTCTAGTTTGTCGATATGTTCCTGTAAGTTTATTGATGCTTGCTGGTGGTTACTATGTACGCTAAGGAATGCTGTATCATCTGCAAATGTTGAAGTGTGAATGTTGGAGCTTGTCGGCATGTCAGATGCGTAGATCAAATATAAGATAGGCCCTAATATGCTGCCTTGGGGAACTCCAGCTTCAATTGGCTGGGCGGGGCTTATGAATTCGCCTTCTTTTATTATAAATTGGCGACAATATAAATAGCTTTTCAAAAGGTTATGTATGTTTGCAGGTAAGGTAAACTTTATTTTATGCATTAGTCCATCGTGCCACACTTTATCAAAAGCCTGTGAGACGTCGATGAATAAGGCAGAGCAATATTTTTTATCTTCAAATGCCTTTCTTATGACGTTAACTAACCTGTGTGTTTGCTCAATGGTGCCATGTTTCGCTCTAAAACCAAATTGGTGATCAGGAATACATTCAACCTTATGAAGCATTGGGTCCAACTTCGCCTTTAGCAATTTTTCGAAAAGTTTTGATATTGTTGACAGTAGACTTATTGGACGGTATGATTCTACTTTCGTGTGATCCTTCCCTGGCTTAGGAACCATTGTTATCATGGACACCTTCCACTCTGCAGGGTAATACTCAAGCCGTAAAATAGCATTAAAAATAAAAAGAAGAATTCTTTTAGCTACACGAGGCAGCTCTACGAGCATTTTGTTGCTGATTTTATCCATACCTGGAGCTTTTTTAAGGTTTAGATTGCCAATAGCATTTTCAATTTCTTGGAAATTGAATCTTAAAGGCACAGGAGGTCTACTAACAATAGGTGGCAACTCATTTGCATTGTCAGACCTATTTGTGGTAAAAACGTTTTTCAAATGGTTAACAAATAAATTACCCTTTTCCGAGTCATCTCTAGCCCAGTCAGTATTTACGGATGATAAGGAGTTTTATTTGGATGGACCTGATGGCTATAACTATTGTTTCTATGATTTGCCACAGAAAAGCGATTTTAAAAAAGACAGCCGAGAGGGAGGCATTATGGTATGGGGAGCTATTACATAATATGGAACCATCGATCTTGTTATTGGAATCAGTTTTCCGAAGTTCAATGAACTATTTGGTCCCATATCATGGATCTTGCAACATGATAATGCCCCTATACATAACGCCAGAGTAGTAAGGGAGTTTATTGCAAGCCACAATTTTGATATTCTTGACTAGCCACCCTATTCGCGAGATCTAAACATTATCGAAAATGTCTGGAATTGGTTATCTCCTAAGGTCTATGAAGAAGTTTGACAATTGGATGACAAGCTGTCACTAGTTCAGGCTATTAAGGATGCTTGGAGTCATATTTCGTTAGATTACACAAATTCTGTTTATCTGTCAGTGAAACCTCGTATATTTGAAGTTAATAGCAACAAAGGGGCTTTTACCCATTACTAATCGTTCCTAATTAAAGTAAATAAAGCAATAATAAACAAAAATTAATTTAAAAAACAAGAACAGCTGTTTTTCGTTAAAATTACTCAAGGTGCCTTTATCCATGTGAACCACAAATATAGCACATTTTTTTACTTTTTTATAAATTGATCAAAAAAAGTTTTTTAGTTAAAAACCCATTATTGGCATGATTTTTTTATATCTCAAGATGTCTAACTTCCAATTATGTATCTTTTAAAATTCTGCAATCGGTTAAAAACTGCAAAAGATTCAGGATTCTGAATAAGTAAGTGAATCGGAGTGTATAGTGTTGATTCTTTGTGCTATTTGATTTACAACCTCTGTGCAGTATTCTGCCATTTTCCGTTGATCGGAGTCACACAAAAACTTAAACAATAAAGGGCTGCACAGAATGTTCTAAAGAACACTGCTCACTACTGAGTACAAAACAAAAAAGCTATAGAACATTTACTCGTAGAAACACTTCATAGTTTTGAAACGCCTTCACGACAGTGCTTGACTGTACTTGAATTCTGTTTCACACCAAAATCCAAAACAAAACATCACAATAAAGCAAATAAACGACGAATCACAGCAAGCACATTGGCATTTGAGCGTCCTAAATATTTGTGCTTAATCCAAAGGCAAAAACCATGAACAACAACACACAAATGAGCATACGGTGCATACAACACTTATGCACTAATACAAAGACAAAAACCACGAACAACAAATTTTATAAATAAAACTGAAGTAGAACATTACTTCAATGCATGAAGTTCTACTTCAATTTTGTTCTATTTCATTTGGTTCAACTTGTGTTTGGTTCTGTTTGTTCTAAATGCTTAGATGACAGTATTCGTTTATGTGTTTAGAACATTTCGGCTCTGAAGTTTATGATAGTACTTGAAAATACTACGATGTTTTATAAAGCTTTGTTCAGACGGTTGTCAGGATCTGACAATATTGTCTGATCTAAAAATGTGCTGGCAATTGCAGGACAATGCACAATTGCTCTTACAATACAAATTGTCAATTTACACGGTTGCTAGACAATTTTCAGAAAAATGCTAATTTCATTGTAAGACAATTCCATTATCTGACAATGTTGGCATGAAAGATATTGCCAGTTCACACGGTTGTCAGATTTTTTATACAGCAAAAATTGTCAGCTCAATTGTCAGAAACAAAACAAAATATTTACATAAAAATTTAATTGTTAAAAATAGTGATGATGAGGAAGAAAGCATAAGAAAAGGTCCCAGTGTTTGGGTAAAGAACTGGGTGCTTTGTCGCCATTAAGAGGGATTTTACGAAAAATTACTAAACTGGCTTCATGCAAATGAACAAGAACCGAAGATTTTCTAAGTTGCAGTTGCAACTCTTCACCTTGCAGTCATTGAAACTCACATAAATAGCATCGCACTATCTTTGTGTAGTTTTTATTCTACGCATCCTACAAGCTTCACCATAGAGCTGCAAAAATATCGATAGTACTATCGATAGTTTTATTTTTAGTCCACTATCGATAGTTTTTATCCGATAGTGATACTATCGAAAGAAAGTACATATTATTTGTAAAGCAAAAGCGTTGTTTGTATTGTGGGATATTGATCAAATTAGTACCTCAAAGTCCAGAGGCTTTGGCCCATAAAAAATTTTTCCGCCGACTTAAAACTGAAAAATATACTAACGCCTTTGATTTCTTTTAATAAATAACCGGTGACACTACATTTGATATTCATATATTTTTTTTTTAATTGTAAGTCTTTGGCAATAATTTTTCTCTTTAAAAGCTGTTGATTAGTATTTTAATATTAATCGGTTGTGATAAACTTGTTTTATTGTTATGAATAAGTTTCTGGAAAGTAAAGTGAATTATTAAAGTCGCATGCTACAAGTTGCTGTTATATACGTTGAAAACCTCAGCGGGGGTGATACCGAATCAAAAAAAGCGCGTAAGGGGTTCTCGGAAGTTTGGAGCCTTTCATTTTGTAATGCTATAAACACACAAGTGAATGAATGATTGATCTCATTCTATTTAATAAGTTAACTATATATAAGCTAAGCTCTCCAAACATATTTTTGAAAAATTTTTGTTATACACATTACTTGTATTGCTTTACTTTTTTCAAAATAATCAATGGACTAACTAATGACAAACAAAATATATAAATAAAATATAATTGATAAGCTAAGTCTTAGGCTCAAAACTGAAGTACACACATAGAATAAGAAATATAATATATTTTTTTGTTTTCTTTCTAGTGGTTTGTAAACAAATTTTTTTAAATTTTTATACTGACTTACCACCAAACTCTCTATCGCCCAAAGCGAATTTCAGATCACTGACGTGCACTAAAGGCTCCCAAAGAATTCCAGGATTACCAGCTTGGAAGTTATTCAAATCGTTTACAAGTGTTACGTTTAGAAAGCCTTGTGTGTTAGCTCTCATATCCTTGCTAAGCAGGAAAACTGCCAAGAATGCTAATGCTTTATTCATATTTTACGAAACAATTGAATGTTTTAACGACCACAGTTAGACTGATGTCTTGAATAAGAATTTATTTCATTATATGTATATTTTTCCACTTCTCAGAAACAAATAACTTTTAAAAACAAATAGCGTTTGCTGCTGTGAACTCTACAGTAATCCACAAATAATTACTTCGGTAACCATTCTCCGCTTTTTAGATAATAAAGCGAGGAAAGTATTTAAAGGAATTCCACTAACTACCTCGATGTGATAATAAGGTGAATACCCTTCACAAACATGGAAAGGGTATATATAAGTTTGTGATTCCCCGAGATATAGTCAGTTTTGATGAAAACGTCGCGTGAGCGAACTTTTTTATTTATATATTCAATTTCAATGTCCCATGCACAAGACTTTAAGTCTCATATTGCAGCATGGAACCCAGTACATGTACATACAAAAGAAAATATATAAATTTACATATGTTTATTTATGCTATCGATCTTCACTTCCGCAGCTAAAGATCTCTACCAGTTCTACACAAAAAGCTCAACATTATTTATCCTCAATATTCCGGACAACCTATTAGTATCCTCATTAAAATTAAATGTTTTGATAAATATTTCCTCTTCTCCACGACGCGAAACATCGAAAGCAAACACTGATAACATAAACAAGATCAAATAAAATACATATTACATATATGTATATGCTTATTATTCCTTTATGTCAACCCTTTGTTTCTTAATATATAATTTCTTCAGTTTAAAGTCTCTTCTTTTTTAACAGTTTTTTGTTTTTTATTTTATTATCTGGCAACATTTCGCTCTCCTTCGGAGAGATTCTCCAGGCCTGTAGTAGCTATCCGAAGGAGAGGGAAATATTGTCAGATAATAGGTTTAGAAAAATATTTAGAAGTTGATATTAATTTGTTAAATTTTTGTTGAACTTTTATAATTTTTTTAATTAAAAATTGTTTGGCTTGTACATATGTACATCGGGTTCTAAATCAAGTTTCTCCTTTCATAAGTTTTTTTTTTCTTAAGAAGGATTTCTTACAATACAAATCTGCTGTGATCAATAATTATTGATTGAAGAAGACAAGAAAAATAATAATCAAATCTTTAGCTGGGGGACAACTAACTGTTTCGTAGTCGCTACACTACTCATCAGCACCCACTGGGATTTGAACTCGGGTCATTTTTATAAAATACCACTCTTTTCACTTATTGCGGTTTTGCTACTCTCCGATCAGAAATGAACACGCCCGTTCACTAGACTCCGAATGAATACTTTTTTAATGATAAAATTCTGTCTGCTGACGATATTTAGATGAAGTTATAATATATATTTGGTAATAAGAAAACATTATTAAGTGAAGAAGATTGAGGAATGGGTTTGGTACTTAATTTTGGACACGCCCGAAGTAGATACTTAAGCGTATGCTAAACAGTGTTACCCTACAAACAAGGCAACAACCAGTGAATTCATCGCCGAATTTTTTTAGTGAGGGTCTAATTTTGCTTTTCGTAGCTGGTAATTATATTTTTTCCATGGAGTAAAGTCTTAAGTTTTGTTATTACATTAGTATATTTTGTTATACATGTTTGTAAGCAAACATACAACTGCTCTATTTTTGTTGATGACCATTTACGATGACTGCCTTTTGCGTTTAAAATGTTAATGTTGCGACCAATGTCGGCTTGGCGTAGATTAACGATAATCCAGTCTTGCTGAAGTTTATAACGGAGTTTTTTATGTTTGAATTATAAGAATTTGAAAGATTAATTCGTGTGGTAAAATAATTAAAACTTTTTTCCTTATATTAGTGAGTTTGGTTGCAATAGCTATTGATAAGTTTTTGAAAAATTATTTAGTATTTCAGAAGTCCACATATGAGTTTCCAGTTCTTAACTAATTTTTCCGTTTATTTCGCCCTGTTTTCAATTCACCTTGATCTTTCTCTTTTTTCCTACAAAATGTGCGGCACATAATGCTTTAATATCGGACATCATAGCACTCTTATTTTACTGCTTAGATCAAAAATTGTACAATTAAAAATTTTTCTCGCGTATTAAAGACTTATGAGAAGTTGAATGTATTTTAAATAAAATTATAACTTAAATTAATTGAATTTGTAAAAGAGTCGGACACTTTTGTTTGCGGCTGTACATATGTACATATAGTAACAAATTCTTATTTACTTTATTTATTCTTTATATTAACTAAGCGTTGTTGTTTTATCTCGCAATTGCTGTTATTGGTGTTTTTCAAAAAACTTTGTATTTGCTCAAATTTTTTATTTTACTACCTTGTTTTCTTTTGTTATGTTTTATTTGATTATGTAGCTTAAAATATTTAACTACTGTGTGACCTACACGTGTTGCCAGAAAAAATACATATTAGCAGTTCATTAGTCCCCGTCCATACTATGAAACACTTGCTGCAAAACATTCAGTCATAACTCAGCATAAACAGTCATTCGCTTTAAAGTGTCCCATACACGTTTCAATTCAATTGTGAATTGAGTCTTTCAACTGAATTGAGTATTGCCTACACACTTTCATTCAACTAGTAAATTCAATGAAATTATAGACAATTTTAAAAATATATAACGTTCTATTTGGAAAAACAGTGCAAATATAAATGTTGAGACCTGATCAAGAGACTCGAACACACACAACACAATAGGAATTGAAAGACTTGCTGTCAACTTGAAACAATCAAAACGCTTTAATATTTCTTTAACCAACTCGACAACTGCCAAACTAATCAACTGACAAAAGCACACACGCTTTGATCTGGACAACAACCGACTCAGTTGCCAACTGAGTTGAAACGTGTATGGGATGCTTAATGCTTAAATTGAAGTCAGTTGACGTTTCCTGATGCCGACTTTTGAAATTAAAAAAAAATCAAACCGCTTCGCTATTTTATTTTGTAAAAAAAATAATTTTTTTTTGCAAAATTTACAGTATTAAATAAGAATTTGAAGTTTTTTTTGTAATTTCTTTCAATTTGAAAATAATTTTATTTTATTTTTTTTCGTAAACATTTTTGAAGTTTATCCTTCGCTGTCATATTAAAATATCATTTTCTGTTAAATAAACGTCTGCATTATTACGCCGAAACCGGATTTAAATACATATATTCATTTGCTTTTTGAATAAATAGAGCTTCGTTCTATACACAATTGAATATGAAGTATTTTGTTTTAATAAAAACAAATAAATGAATGCACAGGCCGAATGAATAACGATACGAGTAATAACTTTACTCGTGGAGCAGCAAATACAACAACATTCAAATAAAACGAATATAAGAACAAAAAATTTCAAATATATTATCATTCGAATGAATGTAATTAGCATTCGATTGTATTCATACATATGTATCTATACACTTATACATATTTCTATGAAACATGTAAGAAGTTATAACATAAATAAATATATGTCCATGTGTATGAATGTATGTATGTACGCATGTATGTATGTGTGTGTGTGTGTGTATAATAACATACCATCAAAGTTCCTTTTACCAACTCCAATTTAAAATTTTTCACACCTTATTCCGCACACTTCTTAAAAGCAAATTACGTTTTAAGGCCTTGTTACACTAGCATACACGATCGTGCGATCTACTAAATAAAGCATGTGTGCTAAAAAAGTACTAAAAATGCAACCATGCGACAGAGTTTTTGACAAATTTTATGAAACTTTTCAAAACATTATGGTTTCTGTGCGATCAGTGTTGTATATATTGTGAAAAATATAAGAATATTGTTTGTTCCTCAAGAAAAAAATTTAAGTAATGTAAAATTATTATGGTAATAAAAGTTTTTAGTTGTTTTATTGTGTAAATAAATTATTTCATTCACACTTGTATAATAGTGTGGCCTACAACGCCATTTTGAAGCGATTTTTTCAAGTCGGCCAGACTTTTGAAACAGTTTCCTGTGAATGATCGTTTAGGATAGTGAATCAGGGCTTTTAGCAGACTATTTTCGTTTGTAGTGTAATGAATGTAATGTACATACGAATTATATTCATATTCTACATTCATTCATTTGATATTTCTAGCACTATGTCAAACAGTAATATTGCATTCGCCTGCTTTCGTATTTAGATATAAGAGAAAATATATATTTGAATTAGAAAGAGTATTGGAAGGATCTATTTATTATGACCACTGTGGTCATACTCAAATATATTTTACAGCTCAATCAACTTAAAAACATTGCTAACAAAAATCTTAAACTGGCAAAAAATAATGCTAAAATTTTATCTGAACTCGTATCTTGATCCTTGTTTTTCGACCTTTTTAAAATATAGTTCTTGTTTATTTAAGTTTGAGGTCACTTGTTATAAAAGTATTAGTTTTTTAATATTTCGACTCCCCTTTGTGTGTCTTCTTCAGGAAAGTTTTTACATTATTTGTTAACAAATTTTTGCTTTTAATTTTATAAAAATTTGTAAACAAAAAACTAAAAAAAAAACTTTATACTTTTATATCAAGTGACCTCAAGCTTAAATAAACAACAAATATATTTTAACTGAACTGTATTTTTGTTATTTTAGTTCGCATATCTTTAAAAAAGATTTATTTTTCATAATTCTTCCCTATGAACACTTATTGGTCATCAATCTATAAAACAAATATATTTCAGTCAGAATGCGTACAATTACGGCCAGTTTATCAATCTCGACAGCATGCTTACGTTCGCAATCTAAGCGAAAGAAAATTGATTTGGGTTCGTCTAACTTTTTTCTATGCGAACGATCTGTCAAAAATCAATCAAAATACATAAGAAAATGCGAACGAATAGTAGTGAGATAGACAAACCCAAATTGATTCGAATGTGAGTGACTTTTTCGCATTCATTTTCTTTCGAAATTGGTAAACTGGCTGTTAAATTTGTTTTGTATGGCGACTCCCCTAATGATTGAAGATAGAAGCTACGTATATTCTACAAAAATTCTGGGTTTTCAAAAATATTAGAAGTCGGTTGTACATTCGCTATTTTTCGGAGCCGGCTGGGACTAGTTAGGAGGTTTGACACTAAAATATTAATGCTATTATTTTGTATGGAAGCCTCTTTGAAGACAACTCTTTCAATTTTCGCTTTTCTAAGTGACGAAAGCAGTAACTTCACTGCAAAAGTAAGTAATTCTCAGAATAGATGCTCATTTAATTATCAGAAATCATATAAATTTATCCCGAAATCAAGAGTTGAATGCTTATTTAACCATTAATATGATCTTAGTTTCTGCCACTGATATTCCAAAGTTGTTATTTTTCTATAGAGAAATCAATCATTTCTTCTCTAAAACGTTAATTTGCAATTATTAGTTTTTAAACTGTTTTCTACACAAAAAAGTTAGTATTTCTTATATTAAGATAAACACAACGGGACCAAAAGGACCCAAGTGGGCCGGTTTCATGAAACTGGCGGCCTGTACAACCTATATTAAGATAGGATTTTGGCTACCATTGTCGAAGTTGACATATTAATTGATAAATATTTTGAATATTCTTATATTCAATAATGCTAAAAAATTCTAAGTATATAAGTGGAAAATGCTAAAAAAAGATGCTAACTGCTAATGGAAAATTTGCAGCTAAATCAGAATAAACAAGTAAGAGTGTAGTATATTCGGTTAGGTCGAATCTAAAATACCCTTCACGATAGTCACGTATATGTATAGTATATTAAAAATGTGACATAAATATGCTCGGTTATATATTAACCGATATCGGAATTTTTTATTTTCTGTATTTTAGTAACCTTCTTTTATAACGAGAATTGCTTTTCAGCAAAAAAAAAAAAAATTTAATTAAAAAATCGGTTCAGGCTATATCTCGGGTATATATGGACCGATATCGAAAATTTTAATTTTCCATATTTATACAACCTTATTTCATTGCCAGAACTGCTTTTGAGCACAAAAAAGTTGTTTAAGTTCGCTTACGCGGCATTTTCATGAAAAACCCGTTGTAGGCTATATCTCGGGTATATATGGACCGATATCGGGCATTTTCATTTTCCATATTTATATAACCTCATCTTATTACCAGAACTATTTTTAAGCAAAAAAAAGTTGTTTAAGTTCGCTTACGCGACATTTTCATGAAAAACCCCGGTTTGGGCTATATCTCGGGTATATGGACCGATATCAGAAATTTTCTTTTTCCATATTTATATAACCTCCTTTTATTACCAGAACTGCTTTTAAGCAAAAAAAAATTTTTTCATTAAAAACCCGGTTTAAGCTATTTCTCGGGTCTATATGGACCGATATCGGAAATTTTCATTTTCCATATTTATATAACTTTATTTCATTACCAGAACTGCTTTTGAGCAAAAAAAATTTGCTTAAGTTCGCTTACGCGGCATTTTCATGAAAACCCCGGTTTAGGCTATATCTCGGGTATATATGGACCGATATCGGAAATTTTCATTTTCCATATTTATATAACCCTATTTCATTACCAAAACTGCTTTTGAGCAAAAAAAGTTTTTTAAGTTCGCTTACGCTACATTTTCATGAAAACCCCGGTCTAGGCTATATCTCGGGTATATATGGACCGATATCGAAAATTTTAATTTTTCATATTTATATAACCCTATTTCATTACCAGAACTGCTTTTGAGCACAAAAAAGTTGTTTAAGTTCGTTTACGCGACATTTTCATGAAAACCCCGATTTGGGCTATATCTCGGGTATATATGGACCGATTTCGGAAATTTTCATTTTCTATATTTATATAACCTTATTTCATTACCAAAACTGCGTTTGAGAAAAAAAAGTTGTTTTAGTTCGCTTACGCGACATTTTTATGAAAAACCCGATGTGGGCTATATCTCGGGTATATGGACCGATATCAGGAAAAAAATTTTTTTGCCTTTTAGTCACCATGCTTAATGAGTGTGTGAAGTTTGAAGCAAAACAAACAACTTTTTCTGTTTTTCCTCGTTTTACTCTGTTAATCTCTCTTGAAGTACACTTTATTTGAATGAATATTGTCTTTTCAGTGTTTATACGAGTGGGCCCACAAGTTCTATATGGAAGAGTAAACACCAATACATTTAAAGAAAAACTATTTTTATTTAATATTTTTTGTTGTAAAAAGCAAAACATTTATAAAAACAAAGTTCACACAGATAATCGCTGTCGTCAATGTTTACCAACAAAGCATGCGAAAGTGTTGTTGCTTTGCTTTTGTGTGTGTGCAGTGAAGAACGACAAAAAACGGTGGCATGTCATAAGGTCCAGTGTCATAACCTCCATGGACGTTATACACACTTAAAAGTGTCATAAGGTCCATGGACGTTAAGACACTTTTGAAAATGTCATAGTGCCCATGGGCATAGTGACACTTTGCAAATGGACATTATGTCATTTTTAAAAATGTCATAAGGTCCATAATTAGAAAAGAGTTTGTATATGAAGATAACCGTATATTTCAGTGATAATGTAAATCAATAAAAGCCGTTCCCATTATCAAATTGGCCCACATTTTCAATAGCAAAACTTTGATGCATAACTCTTGCTTATATTGCCTAAAAGAAATTAACATTTTCACTCTTTTTGATTAAAGAAGTAATTATTTCAATACAGAATTTGTTTATATTCTCTTTAAATCCACGAATTAATATTCCCTTGAAAAATTAAACCAAAATTTGAGTTTTTTTTTTATATAAATGAGTTTTCACAGAAGTAAAAAGTACTTTATTATCAAAATAAATAATCGTTTATTGAGATATATTTAGGAGTATATCACGTTCAAAAATTTTTCTATAGTAAAGGCAAAGTTGAATTACGTTTCTTAGATTTAGTGACCAAATTTTGAAAACCAGGAGAACAAATTGTAAAAAAACTGCCAAGCTTGTAACGCATTTTAAGATTTCTGTCACCTGACTATTGATGTTGATAGCATTTTCTTCGATATCTTTTGTTTCTGAATCGCTTTCTTCTCCAATATCTTTTTTTATTTTTTATTTAATAGTCTTTATTACTTTGCATTGATTGATTACTTATAAAGGAACTGTGAATATAAAGGGAATTATAATAATATAAAGTACAAGCAATTTGATTTATCTGATAAGCAATCAAATGAAAGAAAATGGTTTTATGTATTGATAATAATAAAAAATTATAAATAGCTTGTTTTCTATGTTTCCCAACTATCTATATGTCGACATTTCATAGGAACTACCCTAATCATCAGTAGACTTTGGAAATTTTTGAAAGATATTCTCAAACATTCAACTTTATATCCCAGCAATATAAATAAATTGTTGAGAACTTAAAAGAAAAATGCTCTAATAATGCCTGTCAAAACACAAAAAACAAGCCTTTTCATTTATACACCTCTCTAACATTTCTTTACACCTTTCAAACAAATGAACAACCGTTGGTTGCTACGATTTGCTTTTTGAAAGTATCGAAAAGCAGAGAACAAAAATTCAAACAATTAAGTGTTTTATTCGCTATTTTTAGCTTCTACCATTTATACCAATAAAAATTATAAATAGCTTGTTTTCTATGTTTCCCAGCTATCTATATGTCGACATTTCATAGGAACTACCCTAATCATCAGTAGACTTTGGAAATTAGGGTAGTTCCTATGAAATGTCGACATATAGATAGCTGGGAAACATAGAAAACAAGCTATTTATAATTTTTTACTGGTACAAATGTTAGAAGCTTAAATAGCGAATAAAAAACTTAATTTATTGATAATAATATTAAAAACCTCAGATACTAAATAAGTATGTATGTCTAGTATCCAATTGCTGATCAAGTTTTTGGTTTTGATAGTCTTTATTACTTTGCATTGGTTGATCACTCATAAAGGAAGTATTAAGGAAAAATCGGCGCCAAACTACTACTTACGCAGGTACATATGCAAAGGGTATTAAACAAGTCATTACTTAACTAATTATGAGTAATGCAGACGGTAAATACTATGATATTGAAAAATCTGTTCTTAGGTAAGTGCAACACATTATCATGTTTTCGCTGGGAAGTTTGCACTTTCAACTGACATACAAAATATGTATGTAAATATGTTTCATATTTATTTATACAACAATCGAAGCAACATCTAACATCCGATTAGCCGATTTTATTCAGTATTAAAACGAATGCGCAATATTTTTTTCTTATCTGGGAACAGTACTCAGGGGATGGTCTCTACATATGCAGCGCATTGTACTGGAACTAGGAAAATAGGTTATGATGAGGAGGAAAGAGGGAGTAGTGTTCGTGGAGGTTTAACTTTAACAATAACAACAAACAAACTCTATTGCAGCATTTAAAATGTTGAAATTAAATTCGAAATACACAAAACTGTAGAATATTTGTAGGTGGAAAGCAAATTATTGAAGTTGATTCAATTAAATATTTAGGAGTTTTTCTTCAAAATAACTTAAATTGGAACAAATATATTAAAAATATCACCAGCTCTTGGAATCCTATACAAGCTTAAACATAAACTAAACGAGTACACTAAATTCTTAATTTTCAAGCTCTTATTCAAAATCACTTGAACTATAGTGCACTCGTTTATGCTTTTAAAAGAAATATCGATTTAAAATCTCTACAAATCGTTCAGAATAAATCTCTCAAAGCTGTATTTAATCTCCCCCATTTATATCCAACTTTATCACTTTACAAGCAGGTCGCTAAAAATGTATTACCAATTTATGGAATTTATAAGCAACAATTACTGACTTATGTTTTTAAAGTTTTAAATTGTGTAGGGCATCATACAATTCGATTCTACACAAGTCAAACAGTATTTGACACAAGAAACAGTTTAAATTTGAGAATTTCTCGCTGCCGTACAGAAACCACAAAACAAAGAATTGATTATATTGGCAGTTTGGAATATAATAATCTACCACAATATTTAAAAGAAAGTATGTCAATTTCATATTTTAAACATCTTTTAAAAACCTATTTATTGGAAAATATCGAAATGCTTCTAATATAATATAGTTTTATATAACTAGTATGTTAAATTAAACTAAATAAAAATTACAATTTTTCTACATATCTATTTTCTTGTTAACAAAAGATATTAAATGTTTGTTGAGCTGTTATTATACGAATTTCTATGCAAAAATTGTATAACAGGAGCTCAATAGACGGCAAATGTTTTTTAGAAATAAGACCGTTAATATTATTATTTTTTTATATAATCAGGTAAAGCTGCCAAGTAGGTCTCAAACAAGCCTTAGTGGCGCTGAGACAAATGTTAAATCCTTGTTTATGAATATACTTTTTGTTATGTAAATAAAAAAAAAATTAGTTAAAACTGATCAGTGTAGAGCTGCAAAACTAGCGATAGTCGTCCCCATCGATGTTTTCGATAGTTTTAAGAAAAACTATCGATAGTTTCGTTAAGGGCTACTTCTGGCAATAATACCACAATTTAGGTGGATGTTGGATCTTACATGCTTATATAGGTGTTAGTAAAGTTGTTCATCTTTGCCAGTTATTTTCACAATTATAAAGGGTGTTTTTTTAAGCCCGATAGAACTTGAAATTGTAAAAAATAACACAAAAAATTTAATTGTAATCAAAATTTTTTTTTATTCGAAAGATCAATACGTGACATTAACATTTGAAAATGATTTCGGGCATATGGGCACCGCGGCTGTTCTTGACGAAGCGCATTCTGGACGTCCAATTTTGGGCCACTTTTTCGAGCACTGCTGGCCGTATGTCACGAACAACACGAACAATGCTGGCCTCCAAGGCGTCAATTGTTGCTGGTTTATCAGCATAAACCAGTGACTTCACGTAGCTCCACAGGAAATAATCGAGAGGTGTCAAATCGCACGACCTTGGAGGCCAATTGACAGGTCCATTTCTCGAAATCAACTTATCGCCAAATTTTGATTTCAGTAAGTCGATGGTTGCGTTCGCCGTATGGCACGTAGCGCCATCCCGTTGAAACCACATCCCCTCCGGATCAATGTCATCCATATTTTCAAACAAAAAATCATTGATCATGGTGCGGTAACGATCTCCATTGACCGTAACGCGAGCTCCGGCCTCATTTTTGAAGAAATAAGGTCCGATGATGCCACCAGCATGAAAACCGCACCAAACAGTGCATTTTTCTGGATGTAATGGAGTCTGTAGGGTCTCTTGTGGATTGGTTTCACTCCATATGCGGCAATTTTGCTTATTAACAAACCCGTTAAGCCAAAAATGCGCCTCATCGCTGAACACAATTTTGCGATAAAACAACGGGACTGATTTTCAAAGTAAATTTGGATAATTTCTTAGCGTTGTTCAAGCGTGAGTCTATTCATGATGATTTGTCAGAGTATACTGAAACAAATAAAAAAAATGTTTCATCAAAATTTAATTTTTTGTGTTACTTTTTACAATTTAAAGTTCTATCTAGCTTAAAAAAACACCCTATATGTGTATAGTTTTTATTTAAACAAAAAACAGTTGCTGATTATTGGAACATATATGATACATAATACGATTATATAACATTTGTTGCTTGCAAAATTTTTTTTTTTTTTTTTTTTGTAAGCATTTTTTATTTATTGAATCTTCAAAATGAACTAACAATAAGTATTCAAATCTTAATACTAAATTTAAAATTAAAAAATGTGATTCTTAAGTCGGGCCAATGCTAGACAAAAAGTTTTATTATGCTGGAGCTATTTCGGTAAAATCACCTATTGAGCAATCTGATGGTGGCAACGGTATCCCTTCTTTTAAGCCGAGTGTGGCCGCCAAAATTAAGTATATTGCGCGCAAGAGGGTTTGGATGAAGTTCCAGTTTACTGACATACCTTGTCGCGTGCTTAGAAAAATCCTCTTTTACCAGCGGAACACTCAGATCTTTATGAATTCGTGAATTTTTTACGTACCATGGAGCTGCAGTAATCGTTCGAAGAATTTTGTTTTGTCGCCTTTGGATTTTTTCAATGTTTGACGCTGAGGCGGTGCCCCATAACTGAATTCCATAGCACCATATAGGCTTTAGTATTGCGTTGTATAACAAAAGTTTGCAATCTAATTTCAGTGTCGAATTTCTGCCCATAAGCCAATTTAGCTGCGCTGCTTTTAGTTTTAACTGAGTGACCTTTGCTTCAATGTGAGACTTCCACGTTAGCCTACGGTCCAGGTGAATACCAAGGTACTTGACTTCGTTGTGCTGCGGAATAGGTGAGTTGTTAATTTGGATAGGCGGACATGTTTGCCTACATAGTGTGAGTGTAACATGAGTACATTTCTCTTCATTAACTTTGATTTTCCAAAGTTTTAGCCATTTCTCTAATATTGAAGTATATTCCTGTAAATTTCGCGAAGCTCGTCATGGAAACCGTAAATGTATTTATAGATTGAACAAGAGTCTGCAGAGTTGCCTCAAGATTGCTAAAATTTTGGTCGGAGTTTTGAGGTTTGGGCTCCTGATTCAAATTTGGTTTATCGGATTTTACCACATTCGCATAAGAAATTTGTTGGGGGTTTTGCACGTTTATATGGCTGGTTGGCTGGCGTACCTGGGGAAAATTGGTTGTAGAAATGGTGTTTGACTGCTGGGGTGGCATATTTAAAATTGATGGCCTATTTGTCATTGATCTCTTGAAGTGAGTATTGCTTGCAAATAACCCTCCATTTTTACAGAACAGTCAACTTTTTGCTCATATATAAAAAATGTATGTATTTTTATTCCATGATGAGAATAAATATTTTATAAAAACGTTTCTGTTTATATTGTGCTAAACATATTAAGTGTTACAGTACCACCCGTTATTCCCATAACGAGGGTTAATATAATTTAAGTTTTCGAAATATAAAGCGCATTTTTGTTTACTAACAAAAATGCAATCTAAGTAAAATGGTTTCAACATAAATACATTTTTTGTCTATTAACAAAAATGCAACCTAATTAAATTCTTTTTGTTTTAATAAAATTGCATTTCCGTTCCCAAACGAAAATGCAATCCTATACTTTTGTTTGTGCAGGTAAAACACCTGCAGACGGAATTCTCGGAAATGTTTGTTTTGCAATCTAAATAGAATTTTACTTAATAAGCAAAATTTACTCTAAAAACTAATTTTAATTTTGTATTTATATTTTTTAATAATAAAGAATAAAGACAGTTAAGAACTGGCAACGAAAGGCAAAAGTCTTCGTGTTTTTTTTAGCTCCTGCGAAAACGCAGATCGAAACTGGCGACGAGGATGGGATTGATATCTTAATATCCTTAAAATTTATGCATAAAAATACATAAATGAATCCCACAAAAGATATCTATGTTTAATAATAAACATATTTAGAGTAAACGAATTTGTGTGCAAAAGTACATAAATTTAAAACCTATGTTTAAAAATAAACATAGTAAGCTTTATATACAAAAGTTCATAAGAACTCATGTTAAAAAAAAAAATAATATAAGCTTTATGTACAAAAGTGTGTGCAAAAGTATACAAAAAGTCATGTTTAAAAAAAAGTGCTTGCAAAATTATATAAGTTAACTACCTGTTTAAAACTAAACATAAAAAAAAAAAAAATAAAATAAAATAATAAAAACATATATAATTATAAGAAAAGATAAACATTATCAAGATAAAAGGATTTACATACAAAGGAGTGTAAATCTAAAATCTATGGACGTAATTAAAATAAGTATAGTGTAAAACTAAAATAAAGAACCGAAAAGTAAAAACGAACCTACACGTAGAAAAAATAATCGAAGTGAAACAAAATTTTTTGCTACAATACTTCTGTGCCTTTTTAATAAAAAAAAAGAGATACAAAATTTATATTGTGACTTTTATGTAAAAACAAAGAAAATTATTAATAATTTTTTTTTGCAAAATTATGATTATCCTGCTTTATAAAAAAAAAACAAATTTTATTGCGAAATTACAATTATCCTGCGATGAACTTTATGTAAAAATAAAAATATAATAATAAAATTTTCTTCTGTGACTTTTATATAAAAATACAAATTGCAAAATTACAATTATCCTGCGATGAACTTTATGTAAAAATAAAAATATAATAATAAAATTTTCCGCAAAATTATAATTTTCTGCTATGACTTTTATGTAAAAATACAAAACTTTTTGCTGTGACTTTTATGAAGTGACCAATATACTCACCAAGAAAACCGGATACTTGGAAATAGAAAAACCGCAAAAGCCCAAAAACAGAATCATCAGAAACTTCAAAGAAAGGAAGCGAAATATTAGAATCCTACAACCACCACTAGAAGAAGATAGTGTATCCAAACCAGCAACAGCGAACATATCCACAACATTTTATAGTAAGTTATTATTAAGCTATAAATTTACTTAAGATTAAAATTTGGAAAAAATTTTCGAAAATTTTTTTTAATTAACGGCATAAATACAAATATTTATATTTCGGTGAATTATCCTTTTTGCTTTTATATTAATTTTATAATAAAAATCCTATATAAAATCGATTTTGCTAAAATTATATAGTTATTCAAAATGGCTCAAATCCAATTAGACCCAGTTAAATACCTAAATAACCTCCCACAGTTTTCTGGAAACATAAATGAACTACTGACCTTTACCAAGCTTATAGACAGGATTCACCCCGTTCTTTCAACCTATGACGAATTATCCCAACTAGTTTTTTCTGATGTAATTAAAAGTAGAATTTCAGGTAGGGCAAGAGAAATTCTTGAAATTAACACGCAAGCACAGTCATGGAGTGAAATAAAAGAAATCCTTAACAATAATTTTGGGGAAAGGAAAAGTTGCGAAGAGCTTTTTGACGACTTAAGGTCAGTAGTTTTCGAAACTAATACAATAGATTTTTACAATCATATAAAATATAGATTAAGGCGACTGAATAACAAGTCAGTTCTCATACTAGGAGAGGGTGAAGCTGCCAATCAGATTGCTATGAACAATCAGAGATCAGCTCTGAACGTATTTAAAAGTAAGATTCCAGAACCGATGAAAACAGTTCTCGCTTGCAGGAATCCTCAATCCCTCGAGAGTGCCATGAACATTCTCTACGAGAATGGCTACGATAAAATTGGGAAAGATGGACGAAAATACTCCGAAAACTTCAAAATGTCCAAGGAAAAGTACGGAAACAACTTACAACCTCGCGGTAATCAAATACAAAAGTTCCAAAATGGAAATCACAACAGAGGATATTTTAACAGAAGAAACCACCAAGGAGAGTTCCAAAATTTGCACAGACAGAATCAACAACAGTCCCAGAATGGAAATTACAATAGAAGCGATTTTTACAGGAAGAATAATCCAGTGGAGTACCAAAATTTACACGGACAAAATCGACAACAATTCTATAGAAATCCTCAACATAGTCCCCGAGGACAAAACAGCCACAACCAACGGCATCAGACTCCCGAACCAATGGAAGTCAACACAGCGCAAAATTTTCGGCCAGGTGCCCATACGAACAACTACCATATATAACAATTAAATCAAAATTAGGTCAATTAAAATTCTTAATTGACACGGGAGCTACTCACTCCGTCATCAACCCAGGTATATGCGATCCGAAATGGAAAGTACCCTGTAATATTAAAAATATAAAAACTTTATCAAATATAATAGAAATAAAGGAAAAGGTCTCTATACCGATTTTCCAAGAATTTGGCGGAATACCAGGAACAAAAATTGATTTTTTAATTTATGCTTTTCATGAATATTATGATGGGTTAGTAGGAAATAACATCCTAAAAACCTTAGGAGCCATTGTCAATATGAGGGACAATGTGCTGATAATAAATAAGAATAAAATTCCCCTCGAATACGCGAACAAATTTTTACAGAATAAAGATGAAAACCAAGACAATATTTTTAACCTGGAAAAGAAACAGATTCAAGGGATAAATCCAATAGTGAACGTTAGATTAGATCATTTGAATGATGAAGAAAAACAAAAAATATTAGGAGTACTAAAAAAATTTAGGAATATCTTTTACTCGGAGGAAAGTGATCTCTCTTTTACGAACGCAATAAAACACGAGATAAGGACAACCAATAACATACCAAAAACTGCTAAAACATATAGGTACCCGTACGTACACAAACAAGAGGTACAAAGGCAGATACAGGAGATGCTGGATAAAGGAATAATCCGACCAAGTCACTCCCCGTATTCTGCGCCCGTCTGGATCGTGCCCAAAAAATTGGACGCCAGCGGTAGAAAGAAATGGCGACTTGTCGTAGACTATAGAAAGCTTAACGAAGTTACTATAGACGACAAGTACCCCATACCAAATATAGATGAAATATTAGAGAAGCTCGGACGCTGTCAATACTTCACAACTCTGGATCTGGCGAAAGGGTTCCATCAAATTGAAATCCACGAAAAAGACATACCGAAAACAGCTTTCAGCGTCGAGAATGGCCATTACGACTTTCTTCGTATGCCGTTCGGGTTGAAAACTGCCCCAGCAACGTTTCAACGCCTAATGAATAACGTGTTGTCCGATCTAATCAATAAAGTATGTTTGGTTTATCTCGACGACATAATAATATTTAGCACTTCTTTGCAAGAACACGTTGAATCCGTGACAAAGGTCCTGCAACGTCTCAAAGAAGTAAATCTAAAAATCCAAGTTGATAAAAGCGAGTTTCTTAAAAGAGAAACAAGCTTTCTTGGACACATCGTGTCAGAGAAAGGTATACAACCTAACCCTGACAAGATAATTTGTATACAGAAATTTCCTCTGCCAAAAACGCAGAAGGAAATTAAACAATTCCTGGGGTTAGCGGGTTATTACCGCAAATTTATAAGAGACTACTCAAGGATAGCTCGCCCCATGACAATATATTTAAAAAAAGATGCGAAGATGGATATAAGGAACACAGAATATAATGAAAGTTTCGAGACTCTCAAGAAACTCCTAACACATGCCCCAGTATTGGCATATCCGGATTTTAATGATAAATTCGTACTTCAAACGGATGCAAGCAATTACGCTCTGGGTGCAATCTTATCCCAAAAAGGTCACCCAATCTGTTTCGCCAGTCGAACGTTGAATGGCGCGGAACAAAACTATAGCACCATAGAAAAGGAACTTCTCGCGATAGTTTGGGCCACTAAATATTTTAGGCCATATCTGTTTGGTAGGAGATTCCTGATCGAAACAGATCACAGACCATTAACATGGTTATTTTCCATAAAAGAACCAAACTCCAAACTAGTAAGATGGAGACTAAGGTTGCAGGAATACGACTACGAAATCGTATATAAAAAAGGAACACAAAACGGAAACGCAGACGCTTTGTCCAGAGCCAATATATTCTTAAACGGAAACATTCAGGATTTAGAGTACAATGCCTGTACAGAGACAAGTAACCCTCTTAACTTTTATAGAAGGCAAATAGTGTTTAAATTAGTAACATCAGGATCACTTAAAATTAAAAACGAGAACGTTTTTAGAAACAATAGAAAAACCATAAGTGCGAAAAACTTCGACGAAGAAACCCTGAAAACAATAATCAAAAATCATTTCTGTCCCGATAAAACAAACGCCATATTCGCGGAGACAGAAACAATCTATGAAAATATTAAAGAAGTTGTAAGCAAATATTTCTCAGAAAATAGAAATTTCAAAATCCTCAAATGCAAGACAATCCTTTTAGACGTCACAGATGAAACTATACTGGCTGAAGAAATAGAGAAGGAACATTTAAAAAATAACCACAGGGGAATCAACGAAAATTTCGAAAAACTAAAAACTCAAATTTACCATCCGAACTTAAAACTACGCATAAACCAATTCATTAACAACTGCGACATTTGCAACAAAGAAAAGTATGACAGGAAACCAGTGAAACAACAGTTCAAATTAACAGAAACACCAGAAGCACCTGGAGAAGTAGTCCATGTTGATGTATTTTATAGTCTTGAAAAAACTTTATTCCTAACATTCATCGACAAGTTTTCCAAGTATGCACAGGCCATTAAAATTAAAGGCAGAACATGGACAGAGTTTAAAACGGCGCTAACACAATATATTTCAATAATGGGAAGTGTAAGAAAAATAATAGTAGACAACGAGCTAGGCTTTAAGGCTCTCCCACTCCTAGAATTTATAAGGGAACAGAATATAGAAATTCATTACACATCTAACAATAACCACACTTCGAACTCTGACATAGAAAGGCTTCATAACACAATAAATGAACATATCCGCATTTTAAAGCACGATCAGAATAGAGACATAGAAAGTGTCGAAGAAAAAATGTATAGGATTTTGATTTATTACAATAATACAATACACTCTACAACAGGTAGAAAACCAATAGATTTTAGAAACGGTACAATTGCCCAATCAGAATATTCGGCAATTAAGGACAAAATAATAAAATGTAAGGAAAAAACGTTAGAGAAAATAAATAAACAAAGGGAAAATATAGAAATCCAAACAGGACCAGTATACTTAAAAGACGAAAGAGGAGGAAAAAACCACTCAAAGTTTAGAAAAGTAGTAGTATCCAGACTTGACGATGACCACGTTATTACAGACCGGAATCATAAATACTATAAGTCCCATATTAAAAGGAAAAAGAAATTTTCAAACTTAACAGAATCACAAAGAGAAAGCCCAAGATAAGAAAGACTATATACATATCTTTTCAGATGAAACCGTTAACAACAATACTTACTTTAACTGCGATGTTACATGTCACATACTCTCAAAAGATGGAAATACAGGACCTTAGGGAAAACCAGGGATATCTCCCAATTAAAGACAAAGATATAAAAATCATTGACCATTATACCAAGATATTCCATATAATAAATTTAACAGAATACTATCAAACAACGAAAATCATAGAAAACAACATAAATTCACTAGACAGTCCACTATCAGAATTACTACCCTTACTAGATACAATGAAAAACAATTTTAAAATACTCAAGACTAAACTGAATAATCTCTCACATGACTTCAAAACAAGAACGAAAAGAGGACTCATAAACGGATTAGGAAAAGGAATAAAATTTATTACAGGAAATATGGACAGCGATGACGAAGAAGAAATCAGGAACGCAATTACAAACATTACATATGATATTAAGACTAACATGGAACAAACTGACGCCTTGACAAGATTAAGCTATACACTATCCGAACAGATCCAAAACATCACTTCACATATAAACAAGCAACAGTTTATAGTAAGCAAATACATAAACCAATTTCGACACGACATAGAAAACAAAATTCTTACTTTAGAAGACGAAGTAATGTTCTTAAGTCACATATACCAAATTGACAACGACATAAGATTACTAAAAGACCATATAGATGACATTGGTAGAGTTGTTTTTACAAGCAAACTAGGTATTATCCCTACTGACTTACTAGGTGAAAAAGAAATTAATATTGTGGACAACTTTGAGACATACACTAAGACTAAAATTTCCATATCCTTCCACGATGAACAAATTATAATCATCCTATCAATTCCCGTATTTTCAACATCATCCTTCTCCCAAATAATTTTCGAGCCAATACCTAATAGTAATAACAAATCTATTTATTTTGAATTTGAAAAAATTATTATTGATGAAAATAAAAACATATACAGGGTGGCCCAGAAAGACCGAAGTGGTGTGAATTCCTTATAACTTTTTTATTATAATTTTTTTTTTCTTTTCTTTTCAGTATTTTGTAAAGAAGACTTGGATAATTTATAATGGAGCAATACACAATTGAACAACGTGCCCAAATTGTTGAAATTTACTTTTCAAATCAACGGTCCATTGTGTTGACTCAGCGTGCATACCGTCGTCAATTTAATGTGCGGGTTGCACCCTCTCAGTCAACAATAAACCGTCTGGTTGCAAATTTTCGAGAACAAGGAGCAGTAAGGAACCTTCCTGGTCCCGGCAGACACCGAACTGTCCACACGGCTGACAATATTCAAGTGGTACAGGAGAGTATTCGGGAGGATCCAGAAACATCAACCAGGAGACGTTCGTCACAACTGGGCCTCTCAAGGACGTCGCTGCAGCGAATTTTGCACACCATAGGATTGTTTCCATACAAAATTCAACTTGTCCAAGAATTGAAACCAACAGATTACCAGCAACGACGGTGAAAGAATAATTTCTCGTAACAGCAATTTTAATTGGCCTCCGCGTTCCCCGGATTTAACCGCTCCAGACTGTTTTCTTTGGGGCTATTTAAAAGGAAAAGTTTATGTTAATAAGCCTAGGACTATTGAGGAGTTAAAAACCAATATTCGAGAAGAAATTAACAACATACCACCGGAAGTTTTGCGAAAGGTCATGGAAAATGTGTTGGAAAGAGCACATTTGTGCGAAGCAGAATATGGCCACCACTTGCGGGATATCATTTTTAATAACTAATCCAAAAATATTCCCCATAAATTTAATGTATTTAAAAAAAAAAAATTAAAAAAATATCTCTTAAATAAAAAGTTATAAGCAATTCACACCACTTCGGTCTTTCTGGGCCACCCTGTACTATCCTACCATAACTAATCTACGCAAAGATATGACTGTTTTAAATGACCCATGCATCCATAACATTGTACAAAATAATGTTGCAAGTTGTATAATGAAAGAAAACAAATTGACAGAAATAAACGAGATCAAACCAGGACTTATTTTAATTAAGAATTTATTTGAAAATTTTACAAACAATTGTAACTATAAACAAAATAATTTAAATACGAGTTCCACATTCCTAATCACTTTTGAAAATTGTCAAATAACTATAAGAAACAAAACATTCTATAATGACAAACTATCTTTTAAAGAAGAAGCAATACAATCACACCTAATAACTAAAATAAAAGAAAATAAAACGTTTGTAGATTTAAATTTAAAAGACCTTTATATTAAGCAAACTAAATACGAAGAAAATTTGGATAAAATAATAAGTCATAATAATAGAACCAAAACCATTAGTTATAGTATCAACACTGTAATAAGTCTAAGCATTATAATACTAATCTTACTATATATTTTGAGACCAAAACACATATTTAAAATTTCGTCGGAGCCTCAATCTAACGGTGGGGGTGTTACAGTACCACCCGTTATTCCCATAACGAGGGTTAATATAATTTAAGTTTTCGAAATATAAAGCGCATTTTTGTTTACTAACAAAAATGCAATCTAAGTAAAATGGTTTCAACATAAATACATTTTTTGTCTATTAACAAAAATGCAACCTAATTAAATTCTTTTTGTTTTAATAAAATTGCATTTCCGTTCCCAAACGAAAATGCAATCCTATACTTTTGTTTGTGCAGGTAAAACACCTGCAGACGGAATTCTCGGAAATGTTTGTTTTGCAATCTAAATAGAATTTTACTTAATAAGCAAAATTTACTCTAAAAACTAATTTTAATTTTGTATTTATATTTTTTAATAATAAAGAATAAAGACAGTTAAGAACTGGCAACGAAAGGCAAAAGTCTTCGTGTTTTTTTTAGCTCCTGCGAAAACGCAGATCGAAACTATTAAGCTCTAGCGTCACCTCAGTGTTGTCAGAAAATTTTTTATAGCGGCTGAAAACCTGCCGGAATAAGTTGCCAGAAATATTATACTGGCTACATTTAGCTGGCTTTGTATTTACTTTCTAAAATTGTCGATAGTATCACTATCGAACAAAAACTATCGATAGTTAGCTAAAAATAAAACCATCGATACTATCGATTATTTTGCAGCTCTAGATCAGTGCCTAGTGTATATATATTCGACACTGCTCAGATTATCAAAATTTAGTCCAACACTTTCCACACTACAAGGTAATGAAATGCATTCATAAGAAATTAATAATGAACATACATATGTATAAAGAAAACACGGACAACGGTAATAAAAGACAGAAAAAAATAAAAACACGTGTACACATACAAATTTAATTAATAAACATACACATATAGAAACTACGGACAGCAAAACAAAATAACAAAAACAAAACAAAAGTAACAAAAGACGCGTGCACATGATGAAAGACAAAACACTACTGAATTTACTCAGTATTGAGCTTTATTGCTACATTTTTGTTGATTACAAATTTAGATTGTTTAAAAGGTGAGTTGATTTTACTCAGCGTTGAACTTTGTTGCCTGATTTTTGTTGATTACAAATTTTAGTGTATGAGTTAATCAAGCAAAAACATGATTTTTGGTGATCACTTCCTGTTAGTGTTTTCATGTCAGGTGTGGATAACACTTTAAAGTGCCCTGTAGACGATAGAAAAACGCGTCAATCAGTGCATATGTGTGAGTGCCATTTAAAAAGAGACGTACAAATGGGGCACAGGGCACTTTAGAATACAATTTTTGGCATTGACAGACTTAAATTAAGCACACTATCGTATATCTAGGGTTACCAACGCCTACAATAAGATAAAATCCTAATGTTAGCTATTCGTCAGTGATATTAATAGTTCTTATAGGTATTCATTTTATGTAAAAAAGTACAATTACCAGCCGTACAAGAAACATTGAAAACTTGCAAACAATTGCAAGTAGATGAAATTTCAAAAATTTTGTATGCTTTGGGTGTATCCCTGTATATGTTTAGTGCCCATTCATGGTCGGTTTCGTGAAATACTGAAACAAAGAAATGTCAAATTAAGTTGGGCTAACAACTTCATGTTAAGGGATGTCTCAGATTGTAGTTGGACCACCCTTTATTTAAATTTATACGATATAATATATGTAATCAGAAAGACGAATTCAAAAAATGAATTAATAACAATGTAGGATTAAATTAAAACCCAGACAGTATTTTTTTTAATTAATAATATTAAATAATTGTTTGCACTAACTTTAAACAAAATCAAATTATTTCAAATAAAATTTTTACTATAGTGTAATACTTTGTTTACTTAACATTAAAAACAAAAAAAACTAAAGTACATTTGTTGCCTATAAAAGAGTAATCTTTTAAATTATTTCAGTACTTATTTAATTTCAGTGCTCTTAACATTTGCTAAAGTTATATACAAATATTCATTTCCAAAAAAAGTTTCAAGTGACTATGTACATACATATATATTGAGCTCGTAACAGATTGTGATCAGAAACTTCGTAGCGAGGACTGTTCGCTAATATGTTGAAATCCTTAAGGTAAGCAACAAGGAAGAACATACTGGAAATAATGATCGATACCTGTGTTTACATATGTATATATGTATATGCTGATAGTTTCAATGAAATTCGAGGTACGTTCATGTTGAGCAAATAGTCATATTTGATCAAATAAGCGCAGCCCCTAATTTAGTACGTTCGTACAACATAAAATAAAAAAGAATTATAAATAACTTGTTTTATATGTTTCCCAGCAGTCCACATGTCGACATTTCATAGGAACTACCCTAATCATCAGTAGACTCTGGAATTTTTGACAGATATTCTCAAGCGTTAAACTTTATATCCCAACATTCTAAAAAAATTATTCAGAATTTAAAAAGAAAAAAGTTTTTACAGCACCTGTCAAAATATTTGAGGGATTCAAACGGTGTCATATCACGCATAATGTCATAACATTTTATATTGTGCTTCGAACAAAAAAGTTAGAAAGTACTCGTACTAAGACTTTTTAAACGGAGTTTACCGTAACTAAACCGTAAACATCTCAGCTGACTCAAATTTAAAATAATTTACATATGTCAGAATGCTCACAGTATTCATATTTTTTCATACTAATATTTTAAGACATATGACTTTATGACAACCCTTTGAATACCGTAATTAAATATTGATTGATATCAATATTAGAAGCCAATTTAGCGAATAAAACTCAATTGTTTGTAGGAAAAGAGTTTATTCCAGTGTTCAAAATTTTTACGTTTCATTTTGTAGAGCACAATCAGAACACGGAGTTATAGTGTGGAAAACTCATCTTATTATTTGCACACAGTAAGACAAACTTGCTGTTGTATATAACATATATTCTCGAAAAAAAGAAGCATTTTGGTTTATAGAATTTGCTGCTTTTAGATAGTATTATGCTATTAAACGATCAAGCCAAGTTTGTCAAATATTGCAATAAATGCAGACACTGAATAGCGAAGTTCGTATTTATGATGGCGCGTGGATTCTTTACTATTTTGGTAAAAGTTATTAAATAAAGTATAACATTTTTCAAAAACGCTTGCACATTCATCTTTTATTTGTTATAATTCTGAAAAATTTTTGTATATTTCAATAATTTTTTTTAAAGACCTACTCAAGCCAACTGATTGTCACAGTTTGCTTACAAAAACACAAATGAAATTTGCAATGTGTTTGATGCAATTGTTATGAATAGATTAATTTGATGGTTTGTAGTGAGAATCAGTAACTTTTAATGATCCGATAATCGTTAATTTTTTTGGCACACATATTTCATTCCTTGCAGTAACGATTATATGTACAAGACAAAATTTTTTTTCGTGTTCAATAACGAAAGTTAATAAATTGTTTGAGTGCGGACCTGTAAAGGAATTTGTGGATTCAAACAAAAGTTTAGTAAACATAATTATTCACTGAAAACAACTATTTTTTAAACAATAACAAAATACGATATCCAAGGTTATTATTTTTATGTTTATGTATATGCACCAAATTATTTTTTCAGGAAAAATTTCGTTGACTTTATTTTTACTATAATATTTTCTGTGTATGCTCCTGCAATATACTGTGCTCTTCGATTTTTTACTATTCGAAAACATGCATCAAAAAACTGTATTAAGTTTTGTGTACAAAATTAAATTAATTGCGCGAGGACATATGGCTCCTTTATTGCAACATAGTCATATCTCAAAAAACTGCATTAAGCTTTGTGTACAAAATTAAATTAATTGCGCGAGGACATATGGCTCCTTTATTGCAACATAGTCATATCTCAAAAAATTAGCTTTTCGAGCTAACAATGCAGAATTGTTAACAGTACCACCTTTTATATTGTGTCAAAAATTTATTCAAATTACTTTTAAACTGTTTCCTTTAGGAGATATTTTCTAAAAAAAATTTCTAAGACTTGTATGGAAACTAAAAAATTTGAAATGCGTTTTTCTCGAAACTAGCTTTTTTGAGTTATAACTATGCTGCAATAAAGGAGCGATATGAAATGTTGCTGCGGCGCTTGGCGAGTCTACTATGAGCAGAACAGAAGTGCAATTGTGGTATAACCGGTTTAAGGAAGTCCGAGAAGATGCCAATGAACACGCTCATCCTGGTCGCCCAAGCACATCAACAACCGATGAAAACATTGAAGTAGTGAAGAAAATCATTTTAGATAATTGTTGAATCACTATCAGAGAGGTTACTGATGATGTTGGCATATCGTTCGGCTCATGCCAAGCAATATTTACGGACATTTCAGGCACGAAACGCGCAGCAGTGAAGATTGTTCCAAAATTGCTAAATTTTGAGCAAAAACAACGCCGGCATGGGCATCGCTCAGGAGCTGTTGAACATCGCCAACGACGATCCAGATTTCCTCAAAAAGGTCATAACTGGTGACGAATTGTGGGCGTATGGCTACGCCATTAAAACCAAAGCCCAATCATCCCAATGGGAGCATCCAGAAGAGCCAACAAAAACAGGCACGTCAAGTTCGGTCAAATGTGAAGGTTTTACTCACTGTTTTCTTCGAGTCCAATGGCGTGGTACATCATGAATTCTTGCCATAAGATCGTACGGTCAATAAGGTCTATTACCTTGAAGTTATGCGTAGTTTGTGCGAAGCAATTCGTCAGAAACGCACTGAATTGTGGAAAAGACAATCATGGATTTTGCACCATGATAAAGCGCCAGCTTATACATCGATGCTTCTGCGTTGTATTCACCGGCCTTGGTCCCCGCTGACTTTTTCCTCTTCCCAAAACTGAAGACACCGATGAAAAAAAGTGTTTTACTACGATTGAGGAGATAAAAGAAAAATCGAAACAGGAGCTATTCGCGATACCAAAGAGCGCGTTTCAGAAGTGTTTCGAGGATTGGAAAAAATGTTGGCATACGAGTAAGTGTATTATATTTGAGGGGGTTATTTTGAAGAGGACAAGATAGATATTGATGAATAAATAAATACTTTTTGAAAAACTTAAAAAAAATTGAGGGAACATTCAAAATTCGGTGCGTTCTTGCTGAAATAACGTGCCTTTGCCCATTTTTAGTGCATTTCGAAATTTCAAGGTTGACAACACTGATATTTGTCACATATACATAGTTGTGTTTGACGTACATTACTGCGGGCTACCAATTTGCACGAAAAGTGTTTCTTCTGTTAAAAATTGGGCAAATTGGTTAAATGAGAAAGCTTGTGAGAGGCAGCATTGTCAACCCGGTGCGTTTCGCACCGTTTTTGGTACTTTTTAAAATTATTTGTGTGAAAAATTCTTTAGTCGTTGCGGGGTGCGATTTTTTTAAATTTTCGTTGCGCTTTTTAAATTTCGGTGGCACAAAATCAAATTCAACTCAACTTTTTATTTCAATGTAAAAAAAAGTTTATAAGTATTCAAAATTTGTACGTGTCATATTGCGTGAAAAACGTATCGTACAAAGTAAGACAATCTTGCTGTTATATATTATACACACTGTCAAAAGAAAAAGAAACATTTCGTTTTATAAAATTTACTGTTTTTGAGGAGTGTTTTGCTATTAATCGATCATGCCATGTTTGTTAAATATTGCGATAAATGCAGTCTCTGATGTTGTTACGGTTTTGGTAATTGAGAAATGACCAAATTATTAAATAAATTATAAAGTTTTTGCAAAACGTTTGCATTACATATTGATTATGGTAAACTTCATCTTCTATATATTATAATTCTGGCAAGTTTTCGTTTATTTCAATACATTTTTTTATAGACACCGATTACGAAAACACATGTGAAATGTTAGAATTGACATTGATTGAATCAAGCCTTCAAGGCTTGTAGTCGCACTATAACTTTTAATGATCCGATAATTGTAAATTCTTTCGACAGTAATGGTTGTATGCTTCTGCAATAAATTTTATTGACGTTAAGCAGCTGTATTTTTGTGTCCCTGATAATAGGCAGTAAAAGTAACAGCTGATTTCGGCTGACAGCAAAAACAATTAAATGATGTTACTTAATAATAAATTGGATAAAATATCGTTACAATTATTGTAAAGGTAACATTATCTTAATAAAACTAACAGAGTCGTACTAAAAGAAAAGTTTGACATACACGAATTCTAGCTGTTGAATGAATTTGACGGCATGCTATCAGGCAGTTATATTAGACCCAGTTTGATTGTATAATAGGTAGTCGTTTTTAATATAAATATGTAATACCAACAAAAAATTATAAATAGCTTGTTTTCTATGTTTCCCAGCTATCTATGTGTCGACATTTCATAGGAACTACCCTAATCATCAGTAGACTTTGGAAATTTTTGAAAGATATTCTCAAACATTCAACTTTATATCCCAACAATCCAAATAAATTGCTGAGAATTTAAAAAAGAAAAATGCTCTAATAATATCCGTCAAAACACAAAAAACAAGCTTTTCTATTTATAAACGTCTCTAACATTTCTTTACACCTTTCAAACAAATGAGCAACCGTTGGTTGCTACGATTTGCTTTTTGAAAGTATCGAAAAGCAGAGAACAAAAATTCAAACAATTAAGTTTTTTATTCGCTATTTAAGCTTCGAACATTTGTACCAGTAAAAAATTATAAATAGCTTGTTATATATATATATATATATATATATATATATATATATATATATATATATATATATATATATATATATATATATATATATATATATATATATATATATATATATATATATATATATATATATATATATATATATATATATATATATATATATATATATATATATATATATATATATATATATATATATATATATATATATATATATATATATGGAAAATTTCCGTCATCGGTCCATATACACCCGAGATATAGCCTAAACCGGGTTTTTCATGAAAATGTCGCGTAAGCAAATTTAAACCATTTTTTTTTACTTAAAAGCAGCTCTGGTAATAAAATGATGTTATATAGATATATGAAAAATGAAAACTTCCGATGTCGGTTCAAAAATACCCGAGATGTAGCCTTAACCGATTTTTCCATTAACATTTTTTTTTTTGTTGAAAAGCACTTTTTGTAAGAAGATTACTCAAATACAGAAAATAGAAAATTCCGATATCGGTTCATATATAATCGAGATATAGCTTAAACAAACTTTTCAATTTAAATGTGTATGAAAGATTTCTTTTATGGAATGGTGATTACAAGACAAAAATATTTTTTCCCCGTAATCGCTCCATATATATCCGAGCGAATTCAGTTCAAATTTGTAATATATACTATACATATACGTGACTATCGTGAAAGGTAGTTTAGATTCGGCCCAGTTGAATATACCACACTCTTACTTGTTATCTATAATCTCGACTAAAATTTGATGGGTAAAAGAAAATGGTTTTATCAAAATACAATAATAAAGTTATAACTAATGAACTTATTTGTTATTCACAAGATCCTGTACTGTCCATTAATCGGTAGGAAGACTTAACCTGACATACGAGTAAAAACTTTTCAAACACCTAGTTAGCGCTAATTGAGGCGGAACCTTTGGAATACTGACTACACTCAAGCTAAGCCAACCTGCGTTCAATGGTTGGACCAACTCTGTGTGGGTGCGAATTCTTTGATTTTTGTATTTATTTTTCACAATTTAATTTTTTATTTTTTTGTTTTGTTTTTATTTCTTTTCTTACAAACTAGAAATAACCACACTTGACCCTTAGAGGGTTCAAAAAAGAAAATACTATTCCACTTTCTCGATTTGCTAATTAATAATAGTGCATATCCATTATAAGCAAATTAAGTTAATTTAAGGAAAACATTTCGAAGTGTTTCCATTATTGCCCGTCTACATTAGACATGCAACGCCGTTAAGACATACTGTTAAAACATACCTTTGACGACCCGATTGTTACATGGTGGAGTACCCGTATGTCTTGATTACTCATTATTTCAATTCCGTCAACAAAGGCACATCATCACTTTTGATGTCCTTTTTTATAGTTTGTGGAAAAAATAAGTTTTTATCGTAAAGTTTGCAATCTAAAATAAGAATATGAACTTTTTTTTTGCCAACTTCTTTTAATTTGAAACTATTTTTACTTTTTTCATATTAAAATGTAATTTTCTGTTAAGACAGAGCTTTTAAAACAGACGTCTTAACAGATTTGCCCATTTTTAATAATGTCGCGTTGGTAATTGTAAACAAATAATTTATTTTTCGTCCGCGCATCAGCATCAGCTGATTTGTATCAGCGTTGCAAATTATTCTAGACTAGTTTTAAGATACTAACATTTAACACTTACTTAATATTATAAATGGAAAAGTAACTCGGTCTGCCTATTATCTCTTCACGCCTAAACAAATTTAGATAACATTCGGTATGCAGACATTTTGAAGCCCGGGATAGTTTTTATTCCGAAATTTAAGCCACAGATTGGAGAAAAGTTGTGCAAAATGACCATTCAAGTAAAATTGTTTGAATAACGCTGCCATTTATGAACCGATGTTCTTTTTACAGGGTTTGTCATCGGTCTGAAAATAAAGAAAACATTTGGACATCTGAGAGACAAATTTTTAGATCACTCAACCACTTAAAAACCAATGTTCAAAATTTCTTCTTATAGAAGAGTTTGGCAACTAGCTGGAAAAAAGTTTACGGACATGGGACAGACAAAGTGTGCGTCTAAAAAAAATTCTGAGTAACTCCGGAATATGTGAAATAGGTCTTGCAGTAATTCCATTGTAGTCCTAACTGTATTATTGATACCACACAGTGTTGCCAAGCGTAGGGATTTTTCTCTTTTTGTACAGATTTATTTGTTTATTTCCACATGTAGGGAAAAAAAGGACAGATTTTGCATGATTAGGCTTATTGTAGCGAATATTTAAATTATCACAAATGGTTAACATTTTTGTTTTTTATTACACTATTATAATTTTCCGGCTATGATTAACATTAATATTTATTCAAACAATTAAGTTTTTTATTCGCTATTTTTAGCTTCTACCATTTATACCAATAAAAATTATAAATAGCTTGTTTTCTATGTTTCCCAGCTATCCATATGTCGACATTTCATAGGAACTACCCTAATCATCAGTAGACTTTGGAAATTTTTGAAAGATATTCTCAAACATTCAACTTTATATCCCAGCAATATAAATAAATTGCTGAGAATTTAAAAGAAAAATGCTCTAATAATACCTGTCAAAACACAAAAAACAAGCCTTTTCATTTATTCACCTCTCTAACATTTCTTTACACCTTTCAAACAAATGAACAACCGTTGGTTGCTACGATTTGCTTTTTGAAAGTATCGAAAAGCAGAGAACAAAAATTCAAACAATTAAGTTTTTTATTCGCTATTTTTAGCTTCTACCATTTATACCAATAAAAATTATAAATAGCTTGTTTTCTATGTTTCCCAGCTATCTATATGTCGACATTTCATAGGAACTACCCTAATCATCAGTAGACTTTGGAAATTAGGGTAGTTCCTATGAAATGTCGACATATAGATAGCTGGGAAACATAGAAAACAAGCTATTTATAATTTTTTACTGGTACAAATGTTAGAAGCTTAAATAGCGAATAAAAAACTAAATTTATTGATAATAATATTAAAAACCTCAGATACTAAATAAGTATGTATGTCTAGTATACAATTGCTGATCAAGTTTTTGGTTTTGATAGTCTTTATTACTTTGCATTGGTTGATCACTCATAAAGGAAGTATTAAGGAAAAATCGGCGCCAAACTACTATTTACGCAGGTACATATGCAAAGGGTATTAAACAAGTCATTACTTAACTAATTACTTTGCATTGGTTGATCACTCATAAAGGAAGTATTAAGGAAAAATCGGCGCCAAACTACTATTTACGCAGGTACATATGCAAAGGGTATTAAACAAGTCATTACTTAACTAATTATCAGTCGTTGTTTAGCTTCGATAGTGAACGGACGTGTTTGTTTTTTTTGATCGCAAAGTAAAAAAAAATATAACGGGATTAAGTAAAAACCGTAATAGGTGAACAGAGTGTTTTTGTTTAAAAGAAAAATTTTGTGATATTTTTTAAATACTGTTTTAAATTGTAAATAAAAAATAGAAACAATTAATTGCATGAGTGCACCTATCAGATGTAATTCTGAAAAAGAGCTTAGCTCCGGTAGAAAAAATCTTTGGATTTCTGAAGAGGAATCGGTGAAAAAATCATTGGAAAATTTTCTGTCTCTAAGAGATAGGAAACGCCCGCGATCGTGTTCGCCAAATATTGTTGTTACAACTGAAGACAAAACATCTTCCAGTTTAATTGTTGATGATAAGCCAAAAACCCAAGTAGGCATGGACAGGTACATAACCGTGGTTAAGAGACAGCGAAGCCCCAAATCAGCTCAAATATCATCTAAACCGAAAATTTCTAAAGATGATAATAGGACTTCGGCAACGGATAATAATAGGTTTGCTATACTGCAAACAGATGAGCCAACTATATCTAAAAAAACCTTTAAGCTGCCACCAATATATTTGCGAGAGCCTACCTCTAGTGACCTGGTAAAGCAACTTATTGCGGCAATCGGCAAAGACACTTTTAACGTAACATCGGTTAAGCACGGCGGCATAAATGAAACAAAAATCCAGGTAAACAGTGAAAATGAATACCGAAAGTTGTCTGACGTTCTAGAGAAGGAGAAGCGATCATTTTACACATATCAGCTTAAAAGTGCCAAAGGTATTCAGGTCGTTATAAAAGGTATTGACCCTTTTGTTGACACGAATGAGGTCAAAACCGGACTAGAAGACAATGGCTTCAAAATTAAAAATGTGGTTAATATTAGAAACCGTGAAAAAATTCCTCAACCCATGTTTAGGGTTGAATTGGAACCTAGAGATGTTCTCCTGAAAAAGAATGAAGTGCATCCAATTTATAACCTCAAATATCTTTTGCATCGTAAGGTTACCGTCGAGGAGCCTCATAAGCGTTTAGGGCCCGTCCAATGCCTAAACTGCCAAGAATTTGGCCATACTAAGGCCTATTGTAAGTTGCCCGCAGTTTGCGTTGTGTGTGGTGAACTTCACGGTACATCACAGTGCAAAAAACCTAAGACTGACGCGAGCGTTAAAAAATGCAGTAATTGTGGAGGTAACCACACTGCAAACTACAGGGGTTGTCCTGTCTATACTCACTTCAAGAGATCAATGACGAATAGGCCATCAATTTTAAATATGCCACCCCAGCAGTCAAACACCATTTCTACAACCAATTTCCCTCAGGTACGCCAGCCAACCAGCCATATACACGTGCAAAAACCCCAACAAATTTCTTATGCGAATGTGGTAAAATCCGATAAACCAAACTTGAATAAGGAGCCCAAGCCTCAAAACTCCGACCAAAATTTTAGCAATCTTGAGGCAACTCTGCAGACTCTTGTTCAATCTATAAATACATTTACGGTTTCCATGACGAACATGATGCAGGAAATGCTGAAAATGCAATCCACTATTTTGCAGGCAATTTTAAAAAAATGAATTGGTTGAAAATATGTTTCTGGAACGCAAACGGCATTCGCCAACAAAAAACTGAACTTGAGCACTTCCTTATGGAAAAGCAAATCGATATAATGTTGATTGCTGAAACCCATTTGACAACCAACAGTTATTTCAAAATTAATGGGTACGCATTATATGACACTAAAGATCCCCGCGGAAGATCTTGCGGAGGATCCGCAATTCTAATAAAATCCAGAATTAAGCATTATTTAATGAACGAGACATGTGAGGAGTATCTCCAAGCAACTAATATATGCATTGAATATTTTCATGAAAAAATCGTTATTTCCTCGATTTACTCACCGCCCCGATTTTCAATAACAGAAAGCCAATATTCAAATTTTTTCAAATCACTTGGGCCTCGATTTTTAGCGGCTGGCGACTATAACGCTAAACACACTTTTTGGGGATCACGCTTAATTACCTCGAAAGGCCGTGTGCTTTTTGACACCGTTTCCAAAATGGGCTTAGATGTGGTTTCAAGCGGACACCCCACTTATTGGCCGACAGACCGACGAAAGATCCCAGACGTTATAGATTTTGGAGTTGCGAAAAATTTTCCTTTAGAGTGGATGCAAGTGGAGCCTTCATTAGATTTGTCATCAGATCACTCTCCCACTATAATCTCTGTTTCGTTCCCCCAAGAGATTGGCTCACCGTTGACTGTCAATAGAGTTAATTGGTTAAAGTACAAAAAATTTTTGAGCACACATTGTACTGAAAATATCGCCTTGAGAACGCCTGAGGATATTGATGGGTCAATTAACAATTTTTCTGAAAACCTCAAACTGGCCGTACAGCATGCTACCACTAGTCATTTAAGACCTAGAAATGAGAGCAATAGAACTTATTCATCTGAAATTGAGCAACTTCTGTCAGAAAAAAGAAGAGTCAGAAGAGAGTGGCAACTTCGCAGGTCGCCCCAGCTTAAAGCTAGGCTACGGGAATGCATAACTCAGCTAAGAAATCTGCTTGAAGTCCATAGAATGGCTTCCCTTAAAACATATTTGGAAAGCCTTGATGGTACCCCTCAATCTCATTATTCCTTGTGGAAAGCGACAAAAGGTTTAAAAAGACCCGTAATAGGTAAGCCACCTTTGCGAAATTCAACTGGCGACTGGGCAAGAAGCGATTCTGAAAAGGGAATGTTGTATGTCGATCATTTGCGAAACGTTTTTATCACAAATGATTCAGAGAATAATACAGCGGAATTACCACCATATGTTGTTAGACCTCCTGTGTCTTTGAGATTTAATTTTCAAGATGTCGAAAACGTTTTCGGTAATACAAACCCCAGGAAAGCTCCAGGCATTGATCAAATTACTGGTAAAATGCTTGAACAGTTACCTCGTGTAGCTAGAAGGGTTCTACTTTTTATTTTTAACGCCATTTTACGCCTTGAGTATTATCCTGCAGAGTGGAAGGTCTCAATGATTACTATGATACCCAAGCCAGGGAAGGATCTGACTAAGGTAGAATCATATAGACCAATAAGTCTTTTACCAACAATTTCAAAACTATTCGAAAAATTGTTAATGGCGAAGTTGAGTCCAATATTGAACAATGTGGGATGCATCCCTGATCATCAATTTGGCTTTCGGGCTAAGCATAGCACCATAGAACAAACGCACAGACTAGTCAATGTCATAAGACAAACCTTTGAGGCGAAGAAGTACTGCTCAGCTCTTTTCATTGATATTTCTCAAGCGTTTGATAAAGTGTGGCACGACGGCTTAATGCACAAAATAAAGCTAAATTTGCCTGCAAATACACACAAGCTTCTGGAAAGCTACTTATACGGGCGGAAGTTTGTTATCAGAGAAGGCGACTTTATTAGCCCAACTCAGCCAATCAAGGCAGGAGTTCCCCAAGGCAGCATACTGGGGCCTACTTTATATTTGATTTACGCCTCTGACATGCCAACGACATCTGGAATCCACACTTCTACCTTTGCAGATGACACAGCGTTTTTGAGTGTTCATGAAAACCACCATTTAGCATCACGAAATTTACAAGAATATACTTCAATATTAGAGAAATGGCTAAAACTTTGGAAAATCAAAGTTAATGAACGGAAATGTACTCATGTTACATTCACACTGTGTAGGCAAACATGTCCGCCTATCCAAATTAACAACTCACCTATTCCGCAGCACAACGAAGTTAAGTACCTTGGTATTCACCTGGACCGTAGGCTAACATGGAAGTCTCACATTGAAGCAAAGGTCACTCAGTTAAAACTAAAAGCAGCGCAGCTAAATTGGCTTATGGGCAGAAATTCGACACTGAAATTAGATTGCAAACTTTTGTTATACAACGCAATACTAAAGCCTATATGGTGCTACGGAATTCAGTTATGGGGCACCGCCTCAGCGTCAAACATTGAAAAAATCCAAAGGCGACAAAACAAAATTCTACGAACGATTACTGCAGCTCCATGGTACGTAAAAAATTCACGAATTCATAACGATCTGAGTGTTCCGCTGGTAAAAGAGGAATTTTCTAAGTACGCGACAAGGTATATCAGTAAACTGGAACTTCATCCAAACCCTCTTGCTCGCAATATACTTAATTTTGGCGGCCACACTCGGCTTAAAAGAAGGGATACCGCTGCCACCATCAGATTGCTCAATAGGTGATTTTACCGAAATAGCTCCCGCATAATAAAACTTTTTGTCTAGCATTGGCCGGACTTAAGAATTACATTTTTTTAATTTTAAATTTAGTATTAAGATTTGAATACTTATTGTTAGTTCATTTTGAAGATTCAATAAATAAAAAAATGCTTAAAAAAAAAAAAAAAAAAAAAAACTTAACTAATTATGAGTAATGCAGACGGTAAATACTATGATATTGAAAAATCTGTTCTTAGGTAAGTGCAACACATTATCATGTTTTCGCTGGGAAGTTTGCACTTTCAACTGACATACAAAATATGTATGTAAAAAAAAAAAAAAAAAAAAAAAAAAAAAAAAAAAAAAAAAAAAAAAAAAAACTTAATTGTTTGAATTTTTGTTCTCTGCTTTTCGATACTTTCAAAAAGCAAATCGTAGCAACCAACGGTTGTTCATTTGTTTGAAAGGTGTAAAGAAATGTTAGAGAGGTGAATAAATGAAAAGGCTTGTTTTTTGTGTTTTGACAGGTATTATTAGAGCATTTTTCTTTTAAATTCTCAGCAATTTATTTATATTGCTGGGATATAAAGTTGAATGTTTGAGAATATCTTTCAAAAATTTCCAAAGTCTACTGATGATTAGGGTAGTTCCTATGAAATGTCGACATATAGATAGCTGGGAAACATAGAAAACAAGCTATTTATAATTATTAATATTTATTATTATAATATGATCAATATTATAATAATAAATATTATTATACTATTATAATTTTTCCGATTGATGGGGGTTTTTTCTATAACTAATAACTTCAAATTCTATATGCATTCTAAGATCTCATTTGCAAGCTTTTTAATCAATTACATAAATTTTAAATGTATACCCCCTAATCTCCTTAAAAAAACTTTAATCATAAATATCCCCTAACCAAGCATATTAAATGATTGGATTTTTATATATCGTTGGTCTCAGTAGAAAGGTTCCTAACTCGCATTTTCCCGAACTTAAGTTTGTTAATGATTTTAACATATTTCATATAAACACACCTCGTCGCAAAGATTTAATGGAATAAACAATGTGCTTCTACACGTAATTATATGTAAAATAAAAGTCGCATATGGATTAATCTAGTTTCAGATTTTTTTTTTTTGGCTTGGACCAGTACTCAGGGGATGACCCCTACATTTGCAGTGCATTGTACCAGAACTAGGAAAATAGGTTATGAGCAGGAGGAAAGAGGGAGTAATGTATGTGAACATTTGACTTGAACTTTCCAACGTTATAACAGACAGGAAACACTTCTGCAGGCAACTTGTTCCACAGACGAAGCGTGCGGCTGAAAAACGAATTCTCTCTGTAATGCGTAGTACGATTCCCCGGGCAATCGACCACAAATGGGTGAGCTCTAGACGATGAACGCGTGCTACGTAAAAATGTGCGCGTTTCGGAAACGAGATCCCTAATCTCGTCAGAGCAAAATCCATTGTAGTAATGATAGAACAGAGTAATGCACACTGCGTCGACGCTCCAGTGAGTCAATAGAGTTGGATACCCTACTGTCACCGATAAGCTTCTTCGCCCTCTCCTGCACACGGTCGAGTAACCATAAAATAGACTTTGAGGCACCGGCCCAAACATGAGAGTTGTATTCTATTTTCGGTCGAATGTAGGTGGTATAAATAGTAAGGAGGTCGGATGGAGTAAAGTACATCTTACACCGTTTCAAAAAACCGAGGCACTTGAATGCTTCTTTGGAGACATGAAAAATGTGTACTGTGCAGCCAACGTCACACTGTATCTTCATTCTAAGAACTCCAAGAGCATCCGATTCCTCAATATTTATACCATCTATGAGTACAGATGAAGTAGCATTTGCGGTCGTTTGTTTGTCTGTTAATAAACAACACTGGGTCTTACTTGCGTTGAAGGCAACCCTGTTTTTACGACCCCATTCGGAGATTAGTAGAATATCACTATTCAGTGAATCGTTCATATTTAGCCTCTTGGCAGCGATCTCTGATAGGCTGGGCCTATAACTAAAAAAGTACGAGTGATAAATGCTGCTGTCATCCGCGAAGGAGTGGATAGGGTTGGAAGTTTGATAGAGAAGGTCGTTGAGGAAAATAAGAAATAGAGGAGAAAGAACCAAACCTTGCGGTACCCCTGAATTAATCTTGAACTCGTTTGATGAGACCCCATCTATAACAACTCCTATAGTGCGGTCTCTGAGAAAGCTCGATATAAACCGATAAAAGTCATCACCGACGCCAAAAGCAGTAAGTTTTGCCAGTAGTGCACCATGCCACACTCTATCAAACGCTTTGGAAATATCTAGAGCCACCACTTTACTTTCACCGAAATGATGGATTGAGTGGCACCATTTCTCCGAAATATATGCCATAAGATGGCCAGTAGAGCGACCCTTACGAAATCCATAGTTGCGATCACAAAGTAATTTGTGCGACTCTAGATATCCTATAAGATGGTAATTAACCATACTTTCCATTACTTTGAAAAGCGCAGAGCAAATTGCAATTAAGCGGTAATTTTCAGGGTTATTTGCCTCACCCTTTTTGGGTATTGGTGTTACATTAGCGACCTTCCAGCACGATGGGAACTCACCATTATGGTAAAGTTTGCTGAAGAGGCATGCTAATGGACGCGCAAGCGTAGAAGAACACTGCTTCAAGACCAGTGCTGCAATGCCAACCGGTCCAGGAGACTTATTTATGTTGAGGTCTGCCAAAACCATTTTAACTGCTCGCGCCCGGAAGAATATATGCGCTATGGTAGGGATTTAAAAAAAAATCTCGTGGCAACACTGATACCACATGTTAATCAAGCCTAAAGCGTGCAGTTGTGGCGTAAAAAGGTTTTCCATCATATCACGGTATCGCTTCCCATTCACAGTTACCGCTACACTGTTTTCATTTTCAAAGAAGTGAGGTCCAATGTTTCTTCCTGCGCAAATTGCACAACAGGCTGTCACTTTTAATGGATGCAAAGGGTGACTGATGAATAATTTCCAGAACCGGCTATTCTGTTCATTCACATATCCCTGCTATTGCCGAGTGAATCAATTTAAATATATCTTCTAAAAAAATGTGAGCTTATTGCCAGTTTTTTGGCAATGACAAGGAAGAGTAACTACGACTGAAAATACCTTTACAATGTGCTGGCAATACCTTTTCTGTTGCGTTGTTATATCACACAGTAGTTAAATATTTTTGGGCTTATTGAAAGATCAAACAAACAAAACCGAGGTAATAGAAGAAACAATATGCGTAGTTTTTGTGAAAGATAACAATAACACCATATGCTAGTTAAAACAACACATGTGACGCGGTCGGTATCAACAATATTAAAAAATAAATAAAGGTGTTAAGAACTTTGGGAATTTGTTACTATTTGCAAGTACAGTGGCAAACAAAAGTGTTATACAAAACCAATTAATTTCAGTTATAAATTTAGGTGTGTGCCACCTAAAAATTATACAGTTAGTATTACTAAAGTTACAATAGTTAAAAAATGTTGCCAGCGTAGGCAGCCTGCCTCCTTAAAGAGTGCAACCAAGAAAACCGGGAGCTAGGCCACAAATTATGAAATATCACAAAAAAAATATTGTCTTGCCATGACATTGACAACAATTGTCGCCGCGGCAGAGGCCGATATTGGTAAGTCGTGGTTTGTGTTCCTAGAGCAATGGTATTGAGCTTGGTTGCGGTTTAAGTGGTCGTTTCCTTCTTTTGTGCCCGATTGGGTTGCACCTTCCTCACGTTTTTCGATTGATTCTGAGAAGGCTCGATATAAAAAATCATCAACGACTCCAAAAGGTCTCTGAAAATCTTCAGAGTCACCACTTTACTTTCAACGGAATGATGAATCCAATGGTACTATTTCTTTGGAGACATGCCAAAAGATTGCCACTACGAAGTCAATATTGACGGTCACAAAGTAAATTGTTCGCTTTTAGATACCTCACAAGATTATAGTTAACCCCACTTTCCATTACTTTCGACAGCGCAGAGTAATTTTCACAAACACATATTTGCAAACCGGTAAGAAGGCCACAACTACTAACAATAAGAGCTCAATGCCAAGAACGCAACAACAATAAAATCATTTGTGGTTGATTTGTTTGGAAATTTGCGTTCTTGCGATCATGTATGAGTATGTTGTTTGTTTGTGTATTATGTTTTTAGCTTTATGTTTTATGTGTGAACACGTGTGCATGTGTATAAGAGCCACCATCAACGGCTCGCACAATGGGTTAGAGTTAATACAATTCGTAATAATGTAAGGAATAACTTTGTGCATATGTATTCATAAAAGTGAATGCTAGGAACCGAATATAAAATGGAATAGTTACTGCTTTAGGTGTACAACATTTCTTTTGGACAACGAGCCTTGGAATTATGTAGGTTTAATTATCTGCTCAGCTGCTAAATAGCCTTATATCAAGAACCCACTCCTGTCCCATGAACACATCTTTCGAAGAATTCCAAGCAACGTTTTTGTGGAACTATTTAAAATTAGAAAATGTTATACTAAGTCTACAGTATTAAAATCAAATTGCAACATGCTATTGCTGAGAAGTGCACATATGGGTGTCTGAAAGAGGAATTAATTGTGATCAGAAGCTAAATACGAAATTCAGCGTAAAAAAGCAGCTGTAGTCGAATCTTACGCTGAAGGTTGCAATGGACATAGCGCGACAAGCAGAACTTCAAATAAAGCAAAGAAATGTTATTAAAGATGAAAAAACATGTATTCAACATATAGAAAGGGACTACATCAACCGACGGCGTATACCTTCGCTCTCAAAAAGAGGATATAGCGGTTGATGTAATTATTGTGAAACTAATCTACAAAATTGAAAATATCGTCCGGTAAGGGAAAAAGTATGTAATATGAATACGATGCACAAGCATCGATGTGTGAGCTGGTGCGTTATCACGGTGAAACCCCCATGATTGTTTTTTCCACAATCCTGTGCGTTTCTGACGAATTGCTTCGCGCAAACTGCGCATAACTTCAAGGTAGTATTCCTTATTGACTTGTGGCGAGAATTCATGATGCACCACGCCATTGCAGTGGATGAAAACAGTGAACGAACTTGATGTGCTTTTTTCGGTCTTGGCTCTTCTGGACGCTTCCATTGGGATGATTGGGCGTTGGTTTCAATGTTATAGCCATACACCCATGATCAGTGACCTTTCTGAAAAGACCTGGGTAGTCGTTGACGATGTTCAACAGCTTCTGAGCGATGTCCATGCGACGTTGTTTTGGTCAAAATTTAGTAAAAAATCAAAGAGCACACCTTTTTATCTGTCAAAAACAAACTGAGAATCCGAAATGGCTGATATTTTGCCAACATCAGATATGCGAAAACCGCACACATGTAACTCACGAAATTTGAAAATAAAGTTTATTTTTTGATCGGACCATATACATCGTAAAGTATTCCAGTTTGGAAATGAGCTTCACTTTCTTATAGATACTGGGGCTGCCTGTGTCTGAATTCCTAAAATTTCAATTCCGGAATATTACAGCCTAATCGTTTCGTATGTAAAAACATCTTTAAGGTTTTAGTTGTAGAAAATAAAGATGAGAATAGATATGTCATTGAAGTTAGTCGAAAATTTTCCAAGCCTTTTTCGTGAAACTGAAGAGTTTAAAGAGAAAAAAACTGCAAAATCAATACCAAGAAAAGTGGCAATACCTTTATTATTTAAATTGAAATTAGAAATCGATAGATTAATAGAGATGAATATACAGGGTGTCCGCCAGGAAGGTATACTACTCGCAGTAATTTCATTGCAATCCCGGTTGTATGCGGTGTTACACTGTCTTGTTGGTAGCAAATGTTAATCAAGACCAAAGCATGCAATTGCGGAGTTGAAAAGTTTTCAATCATATCACGATATTTCTCCCCACAGTTACCGTTACATTTGATTCCTCGTGACCAAATTGCACACCATACTATCGCTTTTAATAGATGCAAAAGTGACTGATGAATAATTTGAGGGCTTTCCATTGCACAGAACCGACTATTCTGTTTATTCGCGTATCCATTTAAATTAAAATGTGCCATGTGCAAGCTGAAACATCATACTGCCATATGTACGGCGGCGTACATATGTAGCAGAAGCTCTTGTGTCAACTGAATCTTACATGGAAGCTAGAGTTTTGAAGACCAAGCTCCTGAGTATGGCGTTGAATTAAAGTTGATGGATTGTTTTGAGCACCTTCTTGAGTAACAGTTGTGGTCTATGCTTGGACCTATTACTTACAGACTAGAGCTGCAAAACTATCGATAGTTTTATTTTTGGTCCACTATCGATATTTTTTATCCGATAGTAACACTAGCAAGAAAAAACTGAAGTTAATTCAAAATACAACGATTTGCATATTTTTGTAAATTGAATTGAAAAACAAGTCAGAGTGTGGCTGGGCAGAATCTAAAATACCCTTCACGAAAGTCACATAAATCTGTAGTACATATTACAGATTTGAACTAAATATACTCGGATATATGTATATGGACCGATGCCGGGGGAAAAATTTTTGCCTTGTAATCATAATGCCAAAAAGCTAATCTCTTTCATGTAAAAATCGGTTTAGACTATATCTCGGGTATATATGGATCGATATTGGAAATTTTCATGTTCTGTAATTATATAACCTTCTTTTATTACCACAACTTCTTTTAAGCAAAAAAAATTTGTTTCAATGAATAATCAGTTTATGCTATATATCGAGTATATATTGACGGATATCGGAAATTTTCATTTTCTGTATTTGGTAACCTCCTTACATTATTGGACCTCCTATTTTGATAATATCCAGGATCTTGTCTTTGCAACCATCAAAGTAAAGGGCTGGTAAGCAAAACTGCGTATGAGTTTAATTAATTAATTTCGTTATTTTTTCCTTTCTTGACACATTTTTGATTTATCAACTACTTCAATATCCGAAGATATATCCTCTAACACTGAAGAGACAATAGCAGCCGCAGCTCTGTCAGAAATTCCGTAATGTTCGCAAGTTTTTGCCACAATTGGCATAGTTTTAAGTGATTTGGTTATTTTTCTTGTGATTTTGAAGTTGAAGGTAAGTTCAACCTATCAGAAGAAGAAGTATTGCTCTCAGAGCTAACTATTCGAATATGTCTCTCAAGTCAAGTTTTCAGAATTATTTTTATCATATTTATCCTATCAGCACCTGCCTTTACGGCTTTATCTGATGATGGACTAGTTCCATGGAGTGAACTATTCACGATTCACCAGTGCCCCCGTGTGGCTTTCTAGGTTCACATAGGTAGCAATGTTTGCTATATGTTTGTAGCCATATGAGCAACTTCTTGTTGAGGAGTTCGGGCCTTCTAATCCCTCCTGCCTGCAATTTCCTAGCTATCAATGGAAGACCCGGCTTAACGAGTTGGTAGGCCAAAGCCCACTAAGAGCATCAACTCACATAACATAAATCGTGCGGCTTCCTATGGTTTTATTTGCTACAGCAAACGAGGAGCTCCTACCCCTCTTTACTCGAAAAACAGCATGCCCTGATTAGGAATACGCCAAGGTAAAACCTGTTTCCCGGGGGGATTTTCGTGAGTATTTGAAGAATTTGTGTGTGTCTTACGTATTTGTGCTTCTTTCTGTTTTTCTAATGTAGCTGTTGCAAGGCGATCAATTCCAGCAATCGCCATCTGGCTCACCCTCTTTGGTCAAGCGAAAACTTCTGCTCTTCTTTGGGCACCTTGTTTTTTTATTTTTTTTTTGGGACAAGTGCAAAATTTAATTTCTTTACATTTACACGAACAAATATCAAAAAAAAAACTCTGCTACGTTGTAGAAAAGCATTCTTCTGCTCAGTAGATAATAATTTACTTGGTTTAATTAGGTTTTTACATTTGAAATGGTAAGCTTTAAATTGCTAAAGGACTCTTGTATGTGAAATGGTAGGAAGGCTTGATTTTCTAAAAATGAAGGCTAATTTAACTGTACTCTATTCCAGTCATAACATTTCACGATGTCTTCATAGGTCGGCAACACGTTGTTCTTAGTATCTTCCAACTTTCCAAAAATTGGGCAAATATAATTTTGACTTCTAGTTTTCATGATACAAATAATATAGATTTAGGTACATTCTGCTGTAAATATGTGCACAACTGCGACATTATTATAGTACTCGTATTATCACACTAAAAATTAAAAAAATATACTTTCACATTCTGATTGGTAGAACTAGACTCACTGCCTTTATATCACTTGTATAAAGAACGCAGGCTTTTATAAATACAAGTACTTTGTGTTTAAGTTCTAGAAAACTTAGAAGCCGTTAGGATACAGTTATTATCTTGCGTCTATTGCATCTGCAGTAAATACACACAGAAAAAAGTATTTACAGTACAAGTAATGAGTGGAGAAGACTAATGACTTTGAGGTGAATGTTCGGGCTATTACATTCAAAATAATTCTGCAATATTTAACAGGTTTTTTATTGAAGAATTAAAAAAGATTTTTTTTTTTGCTATTAGAAGTTGATTTGAAAAAAAAAATTTTTTTTGAACTGCCTAGTGTACATACGAGTAGATAGATGTAGGTCTCAACACATACTCGATATGGCTTAACATGAATAGTGTGTATATGTAATCCTAAATTACAAATGGAACTTAAATGGTACTTTAACTCAGTGGCGGAAAGAAGAAGTAAACAGGCCTGCTAGAAGGACTTATTTGGCAGACACAAGACTTTGCTACTGCATTCCATACTCATTTATTTTTACACACGATGTCCTATCCAGCCAAGGCCTTCCACGTTCCCTTCCTCAGTAGGCCTTCAACAGGCTTGATAAGAGGTCTTCTTTGACTTAAAAAAAGTCATTTAATTAAAAAACATTTAATTTCAGTGTGTCTTTTTGTTAACATAAAATATAATATTTATTAAAAAATTATAAATAGCTTGTTTTCTATGTTTTCCAGCTATCTATATGTCGACATTTCATAGGAACTACCCTAATCATCAGTAGACTTTGGAAATTTTTGAAAGATATTCTCAAACATTCAACTTTATATCCCAACAATCCAAATACATTGCTGAGAATTTAAAAAGAAAAATGCTCTAATAATATCCGTTAAAACACAAAAAACAAGCTTTTCTATTTATAAACGTCTCTAACATTTCTTTACACCTTTCAAACAAAAAAAAATTTTCAATGGTATAAATGTTAGAAGCTTAAATAGCGAATAAAAAACTTAGTTGTTTGATTTCCTGATGGATAAGCAGATCCATATAATGATGATTGCAGAAACTCATTTGACGTCAACAAGCTTCTTCAAAATTAACGGCTACGTACTATACGATACTAAAGACCCCCGTGGAAGAGCTTGTGGGGGTTCCGCAATCTTGATAAAATCTAGGATAAAGCATTTTTTGTTGGACGACACATGTGAGGACTATCTTCAAGCAACTAATATCTGTGTGGAAAATTTTCATTACAAATTGGTTATCTCATCGATTTATTCGCCGCCTCGATTTTCAGTGACGGAATCACAATATTCAAGTTTTTCACCTCATTAGGGCCTCGTTTTATAGCAGCTGGAGATTACAACGCAAAACACACTTTTTGGGGCTCACGTTTAATCACCCCGAAAGGTTGGGTGCTTTTTGATACAAATTTCTAAAATGGGCTTAGACGTAATATCAAGCGGACATCCCACTTACTGGCCGACTGACCGGCGAAAGATTCCTGATGTGGTTGATTTTGGAGTGGTAAAGGGGTTCCCTGTGGAATGGATGCAAGCTGAGCCTTCGTTAGACTTGTCATCGGATCATTCACCTACTATTATTTCAGTGTGTTTTCCCCAGGAGACTTGGTCCCCGATTAAGAATTTGCATAGGACTGTCACCCGAGTGAATTGGCTAAAATATAAAAAATTTTTGAGTACCCATTGCACTGAGAATATTGTTTTAAGAACACCTAAAGATATTAATGTGTCACTAAGCAACTTTAGCGAAAACCTTAAACAAGACGCTGAACTTGGTTCTAGCGTTTATTTAACACGTAGAAACCTTCAAAATAGAACATATTCTTCAGAAATCGAGCAACTTGTGTTAGAAAAAAGAAGAGTTCGACGAGAGTGGCAACTAAAAACAGGGCTCCGTGAGTGCACAAATCAACTAAGAAATTTGCTTGCAAACCAAAAAACGGCTTCTCTACAAACGTATTTAGAAAGTCTGGATGGTACTCCTCAGTCCGACTATTCTTTATGGCGGGCGACTAAAGGTTTAAAAAGGCCAGTTAGAGGTAAGCCGCCCTTGCGAGAACCATCTGGTGACTGGGCTAGAGATGACTCTCAAAAGGGTAATTTATTTGTTACCCATTTGAAAAATGTTTTTACCGCAAATAGGTCTGATAATGCAAATGAGTTGCCGCTTATTGTTACCTCCTGTACCTTTAAGATTCAATTTTCAAGAAGTTGAAAATGCTATTGGTAATCTAAACCTGAAAAAAGCTCCAGGTATGGATATAATCAGCAACAAAATGCTCGTAGAGCTGCCTCGTGTAGCTAAAAGAATTGTTCTTTTTATTTTTAATGCTATTTTACGACTTGAGTATTACCCTGCAGAGTGGAAGGTGTCCATGATAACAATGATTCCTAAGCCAGGGAAGGATCACACGAAAGTAGAATCATACCGTCCAATAAGTCTACTGACAACAATTTCAAAACTTTGCGAAAAATTGCTAAAGGGGAAGTTGGATCCAATGCTTAATAAGGTTGAATGTATTCCTAATCACCAATTTAGTTTTAGAGCGAAACATGGCACCATTGAGCAAACACACAGGTTAGTTAACGTCATAAGAAAGGCATTTGAAGATAAAAAATATTGCTCTGCCTTATTCATCGACGTCTCACAAGCTTTTGATAAAGTATGGCACGATGGCTTAAAGCATAAAATAAAGTTTAACTTACCTGCAAACGTACATAACCTTTTGGAAAGCTATTTATACTGCCGCCAATTTATAATAAAAGAAGGCGATTTCATAAGCCCCGCCCAGCCTATTGAAGCTGGAGTTCCCCAAGGCAGCATATTAGGGCCTATTTATATTTGATCTACGCATCTGACATGCCAACAAGCACCAACATTCACACTTCAACATATGCAGATGATACAGCATTCCTTAGCATACATAGTAACCACCAGCAAGCATCAATAAACTTACAGGAACATATCGACAAACTAGAGAAATGGCTCAAGCTTTGGAAAATCAAGGTTAATGAACAAAAGTGTGCCCATGTTACATTCGCACTGCGTCTAGGAACATGCTCACCCATTACTATTAACAATAAAGTAATACCTCGACACAGTGAAGTCAAATACCTCGGTATTCATCTTGACCGTAGACTAACATGGAAGTCGCATATCGGGGCAAAAGTAACGCAGATGAAATTGAAAGCAGTGCAAATTAACTGGCTACTAGGCAGAAATGCGACCTTGAAGCTTGATTGTAAACTTTTGCTGTACAACTCGATTCTAAAGCCAATATGGTGCTATGGGATTCAATTATGTGGCACAGCCTCGGCATCTAACATTGAAAAAATTCAAAGAAGTCAAAATAGAATTCTCCGTAGAATTACAGATGCTCCATGGTACGTTAAAAACTCACAAATCCACGCAGTTCTGAACGTACCTTTTGTGAAATCTGAATTAGTGAAGTACGCGACAAGGTATATTAACAAACTTGAATTCCTTCCAAATCCTCTTGCAGTTAATATTCTTAATTTTGGTGGTCATACCCGTCTGAGAAGGAGGGATACTTTGGCTACCATTCGAGCTCTAAACAGATGACTGAATTCTGAAATAATATTCGCATAAAAATAAATTTTTGTCCAGCACTGGCAGGACTTTAATCACAATTTTTTTTTTAGTATTAAGACTTGAATACTTATTGTCATTACATTTTTTTTATATAAATTCAATTAATCAAACAATAGTTAAAAAAAAAACTTTAAATGCTGTGATAACGTTTGTTTTGGTCGTTCCGTGTGTTCACAACATTACTCCCTCCTTCATCCACATAATCTATTTTCTTAGTTCCAGTACAATGCACCGCATATGTAGGGGTTATCCCCTGGTTCAAGATAAAAATAAAATAAAATGTTTGGATTTGTTATGAATTAGACAAAAACAAACCTTGTTAATTTACCTCTAATTCTGGATGTTCTTGCAAAAACTCCAGTATTTTTTTACATCTGAATCAGCCCACCTTTTATTCGAACTTTTTTCGCGTTTTCTCTTCCTAATATTTTCCATTTGAAACCAACTACGTACATTTATTTTATTAGCAGAAAAAATATGGCGCCTAATCTGCCAGCTGTTTCATACTTGTAAATAAATGAACTTACTACGTTTAGTAAATCTACTACGGTTTTTTGTATTGTAAAGGTTGTTAATTTAGTAAATTAAAAATTTATGAATTTTGTTTTTGCTAAGTTTTAAATTTACCAAGATTTACTAAATCTAGAATACAAGCTCTACAGGTACAATGGTACTTTAATACGAAGAGTGAAAACCGCTAATTCGAATGTCTATTACATTCATCATTCTACAAAGGAAAGCATTCTGTTACAACGTAATTTACTTTTAATTTACATTTATTTTTCTGTCTACTATCTAATTAAAAATAGAAAAAAATTATGCACAGTGGGCTTGAATACGATTTTCGGGATTTAATATTTTAAATCAATTTTTCTCACTGTTTGTAATCTTCGACTTTCTTAAATTTTTTTTTAGTTGCTCCCATTGAAAAGTAATCCAAATGTCAGTCAGCACTAGGTGAGGAATAGTTAACTTAAAGCTAGTTTAAAATTAACTCAGTTTCCGACAGAGTACATACATAAGTATAAATGCATACATATTTGTTTATGGTATAGTTTTTTACATGTTTCATAGATATAAAGGGTGTTTTTTTAAGCCCGATAGAACTTGAAATTGTAAAAAATAACACAAAAAATTAAATTGTAATCAAAATTTTTTTTTATTCGAAAGATCAATACGTGACATTAACATTTGAAAATGATTTCGGGCATATGGGCACCGCGGCTGTTCTTGACGAAGCGCATTCTAGACGTCCAATTTTGGGCCACTTTTTCGAGCACTGCTGGCCGTATGTCACGAACAACACGAACAATGCTGGCCTCCAAGGCGTCAATTGTTGCTGGTTTATCAGCATAAACCAGTGACTTCACGTAGCCCCACAGGAAATAATCGAGAGGTGTCAAATCGCACGACCTTGGAGGCCAATTGACAGGTCCATTTCTCGAAATCAACTTATCGCCAAATTTTGATTTCAGTAAATCGATGGTTGCGTTCGCCGTATGGCACGTAGCGCCATCCTGTTGAAACCACATCTCCTCCGGATCAATGTCATCCATATTTTCAAACAAAAAATCATTGATCATGGTGCGGTAACGATCTCCATTGACCGTAACGCGAGCTCCGGCCTCATTTTTGAAGAAATAAGGTCCGATGATGCCACCAGCATGAAAACCGCACCAAACAGTGCATTTTTCTGGATGTAATGGAGTCTGTAGGGTCTCTTGTGGATTGGTTTCACTCCATATGCGGCAATTTTGCTTATTAACAAACCCGTTAAGCCAAAAATGCGCCTCATCGCTGAACACAATTTTGCGATAAAACAACGGGACTGATTTTCAAAGTAAATTTGGATAATTTCTTAGCGTTGTTCAAGCGTGAGTCTATTCATGATGATTTGTCAGAGTATACTGAAACAAATAAAAAAAATGTTTCATCAAAATTTAATTTTTTGTGTTACTTTTTACAATTTAAAATTCTATCTAGCTTAAAAAAACACCCTATATGTATATAGACTCGTAGATACATGTGTTTGAATACATTCGAATATATATATTTAATATATTTAAAATTTTGTTCTTCTGATATTCGTTCTATTTGAATGTGATTGCATTTGTTTCTCCACGAGTAGAGCTATTACCACTATTCATTCGGTTTGTGTATTCATTCATTTGTTTTAATTAAAATAAAATATGAGTCACTTCGTAGTCAGTTGTTATGGTACGAAGCATGGTGCAAATATTAGGTGGCAGCATTAGAGTTGTTGTACTACATACATAATACTTTGTGTAAAAATTACGGAGGCCGTCGAAAACATATTTACCAAAACAGAAGAAAATGAAGAAATAAAAGTTTGTATAAAGAAACTGAACAAAGAAAATTAATGTAATTGTGTACAATTGTTTTCAATGTATTTTAAGCAATTAAAATATTTTTGAAAACTTTTTTATTGTGATTCTTTTGCACTATTTCAAACTGTTTAAAATCTTATAATTTTTTTAATTCACTTTGTGTTAACAAAAAATTATCACCTGCGCTAGTGATGCTACATGGTTAATTGCACTATGGTACGAAACTTTACTTATTCAAAAAGCAAATGAATACTCGTATATTCAAATGCCGTTTCAATGTAATAGTGCAGACGTTTAACATAAAGAGAAAAAATTATTTATTTCAATCAGGCCGAAACGGACAAATAAGAAAAAAATTAAGACTATTTGTTAAGCTATGAGTTTAAAAATATCAACATTTTTCGACTTTTAAAGGCTCTTTAACAGAAAAATGTGCGTTGGCACTGACCAGAGGGTCCGTACCCTCCGCTTTGTATCGGACTGATCACAACTTACCGACTAAAAAACCCCCTTTTCTTCCTGGGATAAAAATTTCCACCACGGGACCGCCTTAGCACTGCTTCGGGGTAGATACCCAATAGCTTGATCAGCCCTTCTCTTTACATTATCCTTCGTCTGGGATCATGATTATGATCTTGTGCTGCGGGCTTCAGATCTGGCTTTTTCGTCTGCAGAACTTTTTCGCAGAATCGAGATACCGCTAAAAAGTTGGTATCGCTCACTATCATGACGTCCACAACATTCTCTACCGTTATGGAGCCAGCTACTATCTCCAGTTCTCTACGAGTTTCCGCCCATCGCATACACTCAAAGAAAGTGTGCTCGGCATCGGCCACGACTTCTTCTTCTTCGTATAAACAAAAGGGTGTGTTACATTTGCCCATTTTATATAAGCAGCTCCGGTAATAGCCGTGCCCTGACATCATTTGAGTCAGGTAATAGTTCACATTCCCATGCCGTCTGTTCAACTATTTCTCGATATTGGGAATGAGACGCTACGTCCATCTGCCCCTTGTGTTAGGACTCCATTTAGACTGCCAACCATGTAATATTTCCTGCCGTATTCGCTGCATTCTTCCAACGTCTCCATGGCCAGTCTGTCTTAATATCCATTCCTTCCTTGGTGCTAGAATCTATAGATCTATTGGGATCATACCTGCTATTACTGTATGCAGATGTGACCCGTAAAGCAGCTATTCCTTACACCGCTAACAATGGTTTTGCTCTGCTTTGTGTCCTTTCTCTCCTTAGATTTCGCTCTTGTACAGAAGGATGATCTATTAAAAGTTTGCGTTTTTCTGGTAGCGGGCCTCTTTTGTTCGCCATCAGCCGGCTTAATCGTCTTGTTATACCAGTAGCCTTGTCAACAGCATACTGAACCTGTTCCAAGAACGTTAACTTTCAGTCAAGCCTTATCCCGAGATAATTCACGAATTTCCTCGTTGCTAGGACCAAGTCGTCAAACGTCGTATATCAATTTCCATTGGAATATAATGTCTGCTAAGGATTAAGAGCTCAGTCTTCTGCTCATCCAAATGCAGGCCGTGTGCCATCCTTTTGTTCTTATGATCACTTGCCTCAGCTATGTAATTTTCCAGCGCCTGAAGTAATTTTCCTTCTTTTCCGACCTTCTGTAGTGTTATATATCATACACTTCGGGTATATAGCCTAAACCGATTTTTTAATGAAAATGTTTCTTAAGCGAACTTAAACAATTTTTTTTGCTCAAAAGCAGTTCTGTAGTATAAGGAGGTTGCCAAACAAAGGAAATGAAAATTTCCGATATTGGTCCATATATACCCGAGATATAGCTTAAACTAATTTTTTCTTGAAAACAAATTTTTTTTTGCTTAAAAACTGTTGTAACAAAAAGAAGCCACTAAAATACAAAAATTGAAAATTTCCGACATCGATCCATATATATCCGAGCATATTTAGTTAAAATTTGTAATATATAGTATATTTATGTGACTATTGTAAGGAGGAGTTTAGATTCCTCCCAGCCTAATATACTACGCTCTTTCTTGTTTTTTTCTTCTACATTCATACAAAATTGCAACAAAAATCGTTTCGGAACTTTGGATATATCTCAGCTATATGTAAACCAATAGGGTAATAGAATGGTAAACTAAAAAAGTTTTTGGGTCTAATAGTTTTCTCAGAAACGGTAATTAAACGGCGGATAGACGGACATCGCGTAATCAACTTATCTATAAATGCTGATTCAGAATATGTATACTTTATAGGGTCGGAAACGAAAATTGTAGAAATTACAAACGGAATCACAAACTTATAGTGAAAGGCCAATGTAAGCGGCATGCGACAGCGGGCGGCAACAATGTGACCCATTTACAAAAAATTATATTTTTTATAAAAATATTCGTACATAAATTTCAACATCATGAACTTAATTTAATTTGGCAGTACCGTTAAAGACGGCCGAGCGGCAATGTTGAATTCAGTTTAACTTTTCGATTCGCCGCTTCAATTTGTCAAACCAAAAAGTAAAGAAAAAAATATAGAAGACAGAAATTAATTCTCGGTTTTGAAATTTCAACAATTAAACTTGTTTATTTATTTTGGCTTTAAAAAAAATCAAAATATTTTTATATTTAATCTTCGAAGCACATACTTTTCTTCAATTAGCCGCGTTCATTTGCCTACAACAAAAAAACTCAAGCGGCAAATAAAACAGGTGGTTACCGCTCGTTGCCGCAAGACGCTTACATTGGCCTTTCACTATTATATATACCCTTTACATTTTTGTGAAGTGTATTATAAGAAAGCTTCTTTCCTGTCAGGGTAGCTTAGTAAGAAAATAAAACTCAGGCCTCGTTAAAATTTTTTTTAAACAATTCTCTTTATTTAAATAAAAAATTCTACTTGCACGTATAGTCCACGATGTCTGGTTTGCATTGTGAACTATACGTGTATCATGCCCTGCAGTTGTCGCTAGAAAGACAGACTCCAAATTCTGGTGAAAACTACGAAGGTTCTAATTTTTTTTTTTAAAGAGAGTGTTAGTGTAGTTTAGTACCGCTATGCCAGGTAAAAATAGCTGTTAGTCCCTCCCTCCCAGACATCTACTAAGATGCCTGGGAATAATGGCTGCTAATACCAGTTAATCCGTCTGCACTACTACTAAGATGCATGGGCACTATGACTGTTAAGACTAGTAGTAACCCTTGCACTACAACACGATGCGTGTGGCTGCTAGTGATGATATTACATACATGTACTAGCTGTCCGATTACGCAGACAGATTGAGTCCAACTAAAATTGTGGAGTATTGTGCAGAGGTATTAAACCTGCGAATGTTGGAACTAAAGCATTAAACACATTCGAGACAGCAGGCTACAAGCTACAAAAGCTCAAAATTAAAATACACGTGTAAAAAATGTTTGTTAGTGTTTTATATGCTTCTTTCTGTTATTATAATATAATTCTTTCTGTTATTATAATATTATTAAAACAACATTTATGGATGCCCACACACGTCTTCTTTTATATGTATATGAAAGTGTATATCTCTAAATTGAAAATGTTCAATAATAATTCTTGCCAAAAAATTATTTCCGTATATTGGTTTATAAATTAGGGAGTTATATTTAAATTACTTTAGTCTTTAAATAATTCATTGAATTTTCTTGCTTTTTTCTTACTCTTCACAACCTAGTTGATAGCGTTAGAAACAGCTAAACAAAATTCTAAGCGGCACCATTCAAATGCAAAAAAGCAGCTGTTTATATTTCAGAAGTTTTATTTTAATTGTGGATTTTGATTGTGATTTACAAATATTTAATTTTTTTATATTTATATACATTATTGCATCGAATACTGAATAGCTGAAACTATTTTAGCAATATCTGCTATAGAATTATCTAAATTTCCCTTAGCCATTTTATAAGCACAAAAAGCTTTTTAATATTTGTAAGGAGATAAAGAAAACAATATCAGCTGTCTATTATGTAGCTGCCGCCTTCAATATAATTATGTAGCTGGCTACAGGGTACATTTGTAGCCAGCGGCATTTGTAGTCGTGTGTTCGTGTAGCCTGCTGTCTCGAATGTGTTTAATGCTTAATACACTAACACCACTCTCACCGATACTAGGCTATATATTTACTGTATAATAGTGAAAGGCCAATGTAAGCGGCTTGCGGTAACGAGCGGCAACCACCTGTTCTATTTGCCGCTTGAGTTTATTTGTTGCAGGCAAATGAACGCGGCTAATTGAAGAAAAATTTGTGCTTCGAAGATTAAACAAAAAAACATTTTGATTTTTTTTAAAGCCATAATAAATAAACAAATTCAATTGTTGAAATTTCAAAACCGAAAATTAATTTCTGTCTTCTATTTTTTTCCTTTATTTTTTGATTTGACAAATTGAGGCGGCAAAACAAAAAGTTAAACTGAATTCAACATTGCCGCTCGGCCGCCTTTAATGGCATTGCCAAATTATATTAAATTCAATATGTTTATAAAATATTTTTTATTATTTTATAATTCAATATTTTTATAAAAAATATAATTTTTTGTAAATGGGTCACATTGTTACCGCCTGCTGCCGCATGCCGCTTACATTGGCCTTTCACTATAAGGCTCTCTTTCAGTTCTCTTACTATGATAGTTTATTTTTTTTCTCTTAATATGTTAAAATAATGAATATATAGTGTATAAAAAAAAAATCAAAGTCACTTCAGGGAAATAATTAAAGTTAAATAATAATAAGAATAATAATAATAAATTAATAATATTAATACTAATAATAATAATCATAATCCAATGGAAATATGTAATATTATTTGAAATTCAAGTAAATATATAAAAAATATATATAATGTAACGAGCAATTCGTTACAGTATAAAAACGATATTCGCTTTTAAAGTGTATACGGAATAACGACAGAAAACGTCAAATTGAAGTTGACAAAAGAACGTTGATAGTATACGAAAAAATATCGCTCATTTATCACGACATAGTTATATCTCAAAAAATGCACTTTTCGCGTTAAACAGAATTACTTATAATTACCAGCTCTACCTTTTATATTGTGTCAAAAATTTAGTTAAATTACTTTTAAACAGTTTTCTAAAAAAAAAAGTCCTAAGACTTGTATGGAAACTAAAAATTTGAAATGTGTTTTTCTCGAAACAAACTTTTTTTTAGTTATGACTATGTTGCAATAAAGGAGCGATATATTAAAAACCTTGGTGGCTAAGTAGTTTTTCATTAACTAAAAGTATAAATACATATCAAATAAAAACAAAAAATAACGCAAAACTTTAAATTAATTTTTTAAACTTATTTATTTATTTTAAAGTTAAAAAATAGTCTATCAGTATTAATAAGGCAGTATCGGTATTAGCACATGTCTCAAAGGCTTAGTCCAAATAAACGTGTTGATACTGTGCATAATGGCCACAGAGGTCAGCTTTAATAACTTTGGAAAAATTACTATTTTTACCTTTCACTACCAACGAAACATAACGTTCTCCAATTCCACCGTCCACAAGAACTACTTGTTCGATATCCTCACCTCTTAATACTACATATGTGATTTTTACATTTACTAATCCAATTTCACTTGACTGAGGAAGTTCATCTGGGAAAGTAAATCGCATATCCTTGAGTAGTCGTTTACCTTAAAGAAAAGAAAACAAAAAATAAAAAAATTACACAGCCTTTAACAAATTTGTGTGAAAAAGCATACTGTTAAATAAAACAAGTAAGAGTGTGGTATATTCGGCTGGGCCGAATCCTTCACGATAGTCACGAATATGTATAGTATATTAAAAATGTGACCTGAATATATATGCTCGGTTATATATGAACCGATATCGGAATTTTCTATTTTCTGTATTTTAGTAACCTTCTTTTATAACAAGAACTGCTTTTCAGCAAAAAAAAAAAAAAAAAAAAATTTTATGAAAAAATCGGTTCAGGCTATATCTCGGGTATATATGAACCGATATCGGAAATTTTAATCTTCCATATTTATATAACCTTATTTCATTACCAGAACTGCTTTTGAGCACAAAAAAGTTGTTTAAGTTCGCTTACGCGGCATTTTCATGAAAACCCCGGTCTAGGCTATATCTCGGGTATATATGGACCGATATCGGAAATTTTCATTTTCCATATTTATGTTACCTTATTTCCTTAGCAGAACTGCTTTTAAGCAGAAAAAAGTTGTTTAAGTTCGCTTACGCGACATTTTCATGAAAAACCCGATTTGAGCTATATCTCGGGTATATATGGACCGATATCGGAAATTTTCATTTTCGATATTTATATAACCTTATTTTGTTACCAGAACCGCTTTTAAGCAAAAAAAGTTGTTTCAGTTCGTTTACGCGACATTTTTATGAAAACCCCGATTCCGATAAACCCGATCTCGGGTATATATGGACCGATATCTGAAAAAAAAATTTTTGCCTTTTAGTCACCTTGCCTAATGAGTGTGTGAAGTTTGAAGCAAAACAAACAACTTTTTTTGTCAAAAATTTCCATACAAAATTTCAAAAATTCATGGCTTTTTTCGGAATTTTGAATATATCTCAGCTATACGTGGACCGATATTACTGAGTTTCAATAGCAAACATATGGCAATATGGAGTAATAGAATGGTGAAAGAAAAAAGTTTCTAAGTCTAATGGTTTTCTCAGAAACGGTATTTCAACAGCGGACAGACGGACATCGCTTAATCGACTTTTCCATTAATTCTGAATCAGAATATATATACTTTATAGGGTCGCAAAAAAAAAACTGTAGAAATTACAAACGGAATCACAAACTTATATATACCCTTTACATTTTTGTGAAGGGTATAAAAACACTAAGAGAACGCGTTGAATATATTTACTTTTTGCATTTAAGAATAATTGTGTCTATACTACAACATAATAACGACGATTTTTTTTTGTAAATATATTTAAGTAACTCATCATTATGAATTCATCGGTTTTTGTTTCGTTTTGTAAAACTTCAGAGTCGTGTAATTTAATCTAAAGTAATTTATCGATAGCAATACAAAGTGCCAAGGTGGACGATGGGGAACGTTGAATGAAATGTTATCGAGAAAGAAATCGGAGCAAATATCATCATTAATTAAATTTATGATAAATGAGATATTCAACTTAGTTCTTCGACTTTTAAGTGTTGGGAGTTTGATTAAAGCAAGGCGGGTTGTATATGACGGAAGATCTAATGGAATCGACTGTAGACCACGAAGGGAGAATAATAAAAACTGCTTTTGTAAAGATTCTATGTAATTGTTGTGTTTCAGGATACAAAAAATAGATGCATATTCAAGGATAGGTCTTACAAGTGAAACATACAAGTGTTTTGTGACATACGGATCTTTGAATTCTTTTGCCAATCGCTTAACAAAACCAAGAATGCGTCGTGCTTTTTTAACAGTTTTGGAAATATGTTTAATAAAGTTTAACTTATCGTCCAATAATAATCCAAGAGCCAATATTGTAGCAACGTTTTTCAGTCGGTAGTTCTCCAAAAAGTAATATGTACAATGTACATGCATATGATTTCCTTTGTAGAAAGACATAAGTTTACATTTCTTCAAGTCCAGCTCCATCAAATTAGTGTTGAACCATGCCAAGTCTTGTTGAAGTAGACTATGATCTGTATAATGATTATATAGTCCACTTACTTTTATTTAAATAAATAATTGAATTTTCCTCAAGTGTCTAATTATACACTTTGCCGAAACCGAAGACGCTGGACCTCTGTCCGTTACATCCCAAACATAATTGCCTGATTCATGTGTTAAAATGTTATATATTGTGAAGTTATGTAGAATTCCTGCAGGAGATGGAACTGGTATATAACCAATTTTGTTTTAACAGTGTTAATTGAGTATATTAGGTGTACAACTTTGCTTTCGCCGATGGATGGCTGTAGCGGTAAGTGGTAGTCGAAATATTAGTCGATTAGTGCCTGCATCATAAAGTTATTCTCGATTAAACACGCCAACTTACGAGCCAAATTCTTGTCATTTGCCGGAGATACATTTTTTTTTTGCTTTAATATGAAGAAATATGCGGCTCATACGGATTTCTAGTGAGGCTACTATTAGTAATAAAACGTGCCGAAAGTGGTTTCAACGCTTCAAGAATGGGGATTTTGATGTCGAAAACCACCATAGTAGTGGAAGAGGGACGGTTTTCGCAGATGCAGAATTGAAAGCATTACTTGATTTTGTGTCAAACCCAACAAGAATTGGTAGGATTATTGGGAGTGACCCATCAAGCCAGTTCAAAACGGCTGAAAGTCATGGGAATGATTCAGAAACAAGCAAACTGGGTGCCGTACGAGTTGAAGCAGAGAACGACGTTTGTTTGCTTATAAACAGCTGATTGCAAGGCAAAGACGGAAGGGATTTCTGTATTGCACAGTGACTGGGGACAAAAAATGAGTTCATTGCAATAATGCTAGTGGCAGAAAATCGTGGGGATATCCCAACCATACTTCCATGCTGACGACCAAACCGAATATTTTTTTAAAGCTTTTATTTACTTATTGAATCTTCACAAAGTGAGCTAACAATAAGTATTCAAACATTTTTTACATACCATGGAGCTGCGGTAATCGTTCGAAGAATTTGGTTTTGTCGGCTCTGATGTTTTTCAATGTTTGCTTAAGAATGCGTTGTATAACAAAAGTTTGCGTTCCAACTTCAATTTCGAGTTTCTGCCCATAAGCCAGTTTAGTTGCGCTGCTTTTAATTTCAACTGAGTGACTTTTGCATCAATGTGAGACTTCCACGTTAACCTACGGTTGAGGTGAATACCAAGGCACTTGATTTCATTGTTCTGCGGGATAGGTGATTTGTTAATTTTAATGGGCGAATATGTTTGTTTACAAAGTGTGAATGTGACATGAGTACATTTTTGTTCATTAACTTTAATTCTTCAAAGCTTTAGCCAATTCTCCAATATTGAAATATATTCCTGCAAAGTTCGTGAAGCTAATTGATGGGTTTCAGGAAGGCCACAGAATGCCGTGTCATCTGCAAAAGTCGAAGTGTGGATTCCTGATCTTCTTGGCTACCCAGGATGCTACCTTGGTGAGCTCCTGCTTCGTTTGGCTGTGAAGGGCTTATAAAATCGCCTTCTCTGATAACATTACTAATTTCGTATGAAATCAAAGTGCACCGGAATAGGTAGCAGTATGTGTACACGTGTTTTTTTTTCTTGTTTTGTTTTCGCCGTTGTCCGTGTTTTATTTATATGTTCAATACTAATATTATTTTCAATGCATTTCATTACATTGTAGTGTGGAAGGTGTTGGACTAAATTTTGCTAATCTGAGCAGTGTCGAAGGTATATACATTGGGCACTGATCAGGTTTAACGAATTTGACACCAACATTTCAAATGCTGCAATAAAGTTTGTTTTACTCTTTCGTGTTGTTATTGTTAACACTCCGCGAACACTACTCCCTCTTTCCTCCTCATTATAACCTATTTTCCTAGTTCCAGTACAATGCGCTGCATATGTAGGGGTCCCAGATTAAAAAAACAAATTTCCGCCCATATAAGTAGCTTTCCAGAAGCTTGTGAGTATTTGCAGGCAAATTTAACTTTATTTTCTGCATCAGCCCGTCGTGCCACACTTTATCAAAAGCTTGAGAAACGTCAATGAATAGAGCTGAACAATACTTCTTGTCCTCAAAAGTCTTTCTTATGACATTTACTAGCCTGTATGTTTGTTGGTAGTAGACTTATTGGTCTATATGGTTCTACTTTAGTGGGATCCTTTCCTGGCTTGGGTATCATAGCAATCATACACACCTTCCACTCAGCAGGTTAACACTAAAGGCGTAAAACAGCGTTAAAAATAATTAGGAGAATTCTTCTAGCTACACGATGTAACTGTTGAAGCATTTTGCCAGTAATTTAATCAATACCAGGAGCTTTCCTGGGGTTTATATTACTGATACCCTGTTCTACGTCTTGAAATTTGAGTCTCAAAGACACAGGTGGCCTAACTGCATATGATGCTAATTCAGCTGCATCATTTGATACATCATTTATAATAAACAAGTTTCTCAAATGATTAACATACAGCATCCCTTTTTAAGAATCGATTCTTGCCCTGCACCCAGCTGAAGTTCACAAAGTTGTCTCACCTCCTACAAGTCTTTTCAGGCCTTTTGTCGCTTTCCACGAGGAATAGTCAGATTGAGGAGTACCATCAAGCTTTTCCAAATATATTTTAAGGAAGCCGCTCTCAAGAAGATTTCTTAGTGGAGTTATGCATTCCCGTAGCCTAGTTTTAAGCTGGAGAGACCTGTGAAGTTGCCACTCTCTTCTAACTCTTCTTTTTTTTGACAGAAGTTGCTCAGTTTCAGAAGAATAGTTTCTATTGCTCACATTTCATAATCTAACGATCTGACGACCACTAACTGGGGCCGCCAGATCGACTGACACCACATCTAAGCCCATTTTGGAAATAGTGTCGAAAGGTACACGGCCTTTCGGGGAAATTAACCGTAATCCCCAAAAAGTATGCTTAGCATTATAGTAACCTGCCGCTAAAATTGAGGTGATGAGTAAATCGAGCAAATTAAAAAAACTATTTTTTCATGCAAATGTTCAATGCATATATTAGTTGCTTGGAGATACTCATCGCGTGTCTCGTTCAGTAAATAGTATGTAGCCATTAATTTTGAAAAAACTGTTGATTATCAAATGATTTTCAAGAATCATCATTATATCGATTTGCTTTTCTATAAGGAAGTGCTCAAGTTCATTTTTGTGTTGGCTGATGCCGTTTGCGTTCCAGAAACATATTTTTAACCAATTCATTTTTTTTAAATTGCCTGTAAAATAGTGGATTGCATTTTTAGCATTTCCTGCATCATGTTTGTCATAGAAACGGTAAAAGTGTTAATGGATTGAACAAGAGTCTGCAGAGTTGCCTCAAGATTACTAAAATTTTTTTTTTGCGTGTTTGTGTGGTTGGTTAAGTGGCCTACCTGGGGAAAGTTGCTTTTAGCAATCACATTTGACTGTTGGTGGGCTGGAAAAATTCATGACTTATTTCTCATTGACCGCTTAAAGTATAGACAAAGCAACCTCTGTAATTCGTAGTATAGTGACCTCCAGAGTTACTGCATTTTTAACACACTTGTTGCACTGAGATGTGCCGTGAAGTTCGCCACATATAACACAAGCAGCGGTTAACTTGCAGTAAGCCGTAGTGTGGCCAAATTGTTGGCATTTTAGGCACTGAACGGGCCATGAATGCTTATGTGACTCCTTAGCGGTATCCTTACAATGTAAGAGAAATTTGACGATATAAATTGAATGAATTTCATTCTTTTTCAGCACAATATCCCCTGGTTCTAGTTCAATCCTAAACATGGGGTGAGGGATGTTTTCGCGGTTCCCGGAGCTTACTACGTTCTTTATTTTAAAGTCTCTGTCTTTCACTCCAGTTTTGACTTCATCAGTATCGACACAAGTGTCAATATATTTAACCACGACCTGAAGACTTTTAGCACTTTTAAGCTGGTAAGTGTAAAATTATCTTCCCTTTTCCTAAAACATCAGACAATTTTCGGTAATAATTTTCATGGTTTACCCGGATTTTAGTTTCACGGATGCTGCCATGCTTAACTCAAGTGACGTTGAAACTATCTTTGTTCACTAGAAGTCGCCTCTCTTAAATATATTAGTGGTGGCTTATATGTCTTATTCGACGTTATTGGCTCTTCTGTCTGAAGGATAGCAAACCTATTACTATTCGTTGTCGCAGTGGTATTATCGTCTTTAGATATTTTGGATTGTGATGAAATTTGCTCGGATATAGCGCTTCGCTGACGTTTAACCACGGTTATATACCTATCCATACCTACTTGAGTTTTCGGCTTATCAGCGATGACTAAACTTATGTTGTGGGCAAATTGGTAAAATACAACGAGAGACATGATAAATTGATTTTGCAGCATGCTCTTGATGTGCTTGGAATGAAGATACAGTGTGATGTTCGCTGGACTGAACACATTTTTCATGCCTCTAAAGAAGCAGTCAAGTACCTCAAGTTTTTGAAACGGTGTAAGATGTACTTCACTCTATCTGACCTACTACTTATATCCGACCGAAAATGGAATACAAATCCCATGTTTGGGCCGGTGCCTCAAAGTCTATTTTGGGGTTTACTCGACCGTGTACGAAGAAGCTTATCGGTGACAGTAGGGTAGCCAACTCTATTGACTCACTGGAGCATCGACGCAGTGAAGGGTGCATTATTCTTTTCTATCGTTACTACAATGACGAGATTAGGAATTTTGTTCCCGAAACTCGCACATTTTTACGTAGTACGTTTTCATCGGCCAGAGCTCTTCCGTTTGTAGTCGAATCGTACTACGCATTACAGAGAATCGTACTACGCATTACAGAGAGAATTCGTTTTTCAGCCGTACGCTTCGCTTGTGGAATAAGATGCCTGCAGACGTGTTTTCTGTCTGTTATAACATTGGAAAGTTCAAGTCAAATGTTCACAAACACAACTCCCTCTTTCCCCTCCTCACAACCTATTTTTGCATATGTCCGAGAAAAAAAATAAGAACAAAATTTTTTGTAGTCAATACTGCAATATCTTTCCATAACATCTTTAGATAGGCAATGAAAATATAACTGACACTTGCAATATATGAAGTTATGATCAGATAGCGGAGTTTCAATAGAACTGATATCAAATTGATATATAAAATTACTAAAGACACACTCTATACTAGTTTTACTTTTTGGTTTGGTTACTAAATTATGGCGTAGAAATTGTATTCAAAAAGCATATCCATCAGTACTCGCTCATTCCGTTCACACGATTTCAAATCAACATTACAATCTCCAACAATTATACAAGGCGATCTCCGAGTATCCAAAATTAGTTCTTCTATTCTGGTCATGAAAACTTCTAAGTCACATTTCTGCGATCCATGAATGAAGTAATAACCAAAGGCTTATTATTAATTTGAACATTTTGTAGGGATATGGTTATATAGGGTGTTTTTTTAAGCCCGATAGAACTTGAAATTGTAAAAAATAACACAAAAAATTAAATTGTAATCAAAATTTTTTTTTATTCGAAAGATCAATACGTGACATTAACATTTGAAAATGATTTCGGGCATATGGGCACCGCGGCTGTTCTTGACGAAGCGCATTCTGGACGTCCAATTTTGGGCCACTTTTTCGAGCACTGCTGGCCGTATGTCACGAACAACACGAACAATGCTGGCCTCCAAGGCGTCAATTGTTGCTGGTTTATCAGCATAAACCAGTGACTTCACGTAGCCCCACAGGAAATAATCGAGAGGTGTCAAATCGCACGACCTTGGAGGCCAATTGACAGGTCCATTTCTCGAAATCAACTTATCGCCAAATTTTGATTTCAGTAAGTCGATGGTTGCGTTCGCCGTATGGCACGTAGCGCCATCCTGTTGAAACCACATCTCCTCCGGATCAATGTCATCCATATTTTCAAACAAAAAATCATTGATCATGGTGCGGTAATGATCTCCATTGACCGTAACGCGAGCTCCGGCCTCATTTTTGAAGAAATAAGGTCCGATGATGCCACCAGCATGAAAACCGCACCAAACAGTGCATTTTTCTGGATGTAATGGAGTCTGTAGGGTCTCTTGTGGATTGGTCTCCCTCCATATGCGGCAATTTTGCTTATTAAGAAACCCGTTAAGCCAAAAATGCGCCTCATCGCTGAACACAATTTTGCGATAAAACAACGGGTCTGATTTTCAAAGTAAATTTGGATAATTTCGTAGCGTTGTTCAAGCGTGAGTCTATTCATGATGATTTGTCAGAGTATACTGAAACAAATAAAAAAAAATGTTTCATCAAAATTTAATTTTTTGTGTTACTTTTTACAATTTAAAGTTCTATCTAGCTTAAAAAAACACCTTATAGTATCTAAAAAGTATTCTGTTTTCATAAATAGTTGAAAAGTTGAACTTTATTGGTTATATTTAATCCTTCTTTCCGTTTCAAAATAAACAAACAGTATGCGAGTATGTCTGCTTTACCCGAATATCGAACGTGCATGATTATATCGTTGGCAGTAGTGCACCATGCCACACTCTGTCAAACGCTTTTAAAATATTCAGAGCCACCACCCTACGAGTAGTTTCACCGAAATGATGGATTCAGTGGCACCATTTCTCTGAGAGAGATGCCATAAGGTCGCCAGTAGAACGACCCTTACGAAATCCATATTGACGATCACAAAGTAGTTTATGCGACTCTAGATACCACATAAGGTGATTATTAACAATGCTTTCCATTACTTTGGAAAGTGCAGAGCAAATTGCAATTGGGCAGTAATTTTCAGGGTTATTTGCGTCAGCCTTTTTGAGTATTGGTGTTACATTAGCAACCTTCCAGCACGGTCGAAGCTCACCAAAATGGTAAATTATGCTAAAGAGGCGTGCTATTTGGATGAGCACTTGCGATTTTTAGATACTAACTCATATGACCAATGTAAAAAGCTCGTGAATACTCTACAAGCAGTGATATCAGATCGCTCCTCTGTGACAACCAAGACTGTTGACATTTGCAACAAAATAAGTCCATGGATGTCTCGAAACCTGATTTTTTAAATTTCTTATAAGGAAAAATTGCTTAAAGCAAGAAGGAAAAAGAAAAGCAAAACAATTTTTGTAGAACGGCTTAAAAGGATTAGCAATGTGATTTAAATTTGTAATAAAAATTTGATAAATATTTATTATGAGCAGAATTTAACGTGTTGTAATGGCGATCCAAGAAAAACTTGGCAGTTGGACTCAACAGGCAGCTGGGCAAACATTTTAAATCTTCTAAAAACTTAATTATTGAGGAGAAAGTATTTGTACCAACCGATTGTGAGAAGGCTTATATGCATTCAGTGCATATTTTCATAACTCAATTCAAGAAATACGGTCCAGTATACCTGTGAATATGAATGACAACATTAATACATTTAATACTCTAATTCGTGCTCCGGCAAATTTCAATAAAATTGAGAAGCCACATTTTGAGCAAATTTTAAACAAATTGGCCTTACGTAAAAGCCCAGGTTATGACAATATCAGTTCCAAAATGCAAGGTGCGTAAGGAAGCGATACCCCAAATTCTTGCTATGATATTTAACAATATAATAGATGAACTTCAATACCCTGCAGTACTGAAAATACACAAAATAGTTCCTATACTTCAGTGTTTCGGTTCTAATAAAATTGAAGACTTTCGGCCGATTTAAATTTTGTCTACCATCGACAAAGCTTTTGAGAGAATTCTCTTCAATCAAATTTCTAAATGCTATATCATTAGCTGTTTCAGCGACAATTTTGCAAAAGGTTCTGAAACACAGGAGGCTGCGGTAAATTGATTAGATTACATATGTAATGGTATACAAGTATATGAAGGATATAAGGGAGTTGCAGGAATATTTGTATTATCTAAAGTCTTTGACTTGGTTGATTATAGCATTTTAAATAAAAACTTGGAATATTTTGGGTTTTCTCAAAGTACAATAAATCTCTTAAAAAAACTATTTGGAAAATAGAACGCAATTTGTACAAATTAACGAATCAAAAAGTCGACTACTGAATGTACCTCAAGGTACTCCACACAATACCCAAGACCCAATGTAGTTTATTAACAAACAAACAAACAAACGACCGCAAATGCTGCTTCATCTGTACTCATGGATGGTATAAATATTGAGGAATCGGATGCTCTTGATGTTCTTGGAATGAAGATACAATGTGATGTTCGCTGGACTGAACACATTTTTCATGTCTCTAAAGAAGCATTCAAGTGCCTCGGTTTTTTGAAACGGTGCAAGATGTACTTCACTCCATCCGATCTCCTTACTATTTATACCGCCTATATCAGACCGAAAGTAGAATACAACTCTCATGCTTGGGCCGGTGCCTCAAAGTCTATTTTGGGGTTACTCGACCGTGTGCAGGAGAGGGCGAAGAAGCTCATCGGTGACAGTAGGGTATCCAACTTTATTGACTCACTGGAGCATCGACGCAGTGTGGGTTGCGTTACTCTGTTCTATCGTTACTACAATGGATTTTGCTCTGACGAAATTAGAGATCTTGTTCCCGAAACTTGCACATTTTTACGTAGCACGCGTTCATCGTCCAGAGCTCATCCATTTGTAGTCGATTGCCCGGGGAATCGTACTACGCTTTACAGAGAGAATTCGTTTTTCAGCCGTACGCTTCTTCTTTGGAATAAGTTGCCTGCAGACGTATTTCCTGTCTGTTATAACGTTGGAAAGTTCACGTCAAATGTTCACAAACACTACTTCCTCTTTCTCCCTCCTCACAACCTATTTTCCTAGTTCTGGTATAATGCACTGCATATGTAGGGGCCATCCCCTGAGTACTGGTCCAAGTTAAAAAAAAAAGGAAGTGTACTTGGACCATTATTATTCAAAATCTTCATTAATGATTTGAAAAATATAAAATTTTTCTGTAAATTATTTATGTTTGCAGATGACTTAAGCCTGTTTCGTTATTATAAGGATGAGAAAATCTTGCCAACACAAGTTGAGTATGATGCCGCTATCTGACTTGCGTTCATCAGATTACATAAACTTAATTTAAATGCCAATAAAACGAAATTCGTTAAATTTAAGCTATACATTTCAAAATCAGAGATAAGTATGCACATTAATGTGGATAGAAGGATTATCAAGGAATCTGAAAGTGTTAAATATCTCGGAATTCACATGACAATCTGTCATGAGTTATTCACACGGATCGTTTAAAAATGAAGGTCGCAAGTGGAATAGGAATTTTAAACAAATTCAAAAATAAGCTAAATGTCAAAGCAAAACTTCTTCTTTACCAATCATTGATTAATTCACACCTCACATATTTACCAATGATTTATGGATGCACAAAGAACTTATCGCTGCAAGCACTTCATATCATGTTCAGATGGTAATATGAAACAGTTGGTTCGCTCTCTGACCCACTATTGCGAAACTAGGTGTTCAGACGGTTGTTTTTTGGTTCACACTAATGTTTGCATAATTTTATTCAAATCTTTGCGTAAGTATAAAATTTTTATATGATCCATGTGTTTCTTTTGATTTTACAGACATTAATTATGTGTTTTTTTCTTTATTTATATTTTTTGAGAGCTAGTTCAGATAAACTAGCGATAATTTATTATCAAATTTGGAGACGATAGTCGTTTTTGCTTGGTTCGCAACAAGATTCAAAATGAACCAAGGTGGTTCGCTCATAAAATTTTGTATGGCGAATCATGTTGGTTCAATCAAGATTAGGCTGCGAACCACGAATGAGATAGCGAACCTCGAATATAAGCCTTCGTGTGAACATGCTATCAGTCTGCACAAAATAAATCTTTAAAAATTGTTTTCCACCTACCCATACGCTACAGCACTTTAGATTTATACATGTAATAATTTGGCAAAAGGAGTACTTCCTATTCGAGGGCTATATAAGCAACAATTTAAGTCAATAAGGAATATTAGCTTGCATTCGATTGAATTTGAACAAAATATATCCACAACACATAGAACAACAAGGCATTCGAGTCATTTAACCATCGCAAGGTGGCGTCTTGAACTAACAAAACAAAAAATTCGCTATTCCGGACCTAATATAACTATATATTAGGTCCGGAATATAATTTATCAACTTACATATAAAACCAAACTAAAAGACCATTTGATAGAAAATGTCGAAAGGCTTCTTATATTATGAAACTTATAAATTGTACACTCATTGCATCTTATATGATCTCGTTCTATATTATTTTAATCCTTTTGTTTTTATTGGTTTTGTTTTTATTGGTTTATAATATAGGGTGTTTTTTTAAGCCCGATAGAACTTGAAATTGTAAAAAATAACACAAAAAATTAAATTGTAATCAAAATTTTTTTTTATTCGAAAGATCAATACGTGACATTAACATTTGAAAATGATTTCGGGCATATGGGCACCGCGGCTGTTCTTGACGAAGCGCATTCTGGACGTCCAATTTTGGGCCACTTTTTCGAGCACTGCTGGCCGTATGTCACGAACAACACGAACAATGCTGGCCTCCAAGGCGTCAATTGTTGCTGGTTTATCAGCATAAACCAGTGACTTCACGTAGCCCCACAGGAAATAATCGAGAGGTGTCAAATCGCACGACCTTGGAGGCCAATTGACAGGTCCATTTCTCGAAATCAACTTATCGCCAAATTTTGATTTCAGTAAGTCGATGGTTGCGTTCGCCGTATGGCACGTAGCGCCATCCTGTTGAAACCACATCTCCTCCGGATGAATGTCATCCATATTTTCAAACAAAAAATCATTGATCATGGTGCGGTAACGATCTCCATTGACCGTAACGCGAGCTCCGGCCTCATTTTTTTTTTTTTTTTTTTTTTTTTTTATATTGGACCAGTACTCAGGGGATGACCCCTACATATGCAGTGCATTGTACCAGAACTAGGAAAATAGGTTATGAGGAGGGGGAAAGCGGGAGTAGTGTTTGTGAACATTTGACTTGAATTTTCCAACGTTATAACAGACAGGAAACCCTTCTGCAGGCAACTTGTTCCACAGACGAACCGTGCGGCTGAAAAACGAATTCTCTCTGTAATGCGTAGTACGATTCCCCGGGCAATCGACCACAAATGGATGAACTCTGGACGATGTACGTGTGCTACGTAAAAATGTGCGAGTTTCAGGAACAAGATCTCTAATTTCGTCAGAGCAAAATCCATTGTAGTAACGATAGAACAGAGTAACGCACCCCACACTGCGTCGATGCTCAAGTGAATCAATAGAGTTGGATACCCTACTGTCACTGATGAGCTTCTTCGCCCTCTCCTGCACACGGTCGAGTAACCCCAAAGTAGACTTTGAGGCACCGGCCCAAACATGAGAGTTGTATTCCATTTTCGGTCGGATGTAGGTAGTATAAATAGTAGGGAGATCGGATGGAGTGAAGTACATCTTACACCGTTTCAAAAAACCGAGACACTTGAATGCTTCTTTAGAGACATGAAAAATGTGTTCAGTCCAGCGGACATCACACTGTATCTTCATTCCAAGAACATCAAGAGCATCCGATTCCTCAATATTTGTACCATCCATGAGTACAGATGAAGCAGCATTTGCGGTCGTTTGTTTGTGCGTTAATAAGCAACATTGGGTCTTACGAGCGTTAAAGGTGACCCTGTTTTTACGACCCCATTCGGAGATTAATAGAAGATCACTATTCAGTGAATCGTTCATATTTAGCCTCTTGGCAGTGATCTCTGATAGGCTGGGCCTATGACCAAAAGAGTACGAGTGACAAATGCTGCTGTCATCTGCGAAAGAGTGGATAGGGTTGGAAGTTTGATAGAGAAGGTCGTTGAGGAAAATAAGAAATAGAGTAGGAGAAAGAACGGAGCCTTGCGGTACCCCTGAATTAATCTTGAACTCGTTTGATGAGACCCCATCTACCGACACCAAAAGCAGTAAGTTTTGCCAGCAGTGCAGCATGCCACACTCTGTCAAACGCTTTGGAAATATCTAGAGCCACCACCTTGCTTTCACCGAAATGATGGATTGATTGATTTTTGAAGAAATAAGGTCCGATGATGCCACCAGCATGAAAACCGCACCAAACAGTGCATTTTTCTGGATGTAATGGAGTCTGTAGGGTCTCTTGTGGATTGGTCTCACTCCATATGCGGCAATTTTGCTTATTAACAAACCGGTTAAGCCAAAAATGCGCCTCATCGCTGAACACAATTTTGCGATAAAACAACGGGTCTGATTTTCAAAGTAAATTTGGATAATTTCGTAGCGTTGTTCAAGCGTGAGTCTATTCATGATGATTTGTCAGAGTATACTGAAACAAATAAAAAAAATGTGTCATCAAAATTTAATTTTTTGTGTTACTTTTTACAATTTAAAGTTCTATCTAGCTTAAAAAAACACCCTATATAACATGAATTAGTTGCCTTTTAGTCCCTAATAGTCATATTTGGCGCTGAGGCACAATTATTGCTTTGTAATTCAATTTTTTATTTAATTGAAAAATAGTAATAATAAAAAAAAGTAAATTTACAGATCACATTGAAGCAATGAATGTGCATTTTGGTATACATATATTCTCTATATAATACACTGAAAAAATTTTGTTCAGAAATTCTCTGAGTTTTGACATTACTTTTATGAATTTTTCATTATTTTGCAACCATTGTAACTTTTCATAGAAATAATGAAACAAATTTCATTACATTATTTTAATGAAAACCTTCATAAAAGTAATGAAACATTTTAATAAGAAACATGACTTCTTTTCATTAAAAGTATGAAAGACAAATCATATGATTAGTGAAATAATTTCTCTAGATCAAAAAATCAATTTCATAAAGCGCATGAAAACTGTACATTAAATTAATGAAAAAGTAACATTTATTTAATGAAATAACTTCTTTGTACTAATGTAATATATTCCTTAAATATATGAAACTCCTTCATAAGTTCAATGAAGTTATTTCATTTATCTAATTTTAATATTCATTGAGCACCTGAAAAATTTACATTAAATCAATGAAATAGTTACATTTGTTTAATGAAATAATATCATAACACACATTAATAAAATATGTTCACAAATGTACGTCATAAGATCAATGGAATTACTTCATTTATTCATTGATACTTTATGTCATTACACAAACAATACTATTCCTTGCTTTTGTGAAATTGTAAATGATAAAAGAAAATGTTGAATAAGTATTCACCAAATAAAACAGATTTTATTGATTCAAATGACTTCAATACACTGGTATTTAAAATACATACACATATGTACGTACATACCCAAGTTCGGTAGCCAGAAATTTATTTGTCATTGATCTAATGAATTCTATTTGACTGGAATTATGAAACTCATAAAACTTACATTTTAATAAAAAAAACTTGACATTTTTTAAACTGTAGCTTAAGATTAATAAATGTCCATTAATAAATATATCTTACCAAAATTCAAAGAATTAAAAAAAAAATTTAATTCTGTTGTAGTTAGAAATCCAATGATTTTTTTTTAATGAAACTATGAAACTTAATGAAACCATTTTGATGGAACTATTTCATAATATATATGAAGTTTCATGCATATTGTGAAAAGTTTTCATTGGATTAATGAAAAATATTTAATGAAACAGTTTCATTAAATATATGACGCATAATTCTTTCAGTATATTGATTCCTGGTGCTATTTCATTAACAACTTCTGTTCAGTATTCGACATTTTTCATTGATCAGAAAGTATGCAAACATTTAAAAAAATTAACAGAAACATTATTTTTGTATAAACTTATTGTACTTGCTCCCAATCATACATCGTATAATATGAAGTGTTTTAGCAAAGTCAGTTTTTTTTTTACCATAAACACTTTATTTTTCAATTAAAATCAACACAGAAAAACATTCATACTCGTATTTATATATAAAACGGATATTTAATTAACATTATACAACATTTGATTAACTTTTAAACCGATTAGTCTCAACGCTGTATATCATTATATCCACAACGATTCGTTTGAGACGAATGTCTAATAAAACTTTTGAATATATACAAAATACAAAAATGGGGCTTTTCTAGTTCTCTAGTGTTTTGTAAACATATTTTTGAAAATTTTCATAGTGGCTTACCACAATTCTCTCTACTGCCCAAAATGAATCCCATAATATTTACGTGCTTTAGAGGCTTCCAAAGGTGTCCAGGATTGTTAGCCTTGTACTTTTCCAAATCGTTTACAAGTGTAACTTTTAAACCACCTTTTGAGAATGCTCTAATTTCCTTGCAAAGCAGGATAACTGCCAAGAATGCTAATATTTTACTCATATTTTACGAAACAAATTAATGTTTTAACGATCACAGTTGGACTGATGTCTTGAATGAGATTTTATTTCATATCTTGATCCCAATTTCATTTTATACTTTTTCCACTTTTCAAAGCAACTTAATTTGCTAAAACAAATAAATTTTTTTAGCGTTTGCGGTTGTAAACTTTACAGTAATCCACAAATAATTACATCTGCGAATATTGTCAGATTTTAAGGTAATTAAGAGAGAAAAGCATATAAATGAATTCTTCTAATTACCTGAATGCGATAAATAGGTGAATAATTTGTTTTAACGAGAGAATTGCGACTATTTAGGATAATTAAAAGAAATTTAATTATTAATTTAAAAAAGTTATAAAGCATCAATAATCGAAGAAGATTAGAGACAATTTTAAGCGTGAGCCAAACAAGGTAACCGGATTTATTGTTGATTGCTTTTAGTGGACATCTGTGGCTGTGTTCTGTAACTTTGGCGAGAAGTTCTCGCGTCGAAAACTTGTGAAACAAATTATTCCATCGTTTCTCGAAAAGTGAGAAAAAACTGCGTCTGTAACTCATGTCGAAAACTATCCAAAGCGATTACGTCGTTACGTTAGAAATGTCTGAAAATATAAAACGATGCCGACATGCAATTTTAAAAATGAAAGCGCCAGCCATAATTAGTACCGCCGCCGACCAAACTTAAGAAATTTTGTTCGACGGCGTCATATTATAACCGTCGGCTATTCTAGAAAATGTATGGTTTGGCTCTAATGTTTACATTTTATTTACAAATACATACATATTTATGCGCAAAATTTTGTAAAATTAAAAAATAATTGCAATTTGTGGATTCTGAAAAAAACATTATAAAATTGTTATAATATATTATGTTGGGTCGGATATTAAAATTGTTGAAATTAAAAACTTAAGTATTCCCTTAAAACTTGTTTTGTGAAGGGTATAAAAGTTAATTAAAAAATTAAAATAAAAAAAACAATCATTCTAAACTGTGTAAATATCTATTTTATACTTAAATTAACAGCAAAATATTTATTTTTCAGCGTTATTATTCATTTAGTGATGATTATTGTTATTTGAAAAACTATCTCACAGCCTTTTTATTTGCGAGAAATAATGACAGTTGAAAGCGGGAAATTTTTGCGATAAAGTTTTACAGACACAGTTTTTCTGTAAAATGGCGAGTAAATTCCTTACGTGACAGCTATTACTCACCAAAAAAGTTATAGCTACAGTTTAGTGAGAAAAGCAGCTGTTTGTTTCAACTTTGTTTCATTTCGCACGTTTCAGTCGAAAAGTTTCTCGTGGCGAGAGTTACAGAACACAGCCACTGATATTGCTTATCGCAGCTGTTAATTAAATTGTTTCCTTATAGTAATGTGAAGTCTTGAGTTTTCATCAATAAACTAGTATATATACGAGTTTTATTTGTTGGCCTGCATGGTTGTAAAGTGCAAATGGGCGTTCATATCAAAATGCGTATCGTGATATTTTCGGTCAATTTAATCGTCCAAATGTGCGTACAATCGAAAAGAACGTGCAACAAAATTAAGCAAACCGGGTCTAAAGAAAATGTGAAAACCAGCGTTGTCAGCTTTGAAATTTCAAAACGCGCCAAAATGGGTAAAAAAGCGCGTTATTACTCGTACATCAAAAGCGCACACATTTTTGAAATTTGTTTCTTTCTTTTTCAAAACCTATTTTATATTTTAAGAAGTACAATATTTGCATCTTAAAACCACTCTAATGAAACAGCCTCTTAAGTGGCTATTCTAGGTCTGATAGCACCGCCTGATGGCATGCCATCAAATTCGTTCAATAGCTCGTGTTTGTCAAACTTGTCCTATAGTACGACTCCATTAGTTTTATTAAGATAATGTTACCTTTACAATAACGATATTTTACCAAAGATATTATTAAGCAATATCATTTAATTATATTTGCTGCCGACCGAAATCAGCTGTTACTTTTACTGCCTATTCCCAGGGACACAAAAACCGTCGTCAAAATTATATTTCAGGGGGCATACAACCATTACTGTCGAAAGAATTTATGATTATCGGATCATTAAAAGTCACAGAATCGATTAATAGCAATCCTATCAAACACAGTATAAGTGGTGTCTTTAAAGGAATTTATTGAAATATACGAAGATTTGCCAGAATTATAGCAAATAAAAGATGAAGTTTACCGTAATCAATATTTAATGCAAACGTCTTGGAAAAACTTTAATTTATTTAATAATTTAAAAATTACCAAAACCGTAACGAATTCAAGAGCCATCATAAATACAAATTCTTTGTTCAGAGACTGCATTTATTGCAATATTTGACGAACTTGACTTGATCGTTTAATAGCACAACACTCTCTAAAAGCAGCAAATTTTATAAAACGAAATGTTTCATTTTCTTTCGAGAGTGTGTATAATACAGCAAGATTGTCTTACTTTGTGCATATAACATTCCACGCAAAATGACACGGAAAAAGTTCGGGCATTTGATTAAACTTTTTTCTTTAAACAAAATTGAGTTGCAATTGATTTTTTGAAAACGAAATTTAAAAAACGCACTGAAAATTAAAAAAAAGCGCACCCCGCACCGACTCTTTTTCGCACAAAAACGAATCGCTCCGAGTTGCTCCGATGCTGGTGAAAACACCAGTTGATGCTGTTCACGATAGTGTGGCTGAAGAGTCGTTCACTTCGACTCGTCGTCGTGCCCAACAACTGCAGCTCTCACGCTCGTAGTTGATGACCATTATGCATAAAGAGTTGTATTTACACGCTTACAAAATGCAATTGACTCAAGAACTAATGTCTCAATGGTCAGAATGGTGACAAGAATTGGCAACAGTGGATGATCAAGAAAATCATCTTCAATGATAAAGCACATTTTCACCTCTGTGTATTCGTCAATAAGCAGAGTTGTCGCATTTCGGCGAATGATAATCCAAGGGTGATTGTCGAAAAACAATTGGCGGCGGCTATTTGGCCGATAATTTATTGCACACACAATTGAACCATACAATATTATCATAACAAAAAAAGATGACATTAATTCCTAAATAATTTTTATTTTATTCAAAATCAACATCGTCCCTTAAAATTTTACCACCCTTCAGAATGCTCTTAGGCTGTCTTTTGAGTTTGAAATGTTACTGCTGTGACCAATCTCGGCTTGATTTGGTTTAATAAACATTTTTAACCCTTTTGACGTTTTCGACAAATATTTTATTATTATTTATTATCGCCCTGTGAAAATTCTCGTTGATTTTTTCCTACAAAATTTCAAATACCAGCGGCACCTTTAATATCGGACATCGTACTTTTATTTTACTTGCTTAGATCAAAAATTGTGTGCTTAAAAATTGTTCTCGTGTGTTAGAAGCTAATGAGAAGGATAATATAGGTTTAAACTTTAAATTATAGCTAAAGTTAATTGACTTTATAAAGCAGTTGGACATTTTTGTTTGCCGCTGTACATATAAATACATAGAAACAAATTCTTAATAATTTTATTTATTTTTAAATATATAGTAACCGTATGTATACCTTAAGTTTTTTTTATCTCGCAAGTATTTACTTTGTATTTTTCTTTTATTGCCTTTTTTCATTTTATTTGATCTTTTAATGTGACTAAAAATATTCTACTACTGTTGTGTTACACAACAATATTTTCAGTCATTTTCGCCCTTTCTTGATATTTCCATATAACTGCCATAGAGCGTACTTTTTTCAACTTGTCTAAATATAAGATTTTTCTTTCATTCCTTTATTTATTGAATCTTCACAAAGTGAACTAACAATAAGTATTTGAATCTTAACACTAAAAATACACAAAATTAATTAAGTCCAGCCAATGCTAGACAAAAATATTTTATTTGCACAGTCAACATCGGTAAAATCACCTACTGAACGTTCTGATGGTGGCAAGGGTATCCCTCGTTCTCAACCGAGAGTGGCCTTCAAAATTAAGAATATTGCGTGTAAGAGGATTTGGGTGAAGTTCCAGTTTACTGATATACCTTGTCGCACACTTAGAGAATTCGTCTTTTACAAGAGGCACACAGAGATCCTTATGAATTCGTGAGTTTTTTACGTATCAGGGAGCTGCAGCAATCATACGACGAATTTGATTTTGTCGCCTTTGAATTTTTTCAATGTTAGATGTTGAAGCGGTGCCCCATAATTGAATTCCATAGCACCATATAGGCTTTAAAATTGCGTTGTATAATAGAAGGTTGCAATCCAACTTCAATGTCGAATTTCTGCCCATAAGCCAATTTAGTTGCGCTGCTTTAACTGAGTAACTTTCGCATCAATGTGAGACTTCCACGTTAACCTACGGTCGAGATGAATACCAAGGTGTTTGACTTCACTTTGCTGCGGAATAGGTGAATTGTTAATTTGGATAGCCGAAAATGTAAGTATGTTTACGCAGTGTGAATGTAACGTGAGTACACTTTTGTTCATTGACTTTTATTTTCCAAAGTTTTAACCATTTCTCTAATATTGAAATATACTCCTGCAATTTTTGCGAAGCTTTTTGATGGTTTTCATGTACGCTGCAGAATGCTGTGTCATCTGCAAAAGTTGAAGTGTGGATTCTGCATAAATCAAATATAAAATGGGTCCCAGTATGCTATCTTGGGGAACTCCTGCTTCGATTGGCTGTAAGGGGCTTATGAAATCGCCTTCTCTGATAACATAAGTAGCTTTCCAGAAGTTTGCAGCCAAGTTTAACTTTATTTTGTGCATCAATCCGGAGTGCCACACTTTATCAAAAGCTTCGGAAATGTCAATGAATAAAGCTGAATAATACTTTTTGTCTTCGAAAGTCTGTCTTACGACGTTGACTAGTCTGTGCGTTTGTTCTATACTGCTTTGCTTAGCCCGAAAGCCAAACTTATGATTAGGGATACATCCCACTCCATTCAATATTAGAGTCAACTTCGCCATTAACAATTTTTCGAACAGTTTTAAAATTGTTGGCAGGAGAGTTATTGGTCTGTATGATTCTACTTTAGTGGGATCCTTCCCTGGCTTGGGTATCATAGTAAGCATGGACACCTTCCACTCTGCACGATAATACTCGAGACGTAAAATAGCGTTAAAAATAAAAAGTAGAATTCTTCTTGCAACACGAGGTAACTGTTCAAGCATTTTACCAGTAATTTGATCAATGCCTGGAGCTTTCCTGGGGTTTGTATTACCGATAATGTTTTCGACATCTTGAAAATTAACTCTCAAAGGCACAGGTGGTCTAGCAGCATATGATGGTAATTCGGCTGTATTATTCGCTGAATCATTTGTAATAAAAACGTTTCTCAAGTGATCCACATACAACATCCCCTTTTCAGAATCGCTTCTCACCCAGTCGCCAGTTGAAGTTCGCAAAGGTGGCTTACCTATTACGGGTCTTTTTAAATCTTTTGTCGCTTTCCACAAGGAATAATCAGACTGAGAAGTACCATCAACGCTTTCCAAATATGTTTTAAGGGAAACAATTCTGTGGATTTCAAGCAGATTTCTTAACTGAGTTATGCATTCCCGTAGCCTAGTTTTAAGCTGGGGAGACCTGTGACTCTTCTTTTTTCTAACAGAAGTTGCTTAATTTCAGACAAATAAGTTCTATTGTTTTCATTTCTGGATCTTATCTTACTAGTGGTAGCATGCTGTACGGCCAGTTTGAGGTTTTCAGAAAAATCATTGATTGACACATCAATATCGTCAGGCGTTCTCAAGGCAATATTTTCCGTACAATGTGCATTAAAATTTTTTTTTTTAGATTTTAGCCAATTAACTCTAGTGACGGTCAACATGGAACCAATCTGTTGAGGGAACGAAACAGAGATTATAGTGGGTGAGTGATTTGATGACAAGTCTAATGAAGGCTTCACTTGCATCCATTCTGAGGGAAAATTTTTTGTAACTCCAAAATCTATAACGTCTGGGATCTTTCGTTGGTCTGACGGCTAATAAGTGGGGTGTCCACTTGAAATCACACCTAAGTCCATTTTGGAAGCGGTGTCAAAAAGCACGCGGCCTCTCGGGGAAATTAATATAAGATTGAAAGAAATAGTCAATAATACAAAAATACGATTATATAAATCACAACGAAATGACTTATGAACTCGTAAATATGACATTTGTAAACAAAACGATAATAACATGCTCAATTTAATTAATTTTTTAATGAAAATTATTTTAAAAAAAAACCGAAAGTATAAGGGCCACAGCCTCTTTTTATACCCTTCACAAAAATATAAGGGGCAATATATAAGTTTGTGATTCCGTTTGTAATATCTACAATTTCTATTTGCGACCCTATAAAGTATATATAATCTGAATCAGAATTAATGGAAAAGTCGAATAAGCAATGGCCGCCTGTCGGTCGTTGAAATACTATTTCTGAGAAAACCATTAGACTTGGAAACTTTTTTTCTATTACTCCATCCATTCATGGGCTTGCTATTGAAATTCAGTAAAATCGGTTCACATATAGCTGAGATATATCCAAAATTTTTAAAAATTCATTATTTTTTGCAATTTTGTATGAAAATTTTTGAAAAACAATTGCTTATTTTACTTCAAACTTCACACACTTATTAAGCATGGCAATTAAAAGGCAAGAAAAATGTTTTCCTAAACCGATTTTTTAATGAAAATCTCGTGTAAGCGAACTTAAGATTTTTTTTTTGCTTAAAATCATTTCTGGTAACAAAAGGAAGTTACTAAAGTACAAAAAATGCAAATTTCCAATATCGATCCATATATACCCGAGATAAAGGATAAACCGATTTGAACATGATTTTTTTTTTGCTTAAAAGCAGTTCTTGTTAGAGAAGAAGGCTACTAAAATACAGAAAATGGAAAATTCCGACATCGGTTCATATTTCACCGAGATATAGCCTAAACCGATTATTGCATGAAAGAGTTCCTCTTTAGAATAGTGATTACAAGGCAAAAATATTTTTTCCCCGATGTTGGTCCATATATATCCGATCATATTTAGTTCAAATTTATAATATATACGTGAATATCGTGAAGGGTACTTTAGATTCGTCCCAGCCGAATACTACACTCTTACTTGTTTAATTATGGAAGTAAAACAATGGTTTCGTCTACAGTTTTTAACTTATACAATTAAGTTTTTTATTCGCTATTTTTAGATTCTACCATTTATACCAATAATAAATTATAAATAGCTTGTTTTCTATGTTTCCCAGCTATCTATATGTCGACATTTCATAGGAACTACCCGAATCATCAGTAGACTTTGGAAATTTTTGAAAGATACTCTCAAACATTCAACTTTATATCCCAACAATCTAAATAAATTGCTGAGAATTTAAAAAGAAAAATGCTCTAATATTACCTGCCAAAACACAAAAAAACAAGCTTTTTCATTTATACACGTCTCTAACATTTCTTTACACCTTTCAAACAAATGAACAACCGTTGGTTGCTACGATTTGCTGTTTGAAAGGTGTAAAGAAATGTTAGAGACGGCTACCTCCCACAGCCCTCCGAAGTGAGGAGCCAATGGTGTATGAAGCTGAACTTAACCCCAGACGACGCTATGAATGATTCGACGGCCGGTCGATTGTTGACGAGTACTTTGTGAAACTCCTTCAGTACGCGGCTCGCTCTTACGAAATTTGTGCCGTTGTCGCACCATACTGTGGCTGGGAGGCCTTTCCTGGAAGCAAACCTTTTGAAAGATAAAAGAAAAGCATTAGTCGACAGATCAGACACGAATTCTAAGTCTACCGTCTTAGAAGTGAAACACACGAAAACCGCTACATAATTTTTATCGGTGCTCTATAACGTATTCTCAATGAAATGTTAACGGGATCACAAAATCCTATTATTACCATTAGAAATGGTCGAACAGCCCTCACTCGACTTAGGCTTATAGCGGAAGCAGTGTACACACTGCGAACGATTCTACTGCACTCTTCTTTCGCATTAATAAGCCAGATATTCTCACGCGAAAGAGCAATAAGTGTTTTCGTGAGAGCATGGCATTTTTCGAAGTGCAGATTACGCAAATAGAGTGTGATAAAGCTATTTCTTTTCGGCAATAAAAGTAGCAATTTGGTATCATATTTTACCGCTGCTTTAAGCAGTCTCCCACCTACCCTTAATAGTGAAAAGGAGCGTTTCTCTTCATCAAACATCTGAATAAATAGATATTTGACGTCAAGACTAGAGATTTCTATAACTTGGAAATCTCCTCAGAAAAATTAGATTTCTGGGCCGCATCTATGAGCCGATAGAACGACCATTTTAATTCAGTAGGTACAATCTCTCTGTACTGCAAGAAATGCGTGAGTTTTTCTTGTTTCCAATAACTTTTGGCTCTCTGTTAACTGGAAATGCTCGTTAACAGGCCAATAAAATGGCCCATCAAACCAAATAGAAATTTTTAGTTCTTGTACATTGCATCGTCTTGAAACGATGTCTGCTGGATTCTGCTTTGTAGGTACATGGGGCCATGAGAATTGTTCAGACCATTCCTGATTCTCAGCGGCACGATTTGAAACGAAAGTAGGGAGAGAGAATACATACAAAATCTTGTACTGTAACTATAAAGGCCTCATTAGTTTTTACTTTCTGTTGCCGTTCTGTGACGTTCATTTTCGTAGCAAAAATTTTACAATTACTTTTTCTGTGAAAATATTCAGCTGTTTTTACAGTAGAGCATAAATAAAAGAAAAAACATTGGAATGAAGAATAAAACATGTACATAAATATTATCTTGTGTGAAGAAACGAAAAAGGAAACAAATCAATAATTTTGAAATGGTGATCAAACAGTCCACTTCTTTCGCTTTCAATCTGCAGAGTTTATGACACTTCTTATACAAAATATAATTTTTTCCTCGCTAAAATAATATTCTTTTGATTATCCATAGTTGCTTAATTATTAAAAATGTATTAACTTTTAAAAATCTTTAGTTGAAACAAATTTTTTTAGCTTTCGACAAAAAAATTATATCTATTTGAATAAAAAATTTATGTTTCCATGTAAAACATATACATATCTGGCCATCACTTAACGTTGAATTCTATTTTCAACAGATTAGTCCGTAACAGAACAGAACGTGAAAGTGAAAACAAACCAAGTACATATAGTTTATATTGAACAGAAACAAAACGGCTGATTCAGAACGTACAAACTAATTCTGCCTTAAGACTTAGTCTTGTTGTGCAGGAAATATACATAAATAAATAAATGTGTTTTAATCCAATGAAGCGCTTTTTCTGAATCAGTCCATAAATTAACACTCTCGATATTAAAGCTAATCATTAATTTAATTCGATTCCACAACTTAGCCAAGTCTCGGAAGAGATTTCGTCTTGATCGGCGAGTAGTCTCGAAACAATTGAATTTGATTCGGAGCTTCTTATGTATATGCAACAACCACATGCTTGAATTGACGCATCAGCAAACCCATGAATCTGAATTTTTGCTGGTGATGTTGTGTGGACGAATTTTGTGACCGAAATCTAATCAATTTCCAGCAAATTAGATTTGAAATTGTCCCATGATGTATTCAGTCTCATAGGAATCGACTCATCCCAGTCAAGTTTTTGAATCCAAAGTTCTTGAAGTAACATTTTGGATTTGGTTACAATTAAGCATAATGAGCGCGAGGGGATAAAAAAAAATGAGAAGAAACTGACAATATGTTTTTGGTGGCCTTTAGTTCCAGAAAATTGTCATCCAAATGAAGCTTAAATGAATCATTCTTCGGAACCCAAAGTATCCCAAGAGCTTTAGCGGAATCGGAATCATTTTGTAACAGTTTCTCATTTTTTAAAGTACTTATGAATTTCGGCTGATTTGAATCCCATTTCGTTATATTAAAACCAGCTGAACTTAAAATGTCAGTGGCTTGGCTACGAATGATTTCGAGTTCTTGGTAGCTTTCAGCCCCAGTCAGCAAATCATCAACCTAGAAAGCACTGCGAACAACATTTGCACCAATAGGCAATGTCTCTTTGTATAAATCGCTTAAATCTATCAGACATCTGATGTAAAAAACGGAGCAGAAGTCGTGCCATAAGTAAGCGTATTCAAACAAAACACCTTTAATTCGTTAGACAGATTATCGTGCCAAAGGATCAATTGAGAATTTCTGTAGTTATCGCCAACTAAAACTTGACGATACATTTTCTCAATATTTGCAGTGATTGCATATTTATGGATTCGAAAACGGATGAGTGTAGAATACAATTCGTCTTGAACTGTAGGGCCAACTATCAGCAAATCATTAAGACCTACATGAGAAGAAGTTCTGCTCGAAGCATCGAAGACTACTCGAAGTTTCGTAGTCGTACTCTGAGGACGCAACACACGTTGATGTGGAATGAAATAGTGAGGGAAATCTGGCATTTTGTCTAGAAGTTACATATGACCCAAGTTAAAATACTCGAACTCTTTCATAAAGTCATGATACATATGCCGCATATAGCTATCTTTAGAAATTTTCCGTTCCAAAGAAAGAAATCGTCTTTTGGCAGTTTCAAAAGATGAGTCCAAAAATATTGTATCAGACTTGAAAGTCAGAGACACTTCAAAGCGTCCTGATATTAATCGCCGTACTGAATTCTTAAAGATTTCTTTATATTGTTGCTGTTCTTCATAATGAATTATTGTTGATTCATTTGGAATTTCCTCTAATTCCCAGAATCTTTTAAAAATTCAGTCGATATTGCTCTCATTTTCCACCAAAGTACTTAAATGAAAAACTTTACTGGTGTACGAACCCTTTGGCTGGTATTTTTTTTTTTATCTTGGACCAGTACTCAGGGGATGACTCCTTCATATGCAGCGTATTGTACTGGAACTAGGAAAATAGGTTATGATGAAGAGGAAAGAGGGAGTAGTGTTCATGGAGGTTTAACTTTAACAATAACAACACGAAATACTAAAACAAATACTATTGCAGCATTTAAAATGTTGGAATTAAATTAATTAAACCTGATCAGTGCCCTTCGACGTTTCTCAGATTAGCAAAATTTAGTCCAACACCTACACTACAACTATCAAAAAATAGTTTGTGTTTTATTCATAATCAACATCGGCCCTTGAAATTTAACCAGGGTGGTTGTTGAATTTGAACCACACCTAAACGCCAAGTTTTTTTCCGAATTTTATTTGAGATTTCTCTATTTCAGACTTATTCAATTTGAACCATGGAGAGATACACAATCCAACAACGTGTTAAAGTTATCCAGACTTATTATGAAAATGGGCGTTCAAATCAAAATGCATATCGTGCACTTCGTGATTTTTTTGGTCAATTTGATCGTCCAAATGTGCGTACAATCGGAAAAATCGTGGAAAAATTCTAGCAAACCGGGTCTGTAGAAGATGTAAGAACACCAGTGCATGCTCGTACAGCTCGTGCAGCAAAATATTGCTGCTGTTCGCGATAGTGTGCCTGAAAAGCCGTCCACCTAAACTCGTCGTCGTGCCCAACAATTGCATCTCTCTCGCTCGTCGTTGATGAACATTATACATAAAGGCTTGCATTTGCACGCTTAATAGGTGCAATTGATTCAAGTACTAAAGCCTCTTTACCACTCCAAGAGTCGTCAATGGTGACAAGAAATGGCAACAGTGGATGATCAATTTTCAAAGAAAATCATCTTCAGTGATGAGGCACATTTTCACCTCAGTGGATTCGTCAATAAACAGAATTGCCGCATTTGGGCGAATGAGAATCCAAGAGTGACTGTCGAAAAACCAATACACCCACAAAGAGTGACTGTTTCGTGCGGTTTATGTGCTGGCGGCATCATCGGGCCGTATTTTTTCCAAAATGAGGCCGGTCAGGCAGTTACTGTGAATGGTGTTCGCTATCGTGAGATGGTCGATAAGCCAGCAACAATTCAACAGCTAAAGGATGAGATAATTCGGCACATTAACGGCATAGAACCTCCATTATGCCTCAGGGTCATCGAAAATTTGGACCATAGGATGGAGGTGTGCCGCCGTGGTCGCGGCGCCCATTTGGCCGATATTTTGTTCCATACATAATTGAGTAATACCAACATATCATAATAAAATAAAATTACAATAATTTGTGCTTTATAATAGTTTGTTTTATTCAAAATCAGCATCGGCCCTTGAAATTTAACCAACCTTTACAAGGTAATGAAATGCTATTACGTTATCTTGTATTTTTCCGTAACAATCCATCCAAGCGAAGTTTTTTGAAGTATTGGAAGGCTTAAGCCAGATTTAGTTCGGCCAACACACAACAAGTCAAAGAAAATTTATGCACCAATTAACAAGTAAATTTTCTGTGGTTTGTAAAAGCAAGAATCAGCCAATTCAATATAATCTTAGGAATATGAAGGCGAGTTGTATTCAATTTATAGATTTGCTATTGACCTCAATACCGAAAACTTAGATGTGAATTGAGTGGAGTTAACCCTCGACGTGATAGTTAAGCTAACGCGAGATTTAGACACAATTTAAATTCAATCTGGCTCCTTCTCTTTTCAGTCGCAATAGCTGAGCAAGTTCCACAGTTATCAAATTTGGTTGAGAACCGGAATCCAATAGAGCTCTGGCCAGAATCAATTGACCAGAACTGTTTCTTACTATGACAATAGCTGTCGCAAGAATTTTTTGTTCATCTGATGATGAATAGCTCACCAAAGCGTGAGAAGTGGACGGCTGTTCAGAGTAGTATCTTAATGAATTGCTAGAACTTGCTGTACATTTAAGTAGCAACGAATTATGTGAACCACCACATACCCTACATTTTTCAGATTAACATTTAGCTACTATAGGGGACTTTCCATTTCTTAAACAATTTATGTACAGCCTCAGCAGCAAAAGAAGGTCAATTGTTTATTACATGCCGATTTGATTTGCAGAGTAAGCATTTGTCAGCAGATTGTTTGGATTTTGCACAATTTAATGATGCTCAAAAACTTTTATGTGTAGAAATGTCAGTTTTAGTTTTAATATTTGTATTAAACCTCACTCTTGAACCCGACGTTCAACGTGTTCAACGCGGCTTCACAGTCTGACCATAATGGCAGCTTTTCGAAATCAAGCTGTTCTTATCATTTTGTTTTGGTCACTGGACCTAATTTTTACATCACTAAATATATTAAAATGGCATTAGTTATTTTGTTTTCATCCCCAATTGATAATAAGGAGTCGTATATGGCAGAAACAGTATCTATCATACTTCTCAAAGCTGTAGGTTTTGAAATTTGCGGCAAATAAAAAAGTTTGGCAATATTATCAAAAACTATCAAACATTCATTGTCATAAACCTTCTTCAAACTTGCTAATGCTGAAATCTGAAACGCTTTGACAGTTCCTAATGCTGAATCAGACAAGCATGAGATCAGATTATTAAGTTTCTCGATATCTGTCAACATCGGAATAAATGCACTCATGAAGTTTTTATACTCCGCGTATTTCCCAGTAAATTTGGATATATTCATAGTTGGAAGTCTCGAATGATGAGCTTGAATACTGAAAGGACTTTTCAGGCAAGCTTGGCCGTCTACGAGTATGTTTACACAAAATACTTACAAACATCGATTTTACACAAATATCTTTGTCAGCCCTGTCATCATTATCGGGTTCTATACTATCAACTTCCGATTGGTATTTCATGGCTTGGTCAATATAAATTTTAATAATGTACAAGCGATATTCTAATTCAATTGGATTGAATGAAATTGTATTTTCTCGAATGGATTGACGAATTCTTTCTATATTTTTGACAACTTTTGCTTTCTTGTCAATAATTTCTCCAACGCTTCCATGCTTGAAGAAGAATCTTGCTATTTTTTATTCGTCATGTAAATAATACAAGTAATTAATTAAAATCAAACTAAATTAATGGCACAAATGACGACAAATAAAAAGTTTTTGGTACTGAACGTCTATACCAAAGTTAGATAGTATTCTCTCGCCGGCAATAAGTATTCGGAATTTTATTTTGAAATTAATGCTGCTTTATTTTAAATGATCAGTTTCTTCCAAAAAATTAAAACCCACTGTTTTAATTTTTTCTTCTATGACTTCTTTCAAGCCTTTGGTAAATTAAAATCTTAATTCTACCAGGAATAATCGATAAAAGTTAACTTCAAAATTATCAAATTTGTTTGTATGAAAATTAACTAACTAGTATAGTGTGATTGGTTTCACTGTAAAAAGCTTTTATGTATAAATTAACACAAGTGGTATAGGAACATACGGAATGAAATACTGATCTTATTAAATTTTTAAACAACGAATCAAGAAATAATATCAATTAATATATTTAAAATAAATTAAATTAACGCTTGCAAATATTTATCATTTACAAGTATTATTAAAATAATAACAAGTAAGAGTGTAGTATATTCGGCTGGAATCGGCCGAATCTAAAATGCCCTTCACGATATTCACGTATATATAAATATGCTCGGATATATATATATATATATATATATATATATATATATATATATATATATATATATATATATATATATATATATATATATATATATATATATATATATATATATATATATATATATATATATATATATATATATATATATATATATATATATATATATATATATATATATATATATATATATATGGACCGACATCGGGGAAAAAATAGTTTTACCTTGTAATCACCATTCCAAAAAGGAAATCTTTCATGGAAAATAGGTTTAGGATATATTTCGGGTATATATGTTTCACTAGAACTCCTCAATATCACAGAGAACTACTAGACAGTCTGGGTCTTGCATTTTATTCAATTAAGTGATATCTTCAAAGTTTCTGCAGTTTTCATAAAAACCTCTTTTTTATACCCTTCACAAAAATTTTAAAGTATATACATTCTAATTCAGAATTAATGGAAAAGTCGATTAAGCGATGTCCGTCTGTCCGTCTGTCGGTCGTTGAAATACCGTTTCTGAGAAAACATTAGACATAGAAACTTTCTTCTTTCACCATTCTATTACTCCATATTGCCATGTGTTTGCTATTGAAATTCAGTTATATCGGTTCACGTATAGCTGAGTTATATTCAAAATTCCGAAAAAAGCCATGCATTTTTTCAATTTTGTATGAAAATTTTTGACAAAAAAAGTTGTTTGTTTTGCTTCAAACTTTACACACTCATTAAACATGGTGACTAAAAGGCAAAAAATTTTTTCACATATCGGTTCATATATACCCGAGATATAGCCCAAATCGGGGTTTTCATAAAAATGTCGCGTAAGCGAGCTGAAACAACTTTTTTTGCTCAAAAGCAGTTTTGGTAATGAAATAAGGGTATATAAATATAAAAAATGAAAATTTCCGATATCGGTCCATGAAAATGCCGTCTAAGCGAACTTAAACATTTTTTTTCCTTAAAAACTGTTCTAGTAATGAAATAGGGTTAGATAAATATGGAAAATGAAAATGCCCGATATCGGTCCATATATACCCGAGATATAGCCTAAACCGGGGTTCTCATGAAAATGTTTAAACAACTTTTTTGTGCTCAAAAGCAGTTTTGGTAAGGAAATAATTTTATATAATTATGGAAAATTAAAATTTCCGATACGGTCTATATATGCCCGAGATATAGCCTAGACCGGCGTTTTCATTAAAATGTCTTGTAAGCGAACTGAAACAACTTTTTTGCTCAAAAGCAGTTCTGGTAATAAGATGAGGATGTATAAATATGGAAAATAATAATTTCCGATATCGGTCCATATATACCCGAGATATAGCCTAAACCGGGTTTTTATGAAAGTATCACGTAAACGAACTTAAGCCACTTTTTTTTGCTTAAAACCAATTCTGGTAATAAAATCAGGTTATATAAATATGTAAAATGAAAATTTCCGATATCGGTTCATATATACCCGAGATATAGCCTCAACCGGGTTTTTCATGAAAATGTCGCAAAAGTGAACTGAAACAACTTTTTTTGTTTAAAAGCAGTTCTGGTAATGAAGTAAGGTTATATACATATGGAAAATAAAAATGTCCAATGTCGGTTCATATATACCCGAGATATAGCCAAAACCGATTTTTCCATTACCATTTTTTATTATTTTTTTTTTATATTATAACAGAAGGTTATTAAAATACAGAAAATAGAAAATTCCGATATCGGTTCATATATAACCGTGCATATTTTGTGCACATTTTTAAATATACTATACATATCCGTGACTATCGTGAAGGGTATTTTAGATTCGGCCCAGCCGAATATACCACACTCTTACTTGTTTTACTTTAATATATTATTATTTTGTTATTAAAAATTAGTACATTTTCAAAACAAATTGCTACACTACAGTTTTATTTGAGAAAAATATTACGTTTAAAAAGTAATTTAATTATTTTTTGACCATAAAATTTATTTTGCTCTTGAATCTGGGCATACATTTTCTTGATTCAAGTTTTGTCCTCTCGATTTTCTATCACATCGATGCTTCTGTCACTATTTTTACAGTGCGTTCTACAGCTTGCGTATGACATGGTAATTTAAAAAAAAAAAAAAAATATATATATATATATATATATATATATATATATATATATATATATATATATATATATATATATATATATATATATATATATATATATATATATATATATATATATATATATATATATATATATATATATATATATATATATATATATATATATATATATACAGTATTGGGCAAAACCTAAGAAACGCTGCTTGATTTTAGCTTGTAGTCAAAATTATATTTAAATGAACATATTTCAATTCAATGCTTTAATGCAGTTTTATTAGTAAATGTGTCATACAAATTTACAAAAAAAATTTTTTGTAATTATCTCTCACCTAACGGTTCTTTTAGTACAAATCAAGCAGCGTTTCTTAGGTTTTGCCCAATACTGTATATGTTTTTTCCATCTGTAGTTTTAATAAATACGATTAACTCCTCATTAGTGACGTTTTGAAGAACTGGAGGATTAAAAAACGTTTGCTGCCAATTTATTACGTCGGTTTGGTTATTCGAACTAAAATCTATTTTCAGTACGAAACCATATTTTATTTGATCGCCAATATGGGTTCAAGAAAGGAACTGGAACAGAGGAAGCAGTGATAAATGTAGTTGAGTGCATTTGCAAAGGTCTTGATGAAGGTTACAATGGAATGGCAGGTATATTTTTTGATTTGACAAAAGCATTCGAACTGGTTGCCCATGACATTCTATGTGCGATGTATGATAACGTTTTGAAAACACACATCGAGCAAGACTCTGCAATTTCATCCGAGTTTTTGAGGCTCAATAGACTTATGCTTAATGCAAATAAATCAAAATTCATAAGATTTAGACCAGGAAATCGCAGACGTGAAGAGCCTATGACGGTCAATGTTGATGGCAATTTAATATATGAATTGGAAAATGTTATGTACCTCGGCATAAATCTTAATAGTTACCTTTTATGGGATATGGTATCAGTAAACTAAAAGGCAAAATTTCATCGGTATACTTTACAAACTTAGAAATAAACTAAACGTAAGGACAAAACTCTTGATTTACCAATCTATTGTTCATTCACACCTTACTTATTTTCCGGTAGTTTATAGACGTAAAATGAGTACCAGCTTAAAAAGTTTAGAGGCAGCACAGATAATTATTACATTTTTATTTCTCACACACACACACACACACATATATATATATATATATATATATATATATATATATATATATATATATATATATATATATATATATATATATATATATATATATATATATATATATATATATATATATATATATATATATATATATATATATATATATATATATATATATATATATATATATATATATATATATATATATATATATATATATATATATATATATATATATATATATATATATATATATATATATATATATATATATATATATATATATATATATATATATATATATATATATATATATATATATATATATATATATACTTATATACGATGTCGCATTACTTGATTTCGACGGGCAATTAACCAATATAGCCAACGTTTGTGATATTTTCCTTTCCAGCTGATATGGTATCAAAGCGGTGATTAGGTATCAGATGAGTTATTATATTGTGTCTATTTGCAACAATCGAGTATACATGATCATATCTAAAACGATCAAATATATTTCAGAATACAATTAAATATTCTGATTTATATGTGACTGAAAATTAAACTTTTTCTGACAAATAGCAATTATTGTGTCATCTATTCTAGTGTATTCTTATTCCATTTTAATACTTTATTAGAGCCAAAAAGAGTTTTTCCAATTTTTGTTTCACTAACACACTTTAAATGGAGACTTATCTTTTTAACAAGACTCTGCAGTTTCGACTCTGTTTGAAGATTATTTCATGCAAATGTTGGCCGCGGCTGCGCCTCAAATGGTCCATCCGCTTAGTCCAATTTTGGCATACTCTTTCCAACATTTCGGCCGGTATCTCACGAATAATGTTGGCTTCCAGTGCGTCAATCGCTATAGACATTAGCCTTAACATAGCCCCACAAAAAATAGTCTAGAGGCGTTAAATCGCACGATCTGGGCGGCCAATTGACTGGTCCCAAGCGTGAAATAAACTGTTCACAGAACTCGCCTCTCAATTGGTCCATTGTTTCGCGTGCTGTGTGGCATGTGGCACCGTCTTGTTGAAACCACATGTCATGCAAGTCAAGCTCTTCCATTTTGGGCAAAAAAAAAGTTTGTTATCATCGCACGGTAGCGCTCACCATTGACAGTAACGTTGTGATTCGCATCATTTTTGAAGAAATACGGCCCAATGATGCCGCCAGCCCATAATCCGCACCAAACGGTTGTTTTTTGTGGATGCATTGGTAGCTCTTGCAATGCTTCTGGCTGCTCTTCACTCCAAATACGGCAGTTTTGCTTGTTCACGTATCCATTCAACCAGAAATGAGCCTCGTCGCTGAGCACAATTCTTCGATAGAAAAGTGGATCTTCATCTAACTTTTCAAGAGCCCATTCACCAAAAATTTGGCGTTGTGGTAGGTCGTTTGGCTTCAATTCTTGCACCAGCTGTATCTTGTAAGGCTTCACACCCAAATCCTTCCGCAAAATTTTCCACGTAGTGGAGTAACAGAGGCCCAATTGCTGCGAACGGCGCCGAATCGATAATTCACGGTCATCACCAACACTGGCCGATACGGCTGCGATATTTTCTTCAGTTCGCACTCCACGTAAGCGTGTTGGTGGTTTAATGTCCAACAATGTAAATTTGGTGCGAAATTTTTTTACAATAGCCCGAATAGAAGCCTCAGTAGGTCGATTAAACTGACCATAAAATGGAAGAAGCGCGCGATGAACTTTCTTAACAGAGCACGCATTTTGGTAATAAAATTCAATAATTTGCAAGCGTTGTTCGTTTGTAAGACGATTCATGATTAAATTATAGACCAAACTGAAGATGTTTGACAGTGACACAAGATACAAAACGTGCGTGAGCTGTCAAAACTAGCGTTGCCAAAAAGATAATAGCAAAAAAATCACTCGTTATTATTTTTAATGCAGAAAATTGTGTTCAGTTCGTATAATGAACTAATTTTTTTTAGGGAAATTGTGATGCAGAACATACACAAACATACTACTACTGTATCGTAGAGAACAATGTACTTTTGCCGCAACAGTATTTGAAGTTATCCATTTTATTGTGTGTAGGGTTAGTTTATTGATTGAATGAAGGAAAATCAAATTTTTAAGCTTACGTTTCGTTACTAAATAATATAAAATCAATAATTTTTTTAACAATTTTTTATATTTTTCGTACTTTAATTGAAACTTTATTACTTAAACAGAAAACTGCAGTTTATGCAATTAATTACACAGAAGAATTTAATTTGTACAAAGAAAGTTTTTTGATCAGAATATACATATTGATAACTTATTTCTAATGTTTTTAATTAATAATGTAATTTTAGAACATGCACAATACTATGATATAAACTGTATAAATTGGCGATCATAAAATCGTCAATATGTTTAAAGGATGTCTTAAAAATGCCCCAATGTTTTACCACTTATTATACTATTTATGTTTGGACAATTCGCTGGGTGTTCTAATTTATTCAAAAATGTCTCTGACAAATTGTTTTCTCTTATTATTGATATGGCTGCATCAATGGTTTCGTTACTGGCCTCACGTTCACGAGTCATTAAACGCAGATGTCCTGTTAAAAGATAAAAAAAAATTCAAATGCAATAAAACGTAATAATAGACATTGTTAAACATTTATAACGCCACTTTTTAACGCACTCTTTTGTTGAAAACGAAAGACAGTAGAGTGCTACTTTATTTGACTTAAATGCCAAAAATTTAAATAGAGAAATAAACCAGGGACATGGAGTTTTTATGAAGTAACGTCAATTTTGGTTTGCTAGAGTATTGCCTACGAAATATTCTTAAGTGTAAGTATTTCTAGATCACTTTTTCTAATGAGCTAAAACGAAATCTCAATAAAGCGGATAGAAATAGCGGTTATTTGAGGGATTTGCGAAAAGATCCTTAAAGGTCCGAAATTTTGGAGACGGTTTGAGGAGCATTTTCAGTAGACGGATGTTTAGATTTGATGATAGCTTTTTAAAACAGGAAAACTACTTAATTGTACCGATCACACCCTTGCCACCTTGCGTTAAATAGGTGATTTTACCGATATAATAGACGCAAAATGCACAACTTTTTGTCTAGCATTGGGTGGACTTAGTTAATTTTAGATTTGAATACTTATTGTTGGTTCACATTGTGAAGATTCAATAAACAAAATCTAAAAAAATTAAGATTTGTTTAAGTTTGCTCATGCAAATTTTTCATGAAAAAATCGGTATGAACCGATATTGGAATTTTTTATTTTCGGTATTTAAATAACCTTATTTTATTACCAGAACTGCTTTTAAGCAAAAAAAGTTGTTTAAGTTCTCTCACGCAACATTTTCATGAAAACCCCGGTTTAGGCTATATCTCGGGTATATATGGACCGATATCGGAAATATTAATTTTCTGTATTGAGATAACCTTATTTTATTACCAGACTTGCTTATAAGCAAAAAAAAAAGAGTAAAAAAAGAGATTCAGCATAAAAAGAGATTCAGTACAATAACAATGAAATGGAGAGTTGCCATGTTTTAACAATTTGAACGTGTAGAAAAATAAAACCGTTTACGGTGTTTAAAAGTACTTGAGTGAATAACGTAGTGGTTAGTGCAAAGAACAAATTGTGTAGTTAAAGTTAACACTTCAAATTGTGGTATAAAGTTAGTGAATTGCACTACAAGTTTCTTATATAAAAAAATATATATTTTTCACAAAATAATACTTTTTATATTTATTTTAATCCATGTAGTAAAAAATTTATGAGGATGTACTCAAAATATAAAGTACTTCAGATAATTTGTTTAAAAATCACTCTTTCGAATGGAAACTATATAGGTTTACTTTTAATATGGGTCCGTTTAGTATTTATACATTTTTTTTTTTGCGCGAAATGTTATCTACACTAAAGTTCATTGATTTTGTGCTTGATATGACGAATTTATACAACGAATATTTGCCGACGAATTCGTCGTGATGGGCAATAAATAGATGAATATACGAGTATATTTCGATGACAAAATTAGTTACTTACTGACATGAGTAAATGACCCTTTGTTAATGCAGTTATAAACAACAGCCCAATTGTCGTAATCTGTTCCTAATATGAAGTAATTAGGGTCATGAGGGATATCTAAGCATGAAAGATAACAAAAATAAAATGTTCAGTTTTCTACAATGAAAAAAAAAACTTACTATGTGTAAACGCCACTGACACTTTTCCAGGCGCAAGAATTTTGGCAGTAGCTCTAATATTACGTAGTTTGTTTTTTCTGTATAATGTATTCGTAATATATTGCTTCCGATTTCATGTTTGATTGTTTTTCTTCTTGTTACTTGCAGAATATAATGATATTCCCACGAAATAGTGTCATTTCTCCTACTTTTCCAAACTTCCGTCTGGCATTTGTGTGACCCCTCTATCGTATCAATATAACTTGAATAGCGATACCAAGTCCCCATATACTGAAATGTATTTAAAAATAAAAATGACTTAGTGTTAAATTTTACACATTAATTTTCCTCTTACTTTATTTAACTTGAAAGTCTCTATAGTTTTAATACTAAGAGGACATCTACCAGGTAAAGGAAGTCCACAACTGATCAAATGGAAGAAGCCGATAAAACAAGGAATCAAAATACTGCAACAAAATATAGAAGTATTTGCAATTATACTAAATTTTATTAATAATTTATAATAAATTATAATTTATAATAAATTATAAACAGAAAGAACTCTAAATTATTCAAAATCGCTTTTATTTTGTTATAATTGGCTTACAGATAGATCTCTAACGATCACATATCATGTTACGTGCGTGATTGTAAACTTTCTTCTAAGACTATTTTCTTTGCGGTAGAACTTAATTGGTTTATAAAATTACAACTGCAGAATAATTGTCATTGCGATTTAGTGTGCGATATATATTTTTTTTAAAAATCTTTAACTTTCTAGAAAAAAAATTATAAATTATATAATTTGTAAATTAAAAACAACACAAATCGAGTAATACATATAAAGAAAACAATAGTGAAGTTGAACCAACTTTTTTAAAATAAAATATGCTATTTACAGTGTTGTTTGATTATTTTTTCAAAAACCTTTAACTCTCTAGAAAAAAAATTATAAATTATATAATTTATAAATTAAAAACAACACAAAACGAATAATGCATATAAAAAAATGAATAATGAAGTTGAACCAACTTTAAAAAAAAAAAATATGCAACTCAATAGTTAATAAATTTTATAAAAGAAATTGAATTATAACAAATACGATAATAATTTGTAGATCATCAAAATTCTCAAGAATTTGAACTTTTGACAAGGATCTTCAAATCGTATTTTGTTTAAAAATCTTTAAAGTTGGATTAAAATCTCCACGCTGGCAACACTGCATTTATACATCAATTCTAATCTCTCTAGCTCATTCATTCACTATCTTTTGTTTATTGCAAAAATAATTGAGTACATGCAAATACATTCAAATTGTTCGTTTCGTGTATGCTTTTGGGCGAAGTTATTCATTCATATGTATGTTTGGTATATGTAGTGGTAAAAAATTGATTAGCTATTTACACCTTGAATGCTGAACTCATTTTAGTAATATACATATATGCACTAAACTTCGAAAATATCTACTAAGTGGTAAAAGAATGAGTAAAATCGGTTAACAAATAGAAGAAGGAAAGGGCTGTAAAGTTTCGAATTTGCTTATTTATACATACATATGTAGATATATTTTTCAGCACGAAAAAGTTGAGCGTCTTGATGGGACCGTTGGAAGAGTATTCGATCAGCAGTTCCAAGGTTACAGGTTCGATTACTGCTACGAGTAAAGCCTTTCAGTGTATCTGCAGAAGAGCTAATAGCTTCTCAGTTTTCGTGTTAGTTTAAAATTAAACAAAAACTCCATTTAGTGTCTCCTTGAGAAAAGCGTTACTTGTTTTTACTCTGCAGGCACACACTCAGACTCTTTTCAATTATCTTTCAAGTTCATTACTCACAGCTTTTTTTTATGATACTGGAGTAAAAGTTTTACCCTTTTTTATGTCTATAACACTTTTTTTAAATACCTTTCTTACCCTTTTTTAAACCCGGAACTTTTTGCCGAAAACGATCGAACAGCCCTTGTATACAGCGTTGTCAACTCGGTGCGTTTCGCACAGTTTTTGGTATTTTTTAAAATTATTTGTGCGAAAAATTCTGTAGTCGGTGCGGTGTGCGCTTTTTTTCAATTTTCGGTGCATTTTTTAAATTAATTCAACTCAAATTTCTGTTTTAATGCAAGAAAAGTGTCCAAAATTTTTAACTTAATTTTGCGTGGAAAACGTACCATGTTATATGCACAAAGTAAGACAATCCTGCTGTTGTATATTATACACACTCTCGAAAGAAAACGGAACATTTCGTTTTACAAAATTTGCTGCTTTTAGAGAGTGTTTTGCTTCGTTACGGTTTTGGTTATTGAGAAATTACCAAATTATTAAATAAATTATAAAGTTTTTCCAAAACGTTTGCATTAAATATAGATTACGATAAACTTATTTGTTATAATTCTGGCAAATTTTCGTATATTTCAATAAATTTTTCTTAAGACACCCCTTACACTGTGTTTGAATTGTTTTTAATCGAATTTGAAGGCTTGTAGTACGATTCTGTAGCTTTTAATGATCCGATAAACGTAAGTTCTATCGTTGTATGATCCTGAAATATAATTTTGACGATGGTAAGCAGGTATTTTGGGTCCCTGATAATAGACAGAAAAAGTGACAACTGATTTCGGTCGACAGCAAATATAATTAAGTGATATTGCTGAATTTTATCAAATATCTTTATAATTATTGTAAAGGTAACATTATCTTAATAAAACTGACGGAGTCGTAGTAGAGGCCAAGTTTGACAAACACGAATTCTAGCTATTGAACGAGTTTGATGGCATTTTATCAGGCATTGCTATCAGACCCAGTTTGATTGTATAATAGTCGCTTAAAAGGCTCTTTCAGAATCATGTTTTTAATATAAAAATATTGAACTTCTTAAAATATAAAATATGTTTTTAAAATAAGAGGAAAAAATTAAAAACTCGGAGCGTTTTTGTTGAAATAACGCGCTATTTTCCCCATTTGGGGTGTCTTTAGAAAAATTTCAAAGTTGACAACGCTGCTTGTATATATGCATAAATACTCAGTTCACAATTTCGTGTTTTAATTTTACACTGCTTCTTGATGGGGAAAAATAGCGCCCAAGCGAAGCAATGGCTTGAAAAGTGTTAATGGGTCTCCGCTCCATCAGAAACAACAATAAAACTTGCTGACGTTTTTTTTTTTATTTATATAGAAACGAAGCGGTAACACCAAAACAAAAATACACAAAATCGTTTTGAATGATCAAAAAGTGAAATTGCGTGAATTAGCTGACATCGCATGCGCATTTGACATTGCATCAGCATTTGACTACGAGAAAGCTCTCATCAAAGTGGGTGCCATGTTTGAACGTAACAAATCGGAATTTTCGCGTCGATATGTAACAATGGATGATACCAGGACCCATCACTGCATTCCGAAGTCAAAACGGTCGTCATCTGAGTGGACAGCAACTGGTTAACCTCGTCCTAAGCACTCGAAAGCACAACAATCAGCTGGAAAGGTTATGGCCTCAGTAATTTGGGATGTGCGTAGTGTAATATTCATCGACTTGAGAGAGGAAATACCATTAACAGTGAATACTATATAGCGTTGTTGGGGCGTTTGAAGGCACAGAAACAAATACTGGCTGTTCGCAGACCTACAAAAAATGCTCGCCGGTCAGAAATTTCGCACGAATGAAGAGGTTATCGTTGAAACTGAGGTCTATTTTGAAGTAAAAGATAAATCGTTCTACAAAAGTGATATTGAATGATCGCTGGAATGATTGCATTGCTCTTGATGGAGATTATGTTGATCAATAAAGCTAATTTTGAACCAAAAAAACTGTTTTTCCAGCCCATGGTTATATGAGCCTGTAGAAAATATTTTGAAATTAATCGCTTATTTTGTACTAAACAACAGCATAATACTCGTATGATATTTAATTCAAAATAACATGGCATGAAATGCAATTATTAAGTTATTCTGTGCCGTTAATAAATTTCACATTTTTCTTTACGTATTTTTCTATTCTTTCAGTAACAAATATCTGCTCTATGGAATACTTTCCATAATATTTGGCGTTTAAGTGGAGCTGTCACACTTTCATCGCATTTATATACATATAAGAGGAATTGTTTAGGACTGAAAAAAGTAACCTGCTTTTAAATATAACTTAAATTTAAATGAAAATTAACTAATTTTGTGTATAAATACGAAATCAAAAATTAAACCTGAGTAAAATTTATATCATTTCAACTGATGTTATTATTACGGTCTACAAACGGTCATTACACTACATTACATTTTCATTCAAATACATTAACTTTTGACGAATTTTTCTTTAACTTTTATTGTTTTTTAAAAACTTGGCCTTTTGCTTATTGAAAATACCCTTTTTGTGACACCTTGTGCTACTTTTTGAAAATTTTCGAAATTACACATTCTGTATACTGATTGTCAAAATTCATTTTAAAAATAAAATTTGCTGTGATCAATAATTTTTGATTGAAGAAGACAAGAAAAATAATAATCAAATCTTTAGCTGGGGGACAACTAGCTGTTTCGTAGTCGGTACACTACTCATCAGCACCAAATCGGATTTGAACTCGGGTCATAACGTATCATGGACTGGAGTGCGATTCTGCAACTTTTGTAACGATAATCGAATCTTTAAAATAATTATATAATCAGTATAGTTTTCTGTGTGTTTTATGTTGAAATAGCTTTTGGATGTTTGGCATCGGGAATTGCAATGGATGAAACAAGTTTGAACTCTTCAAGGGATAATTAGTGTGTTCATCGGGAATTGGAACGTCCCCTTGAGTTGACAGCTAATGAATTTAAAAAGTTATATAGATTATCACCAGCCTTAGTTGTGGTCATTCTGTACATACAGAAACTAGTACATATAAACGAATAAATGAAACATATGAACACATATTTTATTTTACTTACATTATTACAAATTATATAATATTTATTATCACTTAAAAACTAATATCACAACATATAAAAATCAATATGTATACATATTGTTGTGGGAAAAGATATTATTTTTTCTTTTCTTCTTTGTGGTTTTCGTTTATTTTTTGGCAGAGATGCCACTAAATGTTTATATGAATGAATAGAAAAATACAGCTGTTTACCATTGTTAGAATTAAGTTACAGAATCACTCAATCGTTAGTGCAATGAAAGTTGCGATTATCGGATTACTCAGCCATCGAGACATTTAATTATTCTCTATCTAAGTATATTCATCTCATATTGAATCACATATGCATTTTGTTAATTTTGACTCTGAACAACCCGATATTTCTTTTTTAGTAATTGTTGGATGGCAACCTTGACTCTTTTTGACATTTTGCTAATTCTTTCATTCTCATTTTTTTTGTACTTGATTTTTTCCTTATTGTTAAGTGGCGACGAGGCAAAAAAAATAAATAAAAATTTAACAAAGCCTTAAAATTTTCTTCTGTGTAAGCACAAAGAAAGTATAAAACCAATCCACATATTAAACTTTATATGTATCTTAAAAAAAAAAAAAAAAAAAAAACCAAAATTGTTGAAGAAAACTAATTAAAATTTCATTAATATTATGGAAGAAGTCTTGAAGCAAATGGTCAAGATTCAGCTTGAACAGCAGCAACATAATTTGGCTTTACAGGACCTAATGAAAAATTTGGCAGCTGGCAAAATATCCGAAAAGCCCAGTAGGGACAACGCTGAATTTCTTATTGAAGCTCTAGCTTCAAATATCACGGAATTCAACTTTGACGAACATAACCTCACATTTGAAATGTGGTTTTCTAGATACGAGGACTTGTTTGAAGTCGATGCAGCTAAACTGGATGATGCAGCCAAAGTACGTCTATTGCTAAGAAAACTTAGCACGATTGTCCACAATAAGTACACAAATTATATTTTGCCAAAACATGCTAGGGACTTAAATTTCAAGGAGACTGTAACTAAACTCACAGAGTTGTTCGGAAATAATAATGACGAAATCCATTACTTCGCAACAAACTGTGCTAATTCTAGAAGAAATTTTTGCTCGTTTCGGTTTACCAAAGACACTTGTATCCGATAATGGCACGCAGTTCAAAAGCGGGTATTTTAAAGATTTTATAGATCGAAATGGTATTGAACATTTGTGCTCTAGCCCGTATTACCCTATGTCCAATGGACAAGCTGAACGATTTGTTGATACATTTAAGCGCGCACTTCTGAAATTAGATGGAGAGGGGACTGTAAGTCAAAATTTACAAACATTTTTACTAAATTACAGATCAACTCCGAATTCAAATTCTCCTGGAAATTTATCGCCCTCTGAAGTGTTATTTGGCAGAAAAATTCGACTTACTTTGGACCTAATTAAACCATGTTCCAAAAATTGTACTTCCAACCGAAATTATATTATGGAAGCTCAGTTTAATAAAAAGCACGGTGCTAGGTTAAGCAGTTTTGCAGTTGAAGACAAAGTGTATAACAACAATTCTAGCTGGGAACCGGGAAAGATTATTGAACGTATTGGAAGTGTCCTATACAACGTCTTGCTTAGAAATGGAAAATTGATACGCGTTCATGCGAACCAAATAAGAAAAGACCATAATCCTGTTACTGATAAAAATTGGAATGATGCACTTGGATTATATGATCTGTCAAAGAACTTTAATAATCATTCTGAACCACTTCACCGTGAAGCCGACTCAAACAATGAAGTAGACACACCGACACTTAGAAGATCTCGACGAGAACGAAAACCAGTTGCTAGGTTCACTGCTGGATAACCACCTTAAGGTCACTAAAAAAAAAAGGGGAGATGTTGGATGGCAACCTTGACTCTTTTTGACATTTTGCTAATTCTTTCATTCTCATTTTTTTTGTACTTGATTTTTTCCTTATTGTAATATTAATTAATGTAAGATTGGAATGTAATAAAAGTTGAATTTAAAAAGATTATAACATACATATTTTGTATTTTATCGTGCGCATTGCCAAATCAAATCGTATACTTGGAAATAGTGATAATATATCAAAAGAAATTAAGCTTTCATTAATATTTATACATTGGCCCTTCATTTTCTCCTTAAACTGCATAGAACTTTTAATATTATATCTTGAATTCTCAGTAATCTTCATAAGAATATTTACTACATATGTACATATTTACAAAGTTCATAAGATGGAGAATTAATAAATGAACAAATTGGTTTTGGTTGCAGTTGATTTTGTGCCACCGAAATTTAAAAAACGCACCGAAAATGTAAAAAAGCGCACTCCGCACCGACTAAAGAATTTTTCGCACAAATAATTTTAAAATGCACCAAAAACGGTGAGAAACGCACCGAGTTGACAATGCTGCTATCAGAATAAATATGTATGTATATGTAAACACAGAAATCTAGTTGTTAGCACAATCATTATTTCCAGTGATTTCTTCTTTGTTGCTTACCTTAAGGATTTCAACATTTTTTGCTACTAAGTTTCTGATCAAAATCTATTATGAATTTAGTATACTACATATGTATCTGTATGTACGTAAAGTCACTTGAAACTTTTTTTTTTGGAAATGAATATTTCGATTTAGCAAATGTTTTTTCGATCTATATATTCAAAATTCTTTATGTTAGAAGCACTAAAATTAAACAACTACTAAGCTAATTTAAATGATTGTTTTGCTCTTTTATAGGCCAGAAACGTACTTTAGTTTTTTTTCTTACTTTTAATGTTAAGTAAACAATGTAGTATATTACACTAAAATAAAAGTTTTATTTGCAATAATGTGGTTTTGTTTAAAGTGCGTGTAAACGTTAATTTAATTTCATTAACTTTAAAATAATATTATATTGTGTTCTTGTTTTATTCCAAACTGTTATCAATTTTCATTTTTTGAATTGTTCTTTCTGATTAAAGTATATCATATATATAAATTTAAATAAAGGGTGGTCCGACGTTAACGTCAAGCTTTTAGCTCAACTTAATACGACATTTCTTTGTTTCAGTATTTCGTGAATTCGACCATGAATGGATATGCAATTAGGCAGCGCGTTAAGATTGTTGAAGTCTTTTACAAAAATGGGCGTTCAAATCAAAAAGCATTTCAAGGACTTTGTCTAATGTCCATTTTTAGCGTCTCGGCAATATGCCAATGATTGATCCCAGTGAAATTTTTGTCAGATACATCTTCGATCTAAGACCATTGACAATGTAAGCGCGGCCCATCCGAAGTCTGTATACAATTCCTACTTACAACCAGCAGTCCACAAGTAATTACAATTTGCAAAGCATCCGATTGTAAGCTGTTTTGTCAACAGAAAAAAATCAAAATAAATATATTAAGCACATACAACTAGTATCCGATTCAGATAGGTCTGTTTCTAATCATATTGTTAAATTAAATGTACATAAGAAGCAAAGAAGAAAACAAATGCTAATAATATTTAGCCATTGCACCAGCATCTGATTTGGATGGCTTGGTATTGGATCACATTGTTATTTAGCTTTTATTATGAATTTTTGTTTATTTTCTGCAGTTGTATACCGTTAATTTTTGTAATTTATTTGCTTCTTCCAAAATTGACTATGTATATCAGAATCAGAAGTACGTTAAAAAAAGGTTTTAAAAAAAGGCTTATTATTTATTACAAATAGTAAGTAGCTGAAATATGTATATTAAATATTGTGCGTATTTATTTGTGTATGTTTTGTGTTAGAATAAAATGAAAGGCTTTAGCAAACGACATCTAAGAAGACTGAAAAAATTGCAAAGTGAACATTTTAAAGAAAATATTGAAGCTACACCCGAGAAAATTTATGATAACATTCCTAGTGATTCCAGTTTGGAAAATAATGAAGAATACTTAAATAAATCATTCTTAGTTTGTGAAAGGGCCCACAATAAAAATACAGCGTTGAAAATTAAATTAGCTTATTGGTATAGGAAATATTTACCGGGGAAGACATGCTGTAACCAATTATTACACATTTTGCGCTCAGAGGGACTGTGAAATTTTTTCATATACATCTTCGATCTAAGACCATTGACAATGTAAGCGTGACCCATCCGATGTCTGTATACAATTTCTACTTACATTTACACAGAGATGGCCTAAGCCGTAAGAGAAGATTGGATAAGTTCAAAACTATATTATTAGCATTTGACTTCTTCTTTGCTTCTTATCTACATATAATTTAACAATATGAGTAGAAAAAGACTAATCTGAGTCGGATGCTACTTGTTTGTTGTGCTTAACATGTTTATATTGATTTTTTCTGTTGACACAATCGCTTACAATCGAATGCTTTGCAAATTGTAATAACTTGTAGACTGCTGGGCATCTTCATCGACGAGGCATACTTTTAACTCAATGGATTCGTTAACAAGCAAGGCAAAAGAGAATCCACGAGTTTTTTTTTTATAATTCAATTATTTATTGTATCTTCTAAAAGAACTAACACTAAGTATGCAAATCTTAAAAATAGAAATTCATTAATTAATATAGAAAACAAGTAAGAGTGTAGTATATTCGGCTGGGCCGAATCTAAAATACCCTTCACGATAGTCATGAATATGTATAGTATATTAAAAATTTGGCCTGAATATGCTCGGTTATGTATGAACCGATATCGGAATTTTTTATTTTCTGTATTTTAGTAACCTTCTTTTATAACAAGAATTGCTTTTCAGCAAAAAAAAAAAAAAAAAAATTTTTTAATGAAAAAATCGGTTCAGGCTATATCTCGGGTATATATGGACCGATATCGAAAATTTTAATTTTCCATATTTATATAACCTTATTTCATTACCAGAACTGCTTTTGAGCACAACAAATTGTTTAAGTTCGCTTACGCGACATTTTCATGAAAAACCCGATTTGGGCTATATCACGGGTACATATGGACCGATATCGGAAATTTTCATTTTCCATATTTAGGTAACCTAATTTCATTACCAGAACTGCTTTTGAGCACAAAAAAGCTGTTTAAGTTCGCTTACGCGGCATTTGCATGAAAACCCTGGTCTAGGCTATATCTCGGGTGTATATGGACCGATATCGGAAATTTTTATCTTCCACATTTATATAACCTCATCTTATTACCAGAACTGTTTTTAAGCAAAAAAAAATTGTTGTTTAAGTTCGCTTACGCGACATTTTCATGAAAAACCCGGTTTGGGCTATATCTCGGGTATAAATGGACCGATATCGGAAATTTTCATTTTCCATACCTATATAACCTTATTTTGCTATTAGAACTGCTTTTAAGCAAAAAAAGCTGTTTTAGTTCGCTTACGCCGCGTATTCATGAAAAACCCGGTTTAGGCTATATCTCGGGTATATATGGACCGATATCGAAAACTTTCATTTTCCATATTTATATCACCTTATTTTATTACCAGAACTGCTTTAAGGCGAAAAAATTGTTTAAGTTCGCTTACGCGGCATTTTCATGAAAAACACGGTTTGGGCTATATCTCGGGTATATATGGACTGATATCGGAAATTTTAATTTTTCATATTTATGTAACCTAATTTCATTACCAGAACTGCTTTTGAGCAAAAAAAGTTGTTTAAGTTCGCTTTTGCGACATATTCATGAAAAAACCGATTTGGGCTATATATCGGGTATATATGGACCGATATCGGAAATTTTTATCTTCCATATTTATATAACCTTATCTTATTACCAGAACTGTTTTTAAGCAAAAAAAAAGTTGTTAAGTTCACTTACGCGACATTTTCATGAAAAACCCGGTTTAGGCTATATCTCGGGTATATATGGACCGATATCGAAAACTTTCATTTTCCATATTTATATCGCCTTATTTTATTACCAGAACTGCTTTAAGGCGAAAAAATTGTTTAAGTTCGCTTACGCGGCATTTTCATGAAAAACACGGTTTGGGCTATATCTCGGGTATATATGGACCGATATCGGAAATTTTCATTTTCCATACTTATATAACCTTATTTGATTACCAGAACTGCTTTTAAGCAAAAAAAGTTGTTTAAGTTCGCTTACGCGGCATTTTCATGAAAACCACATTCCAGGCTATATCTTCGGTATATATGGACCGATATCGGAAATTTTCATTTTTCATATTTATATAACCTTATTTTATTACCAGAACCGCTTTTAAGCAAAAAAAGTTGTTTAATTTCGGTGACGCGGCATTTTCATGAAAAACCCGTTCTAGGCTATATCTCGGGTATATATGGACCGATATTGGAAATTTTCATTTTTCATATTTATGTAACCTAATTTCATTACCAGAACTGCTTTTGAGCACAAAAACGTTGTTTAAGTTCGCTTACGCGACATTTTCATGTAAAACCCGATTTGGGCTATATCTCGGGTATATATGGACCGACATCGAAAATTTTCATTTTTCATATTTATGTAACCTAATTTCATTACCAGAACTGCTTTTGAGCACAAAAAAGTTGTTTAAGTTCGCTTACGCGACATTTTCATGAAAAACCCGGTTTGGGCTATATCTCGGGTATATATGGACCGACATCGAAAATTTTCATTTTTCATATTTATGTAACCTAATTTCATTACCAGAACTGCTTTTGAGCACAAAAAAGTTGTTTAAGTTCGCTTACGCGACAATTATATGAAAAACCCGATTTGGGCTATATCTCGGGTATATATGGACCGACATCGAAAATTTCCATTTTTCATATTTATGTAACCTAATTTCATTACCAGAACTGCTTTTGAGCACAAAAAAGTTGTTTAAGTTCGCTTACGCGACATTTTCATGAAAAACCCGGTTTGGGCTATATCTCGGGTATATATGGACCGATATCGGAAATTCTCATTTTCCATATTTATGTAACCTAATTTTATTACCAGAACTGCTTTTGAGCACAAAAACGTTGTTTAAGTTCGCTTACGCGACATTTTCATGAAAAACCCGATTTGGGCTATGTCTCGGGTATATATGGACCGACATCGAAAATTTTCATTTTTCATATTTATGTAACCTAATTTCATTACCAGAACTGCTTTTGAGCACAAAAAAGTTGTTTAAGTTCGCTTACGCGACATTTTAATGAAAAACCCGGTTTGGGCTATATCTCGGGTATATATGGACCGATATCGGAAATTCTCATTTTACATATTTATGTAACCTAATTTTATTACCAGAACTGCTTTTGAGCAAAAAAAAGTTATTTAGCTTCGCCTATGCGACATTTTCATTAAAATCCGATTTGGGCTATATCTCGGGTATATATGGACCGATATCTGAAAAAAAAATTTTTTGTCTTTTAGTCACTATGCTTAATAAGTGTGTGAAGTTTGAAGCAAAACGAACAACTTTTGTTTTCAAAAATTTTCATACAAAACTGCAAAAAAAAATGGCTTTTTTCGGAATTTTGAATATATCTCAGCTATACGTGGACCGATATTACTGAATTTCAATAGCAAACCCATGAATCGATGGGGTAAAAGAATGGTGAAAGAAAAAAGTTTCTAAGTCTAATGGTTTTCTCAGAAACGGTATTTCAACAGCGGACAGACGGACAGACGGACAGACGGACAGACGGACATCGCTTAATCGACTTTTCCATTAATTCTGATTCAGAATATATATACTTTATAGGGTCGCAAAAAAAAACTGTAGAAATTACAAACGGAATCACAAACTTATATATACCCTTTACATTTTTGTGAAGGGTATAAAAAATTAATTAATATTAAAAAATTTTATTTACTTAGGTCCAACCAATGCTAGACGAAAAGTTGTTTCTTGCGTGTATTTTTTTGGTAAATCACCTTTCCAACGCTCTGATGGTTGCAAGGGTGTCCCTCCTTCTCAGTCAAGTGTGGCCACCAAAGTTAAGGATGCTACGTGCGAGAGGATTGGGGTGAGACTCCAGTCTGTTAATGTACCTTATTGCGTGTTTTGAAAATTCATATTTCACTAAGGGTACACCTAGATCTTTGTGAATTCGAGAGTTTTTAACATACCATGGAGCTGCAGAAGAATTTTATTCTGGCGCTTTTGAATTTTCTCAATGGTAGATGCAGAGGCGGTACCCCACAATTGAATTCCATAACTCCATATTGGCTTTAGGATTGCGTTATACAACAAAAGTTTGCAATATAACTTCAAGATAGAATTTCTGCCGATGAGCTAATTTAGTTGCACCGCTTTTAATTTCCTCTGGGTGACTTTAGCGTCAATGTGAGACTTCCACGTGAGCCTACGGTCGAGATGAATACCAAGGTATTTGACTTCACTGTGCTGCGGAACAATTTAGTTGTTGATTTTAATAGCCGAACAAGTTTTTCTACGTAGTGTGAATGTAACATGGGTACATTTTTGTTCATTTACTTTTATTTTCCAAAATTTCAGCCATTTCTCCAATATAAGAATATGTTGTTGCAAATTTTGTGATGCTAATTTATAGTCTTCATGGACACTGATGAATGCTGTATCATCTGCAAAAGTTGAAGTGTGAATTTTGCAACTCGTTCGCATGTCTGAAGCATAAATCAAATATAAAGTTGGGCCCAATATGCTACCCTGGGGTGCTCCAGCTTCGATTGGCTGAGCCGAGCTTTTGAAATCACCTTCCTTACTCGAACAGTTTTGAAATTGTTGGCAATAGACTTATCGGCCTATATGACTCAACTTTTGTAGGATCCTTTCCTGGTTTGGGTATCATAGTAATTACAGACACCTTCCACTCAGTAGGAAAATACTCGAGACGTAAAATAGCATTAAAAATAAAAAGGACGGATCTTCTAGCTACTCGGGGTAACTGCATAAGCATTTTGTTGGTAATTTTATTAATACCTGGAGCTTTTCTGGGGTTTAAGTTACTAATAGCATTATCGACATCTTGAAAACGAAGTCTAAAAGGTACGGGAGGTCTAACTGCATATGACGGCATATCAGCTTCATCATTCAGTCCGTCAAAGGCAAACACGTTTCTCAAGTGGTTAGCGTACGGCATTCCCTTTTCGGAGTCCACGAATCCACGAGTGATTATTAAAAAGCCGATGCATTATACAGTATTTGCAGTCTCTGAACAACCCTGATTTATATTTTTTTATATTGGAACCAGGGTTGCCAGAATTTAGAGAGGTAAAATCTGCCAAACTCGCGAATTTCTCATGAAAAAATCTCCAAAATCTGCCCTTTATTTTACAAATCTTCAAACTCTTATTAATATGCTTTTTTATAAACAATTTTAAAAATATTTACAACATATTGCAAAAATTATACATTTCAGAATATTAAAATACAAATAGATTTAATGACAAAACAAACATATGGGTATGCAAGTTGTTAAAAAAATTAAATTAAAAACATTTGCTGATGAATGTGGTAAAATCATTATATATTCAATAAACGCGGTTAGAATTTGAAAATTATGTCAGACTTAGCTGGTTTTATTTCAGATACAGCTCTGGTCTGTTCTCGCGTTATCGTAATAATTTCTTAAGTGCGGTCAGGCTTGTCGTTGTTGTTTAACCTTCAAGAGTTTTGCGTCTCGCTCTCACTGGTTAACTGTTAGCCTTAATTAACTGTATTAGTTTACAGTTTTTTTTCGGGAATTCTTTTGTTAACCACGCGGTAACTTCTTATGTAAAGGCATAAGTCGTTATGGTCAGTCACAGCGCCGCTGCAAATTACTGTTATTACTATCGTGGGCATGAGGTCTTCGTTACTCCGCCCATGCTGCGCATCCTATAATTTACAAATTTATTTACAACTGTACGAGTATAGTTAAATAAATAAATATTTTAGATAAAGCAGATTTTCAGGATAATTTAAAGCCGTGTCTAAATCGCATTTCTTGTTGTACTGAAAAATTGTCACAACGAAAAACATTTTTCATGTTTTTTTTCTAGTTTTCTTTTGACTCATTTCTTATGTTTTTAAAATTGTTTTATTTTCATTGGACTGACATCGATATTAGTAAAAGGATGAAAAGAGGCAAACGAATTTTTTATCGACAATTAAAAAAAAAATTAAAATTAAAGAAAAAAGACATTACTTAAAAGTCGTCGTACAAATGTAATGTGATTTTGGTAGCAACTTTAAAAGAGCATTATAAATAAAAAAAGGCTTTAAATTATCGTAAAAATAAGATCATATTACTTTCTAGAAACTTGCCAGAGTAGCTTTAACAAAGTAGCTTTTTAAACTTTGAGTCCAAAAACAATCAGTTGCAGGTAGCTTTCAACCTTTATAGTTTTTTTAAAATTTCACTTATATATAACATACAAAAACATGTGCAAGATTTTATTCCATTTTGTTTATTTTATAACATGAACGATTGACATTTTCGTTTTAATATAACGTAAACAAATGGTAGTAGAAATATAAGGCAAAAAGTTACTTTATTATTAAAAATTTTACAAATCTGCGTTTTTTGGCCAAAAATCTTCATTTAGTGTTTTTAGTAAGGAAAAATCTGCAAAATTAAGATAAATCTGGATTTCTGGCAACAGTGTTTGGAACAACAAAAAGTTCATTATCTACAAAGATAAATGAACACATTGTTACGTTATTGCCTTTAAAAACGGTTTTGCGGATTCATCAATTGCAAATGAAACAATGACTCACATACATGATCGTTAAAAAGCGCTTAAATAATTCACAACTTTATTTATACTTGACACCACTGTATACCAAAACACTAGACTTGCTACTATTTGACTTACGACTGTCTTGCACAAAGCTTAAATATAAACCGACTCGTTGCCGCTGACCTGCCTGCTATTTATACTTTATTATTATCTTCTAAAATCGTCACATTCATCGTCATTCATAATTCTAGACTCAAATGTACAATATAATTCTTACGCATATACACATTCACACACATGCTTGCGAATATTAAACAAGTGAAAACAACAAACAATAATAACACGAGGAATAATAACAAGGAATGCTAAAATAACAACAACATCATTTGTAGCTGATTTACTTTGAATTTTACGTGCTTGTATAGGGTGTTTTTTTAAGCTAGATAGAACTTTAAATTGTAAAAAGTAACACAAAAAATTAAATTTTGATGAAACATTTTTTTTATTTGTTTCAGTATACTCTGACAAATCATCATGAATAGACTCACGCTTGAACAACGCTACGAAATTATCCAAATTTACTTTGAAAATCAGTCGACGATTCGCGCAACTTATAGACGACAAAATTGTGTTCAGCGATGAGGCGCATTTTTGGCTTAACGGGTTTGTTAATAAGCAAAATTGCCGCATATGGAGTGAGACCAATCCACAAGAGACCCTACAGACACCATTACATCCAGAAAAATGCACTGTTTGGTGCGGTTTTCATGCTGGTGGCATCATCGGACCTTATTTCTTCAAAAATGAGGCCGGAGCTCGTGTTACGGTCAATGGAGATCGTTACCGCACCATGATCAATGATTTTTTGTTTGAAAATATGGATGACATTGATCCGGAGGAGATGTGGTTTCAACAGGATGGCGCTACGTGCCATACGGCGAACGCAACCATCGACTTACTGAAATCAAAATTTGGCGATAAGTTGATTTCGAGAAATGGACCTGTCAATTGGCCTCCAAGGTCGTGCGATTTGACACCTCTCGATTATTTCCTGTGGGGCTACGTGAAGTCACTGGTTTATGCTGATAAACCAGCAACAATTGACGCCTTGGAGGCCAGCATTGTTCGTGTTGTTCGTGACATACGGCCAGCAGTGCTCGAAAAAGTGGCCCAAAATTGGACGTCCAGAATGCGCTTCGTCAAGAACAGCCGCGGTGCCCATATGCCCGAAATCATTTTCAAATGTTAATGTCACGTATTGATCTTTCGAATAAAAAAAAATTTTGATTACAATTTAATTTTTTGTGTTATTTTTTACAATTTCAAGTTCTATCGGGCTTAAAAAAACACCCTATATATTATGTCTTTAGTTTTATGTTGTTTGTGTGAATTACAACAGGCAGATTAACTGCTGCACACTGGGTTAGATCTATAAAAATTCTTAACAATATGATAAAAAAAAGAGTCGACTGTATTAGCAAAACACGTATTAAAAACATTTTAGTGAGATCAGATTTTTGGACAAGGATTAAATCGAAAAGAAAAGATCTACGAGTACAAAAGATCGTCTACACATACATAAAAAGAGAAGCAATGCTATGAACTTAGTAGATAATACTGACAACATAAATGCTAGCTACATTGTAGCTATCAGTTAAAACTGTGATATTATATTAAAGGTGTACAAGCTTTGCGTTAAATGTTTATTGTATTTGCAATATTTTAGTATTAAAATTTTTTAAATAACTTATTCTGACATAAAATGTAAGTAATTATAAAATAAATAACACACTGTTGCAATAAAAAGATGAAACCCTTGAAAAAGTCTACAAAAAAGCTACGAAAAATCGGGTGCAACAATAATAAGATATTAGGCTTTATAAGCTAAACCGAAGTGGTAGAAAACTCCAAAAAAGTTTATTAATATTTCATATTTTAGTAAGTTTTATGTTATTACACATCTTGGCCCATTTACATCTTGGCGTTAGTTAAAGGTAAAGTAAGCGATAAGTTACCGGGGAGACAATCCTACCTGAAAATTTTAACGGGAAGTTCTATATAACACATGGACTGAAAAGTCTCGGGCCTAACAAAGAAAACACAATCCTTTATACCCTTCACAAAAATGTAAAGGGTATATATAAGTTTGTGATTCCGTTTGTAATTAATGGAAAAAACGATTAAGCGATGTCCGTCTGCCCGTCTGTCGGTCGTTAAAATACCGTTTCTGAGAAAACCATTACACATAGAAACTTTTTTCTTTCACCATTCTTTTAGTCCTTCGATTCATGGGTTTGCTATTGAAATTCGGTAATATCGGTTTACATATAACTGAGATATTTTCAAAATTCCGACAAAATCCATTTTTTTTGCAATTTTGTATGAAAATTTTTGAAAAAAGAAATTTTTTGCTTTGCTTTAAACTTCACACACTTACTAAGCATGGTTACTAAAAGACAAAAAAAAATATCGGTCATTCAGATATCGGTCCATATATACCCGAGATATAGCTTAAACAAACTTTTCCATGAAAGATTTATTTTTTGGAATGGTTATTATAAGGCAAAATTATATTTTGCCCTATATCGGTCCATATATGTATATCCGAACATATTTCGTTCAAATTTTTAATATATACTATACATATACGTGACTATCGTGAAGGGTATTTTATATTCGGCCCAGCTGAATATACCACACTCTTACTTGTTTTTGGTTCAAAATTAGCTTTATTCATCAAAGTAATATCAATCTAGAGCGACGCAATCATTCCAGCGCCGCTTTAACATTTCAATACCACTTTAGTAGACCGATTTATATTTTGCCTCCAAATAGTCCTCAGTTTCAGCGATAACTTCTTCATTCGCGTGAGATTTCTTACCAGCGATAATTTTTTTTCAGGTCTGGGAGCAGGCAGTAGTCGCTGGGAGCAAAATCTGGCGAATATAGTGGATGTGGAAGCAATTCAAAGTTCAATTCATGTAGTTTTGCTATTCTTTTGATTGACTTGTGACACGGTGCGTTGTCAGATGAAACAAAATTTTTTTCTTTTCCATATGCGGTCGTTTTTTTTTTGCAATTTCGGCATTCAAGCGCTCCAACAACGCTATATAATATTCACTATTTATAGTACTTCCTTTGTCAACAAAGTCGATGAATATTATACCACGCACATTCCAAAATACCCAGTACATAACCTTTCCAGCTTGGCTTTTGGGCGCTTTGGACGAGATTCACCAGTTACTGTCTGATGAAGCGCAGTCGACTTTCTAAACGCAAGTTGAAATGCATAATTTAAAAAAATGCATATGCAATGCTAAACATGTCTTAAGTACAACCTTGCGTTGCAGAGAAATTTTGTTGCATTTTATCAACATTTAGGAACGTCGTTATGCAACTCATACATAAGACAAATGTCAAACACATGTTATAAAATTAAATAATTTTTTTGGAAAAATCGAGGTAACACAAAATGATATATCCATTTTGTTGACAAGTGCTGAGGAATTATCTCAGACTAAACCTTCCAAAAATATTGATTTATAAAAGAAACTTATTAAAAAGTAAAAAAGAAGATTATTATGGGCAATAAAAATCCAGAGAAGAAAAGTGATCCAAAATAAAAATGTTTGTCATTAAAATGCGTTGCCAAACGATTAGGAACATTTGGCGTTGCCAAAATGTTTACGAAGTTTATGCATTGTAAATATGCATTGCAACTTGCATTTAGGAAGTCGGCCAATATCATGCAATATTTACAGCTGTCTTTTGAAGGTTAGTATTAACTTAAAAAAAGGTGACCGCAATAAAACTAGAGCCTACTATGTGTTAGGCCTGGGGCTTTTCAGCCCATGTAGTATGAAGTGCCCATATTTGCACATGCTACCATATTTTTTATTCAAAGATATACAATTAAAGTGAATTTTTGTTGCCACTACAATTTCTACCTCTACCTTATTTGTGTTTTGTTGCCATACTTTCAAAAAGATAAATTTAATTTTACAGGCAAGTTGTTGGTAATAATGAAAAATGGTTAACGGTCAGTTTATCGCTCACTTCTGCTAAAGGTTCAATTCGTCGCATAGTTGTCGGCGGCGCCGGCTGGGCAAAAAGAAGGTCAGCGGCGGCTAAAATCCGGTTGTAGCCGACATATGTGCTTTTTCCACATACATGTCAAAACGTTGTTTAAAAAAGAACGTATTTAGATAAATACTTTTCTTCATCTAAATTCATAAAAATTGTAAGCTAATTATGTATGTATATAAAAACATTTGTTGTACGAATTTACTATATATCGCTGATTTATTCAAACGACGTCATAGTTTAAAATATATACACATAATTTCTTCGAGCCAACAATGGAGATTTGTTAACAATATTATCCTTTGTACTGTTCCATAAACTCATTCAAATAACTTTTCAACTGTGTCTTTTGGAAGTTATTTTCTAAACATACATATTTTTTTCAACGTGTATGGAAATTAAATATGTAAAATGTGTTGCTTTTTTCGAAACTATGGTTTTTGAGTTATGAGGTTTTTTTTCAGTTATTAAGAAATAAATATTTTGGAAGAGAAATAATAAATAACAAATAAAATAAGTTGCTCAATTTATTCACACAAAACTGATTTTAAATAAATAAATATGTTGCTCACATTAATTAAGATTTTAATGTGCTGTTCACACAGAACACAGACGAGTCACTCTCCTGAAAAATTGTATGAAAGTTACTCAAATTTTTGAGTGACATCCATACCAATTTGTTAGACGAGTCGCTCGTTTGCGTTTTATGAACAACACATAAGAAAATGTAAGCTTATAGCAATCCGTCACCTGAAAAATATCGGATCTTTTCTAATAAAATACTATAAAACCAATTAATTTCCAAGGTGGCACTAAATATATTGTAACAAGAAACAGCTTGTCGTATGATCTTGCTGCCAAACTCTTACATACAATATAGGAAACTATAAAATACATAAAGAAAAGTTTGAAGTCATAGATTTTGATAGTGACAAAAATTCATAGTGCTGCTACAACAATGCCACCTTGTAAAACTAAGTCGGCTCAAGCTGTCGATTATGTAAATATGGCGGCTGAAAATAAGCCGATTACAGCCGCCATCACGGCGGCGACTCAAAGCCTCTGAAAGGTACCTTTAACTAACGCCGACTTTATGCTAGGAACACAACTGCGACGAACGACGAATTTTTGGTCGCGAATATTCGTCGCCAAAAATAAAATACATTAGTGTATACGAAAATGCACACAATCGTGGCGTTGGCTGAAATCCGTCATAAGCTTTAAACACATATACGACAGCAAGCAGCAATCTGTCAAAAATAAAATACATGTGTTTCAGTGCACACGATTATTTTAACGACATCATAGCAGCACGACTTCACAACAGAATATGCTGCTTCTGCCAACTTAGATTAATTTATATTTTCGTAAGCAGCAAAACTAAATGCAGTGCTGCCACTATAAATATAAATTGGCAGCAATAAAAACTAATTTTTTTTTGAAATATTTAATAGAAATAACCATCACACAAATAAAATAAACAACGTTTTCAGTCGGTAGTTTTAATTTTATTCATGTAAAATATATATGTGGCACCTCTGAAATTTGCATTGTTTAAATACACATAGTGCTGCTGCTGTCTTTATAATAATTATGTTGCTGATGAGATGGCAGCATTTGAAGCCAACTTCATTTGTAGTCGTGTAGTTGTGAAGTCTGTTGTCGTCTAAGTGTTTAGAGCTATACTCAGCGAATGTTGAAATAGATTTATTTCTAATTTTTTCGTCAGCGAACGACGAACAAAGCAGTATCAGGTGACCAGAGGTTTCTTATATACTCGTAAAAAAAAGTATTTTTCACGACATAATACTTTTTATAGTTTATTTTAATCCATGTAGTAGAAAATTTATGAAGGTGTTCTCAAACTATAAAGTACCTCAGATAATTTGTTCAAAAATCCCTCTTTCGGATGAGATTTATATACATAGGTTTACTTTTATGAAGGTCACCTTAGTATTTATATTCATATTTTTTTCTTTGCTCGGAATGTAAACAATGTTCGTTGATATTGTGCTTCACTCGACGACTTTATACAGCGAATATTTCCCGGCGAGTTCATCGCGATGGGCAAAGTTTGTCGTCCGTTGCAGTTGTGGCCGCAGCATTACCGGCAACCTGAAATAATGGCTCTTAGAGCATTCTTATTTCAATTCAGTATATTTCAGTACACAATGTTTTTTATTTATAATTCTTTGAAAAATCGCGAAGGTTTTGTAGTAACTGGGCTTTTTTGAACTGAAATGGTAAATATGTATATTTTATCTTGTTTTTATGTTTTCGCTCTATGATAAGAATTTAAGTTTATCTATCACTATTTAATAAAAAATAAATAAAAACACTTTTATTTTATTACTTAAATAATGCAAAATAAACTAAAATTCTTATTTTTAGTTGATTACTTGTTTTTCTAATTATATAATGAAAACTAAACTTGAATTCTTATTATAGAGCATAAACATATAATCAAGATACAAAGATAAGTATGCCTACATGTTTTATTTTTAGTCTTTACTTTATGATAAGAATTTTAGCTTATTATACGTTATATGATAAAAAAACAGGTAAGCAGATCGTCAAGCTATGGATCCACCTTTTGCTGCTTCCTTTATATAAAACTGTTAGTTTTACATTGATAAGCGTACTTGCACTCACTCAAACGACCTAGAGTTGTCCAAACAAAGCTTTCTTTTGTACATATTCCTTTTTGTTTTTAGTATATACTTAGCTGGTGAGGCCTAACTTTTTTTTTATGTCAATAAAAATGCAAAATCTTTATTACATATTTTTCCCAACGTTTCGTGAATTTTATGTTCACTTCTTCAGGGGATTTTGTCTATTTTAAAAAGAAAGTTTTTTAAGAATTGAAGAAAATAGAAGCGACATTTCATAGCAAAATACTGAATTTAGAGATCTCACAAACGAATGTCGACATTAAAATTATAATAAAAACAAAAATACACCACTTAAAGCAAGGTATACAGAATTTTGTTTCCACGGACGATTTCACAAGCTTCATGACAAACCAAACAGAAAGGGCTAGACATATGTATATCGATGAATATCAAACAAACTCACATTAAAAAACTAGATACACTAAAGGAGACACATTTTTGTAAATTAGGACTAGTTTTCAACGAACACTGGTTTGAAAACAAAACAAATGTAACAATACCATGGGAAAATAGATGGTTATTGTCGTTGGGAAAGAAGTTTGCTCTGCCAATAAACCGAAATAATTTTTCACCTCTTGGAATAATTGCGGACGTAGAGCAGTGTATACAATAGATAAGTGAAAACAATTTTGACAAAAAAGAAAAAGAAGTGGTCAGAGCTGAGATAGCAAACAAATTAACGTTTTTCAACAGAAGAATGAAGAACACTCCAAGGGAAAAATTAATACTTGCGGTTTTCGGAAACACTAACAAATTTTTGAAAATCCATAAGAATATAATAATTACACAATCTGACAAAGGAAACAAAACGGTTGCAATATACAAAAATCAATACGAGGAGAAAATGAATGAACTACTTCAGGATAGAAACACATATAAGATAACAAGAACAGATCCCACCCAAAAACTGATGAAACTAAACAATAATATTGTGAATGAGCTACATAAAAAGAAATACATAGACTACAATCAAAAACGGAAACTAACATGCTATAGTACATAAATATAGTTCTTAACTTTACACCGAATAATGTCATTAAATATTTGACGTGTTGCATACCTCGCATAATAGGATTCATTGCTTTCTGCTCCATTGCGTTTTGGATCCAACATCTCCTTCGGTATACATGCCTTATTTTTGCGCATGGTTCCTACATATACCAACTCTTTTGAAAAGAAGAAATTATCGGCACACACAGTTCGTCCAGAACCGGTGAATTTTTCAACCAATTTTCAATAATGTTCTCGCATTTATTTACCGCAATCGCTTCATTTCCCTGTTTTGCAACATATATCAACCCCTTAAGTGGGTAGTTGGAATTGGGATGGTATTTCCAAAAGATTTTAATTTCGTACTTAGCTGGTTTTGACGCTATGTATTAAGTGAAGCACGAGCGACTTCGGAACGGAAACAAGTATCAGTATTATCTGGGCACCTGGAGCATATAGACGATCTAAATTGCTCATGAACACATTCTAAACGTCATCGGCAGTTGGTCTTAAATAGTGAAACCGGGTATCGCATAATCCTTGGAGCACTTGACCAAATTTAACCAGCTTTTGAACGGTATTTGGTAACCGTGTTCACTAAAAGGGACTCCTTATCGCTGTGCGATCACGCGATAATGTAAATTGTTATTTTTTGCTGTATATTTTGTTCACATTTACAAATATTATTATATATTGAAGGCGGAGCACAAAAAAATAAATACCTCCAAAAGTGAACAAGCTGGCGCTACTTATGTGTCAAAATATGGCTTCCATCATGTAAATCTACCTTTATAATAACTACAGGCAATTAAAGAATAATATTTCAATAATACCAAATACTTTTATATAATTATTTTCTCATAAGCATTGTGAAAAATTTTAATTAATTGACTTTCTATTTTTTATTATTTTTATTTATGTCGAATTAATGAAGAATTAAACAAATTTTGTAAGTAATTGTTGTCAGATTGCCTCAACAATGCCACTATGGCGCTGAGGCCTTAATGTAAGCTTTGATATGTTTACGTATGTATTTATGTATGAATTTCGGTAAATAAAAAAAAAAAAAAAATAAAAAATACTTGCCGAGCGAACCCGGTAGTTTACAATAAATATGAATTTCAAGCTTTCTATGTCACATTTTCACTGACAGCTGTACTGTTTTCTTACATAATAAATCAATTTTTTTTGTATTAACATGAAAACGAATAAAATTACACAACTTTAAAATTTATCAATTTCTTGTTAAATTCATTATTTGTTGTAAACTTAGAAAATATTGTAAAGTGCTTATCGGTATGTACGAGTAAGTTTTGTGGGCTATTCGTAGTCATCATACTCGTATACATAATCGCCATAAAGTTCAGCTTTAATAACTTCGGAGAATTTGTCCTCTGGAACTTTCGCTACCAACGACACAAACGGTTGTTTGATTCCACCATCCATAAGAAATACCTGGTCGATATGCAAACCCTTTAATCCTACATAATTGATTTCTACATTTTCTAATAAAATTTCACTTGATTGAGAATTGGGTAAGAAATGCAGCTTGATGTACTTCAATATTCGAGCACCTTAAAAAGGAAAACAAAAAATTGCACAAATTTTAATAATAATATAATTTGATGTTGAAGATATGTTTAAGAAAATTTGTGTTGTTTATGAATGTGGAACCAGTGTGTAAAAAAATCAAAGGGAAACCGAATATAGAGGAAAATATTAAAAGTAGTTTTGCAGATGAGTTTATTATTATTTACTTTAATAGTAAGTAGCTGCCCCTGCGGCGTTTTCCGGCCGGTACTCATTTTTGTTTAACTTTATCTTGGACTAGTACTCAGGGGATGAACCCTACATATGCAGTGCATTGTGCCAGAACTAGGAAAATAGGTTAAGAGGAGGGGGAAAGAGGGAGTAGTGTTTATGAACATTTGTTTGCATTGCAATGCATATTTTTAAACACGATTATTGAGAAAGTAGTAAACGACGCGGCGGAGGGTGACTCGGCGAATACGTGGTGCACCGAGTGTAAATTTAATTCAGTAGGGCGTGCCGAGATTCTGCCCAGCTGATTGTGTTATGAATGTCCCACGGCCAGGGCCCAGTCGATTTTCAAGGACATCCAAAAACATTGAACTGGTTGAAAGCGATTTACATGAAAATCCGTGATTTTCAATACGGAAAATAGCAGCCTCATTGGGACTCCCAAGAGGGATTATTCATGAAGTTCTTAAAAAGGATCTGAAGTTCCATCCTTTCAAAATTAAAATCGTTCGAGAACTGAAAGCAAGTGACTTTGGTTTACACAAACATTTTCATTAGATTTGTCATCAGATCACTCTCCCACTATAATCTCTGTTTCGTTCCCCCAAGAGATTGGCTCCCCGTTGACCGTCAATAGAGTTAATTGGCTAAAATATAAAAAATTTTTGAGTACACATTGTACTGAAAGTATCGCCTTGAGAACGCCTGAGGATATTGTTGCATCAATTAACGATTTTTCTGAAAACCTCAAACTGGCCGTACAGCATGCTACCACTAGTCATATAAGATCCAGAAATGAGAACAATAGAACTTATTCGTCTGAAATTGAGCAACTTCTGTCAGAAAAGAGTCAGAAGAGAGTGGCAACTTCGCAGGTCTCCCCAGCTTAAAACTAGGCTACGGGAATGCGTAACTCGACTAAGAAATCTGCTTGAAATCCAGAGAATATCTTCCCTTAAAACATATTTGGAAAGCCTGGATGGTACTCCGCAATCTCACTATTCTCTGTGGAAAGCGACAAAAGGTCTGAAAAGACCCGTAATAGGTAAGCCACCTTTGCGAACTTCAACTGGCGACTGGGCAAGAAGCGATTCTGAAAAGGGGATGTTGTATGTGGACCATTCGAGAAACGCTTTTATTACAAATGATTCAGCGAATATTACAGCGGAGTTTCCACCATATGTTGCTAGACCTCCTGTGTCTTTGAGACTTAATTTTCAAGATGTCGAAAATGTTATCGGTAATACAAACCCAAGAAAAGCTCCAGGCATTGATAAAATTTCTGGTAAAATGCTTGAACAGTTACCTTGTGCAGCTAGAAGGCTTCTACTTTTTATTTTTAACGCTATTTTACGCCTTGAGTATTATCCTACAGAGTGGAAGGTCTCAATGATAACTATGATACCCAAGCCAGGGAAGGATTCCACTAAAGTAGAATCATATAGACCAATAAGTATACTACCAACAATTTCAAAACTGTTCGAAAAATTAATAATGGCGAAGTTAAGTCGAATATTGAACAATGTGGGATGCATCCCTGATCATCAATTTGGTTTTCGGGCTAAACATAGCACCATATTACAAACGCACAGACTAGTCAATGTCATAAGATAAACCTTTGAGGAGAATAAGTATTGCTCAGCTCTATTCATTGACATTTCTCAAGCTTTCGATAAAGTGTGACAAGAAGGCGATTTTATAAGCCCAACTCAGCCAATCGAGGCAGGTGTTCCCCAAGGCAGCATACTGGGGCCTACTTTATATTTGATTTACGCCTCTGACATGCCAACGACATCCGGAATCCATACTTCAACCTTTGCAGATGACACAGCGTTTTTGAGCGTTCATGAAAACCACCAATTAGCTTCACGAAATTTACAGGAAAATATTTCAATATTAGAGAAGTGGCTAAAACTTTGAAAAATCAAAGTTAATGAACAGAAATGTACTCATGTCACATTCACACTGTGTAAGCAAACATGTCCGCCTATCCAAATTAACAACTCACCTATTCCGCAGCACAATGAAGTCAAGTACCTTGGAAGTCAAGTACCTTGGTACACCTCGACCGTAGGCTAACGTGGAAGTCTCACATTGAAGCAAAAGTCACTCAGTTGAAACTAAAAGCAGCGCAACTAAATTGGCTTATGGGCAGAAACTCGACTTTGAAGTTGGATTGCAAACTTCTGTTATACAATGCAATTCTAAAACCTATATGGTGCTACGGAATTCAATTATGGGGCACCGCCTCAGCGTCAAATATTGAAAAAATTCAAAGGCGACAAAACCAAGTTTTTCGAACGATTACAGCGGCTCCATGGTACGTAAAAATTCACGAATTCATAAAGATCTGAGTGTCCCGCTGGAAAAAGAGGAATTTTCTAAGTACGCGACAAGGTATGTCAGTAAACTAGAACTTCATCCAAACCCTCTTACGCGCAATATTCTTAATTTTGGCAGTCACACTCGGCTTAGAAGAAGGGATACCGTTGCCACCATCAGATTGCTCAATAGGTGATTTTACCGAAATAACTCCCGCAAAATAAAACTTTTTGTCTAGCATTGGCCGGACTTAAGTATAAAGCACATTTTTTTTTAATTTTAAAGCATTTTTAATTTTAAATTTAGTATTAAGATTTGAATACTTATTGTGAGTTCATTTTGGAGATTCAATAAATAAAAAACGCTACAAAAAAAAAAATTTTTTTGTGAAATGATGTTGGAGTGTTTTCGCACTGTAAATGCGATTTTTTGGAGCGACATAAACGGCCACATCAAAAAGCAAAACTTACGTTACTGGTATCCAAAAACTGGCAAACCTCGCTTGAAACATCAAAAACCACTGCAATGCCCCAGGGTAATTGTTTGGTGTGCCTTAACCACGCCTTTTCGCAAATTCTCAGAGCCAGGCGACGAATGTCAACATTTAAAATTATTGATGCATGATTACGGAATTCTTTTGCCAAACCTGCGAGTTCAGCCATCGTACTCTTCATACTCGTGATTTCAACAGGATGTGGCCAGAAATTTGATGAATGTGCTTCGCGTACATTTCCTCCAAAAACTGATCAGTCGCTTTGGGAACACGTAATGGCCACCGTTGTCGCCCGATCTAACTTCCATGGATATTTATATGAGGCTACCTCACATAAAAATATATAGAAAGGGTTTACAACGACAATCCCCAATCTCTTTCAGCTTTAAAGGAAAATATTCGTCGAGAAATCAGCTCAATTGAATCAGTTTACTGCACCGTGTGGTACAGAACACAAGGCTTCCTTTTGAACAGAGTGTTCAACACGATGGATCACAACTAGTTGACATACTCTTTAAGAAATAAAATCCACATTTCTATGCTATCGTCCAATGCTCTTAATAAAACTTTGTGCCAATTATTACATTGTGTTGAATGGCAAGATATAATATGTGCCGCGTTAAATGTTAGCAGTAGTATTTTCTTGCTTCCAAGTTTTGTTGTTGCTATTCTCTTTTCTCAGTGTGGTATTCCAACAATATCCGTAAATGGAAGATTACTATCAAAACTAGCTATGCAAAAATTATAAACCTTGATTTTGCAGCTGTTAACATATTATTTATTTATGTAACCATACAGTTGCAAATAATTTTGCAAAGCATAGGATGCACAGCATTGGCGGAGTTACGAAGACCATATGCCCAGAATGGTATTAACAGTAATTTGTAGGGGCACTGTGACTAATTGCACCGACCGTTGCCGCGTGGTTGACAACGAAATACCTTAAAAAATAAAAACTCTAAGCTAATACTGTTAGTTGAGGCAGACAGTTAACCATTGAGAGTGAGACGCAAAATGCTCGAAGGCCAAACAACAACGACAAGCCTGACCACACTTACGAAATAATTATGATAATGCGAGAGCTATTCTAGAGCCCAGAGCTGATTTACGACTTAGCTATTAACAAAGATATTGCGTCAAATTCATAAAATTTAAAAAAAAAATCCAAGTTTGAATGGACTAAGGTGTCCATTTTCCGTGTTAGGACAAGTGAGAGACACCTTAATTACCCACTAAGGTAGGCGATTCTAACCCCGACATTAAAAATCGTTTGGGATATTGCTAGCTGTAAAAATATTTGCTCATAATTATACGAGTACATGTTTATTCGTAATAATATCACGTGTTTTAGCACAGTTTCTGTATTTTGATTATGAGTATTTGCTTTTTCAGTTTTAATTAAAACAAACACGGCAAAACATATATAAGTATTTCATTAACGTTTAAACTAAATGGTCCACAACAACTCTTTTAAGTAGCGTGGTCGAATTTATGTGAAAACTTTTGAATACGAACAAAAAACAAAAATGTGATTTTTGTAGTTCTCTGGTATATAAACTTAGTATTTTCTTAAATTTAATATTGACTTACTAGCTCTCTCTTTATTGCCCAAAGTGAATCCCACATCATCCACGAACTTTAAAGGCTGCCAAAGACCTTCAGGATTATTTTCCTTATATTCTTTCAAATCATTTACAAGTGTTACTTTTAAACCGCCTTTTGCGATAGCTCTAATTTCCTTGCAAAGCAGGATAACTGCCAAGAATGCTAATATTTTACTCATATTTTACGAAACAAATGAATGTTTTAACGATCCCAGTTGAACTGATGTTTTGAATGAGAGTTTATTTCAATTTATACTTTTTCCACTTTTCAAAGCAACGCAATCTTTTAAAACAAATAATTTTTTTTTTTTGTATTTCCAACTGAGAACTTTACAGTAATCCACAAATATTTAACTTCCAAAATACTCTCAGATTTTTTAATAATTAAGCGAGAAAAGCATTTACTATTTTTAATGAGAAAATTACAATTATTCGAGGTAATTGAAAGAAATTTTATTTGAAAATTATAAAGAAATTATTAATTGAAAGACAATTTATGGGACTTAAACTTTCAGGTACTGAAGTGTGTTCTAATTAAGGGTGAAATTTTATAGGAAAAAAAGAGAAAAATCATCGGGAATTTTAAATATAGATGAAAAAGATTTAAGTGTGGGAAAACATCCGTGTACTAATAAACCCTTTTGTGTTGCAACAATAACCAATAATATAGTCTGAAGCAGAATGATAAGATCATTTAGTTTTATTTCTGATATATTATCAAATTTTTATTATATCTTAAATGCTTATACGTACATATGTAAAAAAAAATTAATTTCGTTTTTACTTTTTATTCTAATTAACAAAAAAAAAATACTTTCAAAGTGTGTCAAAATGATAAGATCACTTCATGTTATGTCAACCGGATAAGTAATGCTGTATAATTATGTTTTTAATTTATGCAATTGCCATTTTTATATATGGGTAAAAATAACATTTCTCATAGAATTTAACAAATTTTTTTGAGTTTCTAGCCTTATATTCCGCCAAGCATTCAAAATTTTTACTTTAAGTTCTTGCACATAACTGTACTGATGGCTTTCAGCATAAACTTATCTAACAAGCAGTCATCACATATTTTCCAGATCGGGTGAACGTGCTGGACATTCCAATGTTGATACCCCATGCTCCTCAAACCAAGTTTTACTTGATCTGCTCCACGCTCCGCAAACTAATCCTTAATTGATCTGCTGACATGGATTGTTGCATTATCTTGCTGGAAAATAAAATCGTTTTCTTGGTGTATGTTCATATATGGCAACAAATTATTTAAAACCACTTGCTGATACTCCACGCTATTCATTCGAGTTTATGGAAAAGCTAAAGGCAGAGTTCCAACCGAACTAAACGCTCACCAAGCCATAAGCAAACCACCTCCAAAATTTCTCTTTTAAAAATACAAATGATACTTTCAAAAAGCAAATCGTAACAACCAACGGTTGTTCATTTGTTTGAAAGGTGTAAAGAAATGTTAGAGGCGTGTATAAATGAAAAAGCTTGTTTTTGGTGTATTATTAGAGCATTTTTCTTTTTAAGTTCTCAACAATTTATTTAGATTATTGGGATATAAAGTTGAATGTGTGAGAATATCTTTCAGAAATTTCCAAAGTCTACTGATGATTCGGGTAGCTCCTATGAAATGTCGACATATAGATAGCTGGGAAACATAGAAAACGAGCTAGTTATAATTTTTTATTGGTATAAATGTTAGAAGCTAGAATAGCGAATAAAAAACTCAATTGTTTGAAAATCGTTTTACTTACAATTAAAGTAAAAGTAAAGAATAACGGCCGTATGCAGAAACACTTAACAAAGCTTGGTAAGCAATTGTTGAGAAAAATTTCTTAGCTTTATAAGCAAAAATGACTGTTAGCTTACCGTTTGTTTGGGAAGCTACATATATTTTTAGGTTGAAAAGGTCATACTCTACCTGTACGTCAAAATGACATTTAAGGTCTTTGTTTCCATTTCTATTGAAAAGCACAATTATCTGAAAATTCTTAACAAAACCTATAGACATATTATTTTTATTAGATAAAGAAATTACAACATTACAAAGTAAATGAATTGAAAATATTAATTTTGAATGGGTAATATCAATAACAAATATGTTATTGGTGCACTTTTCAATCAAACGAATACAACGAAAAACGGTATTCGAATAATAACAATTTTTCTGGTATAAGTAATCCTATTAGTTTTTCTCAATTTAATTAATATACCACTTATTATGTATTCATCATTAAAAAAATTATGTATTCATCATTAATTATTAAAAAGATAAATCCAGGAAATGTTTGTCAAAAATGTTTTATTTTATGTCACAAAAATAATTTTTTTTAATTTGATTTTCGGGTTAATGTAATATTAATCACTATGTAAGAAATTACAACTGAACATAACAGCATTGCCAGGATAAAACACTTAAATTCCTTACTACATTTAAAAGTTATCATACTGTTTTTGGATAAACTTTTTAACTCAAGTAAGATTTTTTTAATACTCAAGTAAGATTTTTTGTTTTTTGCATATGACCCTAAATATATTAATTTATGTTTTTAGTATTGTTAATAAGTTTTATAAGAAAGTAAAAATAGGCAAAATACAGTGAGAAAACAGGGAATAAATTCATACAACCGTGCATTTGCTATATCATTGAGCGTAAGATTGTGTTTGCTTTTGTTTACCACATAACAAAGTACCATGGGAAGGCACAAGTTGCATCAACGTCTACAAGGTGGCAGCGCTACGGTATGTGACAGTTTTTGCTACTGGCAATATGGTAAGCCATTAACGTCAAATGTATTGTTTACATATTTAAAAGTGAAAAAAAATTGTGGTTTATTCTGAATTAAACACTTAGGACCGTAACCAAAAAAAAATTCTTACTTGAGTTTCAACACATACGTTAGTTACCAAAAACGTTAACACTACCATACATTTGTTAAAAAAGTTTATGCAAAAATAGTACGTTGACTTTTAAATATAATAAGGAGTTTAGTTGTTTTATTCTGGCAATGCCGTTATATTCAGTTGTAATTTGTTGAATAGTGATGTATGAAAACTAATATTCGAAAACTGAAAAACAAATTAAAAAAAAAAATAAAGAATAATTATTATGACATAAATTAACACTTTTTTGACAATTATTTCCTGGATATATATGTATTAATGAAATTGAGAAAAATTATTAGGATTTCTTATACTAGAAATATTTTTATTATTGGAATAACGTTTTTAATTGTATTCGTTCGATTGAAAGTGCATCACTAACATATCTCTTAGTTATGTTTCCCTTCCAAAATTAATATTTTCAATTCATACAAAATGTAAGCCGCTAATTTATTTATCTAACAATTATAATACATTGTTGTTCTTAATATTTTCCATAAAATTGTGAATTTCAAGACAAATCAAAATCAAGAAATCAAATGTCATTTTAACGTAAAGTTAAAGTTGCCCATTTCAACTTTAAACGTATAGTAAGCTAATAATTGGTTTTGGATACAACGTTAGGAAATTTTTCTTAACAATTGCATACCAAGCTTTGTTAAGTTTTTTTTTTGCATACGGCCGTAAAAAATTATTTTGTGAACATAAAAATAATTCGAATGGTAATAGTTTATAATTGTGAAAAAAGTTACAAATATTTTTGGCAAGCATAGCTTAGTCCCAGTTTACACACATCAGGTTTTCTTGATCAATTCTGTTTCAATTTGGTTTTCAACTTGCATTTAAGTTTTTTGCCTTCAAGTAAGTGTTCATACTTTTTGCTATTTTATTTTAAACTTGACGGTAACGTCAAGTCTGCACCCGTTTCCATTTTGTTCTCCCCGTTCTCCGAAAAACTCAAGACTTGACGAGTCAAACTTGATGTGTGTAAACTGGCACTTAGCACATACCTGTTTTTGCTGTATTGTTGCAATTTTGCTCTAGTGCTGCCACCTTGTAGACATTAATGCAGCTTGGGTGTGCATCACTTCTTACTATATAGCTTCAATGTTGCACAGAACTTTACTTTTTAACCAGTTTTCCATATTTTATGGAGTATCAGTATGGTGGAAATCACTGGACTCCGCAACCAATAGACTGCAAATTGAAAAAGTCAGTCGAATCATGGCAATACTGACCACAGGGGCCATGAGGACAACTCCAACCAAAGCACTTCTTGCAATTATAAGCTGGATACCATGTGACTTAGAAGCCAGGCAGATAGTACTAAAAGCCGCGATCAGGTTGAACGCGACAGGAGCATGGACCCATAGACCGTGGGGACATGCCAATGTACTGGAAATTGGAAGGGACCTAATCCAAGATCTAATTGACTACTGCATCCCAAAACCATTCCTCTCAAGGAGCTTTGGCTACCAAATGGAGGAATCCCCCCTAGAATCTGGATACTTCTATGTCTACACGGATGGGTCCAGAAAGGGGGAAAGGGTTGGGGGTGGCGTTTACATAGAAGAATTTAACACTAAAATATCCTTCAGATTATCAGATGGATGCAGTGTTCTTCAGGCTGAAATATCGGCCATAAATAAAGCGGCCAGATGGTTGACGTTTTACAAGATATTCGGTAGGGATATCATGATAGTAACGGACAGCAAAGCCGCCATCAAATCCCTGATTGGAATATACACCAATTCTAGTCTAGTCCAGGAATGCCGGACATCTTTAAACAAGATAGCGAGACATTCTAACATAACCCTAAAATGGGTACGTGGACATGGGTCCAGCAATGCCAACAACATCGCCGACGACTTAGCCAAAAAAGGGACAGCCCTAGAAAATAGGGATATAGACCCCTTTTGCGGACAACCATTAACGGCGTGCTGGAAAAGAATAAAACTCCACACACTGGAACGTGCACAAGAAAAGTGGCTCACAGAGCCCACATGCCTTATATCAAGGAACTTGTGGCCGCATATTAACTCTAAGAGAACGTGGGAGCTACTAAAACTGCCCAGATCTCAACTAAGAGTGACTGTAGCAGTCATCACTGGCCATTGCCCGTTTGGGAACCATGCTAGGAGACTAGGACTACCCCATAACGACTTCTGTAGAAGCTGCCAAGACGAGGAGGAGGAGGAGACGATCCTTCACCTCCTCGGCACATGCCCGGCATTGGAGCATCATCGTCTAAGACACTTAGGCGAGCGGAGCTTCAATAGCCTATCTTGTCTGGCCTCGATCAAACCGACCGCGCTAGCCTCTTTCATAAGAAGCTGCGGATGGCTAGTATAGCAGCATGTAACGCTACACTAAAAGGTTCCCGCCTCTCCGTTCCACCACCGCCCATCCTTTCCTCTCACTATATTCCTATAACTTCTTTTCTTCACTCCACTATCCTATTTTTTCAGGCAATCACAAAGGGAACGACTACAGGACCCAAGTGAGCTGGACAACCTAGATTATTCCGGGGTACCCAGCGGCCTGCCTACCTAACCTAACCTAACCAGTTTTTCAACGAACAAATGTTTTTCTGTTCTCAATTATACTCATTTCGTTCCTTTTGGCTGTTAGATATGTATGTAAACAAAGAACAGCAGATTATTTAATTCTACTCAAAGTTTACCACAACAACAACTTTATACAGGAAATGAGAAAATTTACACTTATATTCGCACGAAAATTCTTATGTGAAACGTTTTGGGGTTACTTTGAATAAGATCCATGTGGAAGATACCTAAAGTTATAACCCAAATTAATCGGTTTTGTAAAACAGTTGGACACTTTTATTTGCCACTGTACCTACAAATAGTAACAAATTCCTAATGCTCTTAGTACGTTTATTTATTCTTTAATATTATGTTACCGCACATGCTGCTATTGTTTTTTTGTTTTTCAAAAAACAAGGTTTTGTTTATTTGATCTTACAACGTGCCCAAAAATATTTAACTATTGCGTGATCCACCAACGTTGCAGGAAAAGTATTGCCGGTACATTGTAACACCTCGGTATCAGTCATATTCACACTTCCTTGCCATAGTCAAATAAATGCCATAAGCTCATATTTTATTAGGGAATATGTTTAAATTGATTCACTCGTCAATACGGATGTTTTTTTTAATTTCATTTATTTCTTGTATCTTCAAAACATGAACTAACAATAAGTATCCAAATCGTAATACTAAATACAAAAAAGTACAGCCAATGCTAGACTAAAAAATTAATTTGCGCCAATTATATCGGTGAAATTACCTATTTAAGGCTCTGATAGCTTGCCACATAATTTGAAAATTCATGTTTTACCGGTGGAACACACAGATCCTTGTGAATTCGGGAGTTTTTTACGTACCATGCACTGCAGTAATTGTTCGACGAATTTGGTTTTGTCGCCTTTGAATTTGTTCAATGTTAGATGTTTAGGCGGTGGCCCATAACTGATAGGCATAACCATAGCTTTAGGATGGCGTTGTATAACAAAAGTTTGCAATCCAGTTTTAACGTAGATTTTTTCGGCCCATAAGCCAATTTATTTGCGCTGCCTTCAATTTCAACTGTGTGAGACTTTCACATCAATGTGAGACTTCCATGTCAGTCTACGGAGAAGAATTTTGTTTTGTCGCCTTTGAATTTTTTCAATGGTTGACGCTGTGGCGGTGCCCCATAATTGAATTCCATAGCCCCATATAGACTTTAGAATTGCGTTGTATAACAAAAGTGTGCAATGCAGTTCCAATGTGCAATTCAATGTCGAAAATCTGCCCATAAGCCTATTTAGTTGCGCTGCTTTTAACTGTAACTGAGTATCTTCCGCATCAATGTGAGACTTCTACATAAGCCTACGATCGATGTGTATACCAATTTACTTGACTTCATTATGCCGCGGAATAGGCCAACATGTTTTTTTCGCACCGTGAATGTAGCATGAGCACATTTTTGTTGATTTTCCAAAGTTTTAGCCACTTGTCTAATATTGAAATATATTCATGTAAATTTCGTGAAGCTGCAGAGTGCTGTGTCATATCTTTTATCAGATTGAGGAGTATCATCAAGACTTCCCAAATATGTTTTAAGAAAAGCCATTCTCTGGATTTGAAGCAGATTTCTTAGTCGAGTTACGCATTTCCGTAGCCTAATTTTAAGCTGGGGAGACCTGCGGTCTCTTCTTTTTTATGTTAGAAGTACAGACGAATATGTTCTATTGCTCACATTTCTGAATCTTGTATGGCTAGTGGTAGCATGTTAGGCGTGAAAAGTTTCTTCTCGAACAGCGCGTTCGTGCGCTCTTTTTTCGAAAGAGTATCTGTAACTATGCCAAATATATTCTTCCGGGCGCGAACAGTTAAAAGGGTTTTGGCAGACCTGGATATAAACAAGACTCCTGGACCGGATGGCATTCCAGCACTGGTCCTGAAGCTGTGTTCTTCAACGCTTAAACGTCCATTAGCACGCCTCTTCAGCATACTTTACCATGCTGGTGAGTTCCCATCATGCTGGAAAGTTGCTAATGTAACGCCAATATCCAAAAAGGGTGAGGCAAATAACCCTGAAAATTACCGCCCAATTGCAATTTGCTCTGCAGTCTCCAAAGTAATGGAAAGCATCGTTAACCATCACCTTATGAGGTATCTAGAGTCGCATAAACTACTTTGTGATCGTCAATATGGATTTCGTAAAGGTCGTTCTACTGGCGATCTTATGGCATATCTCTCTGAGAAATGGTGCCACTCAATCCATCATTTCGGTGAAAGTAGGGTGGTGGCTCTGGATATTTTAAAAGCGTTTTAACGCTCGTAAGACCCAATTCTGTTTATTAACACACAAACAAAGGACCGCAAATGCTGCTTCATCTGTCCTCATGGATGGTATAAATATTGAGGAATCGGATGCTCTTGATGTTCTTGGAATGAAGATACAGTGTGATGTTCGCTGGACTGAACACATTTTTAATGTCTAACAATAGAACAGAGTAACGAATCCCACACTGCGTCGATGCTCCAGTCAGTCAATAGAGTTGGATACCCTACTGTCACCGATGAGCTTCTTCGCCCTCTCCTGCACACGGTCGAGTAATCCCAAAATAGACTTTGAGGCACCGGCCCAAACATGAGAGTTGTATTCCATTTTCGGTCGGATGTAGGTGGTATAAATAGTAAGGAGATCGGATGGAGTGAAGTACATCTTACACCGTTTCAAAAAACTGAAGCACTTGAATGCTTCTTTAGAGACATGAAAAATATGATCATTTCAGCGAACATCACACTGTATCTTCATTCCAAGAACATCAAGAGCATCCGATTCTTCAATATTTATACCATCCATGAGTACAGATGAGGCAGCATTTGCGGTCGTTTGTTTGTGCGCCAATAAGCAACACTGGGTCTTACGAGCATTAAAGGCGACCCTGTTTTTACGACCCCATTCAGAGATTAATAGAAGATCACTATTCAGTGAATCATTTATATTTAGTCTCTTGGCAGCGATCTCTGATAGGCTGGGCCTATAACTAAAAGAGTACGAGTGACAAATGCTGCTGTCATCCGTGAAAGAGTGGATAGGGTTGGAAGTTTGGTAGAGAAGGTCGTTGAGGAAAATAAGAAATGGGGTAGGAGAAAGAACGGAGCCTTGCGGTACCCCTGAATTAATCTTGAACTCGTTTGATGAGACCCCATCTATAACAACTCGTATAGAGCGGTCTCTGAGAAAGCTCGATATAAACTGAGAGAAGTCATCACCGACACCAAAAGCAGTAAGTTTTGCCAATAGTGCACCATGCCACACTCTGTCAAACGCTTTTGAAATATCAAGAGCCACCACCCTACTTTCACCGAAATGATGGATTGAGTGACTGCTTAAAGTGAGTATGGACAGGACAACTCCTGTAATTTGGAGTATAGTTGCCTCAGTTACTGCAGTTTTTAACGTTCCTGCCAGTCTTTGACTTCTGGCACTGTGGTGTACCGTGAATTCACCACGCACAACACAAACTACGGGCAATTTACAATAGGTCTTAGTATGGCCGAATTCCAGGCAGTTTAGGCATAGAATGGACCCTAAACGGTTGTGCTGCTCCTGAACAGTAACCTTACGATGCAGAAGAAATTTAAGGGTATAAATTGGGTGAATTTCATTATTTTTTAAGACAGCATCCCCTGTTGAAAGTTGAATGTTTGGGAATATCTTTCAAATGTTTCCAAATCTGCTGATTATTAGAGTAGTTCCTATGAAATAGCTAGGAAACATGGAAAACAAGCTATTTATAATTTTGGATTGGTGTCTAAGCTAATAGAGTGAATAAACTCAATTGTTTTTATTTTTTATATATTTAGTTATTTATTTTTATTGCTCTATTCATCAGACGAAGAGTTTTATCGTTCAGTGAACCTAATTAATATAAAAAGTTACGGAAAGCTGATATGTACGTATGTATATGCATATACAAATTAAATTTAATAAAAACTAAAAAATACAAAACACAAAAACAAAAAAATGTTTTAAGTATGAACTCTAAATATATAAAAAGAAATAACCTTCGAAATAAACAAAACAAAATATGTCAGTTATTACACCTAAATAAATTAAATACACCTAAATAAGATGTCTTATCACACAACTACTGTGAGAACAGCCTTAAATTGTAGCATTTTACCCAAAGTTTTATAACTATATGGAATGGAGGTCCAGAGATAAAGCGTGAAAATAAACAAGAGCCATTGAGACATTAGGGTTCTGTATGCTCGAGCTCTTATTCTTCTGCCTCTGCTATGAATATAATCACAAGACAGTTTGACAAAAAGATAATCCGGTATAAACCATTTTGTGGTTTCCTTGGGAGTCTCCCAAAGTAAAGAGGTTTTCAGAGGTGACTCCATACAGTAAAGATGAGAACATACATAGATTGTCCAGAGCGGCGCTTCAGCAAAGCATAACGTAGGATGCTACAGATTTAATTTTCTTTTGCTATCAATCGCATAATTACCGAAAAGCTCATACCCATGTAATTGATTTGCGTCAGCGCCTGCCATAACGGCCATTCCACGGAGTGAACTATCTCACAGCTCACCAGCACTCTTATAGCATGCAAGCCGTATGATTGTAGCCATGGGAACAAATTAAATTTCAGCCCGTTAAGAGCATTGGCGCTCTCACCCATCCAACCATTACTCGTGGTTCCTTACAGTACATGTATCTGTTGATAACAGCTCTTTGGCGGGTTGTTAGCCCCCATCAGTTTCTCCCCTATGGAGTCATCGGTGTGTGTGACACGTAAAGCGGCTGAAGTAAATTGTGTTTTTGTATTTGAATAAGTTTTTTTTTGATTTTTTTATTATGTCAGCATACCCAGAGAGAGGGTTAGACCCCACTGAGTGGTTGAGTGCTCGTAATGAGAAATAAATGAGCTAGTTGGAAACCTCTCTGGTCACTATCGCTGTAACATAAATTATGGCACAGTTATCAGGGAAACCAGAACGTTTCAGCCAAGGTAGTCAACTATGACCAGCACCGAGAGATACGCTAGACAGAATCTCCCGGCGGCTTTGCTGACTCCCGTTCTACAAATTTTGGTATGGGTTTCGGAAGTCCAACACAACATAAGTCATGCCGCTTCCTAGAGTTTTATTAGCGACAACAAACGAGAGACTTCTTCCCCTCTATGCCCCAGAAAATAGAATGCCCTGGTTTCGCCTACGCCAAAGCAAAACATGTTCCCTGGGGGTATTTCAAAACTAAAATCAGAGATTTTAGTTTTGAAATACCCCCAAGATGGAGGCGTTTTAACCACGATCAGTGCCAAGGTGGTCCGCTAAACAAAGCCATCTGGGAGCGCGTTGGCCTCCGTTCTGCCAGTAAATCTTTGTTGAAGGTTTTCGTTAGTACTAATATAAAGTAAGTGATGCTGGGTCTTACTAAGGTTATATTTGCAACGGCAAATATGGGATAGGAGTACGCCAAGACAAAATGTGTGCCCAGGAGTTCGACATTCGTAGAGTAAAATTGGAACTAAATACTTCTATTTTTAGAAATGCACAATGTTGAGTGTGCCGAATAATATTATACCAAGATTTTTAGCCAAATTCACTTCATGATTATTGATAAAACGATTAGGCATAACATTAAATTGTGACATCTTTTCCAAATAACGATGCCTTTAGATTCTTTCGGTTGATGCTTAGTCCACTTGCTACTACACATCTTACATCATCCACATATATTCGAACCCTGCAATCGAGTATGTTTGGGAGATCTTTAGAATACAGTGAAACTAAATGTGGCGCCCTGTGGAACTCCTCTTGTAATAGAAATTGCTTTTGCCTTTTTGACTTGTGTTTCAACATATTGCTGCTTTTTAGACAGTAACGGTTGACAGTAACTGCTTTTTAGACAGTAACGGTGTACAGTAACATAGTGGCAATCGAAGAAAAGCTACACAATTTTCTTATAAATTTTTCTTATAATTAAGGAAATTGCGATCAACTCCGCCTAGTCAGGAAGATCATGTTATCATTGGCAACTTTCCGGAAACCAGATTGTGTTTCAGCGATCAAAATATTTGCGTCGAGAAAACTCATGATTTGACTACGCTTAGTTCTTTCTACATTCCTTGGGTATCATCGAAAAAAATGTTCTTTGAAAAGTCAAGTACTTGTATCTTATGGCAAAAAAAAAAAAATAATAATAATAATAAATCCCCTAATCTTATTACACAACATTATTAAGCTGCTTCAGATTTTCAAATAAAAGTGTAAGTATTAATGACCGGACCTCACTCGGCAGCTATTTGCTAATGCTGGAACTGCTTAAAATTATTCAATAACACAAATATTTCAGTACACAGAATTTTTTTTTTTCAATTTATTGCTAACCAGATTCTTCTAAATTGGATTACTATCAATAATCGATTTAAATAAAATATAGTCTAAAAAACTAAACTACACTACTAACACTAAAAAACGCACTGCGATATCAAATTAATTGTCTATATAACCAAAATCCCCTGGGAAAATTTCCCAGAAACAATACGCCAACTTTAATTTACGCACTAAATCTACTGGCCGTTAATAATTTAACACACGTTCCACAGTCAAAACGTGCACCGAATATGAAAAAATCGGTTCCAATTAGGTTAGCATAGCGGTTCTGAGTTTTTTTTTTGGAGTTTCCAAAGTCGGCTTCAGGAATCGCCAAAATCCCCCCACTTCCTAAAAAACAATACGTCAACTTCAATTTTCCCACTAAAGCTAATGATCGTTTGCAGTTCAGGTGCACGTTCAACGGCAAAAACATGCACCGAATCTGAAAAACCGGTTCCAAACCGGTTAACGAAATGGTTCCAGATTTGTTTGGGAATTCCCAACAAATGGTTTCAGGAATCTCCAACATCCCTCTTCTTCCCCGGAAACAATATGGCAACTTAAATTTGCGCGCTAAATCGAATGACCATTAATAGTTCAATACACGTTCCACCGCCAAAACACACACTGAAAATTAAAACCCGGTTTCGATTCGGTTAGCATAGCGGTTCTGAGCTTTATTTTTGGAAGTTTCCAAAGTCGGCTTTAGGAATCGGCAAAATTCCCCCACTTGCTAAGAAACAATACGGCAACTTAAATTTTCGCAATAAAGCTAATGACCATTAGTAGTTCAGGTGCATGATCAACGGCAAAAACGCACACCGAATATCAAAAATCGGTTCCAAACCGGTTAACGAAGTGGTTCTAGATTTATTTAGGAATTTCCAAAATTAGCTCCAGGAATCCCCAAAATCTCCCTACTTCCCCGGAAACAATATGGTAACTTCAATTTTCGCACTAAATCGAATGACCATTAATGAACTATTAAAGTTCATGGAATATGAAAACCCGGTTCCAATTCTGTTAGCGAAGCCGTTCCGAGTTTCTTTTTGGGAATTACCAAAGTCGGCTTCAGAAAACATCAAAATCTCTCCACTTCCCCGGAAACAATAACGAAACTTAAATTTTCGCTCTAAATCGAATGACGGTTTATAGTTCAGATGTATATTTCACGGCATTTTTAGTTTTTCTATCAACTGGCCATGGGAAAAACATTTAACCCATACACGTTTAACAATTTCAAAATTATGATATATGGTATGATATAAAGATTCCCGTCGCAGATGGGAAGGAGGCTCGGCAATTTTGATAAAAACTAGAATTAAGTACTATTTGCTAAACGATCCAGGTGAGGAGTATCTCCAAGCAACAAACATATTGTAAGTTTTCATGGAAAAATAGTTATTTCATCGAAAAATGTTCCCTTAAAATGTATGCAAGTGGATTTCATTAGATTTTTCATCAGATGACTCACCCACTATAATCTCTGTTTTGTTTCGCCAAGAGATTTTCTCCCAGTTTAGTGATTTAGCATCCATCACTAGAGTTACTTGGCTAAAATACAAAACGTTTTTCAGTATACATTGTACGGAAAATATTGCCTTGAGAACGCCTGAAGATATTGATGTGTCAATTAACGATTTTTCTGAAAACGCCAAACTGGCCGTACAGCATGCTACCACTTGTCATTTAAGACCCAGAAATGAGAACAATAGAACTTATTCGTCTGAAATTGAGCAACTTCTTTCAGAAAGAAGAAGAGTTAGAGGACAGTGGCAACTTTGCTGGTCTTCCCAGCTTGAAACTAGGCACAACTCAGTTAAGAAATCTGCTTGAGAACCAAAGAATGGCTTTCCTTAAAACATATCTGGAAAGCCTGGATAGTATTCCGCAATCTCTAAAATACTTTTCATTTGATTTACGCTTCTGATATGTCAATCTGGTATTCACTGTTCAGCTTTTGCAAATGGCACAGCGTTTTTGAGAGTTCATGAAAACCAACAATTAGCTTCACGAAATTTACAAGAATATATTTCAATATTGGAAAAATATCTGAATTGTTTGGAAATCAGGGTTAATGAGCAGAAATGTACTCATGTGCGGTTATCCAAATTAACAACTCACCTATTCCGCAGCACAATGAAGTCAAGTACCTTGGCTAACGTGGAAGTCTCACATTGATGCGGAAGTTACTCAGTTACAGTTAGAAGCAGCGCAACTAAATTGGGCAGATATTCGACATTGGATTGCAAACTGGAACTGGATTGCACACTTTTGTTATACAACGCAATTCTAAAGCCTATATGGTGCTATGGAATTCAATTATGGGGCACCGCCTCAGCGTCAAACATTGAAAATTACTGCAGCTTCATGGTACGTAAAAAACTCACGAATGCACAAGAATCTGTATGTTCCGTTAGTAAAAGACGAATTTTCAAAGTACGCGACAAGATATATCAGCGAACTGGAACTTCATCCAAACCCTATTGCGCACAATATACTTAATTTTGGCGGCCACACTCGGTTGAGAAGAAGGGATATCGTTTACCATCAGCATTTTAACAACCAATCTAGCATCATTGCATAGTGTTGGCTGATTCAGGCTCTGTAACATTACAACTATTGATCTAAATTTTGCTGTAAGCTATTAGCTGACATTTGCAATAAATAAAATGAGTTCAGGGACTTTATCGGCTATTTAACAACATAATCATGCTCTGTAATCGAATTGGTTGGCTTATACGAACGCAATTTGCCAAAAATTAAGTTTTGCATTTTTAATTTTACTGGTATGTCTGCATTTAGACACAAAAACATTTGGAAGGGAAACATTTAGTTTGGTAGCGAATTACCGATGGGAAGGGAGAATCGATTTTCGGTTCGGTACTCGGCAACACGATTTGTTGACATTTACTTTATTGACATTTTAATTTAATTTACATTTTCTGGAGTTTTGTGTGGTGTTAAAAATTTTGTTAAAGCTGTTAAAGAAAACGAAATTTTAATAAATATGGAATATAAATGGGAAAGAAAAATTGTGGAAAAATTAATCTTAGTGAAGATAACATTGTCGTAATTATTACACATCGAAATATTTGCTGAAACAGACAACATAAGGAAAAATGTAAAAAACTAATAATAATGGAATGCTGCCGGCAACAGTAGTGTTCTGTAGTTCGTCAAGTGCACACGTTTTTTTTGGTGCCTCCGCGTTTTTAGTTCTTGTTTTTTTTTTTTTACCACAAACCTATTTTTATATAACGAACTTAAAAGGCTACCTGAAACTACAATCACCTACCATAAAAAAATTAAAAAAAAATAACACAATAAAATGGATATTTGGCCAGACCAGGGCTTTTATGGTCCTGGTTTTATTTTTTTTTTAGTCATTGTTGCCATCACCCTTCCCCTTCCTTTTAAATAGAAATCTTTGTAACGTTGATGATGTCGGATTGATTGCTGCTAAATGTACAGTATCGAAGGTATGTAGACTGGGTACTTTACAGCTCAATTACGGCAGTAATTAGTCCTGGCCTCGTCTGCATTGCAAGATATGACGTTTTACTTGATATTCCGGCGTAATGACAGGCAATTTTAAAATTGTGTATTGCAATATACGTGGGCTGAGATCGAATTTCTTTTCGGTATATGCTCACACTTGTCTCCATCGGCCGGACATTTTCGCCTTATGTGAGACCCAGGTATCTGAGGATGCTGATCCACAGGATTTTCATATACCTGGTTATCAACTTCTATCTCTATTTCATTTCCATCGCGGCCTTGTAATTTACGTTCGCAATGAAGTTGTGTTCCAGTGCCAGCAACCATTAGGCATGCATGATGCCGAATTTAGCTGTCTTTGGGCTAAATTCAAAATCAGGTCACACTTTTTGCATTTCGGATTTCTATACAGAGGTCCAAAAGCGGTGAGGAATATTACTTTTTCTGGCTTCGATGCCCTCTCCGACTCCATATCGAAGATCCTGGAGAGTTGTCCGAGCAGTGAAATCGTTGTTGCTGGTGATTTCAATGTTCACAACTCATCATGGCTTCGTCATTCGAGTCATACAACTCCGGAAGGCCAATATGTTGAGTTATTTGCTGCGCACAACCACCTAGCGCAATTAGTGAATGAGCCAACGCATATTCCATGTGTTGAAGGGCACCATTCAAACACACTTGACCTATTCCTGACTTCACACCCTGAAAAGTATGAAGTCAGAGTTAGTGCACCTCTCGGTAATTCGGATCATTGCACCATTTCTGCCACCTTTTCGATCTCTGAACTTCGTAACGTTTCGAAATCAGCTACGAAACGTTCAATATTTATTTACGAAAAGGCGCGTTGGGCTGAGCTCAACCAATTTTATGAGCAGTTTAATTGGAAACTCTGCTTTCTAGGCAATGACATAAATGCTTCAGCAAAAATGGTCGAGAACATGATATTGCTAGGGATGAAATCATTCATCCCTTCCAAGCAGATTTCGATTAAATCAAAAGCAAAATCTTGGTTTAATCAGACGTGCAAAAACGCAGTCAGATCCAGAGAGGAAGCGTTCAGTAACTGGCGTTTGAACAAAACCCCAGACACTGATTTGCTACGCAAAGAGGCAAGATCTTCGTGTGCCAAGGTACTTAGGCGTGAAAAGTTTCTTCACGAACAGCGCCTTCGTGCCATGGTCCTTGCAGCTCCCCGCGGCAGTAAGACCTTTTGGTCTTTCGTTAAGAGAGTAAAGAACAGTGCCAGTTCATCAATTCCAACTCTCTTAAAGAATGACCAAGCATTCACCGACCCGGTTGACAAAGCTAACCTGTTGGCTGAAATTTTTGCAAGCAATTCTTACTTGCCGGAAAGCAGTCAACCACTCCCCGAGCTCGAAAGGGTATCTGTAACAATGCCAAAGATATTTTTCCGAGCTCGGGCAGTCAAAAGGGTTTTAGCCGACCTCGACATAAATAAGACTCCTGGACCGGATGGCATTTCAGCACTGGTCTTGAAGCAGTGTTCTTCTACCCTTGCGCGCCCATTAGCATGCCTTTTCAGCAAACTTTACCATGGTGGTGAGTTCCCATCGGGCTGGAAGGTTGCTAATGTAACGCCAATCCCCAAAAAAGGGGAGGCAAATAACCCTGAAAATTACCGCCCAATTGCAATTTGTTCTGCGCTTTCCAAAGTAATGGAAAGTATGGTTAATTACCACCTTGTGAGGTATCTGGAGTCGCACAAATTGCTTTGTGACCGTCAATATGGATTTCGCAAGGGTCGTTCTACTGGCGATCTTATGGCATATCTCTCCGAGAAATGGTGCCACTCAATCCATCATTTCGGTGAAAGTAAGGTGGTGGCTCTAGATATTTCAAAAGCGTTTGACAGAGTGTGGCATGGTGCACTACTGGCAAAGCTTACGGCTTTTGGTGTCGGTGATGACTTCACTCGGTTTATATCGAGCTTTCTCAGGGACCGCACTATACGAGTTGTTATAGATGGGGTCTCATCAAACGAGTTCAAGATTAATTCAGGGGTACCGCAGGGCTCCGTTCTTTCTCCTACTCTATTTCTTATTTTCCTCAACGACCTTCTCCATCAAACTTCAAATCCTATACACTCTTTCGCGGATGACAGCAGCATTTGTTACTCGTACTCTTTTAGTTATAGGCCCAGCCTATCAGAGATCGCTGCCAAGAGGCAAAATATGGACGATTCACTGAATAGTGATCTTCTATTAATCTCCGAATGGGGTCGTAAAAACAGGGTCGCCTTTAACGCTCGTAAGACCCAATGTTGCTTATTAACGCACAAACAAACGACCGCAAATGCTGCTTCATCGGATGCTCTTGATGTTCTTGGTATGAAGATACAGTGTGATGTTCGCTGGACTGAACACATTTTTCATATCTCTAAAGAAGCATTCAAGTGTCTTGGTTTTTTGAAACGGTGTAAGATGTACTTCACTCCATCCGACCTCCTTACTATTTATACCACATACATCCGACCGAAAATGGAATACAACTCTCATGTTTGGGCCGGTGCCTCAAAGTCTATTTTGGGGTTACTCGACCGTATGCAGGAGAGGGCGAAGAAGCTCATCAGTGACAGTAGGGTATCCAACTCTATTGATTCACTGGAGCATCGACGCAGTGTGGGGTGCGTTACTCTGTTCTATCGTTATTACAATGGATTTTGCTCTGACGAGATTAGGGATCTTGTTCCCGAAACTCGCACCTTTTTACGTAATACGCGCTCATCGTGCAGAGCTCATCCATTTGTAGTTGATTGCCCGGTGAATCGTACTACGCATTACAGAGAGAATTCGTTTTTCAGCCATACGCTTCGTCTGTGGAACAAGTTGCCTGCAGACGTGTTTCCTGTCTGTTATAACGATGGAAAGTTCAAGTCAAATGTCCACAAGCACTACTCCCTCTTTCCACCTCCTCACAACCTATTTTCCTAGTTCTGGTACAATGCACTGCATATGTAGGGGTCATCCCCTGAGTACTGGTCCAATAAAAAAAAAAAAAAAAAAAAAAAAAAAAACATGTTCGACTGTGTGAATACGAAAGAAAAATCAAAAGATGTGTTTCATCCAAATTTTCGCTCGTCTAAATTCAGACTATGTCATCGACGCTCTTTTTGCTGCTAAAATATTTCTTTCGCTCTACCAAACACATTTGGTAATTCATTTCTATATATGCCTAAGATAGGAAAAAATATATATTAATTTTTTGTGCCAAAAATCATTTCTCAACATAATCTCCTTTTAGCTCAATACAATTAGTAAAACGATATTCGAACTCTTTTATACTATCTGAATAATAAGATTTTGGGAAACCCTCAAAATACTCGTTAGTTTCGGTAATCAGCTCTTCGTTTGAGATGAATATTTTCCCTGCGAGCTTTTTCTTAAAGTTTGGCAACAGGAAAAAGTCGCTAGAGGCTAACTCTGAACTATAAGGTGGATGATCAACCAATCCACGTAATTTTAGCATCGTATCTAATACTATGTGAACTGGTGCGTTGTCTTGAAGGAAGATCACTTGTTTCTTCTTTAAATTTGGCCGTTTTTTCTTGATTCCATTAATCAAATGATGCAATAATACACGATAATACTTTCCTGTTGATTTGTGGATCCTTTTTCAAGATAATCGATGAGCAATACGTCGTGTGCATTTCAAAATACAATGCCCATAACATTGCAGGCCGATTTCACTGTATTCGCCTTCTTCGGGGCACTTCCACCAGCTCAGGCTTCAGGTGGGTAGGGGTGGAACCACCTTTCATCAACAGTTATTAATCGACGCAAAAATCAAGAATTCCGCTTTATCATGTCCAAACATCGCCGTGAAGTGGTCTGTCTAACTCGACACTTAGCACCCATCTTGCCGATAGCTTTTTCATATGCAAATATTCTGCAAAATGTTGAACACATGTTCATATCTTATGTTCACCATTTCACCATCTCACGCAATTTGACTCGGCGATCATTCATAACGATGTCGAGGATTTTCATAATATTTTCTTCAGTAACCAAATCTTTTGACCTTCCTGTTAATGCTATTACTGCAGTGCTTGTTCGGCTGCGTTGGAATTCAGCAATCCAATATTTTACCATGTAATCTGACAAAGCAGTTTCATCGTAAAGTCTATCGAGCTTTTCTTTTGACTCTTTTACCGTTTTCCCTTTCAAATCGTAGAGTTTAATCACTGCACGAAATTCACTTTTCCATTTTTCAATAAACACAAAAGTTGCTTTAATCAAACGACTACAACAAATAAACTCATCGATGAATTTGGGCGAAATTATAACAGCAGACGTTTGACAGATTTGCAATTAAAAAAAAAGTTTGTGCTGCCATCTAGCACTGGGTAGCTTCAATATAAATCCGAGGGCGGATTTATATTTCCAGCGTGGGCAAATCAAGCATGACATAGCATGGAAGTCTCACATCAGGATTCCAAGTTGTATTTCCAAGACAAAATAGCAAAAATTGCTTTTGAGCAGATTCTGTACAGTTCCTTTGATAACATGTATATGGATTCAAAATAACCGTACCATATTTGAGTATAGGTCCGACTAAAGATGTGTATAATCTCTTTGTTACGTATGGTTCAGTAAACTCCTTAGCCCAACGTTGTAAACACACCGCGAGCCTTATTTGCCATCATTATAATATGACTATTAAAAGTTAATTTGCTATCAGGAAGCAGTCCAGAATATCCGACACTAATTCCAAATGGTGTCCACCCAACACAATAGACCAAAAATGCCCAGGCCTATGCGCTTGATACTCAATTGTTTTTGTAAATGCGCTTAGCTATAGGGCTGTGCTCTTTAATACACAAATACTGCGCTCAGCACTAGCAATGAAAAATACACAAACAACTTTTTCTTATATATATATATATATATTTTTTTTTTCGTTTTTCACCGCACACACACAAAAGCAAAGCGACAACACTTTCGCATGCTTTGTTGGTAAACATTGACGACAGCGATTATCAGTGTGAATTTTGTTTTTGTAAATGTGTTGCTTTTTACAACAAAAGCTCTAAACACTTACGGCCGTATCCAAAAAAACTTAACAAAGCTTGGTAAGCAGTTGTTAAGAAAAATTCCTTAACGTTGTATGCAAAAACAATTTACTTACCATTCGTTTAAAGTTGAAATGAGTACACTTTAACTGTACGTTAAAATGACATTTGACTTCTTCATTTTTATTTCCTTTAGAAAGCCACTATTTTGTAAAAGATTTTAATGCAAGCAATGTTTTATGCTTATTAAATAAGGAAATTTACACATTGCATTGTATACAAATTGAAAATATTAATTTTGAAATAAAAATAAAAATACGAAATGCATTAGTGATGCACTTTCAATCAAACGAATAGAACGAAAAACGGTATTCGAATAATAAAAATTTTTCTAGTAAAAGTAGTAAATTTTTCTTAATTTCATTAATATACTACATATTACATATTCATTATTTATTAAGAAGGTAAATCCAAGAACTGTTTGTCAAAATATGTTATTTTATGTAATAATTATAATTTTTTATTTTTTAAATTTGTTTTTCGGTTTTCGAATATTAGTTTTTATTTATCACTATTCAAAAAATTACAACTGAACATAACGACGTTGCCATAACAAAACAATTAAATTCCTTGCTACATGTAAAAGTTAACGTACTGTTTTTGCATAAAAATTTTTAACAAATGTATGGTAGTGCTAATGTGTTTGGTAACTAACGTATGCGTTAAAACTCAAGTAAGATTTTTTTTGGATATGGCCCTTAGACGACAACAGACTTCCCAACTGCACGGCTACAAATGAACTTAGCTTCAAATGCTGCCATCTCATCAGCAACATAATTATTTTAAAGACAGCACCAGCACTATGTGTATTTAAATAATGCAAATTTCAGAGGTGCCACATATATATTTTACATTAATAAAATTAAAATTACCGACTGAAATCGTAAAAATATCACGTAAAACTGTAAAAACTAATCAATTTATTTGTTTATTTTATTTATGTGAAGTTTATTTCTATTAAATATTTCAAACAAATTTTAGTTTTTATTGCTGCCAATTTATATTTATAGTGGCAGCACTGCATTTAGTTTTTGCTGCTTACGAAAATAGAAATTAGTCTAAGTTTGCAGCAGCAGCAAATGCTGTTGTGAAGTCGTGCTGCTGTGATGTCGTTAAAATAATCGTGTGCATTTAAACACATGTATTCTATTTTTGACAGATTGCTGCTTGCTATCTGCTGTCGTCTATGTGTTTAAAGCTAAACAATATTAAATAAAAGTAGTTTTTCCTTAAATGTATTGGTGTTTACTCTTCCATATAGAACTTTTGGGCATCATTGCTATAGATCATCACTGAAACATTCACAATCAATATGTAATATGCGGTTCACACATACACTTTTTAATTAATTCAATTATCAGTTAATTAAACATTTTTTTAAGTGTTCATACATAACGTTTGACAACAGCTGACAGAAAACTTCTTTACATTTTGATTGTGAATATTTCTTCTTGTTGACTCACCATCTTTTGTTTGCATTTGTTTACATTTGAGTTGTCAAATTTGAACAAAGTGTATTCATGGGGCACTATTGTGCTAACTAAAGGCGGTTGCCATAGGATTGTATATTTAATTTTACTAAATATTAGAACAATTAACTGTTAATTGTCAATTAAGTTAATTAAAATTTTGTATGGGTAATTAAAATCAATTAAGGCGTTAATTGCTAAATTTTAATTAGAAGTGTATGTATGAACAGCATATATGTGGGATGGGATATATTTACGAACACAACTTAAGGGCCAAATAATCCACACAAATTGCTTGCCAAACATGTCAAAATTTTAGGTTCGTGCCAACATTTTTGTTCGTTTGTGGGTGTGTTTGCTAGCTTGTACAAATATTTGAAGCATGTTTGCACGAGAATCAAAAATTTTTGATTTTCGTACAAACATTGTGAATGTGTGTGTGTAAATCTTGTCATTTCAATTAAATTTTTGCAGAGTGAGGTGATTGAAGAAGAAGCACACAGAGTGAATCGAGAAAATGTTTTTTTGTAATAATGCTTAGAATGGCGTAAAAGTTTATTTTTATTGTAGAAATTAAAAAAATAAAGATTAAGAATATCAAAGAATAGAGGGCAAAACAATTTATTAAACAATTTGTATCTTGCCAACTTCATATGGCGTCTACTCTCATTGAAAATAAAGAAAAAGTGATTAATTCATATGTCATAATTTCATATGTTGTATTTGTATAGTTTGGGTGCACGCGGAAAGCGTGTATTTGGCAAGCAGTTTGCGTAGTTTATTTGGCCCTTTATATAAATTACGAACGAACATAAACTACGTATACATAAAGGCGAATTCATTACTAGGTGAACTTAACATCACAGGTGACCATTTTTTGCTTCTCGCGATTTTTCCAATGAGACTGTCAAATTTTGTTTCTTTTGTTTAGAAACTTTGTCGCGCCATTTTAATCTGAAGATTTTTTTTATGATTTAGTGCAATTTCAAGAAATTTGTGTGAATTTAAAAGTGATAAAGTAATATAATCTGTGATTTTAATTACAAACAATTGTAAAAGTTTATATTTAACGTTTATATAAAATTTCTTCCCAGCTGAACAATCTTAGGCGAATTTAGATTTTGACCTTCACGATATGTTTTACAACAACAAAATACTTAGTACTGAATTCGCCTTTCCGCTTGCATTCACCTGTATAAATTCGCCTTGGCATTGACGCAGATAGACAAAGACGAGAAACTCAACTGGCACACAGACTGACAACACAAATTGCAGGCAGAATGGACGAGTAGATGTTGAACCGGCAACAACCCTAAAGGGCACTTCAGACTATCACACTTTGTATAAAGACTTGTCAAAAATTCAAATAAGACGTGCAAGTGGGACAGTGTGTATGTAAAGCGTTATGAAAATGAGAAAAGAGGTTTGACATCTTATAACACTTCACCTTTTTTAGAAATTTATTAAAAAAATAAGATTTTTCATCGGATCAGGGTTGCATTTTTTACAAAAGCAAATAATACAAATATTAAAACCAGACGTAAAGCAAATTGGCTGCTTATTTTCAAATCATATGTCTTCTTTTACTTAAGTTCTGATGGTGTGAAAACAAAATGTGATGGTACGTAAGATTTTTTGACAGTCACAACAAATATCATTAGATTTTTGTCCCACAAAATCCAATCAAAATCTTAAGACTTGTATGATAGTCTGAAGCACCTTTAAGCTTCATATTTCTATAAGTTTTATAATTTAAGTGAATTAAATATGCAATAGTATATAATATAATGTGAATTATATAATTAATAAACTTGTTAGCTATTAAATAAAGTGTACATTATTTTGAACTCATATGAGACAAACTACATACATATAAGATGTCTAATGTAAACGAAGTAAGCAACACAGTATCTGGTACATCAGTGGCAAAAGAGGTAATTTTATAAAATAAATTGTTTCCTATATAAAAGTTAATCACTTTCAAAATAGTTAAGAGTTAAATATTGTAATGCCAGTAATAATACTGCCTTGAAAACCACATCGTTTTTTTGATTCATCAAGTGAAAAGGAAAGTGATAACGATGCTGAAAGTATTGAATTTTTACTACAGTCTCGAAAAGAGTTGTGTGTGGATTTGAATGCAATAAGAGCTTATAAAATATTTTTCGAAAAAGAATCGCGTAACTGCATTAGAATTACAGAAGTTGTGAAAAAAGATTTACATCAGCACCTGCCTTTACAGCCTTATCTGATGATGGACCAGTTCCATGGAGTGCACTATTCAAGATTCACCAGCGCCCCAGTGTAGCTTGCTAGGCTCACACAGGTAGCAATTTTTGCCATATGTTTGCAGACATATGAGCAACTTCTTGTTGAGGAGTTAGGGCCTGTATGCAATTTCCCAGCAATCAATGGAAGACAAGGCTTAATGAGTTGGTAGGCCGAAGCTCACTAGCAGCATCAGCCCTTAAACCAACTCACCCGTCAACCATCACTACTGGTGCCGTGCAGTACAGGTATCTGTTGTAAAGGCAACAGGCCCTCGGGAGGTTGTTAGTCACCGAAAGAAGCCACACACCAAACAATTATCAAGGATACTACCAACCCCTTTAGGGTTCAACTACAGCCAGAACGTCTCAGTCAAGGTAGGTCCTCCAACCATGATCAGCCCGGGTTGAACTGCAAACAGAACCACCCGGAGACCATGCTGATCTCTATTCTGCCAATTAAAACCCTTGGTAAGGGTTTCGGAAGCCAACACAACATAAGTCATGCGGCTTCCTAGAGTTTTATTTGCTGCAAAAAACGAAGGACCCCTTCCCCTCTTTACCAAAAAAAAAAAAAAAAAAAACAGAGTGCCCTGGTTAGGAATATACCAAGGCAAAACCTGTTCCCTAGGGGAAGAATTACAGATGAGTTTAGCTATCATTTTAAGATCGCTAGAGATGTATATGACCAGTTATGTGTTGAATGTGGAGAAAGCGAAATATGTATATAACAGCCAACGAACAAACGTCTCACGGAAAATCTATATCTAGCCTTCTTTTTACGGTTTGCTGGTCACGAAGCCTATAGCTATAGAGATATAGCGGACCAATTCGATCTCCCTTCTTAGAGTTAGTTTTTATATAAGCACTTCTACTATCAAATAGCCAGACGATGAGCAAATTAAAAAAAAAAAAAAAAACTTACAACGAATAAGACAAAAATAAAAAATTTGCGCAAATATTGACATTTTATCTAAAACACCTCATGTTTTTATTTATGTTTTACTTATCATAGTGCTTTTTGATACAATTTCTAAAATGGGCTTAGACGTAATATCAAGCGGGCATACCACTTACTGGCCGACTGACCGGCAAAAGATTCCTGATGTGATTGATTTTGGAGTGGTAAAGGGGTTCCCTGTGGAATGGAGCAAGCTGAGCTTTCGTTAGACTTGTTATCGGATCATTCACCTACTATTATTTCAGTGCTTTTTCCCCAGGAGACTTGGTCTCCGATTAACAATTTGCATAGGACTGTCACCCGAGTGAATTAGCTAAAATATAAAAAATTTTTGAGCACCCATTGCACTGAGAATGTTGTTTTAACAACTCCTGAAGATATTAATGCGTCACTAAGCAACTTTAGCGAAAACCTTAAACAAGCCGCTGAACTTGGTTCTAGCGTTTATTTAACACGCAGAAACCTTCAAAATAGAACATATTCTTCAGAAATCGAGCAACTTGTGTTAGAAAAAAGAAGAGTTCGCCGAGAGTGGCAACTTCGCAGGTCCCCGCAACTAAAAACAAGGCTACGTGAGTGCACAAATCAACTAAGAAGTTTGCTTGCAAACCAAAAAACGGCTTCTCTACAAACGTATTTAGAAAGTCTGGATGGTACTCCTCAGTCCGCCTATTCTTTATGGCGGGCGACTAAGGGTTTAAAAAGGCCAGTTAGAGGTAAGCCGCCCTTGCGAGAACCGTCTGGTGACTGGGCTAGAGATGACTCGGAAAAGGATAATTTATTTGTTAACCATTTGAAAAACGTTTTTACCACAAATAGGTCTGATAATGCAAATGAGTTGCCACCTATTGTTAGTAGACCTCCTGTGCCTTTAAGATTCAATTTCCCAGAAGTTGAAAATGCTATTGGTAATCTAAACCTTAAAAAAGCTCCATGTATGGATAAAACAACAGGTATGGATAAAAGCAACAAAATGCTCGTAGAGCTGCCTCGTGTAGCTAAAAGAATTGTTCTTTTTATTTTTAATGCTATTTTACGACTTGAGTATTACCCTGCAGAGTGGAAGGTGTCCATGATAACAATGGTTCCTAAGCCAGGGAAGGATCACACGAAAGTAGAATCATACCGTCCAATAAGTCTACTGTCAACAATATCAAAACTTTTCGAAAAATTGCTGAAGGCGAAGTTGGATCCAATGCTTCATAAGGTTGAATGTATTCCTGATCACCAATTTGGTTTTAGAGCGAAACATGGCACCATTGAGCAAACACACAGGTTAGTTAACGTCATAAGAAAGGCATTTGAAGATAAAAAATATTGCTCTGCCTTATTCATCGACATACAAAACCTTTTGGAAAGCCATTTATATTGTCGCCAATTTATAATAAAAGAAGGCGATTTCATAAGCCCCGCCCAGTCTATTGAAGCTGGAGTTCCCCAAGGCAGCATATTAGGGCCTATCTTATATTTGATCTACGCATCTGACATGCCAACAAGCACCAACGTTCACACTTCAACATTTGCAGATGATACAGCATTCCTTAGCATACATAGTAACCACCAGCAAGCATCAATAAACGTACAGGAACATATCGACAAACTAGACAAATGGCTCAAGCTTTGGAAAATCAAGGTTAATGAACAAAAGTGTGCCCATGTTACATTCGCACTGCGTCTGGGAACATGCTCACCCATTACTATTAACAATAAAGTAATACCTCAACACAGTGAAGTCAAATACCTCGGAATTCATCTTGACCGTAGACTAACATGGAAGTCGCACATCGAGGCAAAAGTAACGCAGATGAAATTGAAAGCAGTGCAAATTAACTGGCTACTAGGCAGAATTTCGACCTTGAAGCTTGATTGTAAACTTTTGCTATACAACTCGATTCTAAAGCCAATATGGTGCTATGGGATTCAATTATGGGGCACAGCCTCGGCATCCAACATTGAAAAAATTCAAAGAAGTCAAAATAGAATTCTCCGTAGAATTACAAATGCTCCATGGTACGTTAAAAACTCACGAATCCACGCAGATCTGAACGTACCTTTTGTGAAATCTGAATTTGTGAAGTACGCGACAAGGTATATTAACAAATTTGAATTCCTTCCAAATTCTCTTGCAGTTAATATTCTTAATTTTGGTGGTCATACCCGTCTGAGAAGGAGGGATACTTTGGCTACCATTAGAGCTCTAAACAGATGACTGAATTCTGAAATAATATTCGCACAAAAATAAATTTTTGTCCAGCACTGGCAGGACTTTAATCATAATTTTTTTAGTATTAAGAATTGAATACTTATTGTCATTACATTTTTTTATGTAGATTCAATAAATAAAATAATGAAGTTAAAAAAAAAAAAAAAACTTATCATAGTATATAACATGTTATGTGTTGGAAGGCTGTTATAACGTATAAACTAATTAAAACTAGGTATTAAGTTTTTTATTCGCTATATTAGCTTCTAACATTGATACCATTAAAAAAATTATAAACAGCTTGTTTTCTATGTTTCTCATCTGTCTATATGTCGACATTTCCTAGATGCTATCCTAATTATCAGTAGACTTTGGACATTTTTGAAAGATATTCTCAAACATTCAACTTTATATTCCAACAATATAAATAAATTGTTGCGAATTTAAAAAGAAAAATGCTCTAATAGTATCTGTCGAAACACAAAAAAAAACAAGCTTTTTCATTTATACACGCCTCTAACATTTCTTTACACCTTTCAAGCCGATTTGTTTTTTGAAAGTATCGAAAAGTACAGAACAAAAATTCAAACAATTAAGATATTATTTCAAAAATTTCCAAAGTCTACTGATGATATGGGTAGCTCCTAAGAAATGTCGACATATAAATAGCTGGGAAACATAGAAAACAAGCTATTTATAATTTTTTATTGGTAAAAATAGGTATTTTATTCAAAAGTAGCAAATCACTCTTGTAGTGCTTAGCTTATTTCAAATTGGAAAACTTTTAATTATTATATTACAAGCTGCACTCGAAAAACACCAATCACAATAGTGCTGAACATAAATGACCATAATCACATTATTTTTATAATAATATACATATGTATAGGTATAATTTGCCCAAAAAATATAGGGGTAGTTACTACCCAGCAGTCCACAAGTTATTAGAATTTGCAAAGCATCTGATTGTAAGCGATTGTGTCAACAGAAAAAATCAAAATAAACACGTTAAGCACATACAACTAGCATCCGATTTAGATTAGTCTTTAAGAAGCAAAGAAGAAAACAAATGTTAAATTAAATGTACATAAGAAGCAAAGAAGAAAACAGATGCTAATAATATAGTTTTGGACTTATCCAATCTTCGCTTACAATGTATACAGTGTTGGATGCATCTTACGGCCTAGGCCATCGCTGTGTAAATGTAAGTAGGAATTGTATATAGACTTCGGATGGGTAGCGCTTATATTGTCAATGGTCTTAGATCGAAGATGTATGTGACAAAAATTTCACTGGGCAGTGGAGAACAAATTTGTTTTGCACTTGTGTTAGCGAGATAATTTGAGAGTAATATAAAATACAGTGGCAAGCAAAACTAACATAAACATTTTCGTATGAGCAATTAAATCGTGTACGTTAATGATGTTATGACAGTTTTGTAAGAGCTATAAATATTTATAAGACGTAGAACCAATTTATTACGTTGCTTACTATATGTGAATTTTAAGTCCGAAAAAATTTTATTATATTTATTCATATTAGAATAGAAGAAATCATACCTTCCAATAACATTTTCTGTACATATTTTAAATGTTTGATGGCATAAAAGACATATACAAACGCGTTTTTTATCATAAAAATGGCAGTTCCATTTATGTTATCTACTGTAAGTGGAAAAAAGCAACTGTAAGTGGAAAAAAAGCTCTAAGCACCTAGCTAACATGTACATTCGCCAACGTCTGTTGAACGACTAAACTAAAGAGCATAAAAATTAGAAGGCGTTGCTTATAAACAATTCTTTGACTAAATGTCCATACATTACATTACAATGTCCTATACATTACAACACTACTTTAACTTGCAAATTTTAGCTTACTTCCTCCCAATTTTGAGAGAAATTTTGGAAACCTTCTTGTTACTTTCTCGTTCCTAATTTTTACTAGTAAAGTAAACAGCGTTGTCAACTCGGTGCGCTTCGCACAATTTTTGGTGCTTTTTAAACATTTTTGTGCGAAAATTCTTTAGTCGGTGCGGTGTGCGCTCTGGGGGCTAATTACGGGGCTCGTAATCGAAATAAATCCGTATCTAAATTAATTTCGATTGAACGAGTTTTTCTAATGATGGGACTCGATACCTTACGAATCGAATTTTCGCTAAAGTGTTGTAAAATATAAAAAAAAAGATCTAAGCAACACTGGAAATATGTAAACAAAAAATATAAAAAAGTAAATAAATTATCAAAATCGGTGATTTGGTTTTGCAATTTTGAACGTTTTCCTTTTTATTTAACTGGTGTTATGAACCCAAATCGGCTTTTATATTACTCATCATCAGAATCAGTGAGTGTGACATAAATTTAATTAGGAAACAAATCTGAGACACCAGTGACCCATTGGCCTTGCTCAACAATAAGTAAGTTTATATCAATTAATTTTTAGAAATAATTTGCTTTTTGAAAGTATCGAAAAGCAGAGAACAAAAATTCAATGTTAGAAGCTAAAATAGTGAATAAAAAACTCAATTGTTTGAATTTTTGTTCCCTGGCCTAACAAAAAAACAAAACAGTTTTTTTCATTCATAATTAGCTTTATTCTTCAACGTAATCTCCATCAAGAGCAACGCAATCATTCCAGCGAAGCTCTAACATTTCAATACCACTTTTGTAGAACGATTTATCTTTTACTTCAAAATAGGCCTCAGTTTCAACGATAACCCCTTCATTCATGCGAAATTTCTTACCGGCGAGCATTTTTTTCAGGTCTGCGGACAGCCAGTAGTCGCTGAAAGCCAAATCTGGCGAATACGGTGGATGTGACAGCAATTTGAAGTTCAATTTTGCCATTGTTTTGATTGACTTGTGGCACGGTGCGTTGTCTTGATGAAACAATATTTTTTTCTGTGCCTTCAAACGCTCCTACAACGCTATATAATATTCACTGTTAATGGCATTTCCTCTCTCAAGATAGTCGATGAATATTACACCATGCATATCCCAAAATACTGAGGCCATAATCTTTCCAGCCGATTTTTGTGCTTTTGGGCGCTTTAGACGAGGTTCACCAGTTGCTGTCCACTCAGATGACGATAATTTTGATTCCGGAGTGAAGTGGTGGATCCATGTTTCATCCATTGTCACATGTCGACGCAAAAATTACGGTTTGTTACGTTTAAACGTGGCCAAACACTGTTCAGAATCATCAACACGTTCTCATTTTTGGTCAACAGTGAGCAAACGCGGCATCCACTGTGAATAGAAGTTTCTCATAGTCAAATGCTCATGTAATATAAAGCCAACATGTTCTTTTGATATCTTTACGATGTCAGTTAACTTAATTAAGCAACTTCACTTTTCGATCATTCAAACGATGTTTGTGGATCTTTTTATGCTTTCTGGCGTTACCCCCTCATTTGGACATCCACTGCGTTCTGCATCATCGGTGTCTCTACGACCACGTTTGAAGTAAGCAAACCAACGTTTTATTGTTGTTTCTGATGGAGCGGAGTCCCCATAACATTTTTCAAGTCATTGCTCCGCCGGAACGGTATTTTTCCCTATCAAGAAGCAGTGTAAAATTAAAACACGGAAGTGTTTTTGATCCATTGTTTTGAAAATAAGTAAAGTAGCTCACAAACTAATGAATATCTCATGAAATTCTAACAGCTGTCTTCTGAAGGTTAGTGGTAACTGACTGCAATAAAACTAGCGCCATCTATGTGTGGTGCCCGAGATATTTCAGTCCATGTAGTATACTGGATAACATTGCGAACAAGTTTGTGTTGTACAGTAGATGGATGAGTTCATCAAAAGTTAGTTTTTTGAAATCTCAGAAGGTATATCAAAACAAAATTCGAGAGTAGGATGATAGCGGTCTTCAGGAGTAACAATAAAACTAAAACCAAATAACAGAAGCTTTCCAAAGTTATTAAAAACTCTATTTACTTCAAAAAGACTTAGATCATATAATTTGTCAAGAAATGCAGCAATCCATTCGATATTTTAGAATTTTTATATAAGTTACCATAAGAAACCATTTCATTAGAAAAGAATGACAGTTTACACTGAATATTTGCGGTACAATGCTCTCAGTATTTTGATAAGTTCTGCAGAATGCAACATCGACATTTTAGCAATTATCGCACCTTCACTGCAGTCGTTTAGTATCTTTGGCAGCAGCTTCAACAAGTAGCGTTGCTATGCAACTACACTTAAAATGACAAAGTCCGTCGGAAAGCCAAACGGATGATGATTATCGTTATTATTTATGGCCCAATTGTTTAATTAAATACATTTTAACAAAAATACCTCTTAACAGTGCTTGCCTTACCACTCAAAATTTTAACGTGACTCGCATAATGCAAATGACGATAATGCAGTGTACCGTTTTTATCATGTACACAAACCAATTTAAGGAATAGTACATCGTTTTAACAAGAGAGGACCCTTTCAATCGGTTATTAGTTCATTAAGGAGCTCACAACTTGCACTTACCTATTAATCCAATTTTATTTATTGTGTCCATTTGTAGCGTAGCATGCGAGTGTAGCAAGGTGCAATTGGTCGCGGTGTTACTATGGCCCCATGTTGGGCGCCATTTTATTACACAGCGTTAACTGCGCGTTGATGTTGTTACCATTGCCATTGCCTTGTAATAAAACGAAGGCAATATTCTTCTGTTAGAGAGTGCTGGCCGTGCTGGTATGATGGCGGATGCTCCGGCTTTCGCTCGCCGATGGGGTGTGGTTCTTGCCAGCCAATTCTAACTATAAGCAGCTACAAAATAAAAAAAACATACCAGCCTTTGCTTAAACACCAAAACCAAAGTAAAAGTTATGAGGCCCGAAAGTGAGTCGTTCATTTGCTGAAAAGAAATTAAAATCAAGAAGAAAAATAAACCTATCTCCAAAACACGATCCACCAGACACCATCAACTACCACCCGTTTTCTCTCCGTGCCACAACGAATTCCCTTCTGGCTGGTGTTGTGCCAGGAATGGTTGGCCCACCCGCTGAAGTCCCTGAGGGCTTCGCCGTGATGGCGTAGTGACCTGTGAATATTTTGGCCATCCCTAAGATTTGAATTACTTTACCCTCCTTTTCGTCACCAACCCACAATACTTACTTCTCTTTACTCAGCGAAATTATTCATCATATCAATTTCCTTAACAATTCATAACTCCAAACAATATTTATTATGTTTTAAACTTATACGAAACAAAAGTATATAAAAAAAACGCTATTATTTCTATCTAGAGGCTTAATCTACTTAAAAATCCTTATCCTAGAACATTCTTGTTTCAGTAAGATAATAAAAAAACGAAATGCTTATTTTAAACCTTTTCTTTTCCTCCCTTTCTTTGGCTTTAGTTTTTATGTAAGGTTTCAACTTAAGCTCTAAAAGCTAACACCTACGACTCTGCTGGCTAACGCGCCAAGTATCGCAAAACTAAACCTGTCCTCCTGCTACCTGTATTGTGAGCTCACCTACCTGTAGCTAGGGTCTGAGCCTAATTGTAGGCCCTTCAATACGTCTACTTTACCGCGCGCAGGTGTTTGCCTCAACGGCTAAACACAAAAAAAAAAGAAAAAGAGAAAAAGTTCTAGATTAAACTGGGTTATATACTGGCCGTTTGTTTTACAGCGACCAGTTTAAGCTTACAAAAGAATTTCTCACATAAAAAGATTTCTTATATCAAAAGATTTGTTATATATAAAAAGATTTGTTGTATAAAATAATTTGTTGTATAAAAAGATTTGTTGTATAAAAAGATTTGCTATATAAAAAGAATTTCTTATATAAAAGGATTTCTTATATATCTACGGCTTGCCGTCACAACAGCTTAAGTCGATTTTTTTTTAAAATTGCAAAAATTTCTGCTAATTTGATTATTTGAATACATCTGATAATCGCGTTTGCAGAAACAATATTTCGTATTACTCACAAAATTTAGTTATAATTATGGTTTATTTTCTTTCCTTATATCGACTTAGGCTTTTGTGACAAAATGCCACATTTGTACATACACATATAAATCCTTAAAGACACTAAACTGAATGTAACTCTTATGGAGTTATCATCAAAAAAAATCAAAAATGTTAAAGGCGGTTAGGTCATTTTTCTTATTTTCAGGTATATATGTGTATACTCAAATGTTAGCACAAACACGCCTTATATTTTCAAATAAAATATGATTTCGTTTGAAATTCAAAGAAAAATTTACGTACATTTGTTTTATTTTCGCGGGAACGTTCTGATTTTTTACTTCTACTTTAAAGATACAAAAGAAAAGGTATAAAAGACTTACGCTTGGCCACTGAGGCCCTTACCGCTGCTGGTGTTGACCGGAAAGGTTGCGTTGTTGATGCTGTGCCCCCTCTGAATGACCTGGTACTCTGATATGGCTGTTTTGTCCACGGCGGATGCCTTTGATGCCTTCTGCTGATGTCGTCACCGTTTGATGTCGCAGATAGTTGTTGTGGTAGCTGATTGTTGTGGCACCTGCCGTTGGTGTGGGCTGTAGTGGCTGATGTTTCTGCCTTTGCCGTTGTTTCTGCTTCAGGCTGCAGCTGTTGTTGTTTGCTGCCACGATTGATTGTTGTAGGGTTGGATGGCTGCCCCTATTGCTGATAGTTGTTGTTGTTGTTACATCTGCTGGTGGTGTGAATGGCGGCTGTCGGTTCGCTGCGGCTGCCGCGACGTTAAAAATGACTGGCGTGGATAAGGTGGAAAATGGAGTTCCCGATGCTGCCGTTGTTGTTGTTATAACGATGATTGCTGTTGCCGCTACTATTTCGGCCTTAAAATTTTTTGTGCAGTAGCTGCGGTGGAAGTTGATGTGAGATTTCCTCGTGTCAGGTGTGCAGATTCTGTTGTTCTGGTTAACGGGTATTTTGCAGACGGTGCTGTTGCTGTGAAAGATGTTGAGGCTGATGGCATAAGAGGTGGTGGCTGTGTCGTCTCTCTATGTTGTCAGTTTATTGGAATGGCATTGGTGGTAGCGTCAGCGGGAATTGACGAGAGCGTTGATTCTCTTCCTTTACCTTCGTGGTCAGCTTTCGATAGCCGTTGCCTGCCTTTAAATCCCCTTTTTGCTGTTAAAAACTCTTTACGCTGTCCAGCTGAGATATTCGGTAGCTCATTTCATTTAGAGTCTCCGAACCAGCGCGTTTTCCCCAAGACAAATATGACAATTTCTTACCGGCCACACCCTCCCCTCATACATCGGCTTAGTGAGACGCAAAAGAAATAGCCCAATGAAAGTCCCCACACAATGGCCTTCGCTTGCCTCCTTTGTCTCTAGTTGTATAAAAAGGAAATGGTTTCTTTACCACGCATACACCCAGTACGATTTCTCCTGCCCTGGGCTCGGGCTCTGTAACAATCACCACTGGTATCACTACTTAAAATAAAACTCGATTAAACACTTTATCAGTTTCCTCTTGAAACTTTCCGTGCATCTATCTAATTTTTATTCCACGTGTTTCCTTCTGCGTTCAATCCACAACTGCCCGATCTCTCACTATCTACTCACCACCATTTTTCTTTTCTTTTATTTTTCAGCAAAAGCCCGCCAGCGCCATCTTTTACTTCTTCTATTCGGCCATCTTATTCTGTCGTTCGGCTTCCAGTTCTAATTCTCGAACTTTCCACTCGTTGATGGTTACTGCTTCTTCTTCCACGCTATCCATACTGCTTTGACAACGGCCGGCGGCTGTCAAATAGTGGTGTCATCACTTTCGGTTTTTTTTTCCAACTGGCGTTGCCAACCTACGTGCACGCCACAAACCCGGCCATTCCAAGACGCTCCCAGTATCTTGGAATGGACGGGAACGAGTGTGCCTGTAACCTACGCGGTTCCCTGCCTGGACTCCCAAGAAGACCTATGCCCCCTTAAAGCCGCTATCTACCCTCCATCCAACACCAAAACAAACCCGAAATCGGGTGGCTTTCTCTTTCCCCCGGTCCGAAAGCCTAGTAAGAGGACCAAATAAAATGAAAATGTATGTTTGCGGGCGACCAAAAGAGTTTCGCAGTGTAGACACTGCCAAGCTCCCTTGATGCTTACGCGTGGCTTTCTCTTTCTCCCGATCCGAAAGCCTAGTAAGAGGACCAAATAAAATGAATAAAAAGAATTAATATATATATGCACCTATCTACACATGCATATACACCTACAGCTAAATATACATGCACGTGCACATAGGCGCACATATACATGTATTATTTAGCGAATACGGCGCTGAGCCCTTCCCCTCCATGTAACCCCTGACAACACATCGTTCGTACGGACGGACATAAAAAAAACATATTCCCCCTTCGTATCTAGAATTGAATTTTTCGGACAGACCATAAAACAGAAATTCTCCCCCCTCGGACTTAAAATTAAACTTCAGACGGACTAACTCCCCCTTGTAAAGGTTCACATTACCTTCGGACTCGTAATCGGACGGACTAAACTCCTGCGGCGTTCCGCAGCGCTTTATTAACCGGACAGACTGTACTACTTAGCGTACCTTAAACCGTCAGACGTGGGATTGCGTTAAACTCGGACCGACATCGTACCGCGAGAACTATCTACCCAAGAATAGGTGAACGACCTGCTGTCTCCTATACCGAAAACGACTGGTGAAAACAGCTGTTACAAGCCTATTTGCAACTCGATCGAATTATAGGATGCAAACACTGGAAACTCTAGCGACGAAACCTTATATTCCGGAGCCTACAAGTAGACACGTCAGGACTAGACCCTCCAACCCCCTTGCAACTACTGCTTCAAATCTTTGGCATGGAATACCCCTAGCGATCTACCTTGTAAATCTTCTATCTCGTAAAGACTCTTCCCTACAGGTCGTACTATACGGCATTTAAGAAACTTGCGGGCAAGTTTGGCGTTGAAATTTCTCTTAAAGTCACTTTGCTGAAAGTTGCGTCTGTACACTTCCTGACCTGGTATATACCTGACCTGACGGCTTCGCATATTATACCCTTTTTCGGCCCTTAAATATGCTTTGTGCAGATGTTCACGCACTTTGTTTCGTATCAGATCCAGTTTATCGGGCTTGGCCAGTATGTTCAACTCAGGCTCACCTATGCTTTGTAGCTTCCTAGCTAATTTGTATACGCTCCCAAGTTAATATCGACATATGTTCAGCTATACATACATCACGGATAGTAGTAAAAAAGATAAGAACATGAAACAACCACCATAGAAGAAAGATATCACAACCAAATAAGTGTTAGCGATATCATTTAAGAAACAAACATTTCACGACACAAGAGTAAACACAAGCAGAAAGTATTGTAATCCTAAACAAATATACTAATGTATTGCTAACCAGACACAGCCTAAACAAATACATATACTAAGTAATTAAATATATTGCTAACTAGACACAGCCTAAACAAATACATATACTAAGTAATTAAATATATTGCTAACTAGATACAGCCTAAACAAATATATTATCTAAACTCTTTTACCACAAACAAAAATATTGAAGGTCAAGAAGATATCACCTTCCTATAAATAGTTGTTAAGTTACATTTTGTAATTAGTCTTAAGAATATATTAAAATAAAGTGCACGTTTCGGTGCAGCGAAAAAACAATATTATTTTTTTGATTCAATCCTTAGTAGAGGATTTGTCTGGGGGCTCAACAACCGGGATACAAGCGAAATAATCTTGTGTCCAGCCAAAATTCATCCATCCTAAAGAAGGATGCAAAACTAAACAGTTCCTGAAATATTGGAAAAATAAAAATTCCTGAAACATTGGAAAAAATAAAAGGATTCCTGAAAAAATTGGAACCAAAGAATCAGAGTGAAAAATTTTAACCTTTACAAAAACTGGATTCCCGCACAAAACGTCATCAACTATTTAATTTATTCCGAGGAATAGGAGAAGACATCAGTATGACTGAAGCCGCAACTCTCCAAGCTCATATTCAAGTGCTAACTGAGCAACTAACGTCCCTAAAAACAGAAATGGAGACGATAAAAAACCAGACACCATTCCAGGTAGCCACAGTTCCTACCATGCCAGCACTCCGGCCGAATATAACAATGGCAAACCAAATAAACACAGAAATCTTCAAATGTCTGCCAACGTTCAGCGGCACGGAAAGTGACTACAACCCATGGAGAAACCAGGTATGGACTCAAATGGAAAACATCAAACAGTTTATAAATAGTCCCGAATATTATAACTGTGTGTGTATAATTCGTGCAAAAATTATCGGAGCCGCATCTAGAGTGCTATCGGTTAACGGCACAGAGCTTAACTTTTATGCCATAATCAACCGATTAGACTACACATATTCTGACAAACGTCCGTTATATGTACTAAAAGACGGATTGTCAAGAATTAGACAAGGGCATAAGACTCTAACCGAATTTCATGACGAGATTCATCAAGCTCTAACACTAATCCAACAGAAAATAGAAACAATGGAAGACGACATGAGAGCAGGGAGACTATCTGATGCTAACAACGACGCTATCCGCGTTTTCATCATGGGACTCCGCAGCAACTACACTAAGGGAATATTGTATACAAATAACCCTAAAAGTCTTGGGGAAGCATATGCCATTGCCTGCACAATATACCACGACAACCAGGACACTCATTTCGAAAACGCACCCATAAGACGACAAGAACACCGTAATGAACAGCGACATTACCAAAAGAATGAGTACCGCCAGTTGAAACCATCATACCAAGTGCAACAAAGACATAATAACTATCCAACACCACAACGAAACCTCCCTGAACCAATGGATGTCGACAACTCAACACACTATAGAAGACCTACAAACTTCCAACAACAACAAGCAAACTGGAGTAATAATAATCCTTCACGGAACAACGCAACACATCATAATCCATTCCGCACCAACAACCAGATACCTGAAAAAAGGGCAAGAAACCATTCATCCTACAACTATAATGCTAATAAAGTGCAACATATAAACCAAACACAAGACGAGGATCTTCAGTCAATTCAACCCCAACACAGCAACGACGATTTCGAAACTGGAAGTGCTTTTTTAGGCGAGTAAATGGTTTACCATGTTTACAACGTACTTGCAGGGAAACAGGTAAATCATTAAATATTCTAATTGATACAGGGGCCACAAATAACTATATAAGTACTAATTGTAAGATAGGGAAATCTATTAGAATAAAGCCAGTAAAAGTCAAAACACTTCATGGATATTCCATAATAAACTCAAAAAAAATAATTACTGTCCTAAATCACCACTTAACTTTTTACGAAACGGAAGCGCTTCAAGAATTCGATATGCTTCTCGGAGAACAGGGCTTACGAACAACCAAAGCAGAAATTAATCTCTTTGACTATAGCTTAAAATATAAATATAAAAAAGAAATGATAAATAATGAACAGAAAATAAACTATACAATAAGTAATGAAACATATAGGGGAGATATTGAAAAGATAATGGAAAGAAACAATAAAACTAGTGAAATATTGCCATTCACTACAACGATTCAGGCATCGATTAGAACAAAATCCGAAGACCCTATTTATGTTAAGCAATACCCTTATCCTATGTCAGATAATGAGTTCATTAACAACGAAATACAAAAGTTATTAGATAACGAAATCATACAGCCAAGTAGGAGTCCGTACAATTCCCCCATTTGGACGGTCGCAAAAAAGGGTACCGACGATCAAGGTAAACCCAAAAGACGAATGGTGGTAGATTTTCAGAAGCTAAATGCTCAAACCATCACCGACCGCTATCCAATTCCTGATGTTGGAATGACAATCCAGAACTTAGGCAAAGCAAAAATATTTACTACGTTAGATTTAGAGTCAGGATTTCATCAAATCCTTATAAAAGAATCGGATAGAGAAAAAACAGCATTCAGTGTGAATGGTGCAAAGTGTGAATTCTTGAGGATGCCGTTCGGACTTAAAAACGCTCCTTCTATTTTTCAACGATGCGTTGATGACATTCTCCGTCCGTACATAGGAAAATTTGCGCATGTCTACATAGACGATGTTTTAATATACTCTTCTTCACCTGAGGAACACTTGGAACACATCCGTACTATAGTAAATGCACTCCACACAGCAAACATGAAAATATCTGACGAAAAATCACACTTCTTTCAAGACTCTGTCGAATATTTAGGACACATAATTAAACATAATAAAATAACAGTAGATCCTAATAAAGTAGATGCAATAAAGAATTATCCCATTCCTACAAATTTGAAAGAACTTAGATCATTCTTAGGTTTGGCAAGTTATTATAGGAAATTTATTCAAAATTTCGCAGCCATAGTAAAACCACTCACTGTGCATCTGAGAGGAGAAAATGGTGGAATCAGTAAAAATCAAAGTGCAAAAGTAAAAATTAGTCTTGACCAAGCAGCATTAGACGCATTAAATAAAGTAAAGGATGCTCTTCAAGCGCAAGTCGAACTATTTCAACCTGAATTTACCAAACCATTCGAATTAACTACTGATGCAAGTAATTTCGCTATTGGCGCAGTTCTTTCCCAGAATAAGAAACCTATAGCATTCATTTCACGAACTTTAAATAAAACAGAGCAAAATTATAGCACCAATGAGAAAGAATTATTAGCTATTGTTTGGTCTTTGCAAAAATTGAGAAACTACCTTTACGGTATCGCTGATCTAACAATATATACTGACCATCAATCATTAATCTTTTCCATTTCGGACAAAAACCCTAACACAAAACTTAAAAGGTGGAAAAACTTCATAGAAGAATATGGACCAAAACTAGTGTATAAGCCTGGACATCAGAATGTTGTTGCAGATGCTTTATCAAGGCAGCAAATTAATAATACAGCCTCCAGTTGCTCAGAACACTCAGGACAAAGTTCACCATCAGAGGGTATTAAGAGAGTAAAACAACCCCTTAATGCTTTTAGGAATCAAATAATACCAATATTTGATGAAAATAAAATGATTGAAATAGATACATGTACGGTTTTCCCAGATCGAGTTAGGCATATCGTATATTATAAAACAAAGAACGAGTTGATAGATAGATTAAAGAAAATAGCAAATCCCAAAGTCCAAAATGCACTAAAATTAAACGAAGAAACATTATTTCATGTGCATGAAAATATTATCGCTACTTTCCCACCTAATTTATTTGTTATAGCACAAACACAATTAGAAGACGTAACTGACTTAGATAAACAGAAAGAAATAATAATCAACACGCATAGGAGAGCACATAGAAACTACATAAATAATGCTGAAGAGATATTATTATCATACTATTGGCCAAAGGTTAGGGAAATGTGTAAAAAAGAATGTATAGATTGTAATATTTGCTTACAAAATAAATACGAACGTAGACCAAATAAACAGCCGATAGGAAAAACACCAATACCCACAAAAGTAGGAGAATATATACAGATGGACATATTTTATATGAACAACCAAATGCATATTAGCACAATTGATAAATATTCCAAATACTGTTACATACGAAGGATACATAACAAAACTAATTTCCATGAATACATTGAAGAAATCCTTGCACAAATATACCCAAACACTAAACATTTAATGACTGATAACGAAAACGTATTCACTAGTGTAGTGGCAAAGAGTATTTATGAACGTTTAAAAATACAGCACACAACAACGCCAATCCATCATTCGACAACAAACAGCCAAGTTGAACGCATTCACGGCACTCTAATTGAAATATCTACAGCATTGGCACAGCAGAATAACTCCTCACCAAGATACGAACTGTTTAATGCAGTGAAACAATATAACAAAACGATTCACTCTACAACAGGATATAGGCCCGAAGACGTTTTTTTCAACAGAGAACGATACCCCGACATCAAAGGAACTCTCGAACATAAACAGGAGAAATTGCTCAACTATCACAACAAAAATAGACACCCAATAAATTATAAGGAAGGAGATTTAATATACGCGAAAACACACCGCCGCAATAAAAACAACATCAAATACTCACAGCATAAGGTAAAAGAAGATCGTGGGGACACAATCTTAACAGCGAAGGGTAAGATTATTCACAAGGACAATATACGCAGACAAGCTACACAATGTACAAATCAGCAGGACTTATGATTATCTTTTTTTCACTTACCTTTGGCGACAACATAATTGATTTGACAGATAAAAAATATGTAATTATAGAAACAGACCCAGTATATTTATTTGAAGACACATCATATTTATATCACGTAGTTAACTTGACAAAGATACTAAGACCATATGAAAACATAATGCAAACGTTGTACAATACAGAACAAAGCCAAGAGGAACAAATATTAATAAATAGAATCGAATCATTAAAGACACAGCTAATACCGAATACACACCGCGAAAAAAGATCACTAAACTTCCTAGGTTCAATGTTAAAATTCGTCACCGGTACACCGGATCATGATGACTTAATTGAAATAAAAGGAGGACTTAATCAATTAATAGAAAATAATAATAAGCAGAAAACAGTAAACTCAAGGTTTGAACAAATCTTAGAAACACTAGATCCAAAAGTTATTGCAGACAACATGGTAATCAATGAAGTATATCGAGAACTTGAAGCCATAACAAATACAATAAATTTTGCAAGAAATGGAAATTTTTATTCAGGAACACTGAATTTAAATGATATAACAGAAATAATATCTAATGAAGCTTTTGATTTACCATTAATAAACATCCTAGAATACTCAGACATTCATATATGCTTTTTTAAACAAGCCATAATTTCAATCTATAAATATCCTATCTTAAGAAACATGTGTAAACTATACAATATATATCCACTAGCATATAAGCATGGAAAATAATATTAGATAAACACATTGCTGTCTGTAACAATAAGTATACCATGGTAAATAAATGTAAAAATTATTTAGGGAGTAATATATGTAAAATTAACAATAACAATAATTGTACTATAGATATACTAGAAAATAGACCAGCTAAATGTGACATAATTCAGGAAAATAACGCACCACTCACAATACTTGAGAACGGTTACATACTCACCGACAACGAACATATTTGGAATGGTCAAATAATTAAAGGTCCTAAATTAATCCAGTTTAATATATCTACAAACATAGATGGAAAAATTTATCTCAACCATCAGAAAGAAATAAAAGAAGCCATACATCAGAAACATGATGAACAGATGGAAATTCTTCACATCCTATCTTCGGATTCCATCCACAAATTTTCAAACATACAAGAAATGTCAAAGTATCTAATTCCAATAGAACAGCACCCCATCCGACATACTATTTATTTCATACTCATAATTTTAGGAACAATACTATGCTTATACATTCTAGCAAAACTATTTGATTACCGCGAAACTACAAAACAAGCAAAAAGAAGGAAACTTGCTGAACACATTTACGCAATAGAATTGGCAAGATTAAGAACAAGAACAAATTTAGTATAAAAAGTGAGAACACATTTTTTTAAGAAAGAGGGGAGTTAATATCGACATATGTTCAGCTATACATACATCACGGATAGTAGTAAAAAAGATAAGAACATGAAACAACCACCATAGAAGAAGATATCACAACCAAATAAGTGTTAGCGATATCATTTAAGAAACAAACATTTCACGACACAAGAGTAAACACAAGCAGACAGTATTGTAATCCTAAACAAATATACTAATGTATTGCTAACCAGACACAGCCTAAACAAATACATATACTAAGTAATTAAATATATTGCTAACTAGACACAGCCTAAACAAATACATAAACTAAGTAATTAAATATATTGCTAACTAGATACAGCCTAAACAAATATATTATCTAAACTCTTTTACCACAAACAAAAATATTGAAGGTCAAGAAGATATCACCTTCCTATAAATAGTTGTTAAGTTACATTTTGTAATTAGTCTTAAGAATATATTAAAATAAAGTGCACGTTTCGGTGCAGCGAAAAAACAATATTATTTTTTTGATTCAATCCTTAGTAGAGGATTTGTCTCCCATGGCTTACCATGTTCATGCCGAAAAGCGCAAAGTACGGTGTGACCCCTATGGAAGTCTGAATAGACGAACCTAATGAAAACTCAATGTCGGACAAATATTTATCCCACTCCGTGTGGTCTTCCTGCAAATATGCTCTAATTGCGGCCAAGATCGACTGATTTACCCGCTCTGAAGCGTTGGCCTGAGGTGAATAAACTGCGGTTCGGACATGATTAACTCCAAAGTTGGTCATAAGATCACTAAACTCTTTGCTCTGGAACTGCTTCCCATTATCTGAAACTATGGTCTCAGGAGTTCCAAATTTATGAAATACTTCGGCGATAAGGAATCTAATGACGTTTTTGGTGCTAGCCTTAGGCATCGCTTTCAATAAAACAAACTTAGTTAGGTGGTCTAACACTATAAAAATATAACTATTTCCGCCCTTAGACCGTGGATAAGGTCCTAAAAAATCTACAAAAACACGCTGAAACGGACGTTCAGAAATGGTTTCGGACCCCATTGGTGGCCTGAGCGTGACATTAGCTGGCTTTGCTTCTCTACAACTTTGACAATTTCAAACATATTCTCTTACTTGAACGGTTTGGTTTGGCCAGTAGAAATATTCTCGTATCCTCTTGAGGGTTTTCGCAAATCCGCCATGTGCCATGTTCGGTGGGTTGTGTGCCTTGTTAATCAGATCAGCTGTCAGTTCCATCGGCACCCAAAGCTTCCATGCAAAATCTTCGTTGATCTCGTCTCCATCATACGGCCGCATGCCGTATGATCCGGTAGCTGGTCGGCGTTTTTCGAGACTTGTTCCACTAATTCCTGGTATTGATCGGATTTAAAAGCCTCTGCCTCCAAGTCGATCAAGCTGCTAGTTTCCGTCGCGATTTCCTCCATGTCATAGCGAGAGAGTGTGTCTGGCACAATGTTCTTGGACCCTGGACGATGCTCAATTGTAAACACGTAGGCCTGCAAATAAAGACTCCACCTTGCCAGGCGACCACTCAGATCTTTATGGCTCATTAACCATTTAAGGCTGCTATGATCAGTGATGACTGAAAAAGGCATCAACTCGATATACGGTCTGAACTTCTTGATGGCCAAGACCACTGCCAAACATTCTCTCTCGGTGACCGAGTAATTTTTCTGCGCAGAGGTCAATTTATGGGAGAAAAATGCTATCGGATGCTCTCCATCTTCATCGTCTTTTTGAAACAAAACGGCTCCTACTCCTATATCGGACGCATCGCATTGTACATAAAAGTGTCTATTAAAGTCGGGTTGTGTGAGAACTGGGCTGGTTGTGAGAGCTATTTTCAATTCGTCAAATGCGGTTTTAGCTTCATCAGTGAAACAGAAGGTTTTCCCTTTCTTTAAGGTGTTAAAAATCGGTGCGGATATTGCTGCATAGTTCGGTATGAATCGTCGGTACCATCCGGCGGCTCCCATAAAACTTCTGACCTGTTTCACCGTCTTTGGGTAGTTGTAGCCGACAATCGTTGCAATTTTTCCTGGGTCTGGTTTCATTTTGCCTGCTCCCACAATATATCCTAAATACTTTAGCTCTTTAAAGCAAAACTTCGATTTCGCTACGTTTATCGTGAGGCCAGCCTGTTCCAAGCAATCGGCTACTCGCTTCAGCAGTCCCAGGTGTACCTCAAAGCCCGGCGAGACCACCAAAAGATCGTCCAGATAGACAAAAACCCTATCACGAATCTCCGCGGGGATCACCTTATCCATTAAACGGCGTAGCCTTTGAGCTGCATTACACAACCCAAAGGGCATGACCGTAAAATGATAAAGTGGTCGTCCAGGAACCGTAAATGCGGTTTTTTCTCTACTGGACGCCTCTAATGGGATCTGCCAGAATGCGTCTTTGAGATCCACGCTAGATATGTAGTGCGTATCCCCCAACCGACTGAGCAGACCCTCGATGTTCGGGAGTGGGTAGGCATCCTTGACCGTGAGAGCATTGAGCTTGCGAGCATCCAGACAAAGCCTGTTCTTCTCGCCCTTGCGCACGAAAGTCACTGGAAGGCTCCACGGGCTTTCGCTTTGCTCAATGACCCCCAGATCAAGCATCCTGTCCAGCTCCGCGAACATCAACCCCTGCACAGCCGGCGAGACAGAATAGTGGCGCTCCTTCACTGGGACTGCATCACGAGTATCGATTGCATGGGTTTCCAAGCTGGTGCGTCCTAGACCCTTCTTGGTGTAGCATGGAAAACTAGCTACTACATTCGATAACCGCATTTGCTGCTCCTCTGTCAAAGTATGCATTGCCACTTTGCCTATACTGCTTCCCGCCTCGTTGCATAAACCTACCCCACTGGTAGTCAAGCTGCTTACTCTGGCTAGCAATTGAAACTTCCGCATGAAGTCAACCCCCAGAAAAAGTTGTCTATTAAGTGACGGAACTAAATAAAATGTTACCCATTCTGTGATATTATTGAAATTGATTTGTGCCTTGACGCGACCAATAATCTTATGTGGGCTACCATCCGCTGTTTTGATGAATGAGAAAAAATCTTGAACCATTAAGCCTGCTCTTCCTACCAGCTCCATACAATCTTTGCCGAGGCAGGTAACGGTCCCGCTGTCCAATAGTCCTTCCAGTTCAACTCTGTTTATTTTAATTTTCGCGTAAAAACGTGTATCGTCTCCCTCGTACAAAACTGCCGCTGATATCTCCCTTCGTAATTGTCTTCGTCGTCTATATCTTTCCCTAGTTTTCTTAATTCGCCTAGAAACTTTGCCAAAAATTCTACTTCTCGCCTCCTCATACTCCTTTAATCTCTCGTGAAGTGGTTTTAATACTCGTCGTTTCGGCTTGGCAACACTTAAAATTGGTTTGGGTCGCTGAGGATTCTCTAAAATTTTCGTTTGTTGTTCTGGTTCTAATGTTTGAGTTTCCTTGTCTTGTATTATTGTTTGAGTTTGTTTGTCTTGTTTTAATGTTTGCGCTAACACTACTGGGTTTGTGTTTCCACTGACCGAGCCTCCCCAGTGTGAGACTGGTTCCCGATCCGGTTTCCCTGACAACGTGGACATTTCGGCGTAACTACATTTTCCCTGCCGCATTTAAAGCAGAAAATTTTTCTCGTGGGTGCTGGACAATCCATGAAATTATGGCCTGGCAACTCACAGTTCCAACATTTATAGCTACTAGGTGCTGTTATTGCATCCACTGAAAAACTTTCGTCCCCCAACCCATCAACCTCAAACTCTAACTCGCTAACTCTTTGCGGTGCATAATTGCGTGGCGGATATAATGATCTCTGCGATATCAACAAACTCTCAGCCCGCTTGGCTTGCTGACAAAACTCATTGAGAGTCTCAAAACGCCCTGAGAATAACAATTGGGAAAGAGAGGGTTTTAAATTGCCTCTCATAATTTCTACCAAATCGCGTTCACTATACGGCGACCGTTGCTGGTTTCGCAGCTTCAGTACTGCATTGAAAAAATCTTCGAAAGGCTCCTGTGTTCCTTGCCTGCGGTCCATAATCCTTTTCTGAATTTGAAACTCACTCTCGTATCTTCTGAACTGTGTTAAAAACGCTGACACTAATTCTTCCCAAAACATTACCGGGTTTAGCTTGCGATAATTCCAGAACCAGTCCAGAGCTTGACCTTCGAGCAAAGAATGGAAACTGCGCCGCAAGTCATTGAAAGAAAGTCCAAAATCAGATCGTAGTACCTCGACACGAAAGATGAAGTCCTCCGCACTCATTGACTTTGGCGTACCATCAAATTTAATTCCCCATTTCGATAAATCTACTCGGTTCTGAGCCGTAACATACGGATCACTTGAGGGCCATTCGCCTCTAGAAGCTGGTGCAAAATGTTGATTCGACATGTTGGGCTGCTGTCGTGTGTTATAGCTTGCTGATGCAAGTCCAGGTGGATCAAAAGGTGCTGGTGGCGTGACCTGAGTTGTGTTGTTGGCTCTGTGTGCCTGCCCAGCTGTTGTAACTGGCGTATGTGCGATAGTATGAAGCGGTGAGTTCCCATTTTGACTTCTAGACACAGGTATCCGAGCTCCATGGTCTTGTGAGTTCACTAAAACTCGATCTAAAGTTTGCGCTATCTGTTGTTGTAGAGCCAGTTGGAGTCCTCTCATCTGTCTCGATAACTCCTCTTGTATGTAGCCGGCTATGCCGGACCCTGCTCCACTAACGTTTGTGGTCTGCCCCATGGCATGGGCTGTCGCCCCATTGGTTTGATTCTGTGTAAAATTCTGTTGAGCGTTCCTCGCGGTTAAACTGCTATACTCCGGCGAGGGAATTGAGTCGCTGGAATTGTGACTATCTCCGTGTGATCTATTCGCTTGATCTTGTGCCATAGACATAAATTGCTGCACCGCGGGTACAACATTGGCTTCCGTAGTGACTACAGCTGTCCCTGTATTCACGCGGGAATTAACCGACTCCGACCTCACGGATGTTCTAGTTCTCGGTGGATTATCCTCCATGATTTGCACTGTACTTAGACCTTCACTATGACTTGCTTGTTGCCTTCGCCCTGACCGCGTAATAACCATGCGTTCCTTTCGCCCCAAAAAAAAACGAGGTAAAATCTCAAAGACTACCCGATACGAAATTCAGCCAAGATTTGGAATAAAGAAAAGTTCCAATCCAAGCCTACAGAACAACACTCCTGAAAATTAATGTAAACCAAGTTGACCACGCAAAAGCAAACTGCAAATAAAACTCTAATAATCGTATCAAAAACAGGCTGCGACTCACATCAACTCGCGAGAAAAATGTAGAAAAAAACCCGATAATAATTATAAAATAAATGTATATATAGGAAGCAAATCTAACACAAATCAAAACTCGACCCGAAATTAAAAAAAAATTTAATGAAAATTCAAACGAACTTCCTAATAAGAGGAAAGTATTGCCCCCAAAATAAAAAGAATAAAAGATATATAGATCACAAGATGATTACCTGAAAAGGAATGTTTATAAAATGATATACTGCAATAACCCAAAAAAAAAATCAAATTGATTATGAGCTAACTTAATCAAAAATAACCAATGAAATCCAAGGAAGCAGAACAAATGTAATGAAAATATTACAAATGTTCAGATTCGTGCCTTAAGGCAGCTATAAAAAAACTATATATATATAACTCCACTGACTAAGTCAGGTTCCAAAAAAAAACATATAAAATATAAAATACAAATGATTAATTTTATATATTCTATATATTACAACTCGAAATTTGTACTGTGGATTTTCTAGGTGACAAAAAGGGAAAAACTATATTTTTGGAATTCGCTGTGGGTAGAGAGAACCCAAACCCACAATCCCCAGGTGAAGTAGTCGGTGGTGCTGGCCGATATCCTGAAACTATTTTTGAAAATGGAATTTGAAATTAAAAGTCATATCAGGCTCAACACAACTGTAGCAAAAGCTGCTCATTGTGCATTCGAACAACTTGACTCAGCCGGTCTACTACCCTAATGCTATTGGTATTGTAGTATTTCACTGCTGCTTCTGATCCCCAGCAACCCGTCGCAACGCGTGGCAAAAAATTAAATTTTTGAAACCACGGGACTTACAAGCCGCCGCAGACCAGAATCAGCAGCGTCCTACAACAATGCTGGCAAAAAAAATAAAATAAAAAAAAACTGTAACTACTCTAACCGATCTAGACTTCAAAAAAAACTGCTTTGGCTAAGAACTGTTGTCGCCACGCGTCGAAATCTTCTCCGGTTTATCGACAGGACTTACAGCAGCCTTCGTCGCATCAGCTCCCCTTAAAGCTTCCAAAAAAAAAAACGAAAAAGTCACCTTCGGGCCCCACGTTGGGCGCCATTTTATTTTGTAGCGTAGCATGCGAGTGTAGCAAGGTGCAATTGGTCGCGGTGTTACTATGGCCCCATGTTGGGCGCCATTCTATTACATAGCGTTAACTGCGCGTTGATGTTGTTACCATTGCCATTGCCTTGTAATAAAACGAAGGCAATATTCTTCTGTTAGAGAGTGCTGGCCGTGCTGGTATGATGGCGGATGCTCCGGCTTTCGCCCGCCGATGGGGTGTGGTTCTTGCCAGCCAATTCTAACTATAAGCAGCTACAAAATAAAAAAAACATACCAGCCTTTGCTTAAACACCAAAACCAAAGTAAAAGTTATGAGGCCCGAAAGTGAGTCGTTCATTTGCTGAAAAGAAATTAAAATCAAGAAGAAAAATAAACCTATCTCCAAAACACGATCCACCAGACACCATCAACTACCACCCGTTTTCTCTCCGTGCCACAACGAATTCCCTTCTGGCTGGTGTTGTGCCAGGAATGGTTGGCCCACCCGCTGAAGTCCCTGAGGGCTTCGCCGTGATGGCGTAGTGACCTGTGAATATTTTGGCCATCCCTAAGATTTGAATTACTTTACCCTCCTTTTCGTCACCAACCCACAATACTTACTTCTCTTTACTCAGCGAAATTATTCATCATATCAATTTCCTTAACAATTCATAACTCCAAACAATATTTATTATGTTTTAAACTTATACGAAACAAAAGTATATAAAAAAAACGCTATTATTTCTATCTAGAGGCTTAATCTACTTAAAAATCCTTATCCTAGAACATTCTTGTTTCAGTAAGATAATAAAAAAACGAAATGCTTATTTTAAACCTTTTCTTTTCCTCCCTTTCTTTGGCTTTAGTTTTTATGTAAGGTTTCAACTTAAGCTCTAAAAGCTAACACCTACGACTCTGCTGGCTAACGCGCCAAGTATCGCAAAACTAAACCTGTCCTCCTGCTACCTGTATTGTGAGCTCACCTACCTGTAGCTAGGGTCTGAGCCTAATTGTAGGCCCTTCAATACGTCTACTTTACCGCGCGCAGGTGTTTGCCTCAACGGCTAAACACAAAAAAAAAAGAAAAAGAGAAAAAGTTCTAGATTAAACTGGGTTATATGCTGGTCGTTTGTTTTACAGCGACCAGTTTAAGCTTACAAAAGAATTTCTCACATAAAAAGATTTCTTATATCAAAAGATTTGTTATATATAAAAAGATTTGTTGTATAAAATAATTTGTTGTATAAAAAGATTTGTTGTATAAAAAGATTTGCTATATAAAAAGAATTTCTTATATAAAAGGATTTCTTATATATCTACGGCTTGCCGTCACAACAGCTTAAGTCGATTTTTTTTTAAAATTGCAAAAATTTCTGCTAATTTGATTATTTGAATACATCTGATAATCGCGTTTGCAGAAACAATATTTCGTATTACTCACAAAATTTAGTTATAATTATGGTTTATTTTCTTTCCTTATATCGACTTAGGCTTTTGTGACAAAATGCCACATTTGTACATACACATATAAATCCTTAAAGACACTAAACTGAATGTAACTCTTATGGAGTTATCATCAAAAAAAATCAAAAATGTTAAAGGCGGTTAGGTCATTTTTCTTATTTTCAGGTATATATGTGTATACTCAAATGTTAGCACAAACACGCCTTATATTTTCAAATAAAATATGATTTCGTTTGAAATTCAAAGAAAAATTTACGTACATTTGTTTTATTTTCGCGGGAACGTTCTGATTTTTTACTTCTACTTTAAAGATACAAAAGAAAAGGTATAAAAGACTTACGCTTGGCCACTGAGGCCCTTACCGCTGCTGGTGTTGACCGGAAAGGTTGCGTTGTTGATGCTGTGCCCCCTCTGAATGACCTGGTACTCTGATATGGCTGTTTTGTCCACGGCGGATGCCTTTGATGCCTTCTGCTGATGTCGTCACCGTTTGATGTCGCAGATAGTTGTTGTGGTAGCTGATTGTTGTGGCACCTGCCGTTGGTGTGGGCTGTAGTGGCTGATGTTTCTGCCTTTGCCGTTGTTTCTGCTTCAGGCTGCAGCTGTTGTTGTTTGCTGCCACGATTGATTGTTGTAGGGTTGGATGGCTGCCCCTATTGCTGATAGTTGTTGTTGTTGTTACATCTGCTGGTGGTGTGAATGGCGGCTGTCGGTTCGCTGCGGCTGCCGCGACGTTAAAAATGACTGGCGTGGATAAGGTGGAAAATGGAGTTCCCGATGCTGCCGTTGTTGTTGTTATAACGATGATTGCTGTTGCCGCTACTATTTCGGCCTTAAAATTTTTTGTGCAGTAGCTGCGGTGGAAGTTGATGTGAGATTTCCTCGTGTCAGGTGTGCAGATTCTGTTGTTCTGGTTAACGGGTATTTTGCAGACGGTGCTGTTGCTGTGAAAGATGTTGAGGCTGATGGCATAAGAGGTGGTGGCTGTGTCGTCTCTCTATGTTGTCAGTTTATTGGAATGGCATTGGTGGTAGCGTCAGCGGGAATTGACGAGAGCGTTGATTCTCTTCCTTTACCTTCGTGGTCAGCTTTCGATAGCCGTTGCCTGCCTTTAAATCCCCTTTTTGCTGTTAAAAACTCTTTACGCTGTCCAGCTGAGATATTCGGTAGCTCATTTCATTTAGAGTCTCCGAACCAGCGCGTTTTCCCCAAGACAAATATGACAATTTCTTACCGGCCACACCCTCCCCTCATACATCGGCTTAGTGAGACGCAAAAGAAATAGCCCAATGAAAGTCCCCACACAATGGCCTTCGCTTGCCTCCTTTGTCTCTAGTTGTATAAAAAGGAAATGGTTTCTTTACCACGCATACACCCAGTACGATTTCTCCTGCCCTGGGCTCGGGCTCTGTAACAATCACCACTGGTATCACCACTTAAAATAAAACTCGATTAAACACTTTATCAGTTTCCTCTTGAAACTTTCCGTGCATCTATCTAATTTTTATTCCACGTGTTTCCTTCTGCGTTCAATCCACAACTGCCCGATCTCTCACTATCTACTCACCACCATTTTTCTTTTCTTTTATTTTTCAGCAAAAGCCCGCCAGCGCCATCTTTTACTTCTTCTATTCGGCCATCTTATTCTGTCGTTCGGCTTCCAGTTCTAATTCTCGAACTTTCCACTCGTTGATGGTTACTGCTTCTTCTTCCACGCTATCCATACTGCTTTGACAACGGCCGGCGGCTGTCAAATAGTGGTGTCATCACTTTCGGTTTTTTTTTCCAACTGGCGTTGCCAACCTACGTGCACGCCACACATTTTATGAATTAAATCAGTTTTTTTTCACAGCTTATAAAAATATTACAAACAATATGCCAGGTTGTCAATTTATTTTATGGATGCTTAATAATAATGATTAATAAGGCTATTAATCATTAATGAATACAACTTTAGTGAATTTTGCTTATAAACGTTAATAAGCCCAATATAAATTTTTATGAATACGGCTGATTATCTTAAATAATTTTCACGTTTATTTGCTCTCTTGATTTTCTCTTTTTTCCCCGATAAAAAGATATCGTATTGAGAAGAGTTCGTTTAAATGCTTTAATCACTTATGCTAGGCACACAACAGCGACGAACGACGAATATTTGGTAGCGAATATTCGTCGCCAAAAATAAAACACATTGGTGTATATGAAAATGCGCACAATCGCGGCGTTGGTCGAAATTCGTCATATTCAGCGAAAATTGAAATAGATTTATTTCTAATTGTTTCGTCAGGTTTCTTATATATATATATATATATATATATATATATATATATATATATATATATATATATATATATATATATATATATATATATATATATATATATATATATATATATATATATATATATATATATATATATATATATATATATATATATATATATATATATATATATATATATATATATATATATATATATATATATATATATATATATATATATATATATATATATATATATATATATATATATATATATTTTTTTTTTTTATTTTTTATTTTTTGTTAAGCGTTTTTATTTATTGAATCTTCAAAATGAACTAACAATAAGTATTCAAATCTTAATACTAAATATAAAAATAAAAGAATTGATAAAAAAAAATAAAATGTGATTTTTACTTACATCCAGCCAATGCTAGACAAAAAGTTCTATTATGCGGGAGCAATATCGGTAGAATCACCTATTGAACGTTCTGCTGGTGGCAACGGTATCCCTTCTTCTCAACCGACTGTGGCCGCCAAAATTAAGTATGTTACGCGCAAGAGGGTTTGGATGAAGTTCCAGTTTACTGACATACCTTGTCGCGTACTTAGAAAATTCCTCTTTTACTAGCGGAACACTCAGTCCTTTATGTATTCGTGAGTTTTTTACGTACCATGGAGCCGCTGTAATCGTTCAAAGAACTTGGTTTTGTCGCCTTTGAATTTTTTCAATATTTGACGCTGAGGCGGTGCCCCATAATTGAATTCCGTAGCACCATATAGGTTTTAGAATTGCATTGTATAGCAGAAGTTTGCAATCCAACTTCAAAGTCGAGTCTCTACCCATAAGCCAATTTAGTTGCGCTGCTTTTAGTTTCAACTGAGTGACTTTTGCTTCAATGTGAGACTTCCACGTTAGCCTACGGTCCAGGCGAATACCAAGGTACTTGACTTCATTTTGCTGCGGAATAGGTGTATTGTAAATTTGTATAGCCGAACATGTTTGCTTACGCAGTGTGAATGTAACGTGAGTACATTTTTGTTCATTAACCCTGATTTTCCAAAGCTTCAGCCATTTTTCCAATATTGAAATAAATTCCTGTAAATTTCGTGAAGCTAATTGGTGGTTTTCATGAACGCTGTGTCGTCTGCAAAAGTGGATTCCAGATGTCGTTGGCATGTCAGAGGCGTAAATCAAATATAAAGTAGGCCCAAGTATGCTACCTTGGGGAACTCCTGCCTCGATAGGTTGAGTTGGGCTTATAAAATCACCTTCTCTGATAACAAATTTCCGCCCATATAAGTAGCTTTCCAGAAGCTTGTGAGTATTTGCAGGCAAGTTCAACTTTATTTTGTGCATCAAGCCCTCGTGCCATACTTTATCAAAAGCTTGAGAAATGTCAATGAATAGAGCTGAACAATACTTCTTCTCTTCAAAGGTCTGTCTTATGACATTGACTAGTCTGTGCGTTTGTTCTATGGTGCTATGTTTAGCCCGAAAGCCAAATTGATGATCAGGGATACATCCCACATTGTTCAATATTGGACTCAACTTAACCATTAACAATTTTTCGAATAGTTTTGAAATTGTTGGTAGTAGACTTATTGGTCTATATGATTCTAACTTGGCCGGATCCTTCCCTGGCTTGGGTATCATAGTAATCATAGAGACCTTCCACTCTGCAGGGTAATACTCAAGGCGTAAAATAGCGTTAAAAATAAAAAGTAGAACTCTTCTAGCTACACGAGGTAACTGTTCAAGCATTTTGCCAGTAATTTGATCAATACCTGGAGCTTTCCTGGAGCCCAGGAAAGCTCCAGGTACTGATACCTTGTTCTACATCTTGAAATGTGAATCGCAAAGACACAGGCGGTCTAACTGCGTATGGTGGTAATTCAGATACATCATTTGTTATATCATTTGTAATAAAAACATATCTCAAATGGTTAACATACACCATCCCCTTTTCTGAGTCACTTCCTGCCCAGTCGCCAGTTGAAGTTCGCAAAGGTGGCTTACCTATTACGGGTATTTTCAGACCTTTTGTCGCTTTCCACAGAGAATAGTCAGATTGCGGAATACCATCCAGGCTTTCTAAATATGTTTTAAGGGAAGATATTCTCTGGATTTCAAGCAGATTTCTTAGTCGAGTTACGCATTCCCGTAGCCTAGTTTCCAGCTGGGGAGACCTGCGAGTTTGCCACTCTCTTCTAACTCTTCTTTTTTCTGACAGAAGTTGCTCAATTTTAGACGAATAAGTTCTATTATTCTCATTTCTGGATCTTATATAACTAGTGGTAGCATGCTGTACGGCCAGTTTGAGGTTTTCAGAAAAATTGTTAATTAATAAATCAGGCGTTCTCAAGGCGATATTTTCAGTACAATGTGTACTCAAAAATTTTTTTGTATTTTAGCCAATTAACTCTATTGACGGTCAACGGGGAGCCAATCTCTTGGGGGAACGAAACAGAGATTATAGTGGGTGAGTGATCTGATGACAAATCTAATGAAGGCTCCACTTGCATCCACTCTAAGGGAAAATTTTTCGCAACTCCAAAATCTATAACATCTGGGATCTTTCGTCGGTCTGACGGCCAATAAGTGTGGTGTCCGCTTGAAACCACATCTAAGCCCATTTTGGAAACGGTGTCAGAAAGCACACAGCCTTTCGGGGTAATTAAACGTTATCCCCAAAAAGTGTGTTTAGCGTTATAGTCGCCAGCCGCTAAAAATCGAGGCCCAAGTGAATTGAAAAAATTTGTATATTGATCTTCTGTTACTGAAAACCGGGGTGGGGAATAAATCGATGAAATAACAATTTTGTTATGAAAATGTTCAATACATATGTTTGTTGCTTGGAGATACTCCTCACATGTCTCGTGTAGCAAATAGTGCTTAATTCTAGTTTTTATCAAAATTGCTGAGCCTCCGCAAGATCTGCCACGGGGATCTTTAGTATCATACAGCGTGTAACCATTAATTTTGAAAAAACTGTTAGTTGTCAAATGGGTTTCTTATATAAAAAAATATTTTTCACGAAATCATACTTATATTAATCCATGTAGTAAAAAATTTATGAAGATGTTCTCAAAATATAAAGTACCTGAGACAATTGGTTCAAAAATCCTTCTTTCGGATGGGATTTATATAGGTTTACTTTTAATATGGCCACCTTAGTATTTATATTCATTTTTTTCTTTGCACGGAATGTAAACAATGTTCGGTGATATTGTGCTTCACATGACGAATTTATACAACGAATATTTGCCGGCGAATTCGTCGCGATGGGCGAAGTTCGTCGCAGTTGTGTTCCTTGCATTAATTATCTGAAAATGTCACCGATGTTATTATTGGTGGATTACTGTAAAGTTAACGGCTACAAACAGTAAAAAACGTTATTTGTTTTAAAATATTATCTGGCTTTGAAAAGTGAAAAATAAAAATTATAAAATGAAATATATTTTTATTCCACACGTCAGTCCAACCGCGATTGTTAAAACATTCGTATCTTTCGTAAAATATGAGTAAAATATTAGCTTTGTTGGCAGTTATCCTGCTTAGCAAGGAAATTAGAGCCAACAGAGAAAGCCATTTAATAATTACACTTGTAGATGATGCAGAAAAATACGAAGAGGATAATCCTACAGGTTATTGGGTGCCTTTAAAGCGGGTCAATGGTGTGGAATTCACTTTGGGCGATAAAGAGAGTGAAGGTAAGTCAGTATTGGGATTTCAAAAATTAAGTTTACATTACGAGTACTAGAGAACTGGACAAAAACAACAAATCGAAACAAACAGAAATTTACAACTGGAAAAGTGTCGCTTATTTTTGTTACGAAGCAAAATAAGGTTGTAGAAGAAATGCGCTTGGGTTATATATGTACATACTTATTTGTTAAAATAAGCGGTCGCGAATAATATAGAAACCTCATTTCACGACAAAAGTCTTTTTTATATTGAAATTTCTGTATTTTGCCGCAAGTCATATATAACTTTTAAAACAACTCGTATGTAACGAGTTAAACTTTAATTTTTTTATAATATATCTTTGAATATAAAAACTATGAAATAAGCTCCCGTTTTGGCAATAATTTAATTTTTTTCAGCGTTCCACGCTTTGAAATTAAATTTTATTATATAAATATGTAAGTATAATTTTTTATAGCCATGATATTGTGCTTCGTAGCACAAAAAACAAAAAAAGCCGACACTTTGCCAGTTATAAATTTGTGCTTGTCCTAATTTGTTGTTTTTTGTGTTGAATATTCTTATTACAGTAAAATTCGTTTATAGGCCACACCACTTATAGTAGAATTAGCGATTTAGTCCAAAATGTGCAATTTTTTTTTTTGCATCAATAAATAAAATACCTGCAAAATATTTGTTACATAGTTCATTAGTGCTATAGTCCATTTTCGCTTATATTCCACCTAGATGCGGTGTGAAAAAACTTAATTTCATGCGAGTTATTAAAGATATAATCCAAAATGCAAATTTAATAAAAAAATGTTCCTAAACAAAAACGGAGCACCAAAATGCAACACATTTTTATAAGTATGTACATATTTCACTTTTGACACATGTTTGCAATGTTAAATGAGTTTTTTCTTGTCAATGAGAGCATTGAAATGTCTGGTTTCAGATTTTATATAGTCAAAATAAATTATTATATGCTAATTCATTTATAAGCCAAAAAGTGGCTTATATAAAAATCTAACTATAGCAGTGGACTATAAGCTGTAGTATAAAATTTCGAAGCGTTGTTCATTTGTTTGAGAAGTGTACGGAAAAATAGAGACATGTGAAAAGAAGAAGCCTGTTTTGGCAGATTTATTAAAACATTTTTTTTTTTTGAAATATATTAATGGTATATTTTTCGACTTTAGCAATTGTAAAATAAACATTCCAGGGATTTTTTCGAGCTTGAGGTCCAATTTTTATTATAAAATTTGAAATGTTCCGCCACACCACTGGGTTGCATCATCAGGGATTTAGATATTGTTATTTTCGAAAGAAGTCTGTAAACACAGAATATGGATCCTTTTAGCTTGAATATTATTACTGCACTGTGTACTCGTATAGTATATTAATAATATGAAAAAAAATCGCTGTTATTTTTATTTTTCATTTTTATACCCTTCAAAAATATATATAAGTTGATATCATGGGAGTCAAAAAAACAGAACAGAACAGTTCTATGGAAGCCGAGTACATAGCTATGTGTTAATGAGTTAAGGAAATTTGTTTTTACCGAAGTATTCTAAATGAAATGGGGTTCGGAAATATGCTGAAGGAACCAACGAAACTCTACTGTGACAATCACGGTGCTCAGTTTTTGACGAAAAGCCATACGACTATGAAAAGAAGTAAGCACATTGACGTTCGATACCATTATATCAAAGAGAAGTACAATGCAAATGAGATTGATGTGGAATATGTTCCTACCGAACACAATGTAGCAGATATTCTAACCAAATGTTTGACAAATCAGAATCATGTTAAATTTTGTAATTTGTTAAATCTGAAATGTTAGATATGTAGTTCTTAGTATCTGAATATTTTTTTTTTTATTTAGTGCAGAATTTATATTGAGGGGGTGATTGCTAGAAATACTTTACCATTAATATACCTGTCGATCATTATAACTTCTACACCGAAGTAGGCGTTAACTTTATTGTACTTGTACATTTTTCTATTGTGTCAGTTCGTAAGAAATCTTAGCTAAATAAACTTTATTCTTTATATAAAATACATAGTTTTATATTTTAATAGGTTTGCTATATAAATTCAGTAATATCGGTTCACATATAGCTGAGATATATCTAGAATTCCGAATAAAGTCTTTATTTTTTGCAATTTGGTATGTAAATTTATGAAAAAATTATGTTTGTTTTGCTTTAAACTTCACACAATTATTAAACATGGCACTTAAAAAGCCTGACATATAGCCTAAACCGATTTTTTAATGAAAATGTCACTTAAGCGAATTTAAACAACTTTTTTTTTTTTTTTTTTTTTTTTTTTTTGCTTAAGAGCAGTTCTGGTAATATAAGGATAAAATACAGAAAATAAAAGTTTTCCGAAATCGGTCCATATACATATATCCGAGCATATTTAGTTCAAATTTGTAATATATACTATATATTTACGTGACTATCCTGAAGGGTATTTTAGATTCAACCCAGACGAATACATATATTACACTCTTACTTTTTTTTCAATAGTTTAATTAGAGTATTGGGATATAAGTTGCATGCTTCAGAATATTTCAAGGTATACTGATGATGATGGGTAGCTCCCTAAATGAAATGAGTTGTCAACATTTCACAACAAGCTGTTTATAGTTTTTTAATTGGGATCAATATTAGAAGGAAATAAATTTAATAAACTTAATTGTTTATAAGAAAAGAGTAAAAACCATTACATAAATTTTTGATCGTTAACCGAAAACGTAATTCAAATATATATGAATTTATTATTTATTATTTTATTATGTGTTCTACGGGAGAAAAACAAAATTAAAAAAAAAAAAAAAAACTAATTGAAAAACAAAACATACCGACAATTGCTTGTATGATGGAAAATATGTTGAAAAATAAATTTTCATCTTCACATATACATATACTATATATACCCTCTCGGAAACTGAGTTAACTTTAACCTAACTTTAAGTTAACTATTTCTGAACTAGTGCTGACTGACACTTGGCTTATTTTTCAATGGAAGCAACTAACTATTTGAACATTGTGAGGTCCTAGGAAGTAGTCAATTGTCCGACTTTACACTACTTTTCAACTAACTTACAGAGAAACTTGCTATATGTTAACTTTCAGTTAACTTTTTGAAGCTAGCAATATTTTCACTCTTCTACTTCACTGCCAATGGTAGTTGATTATACAAGTAAGATCTTTTTAAGTCAACCATAAGTTAGTTAGTTTTAATTTAACGAAAAGTTAATTGTTGACACTATAGGCGAAAAACATCTTTTTGTAACTAGCTGCCAATCATTCAATTGTAATATTTTTTCGTAATAAAATAAATTAGTCAACGTTTTTAACGCATTTATTTGTAATTTTTCAAAAATAATTTATTAAAAACTTCATTTTTATATTACATATTGTAAAAAACTTAAAAATTTTAGAAATAATTTAAATAAATAATATTGCATCAAATGTTTGTTCTTTTTTAAAAAGGCTTCTTAAAAAAGCTTATGCTTACGACTCTCATTTTTGCAATTTTAATTAAAATTAAAACAATATTAATATCTTTATTATTTGACATATGTCTTACATATAAAACTTAATTTTAGAAAACTTCCATAGAATTGAAAAATTGATTTGTACCTACATATATAAAAAGACTTTAATATCACGTAGTAGTATTAATAATAAAAACTGAAATCTACGGCGCCTACTAAGAGGCGACATTGGAAAAACATTTTTCCAATATATATATATGATAGCTTATAATTGGTTCATAAAAATGAATTAAAAGTTCGCTATTTTTGTAGTCAGCTACTGATTATCCGACAGGGTAGTTACACATGTATGTTATTATATACAATTACAAACAGTGATAATATCTATATATATCAATTGTATATATGTACATACATACATAAGTGCATACGTACATAGTATGTACATATGTAGGCAGAAAGATATACATACATATGTAAAAAACCTACCTGTTGCAGCATACGAAAACACAGATACATTGATACATACACATACTTGTATATACATAATAGCATATTAAATACCAAAATTCTATACATAGGATCTTACATAATACATATCGTTAGTCTCACGTAGAAAGGCCCTAACTCACATTTCCCCTGAATTGAGCTCTTTTCGGGATTCTACTACGTTTCACACAAGTACGCAGTGTCACAAAGGTTTAATTATATAATTTCATACATATCGCTCTTACAAGCAATGGAGCAATAAAAGTTACTTTTAAATGTACCTATTAATACAGTTTCCGTGTCGATTTTTCCTTCTCATGTAAAATTGCAATTATTTTTGTTAGGGCCTTTCTACATGAGACCAACGATATGTACATCCATGTTTGTGATAGAAGAAAAATCTTATTAACATAAATTTTTACATTATTATTTTTTAAGTTATAAAACTATGTACGTTGTACTATGTAAGTATTGGCATAATTTAATTTTTCAACTCATTCATACATATGTATGTACATATTTACATATGTAGAAAATATAAATACATACATATATGTATATGTAAATATGTATGTATGTACGTACTTCATATTGTCTATTGAAACCCAAATTAATATACAATAAAGAAGAAAAAAACAAAAACTGGTACTTATATAAGTATAATCATATTTGCATAAATACATATGTATATACAAAAAGAAAAAAACAAAACATACTTATAACAGGTGTTTAATGTAAAGATAGCTAACAGAGACGGGAATTTCTGTACCCACAATTAAATAAATGAACTGTCAATTTCAAGTTTAAAGTTTGTTTGACTATTTGGCTCAATTTGACTGATAAAAGCGATTTTTTTTACTAGATTTGTATGGATTTTATTTAAAATTTGTTAGTGTATTTTCAATTAAGTGAAATATAAATAATTCATATTAGTATTTAAATACATATCGCTCCTTTATTGCATCATAATCATATCTCAAAAAATTAGCTTTTCGAGCTAATAATGTAGAATTAACGGTACTACCTTTTATATTGTGCAAAAATTTATTCAAACTACGTTTAAATTGTTTCCTTTAGGAGATATTTTCTAAAAAAAAAATTCTCAGACTTGTATGGAAACTAAAAATTTGAAATGCGCTTTTCTCTAAACAAGCCTTTTTTTAGTTTTTTGCGTATTTGCAATCTGTACAATTTTGAGCTTCAGCGCCGGAGAGGCATTATAGAAGCAAGTTGGCAACTTTACATAATGTTGTATAATACTTTCACTTAAATAAACTAGTAAATAAATAATTTATTCATAATTAAAAAATAAAAATTCTAAAAAAGACCTTAAGCTCGAACATGTTAAGAAATAGTTCATTCATATATATATATATATATACATATATATATTTTTTTTTTTTTTAACTTTATTATATTATTTATTGAATCTACATAAGTAATGTAATGACAATAAGTATTCAATTATTAATACTAAAAAAAAAATTGTGATTAAAGTCCTGCCAGTGCTGGACAAACATTTATTTTTATGCGAATATTATTTCAGAATTCAGTCATCTGTTTAGAGCTCTAATGGTAGCCAAAGTATCCCTCCTTCTCAGACGGGTATGACCACCAAAGTTAAGAATATTAACTGCAAGAGGATTTGGATGGAATTCAAGTTTGTTAATATATATATATATATATCTTGTCGCGTACTTCACAAATTCAGATTTCACAAAAGGTACGTTCAGATCTGCGTGGATTCGTGAGTTTTTAACGTACCATGGAGCATCTGTAATTCTACGGAGTATTCTATTTTGACTTCTTTGAATTTGTTCAATGTTGGATGCCGAGGCTGTGTCCCATAATTGAATCCCATAGCACCATATTGGCTTTAGAATCGAGTTGTACAGCAAAAGTTTACAATCAAGCTTCAAGGTCGAATTTCTGCCTAGTAGCCAGTTAATTTGCACTGCTTTCAATTTCATCTGCGTTACTTTTGCCTCGATGTGCGTCTTCCATGTTAGTCTACGGTCAAGATGAATACCGAGGTATTTGACTTCACTGTGTCGAGGTATTACTTTATTGTTAATAGTAATGGGTGAGCATGTTCCCAGACGCAGTGCGAATGTAACATGGGCACACTTTTGTTCATTAACCTTGATTTTCCAAAGCTTGAGCCATTTCTCTAGTTTGTCGATATGTTCCTGTAAGTTTATTGATGCTTGCTGGTGGTTACTATGTATGCTAAGGAATGCTGTATCATCTGCAAATGTTGAAGTGTGAATGTTGGTGCTTATCGGCATGTCAGATGCGTAGATCAAATATAAGATAGGCCCTAATATGCTGCCTTGGGGAACTCCAGCTTCAATAGGCTGGGCGGGGCTTATGAAATCACGTTCTTTTATTATAAACTGGCGACAATATAAATAGCTTCCTAAAAGGTTATGTACGTTTGCAGGTAAGTTAAACTTTATTTTATGCATTAAGCCATCGTGCCATACTTTATCAAAAGCTTGTGAGACGTCGATGAATAAGGCAGAGCAATATTTTTTATCTTCATATGCTTTTCTTATGACGTTAACTAGCCTGTGTGTTTGCTCAATGGTGCCATGTTTCGCTCTAAAACCAAATTGGTGACCAGGAATACATTCAACCTTATGAAGCATTGGATCCAACTTCGCCTTTAGCAATTTTTCGAAAAGTTTTGAAGTTGTTGTCAGTAGACTTATTGGACGATATGATTCTACTTTCGTGTGATCCTTCCCTGGCTTAGGAACCATTGTTATCATGGACACCTTCCACTCTGCAGGGTAATACTCAAGTCGTAAAATAGCATTAAAAATAAAAAGAAGAATTCTTTCAGCTCTACGAGCATTTTGTTGCTGATTTTGTTCATACCTGGAGCTTTTTTAAGGTTTAGATTACCAATAGCATTTTCAACTTCTTCAAAATTGATAGCCCAGTCTCCAGACGGTTCTCGTCAGGGCGGCTTACCTCTAACTGGCCTTTTTAAACCCTTAGTCGCCCGCCATAAGGAAAACTCGGACTGAGGAGTACCATTCAGACTTTCCAAATACGTTTGTAGAGAAGCCGTTTTTTGGGTTCCAAGCAAATTTCTTAGTTGCGGAGACCTGCGAAGTTGCCACTCTCGTCTAACTCTTCTTTTTGCTAACACAAGTTGCTCGATTTCTGAAGAATATGTTCTATTTTGAATGTTCAGCGGCTTGTTTAAGGTTTTCGCTAAAGTTGCTTAGTGACGCATTAATATCTTCAGGAGTTGTTAAAACAATATTCTCAGTGCAATGGGTACTCAAAAATTTTTTATATTTTAGCCAATTCACTCGGGTAACAGTCCTATGCAAATTGTTAATCGGGGACCAAGTCTCCTGGGGAAAGCGTACTGAAATAATAGTTGGTGAATGATCCGATGACAAGTCTAACGAAGGCTCAGCTTGCATCCATTCCACAGGGAACCCCTTTACCACTCCAAAATCAATCACATCAGGAATCTTTCGTGGGTCTGTTGGCCAGTAAGTGGGATGTCCGTTTGATATTACGTCTAAGCCCATTTTAGAAATTGTATCAAAAAGCACCCGACCCTTCGGGGTGATTAAACGTGAGCCCCAAAAAGTCTGTTTTGCGTTGTAATCTTCAGCTGCTATAAAACGAGGTCCTAATGAGGTGAAAAACTTGAATATTGTGATTCCGTCACTGAGAATCGAGGCGGCGAATAAATCGATGAGATAACCAATTTGTAATGAAAATTTTCCACACAGATATTAGTTGCTTGAAGATAGTCCTCACATGTGTCGTTCAGCAAATAATGCTTTATCCTAGATTTTATCAAGATTGCGGAACCCCCACAAGCTCTTCCACGGGGGCTTTAGTATCGTATAGTACGTAGCCATTAATTTTGAAGAAGCTTGTTGACGTCAAGTGAGTTTCTGCAATCATCATTATATCGATCTGCTTATCCATCAGGAAGTATTCGAGTTCATTTTTGTGTTGGCGGATGCCGTTCGCGTTCCAGAAACATATTTTTAACCAAATCATTTTTTCGAAATAACCTGCAAAATGGTGGATTGCATTTTCACCATTTCCTGCATCATCGTCATCATTGACGACGTAAAAGTGTTTATAGTTTGAATCTCCTGGCTCTAATTCACCCCAAAACATGGGTTGAGGGATCTTTTCACGATTTCTGATGTTTAACACGTTTTTTTACTTTGAATCCTTTGTCTGTCAAACCGGTCTTAACTTCATCAATGTCTACGCAAGGGTCAATCCCTTTTATTACGACTTGAAGACCTTTAGCGCTTTTAAGCTGATAAGTATAAAAAGCTTTTTTTTCCTTTTCAAATTCGTCAGACAGTTTTCGGTAGTCATTTTCATGGTTAACCTGAATTTTAGTTTCGTTAATATTGCCGTGCTTGATGGAGGTAACGTTAAAAGTATTTTCTCCGATTGCTGAAACAACTTTTCTTACCAGTTCATTGGAAGCAGATTCTCTTAAATAAATTGGTGGTGGTTTAAACGATTTTTTTGATGATGCAGTTGGCTCATCCGTTTGTAGAATAGAAAACCTGTTTTGATCGGTTGGTCTAGCGATGTAGGCATCTTTAGAGATTTTAGATTTGGATGCAATTTGAGCAGATGTAGGGCTTCGCTGACGTTTAGTGATGGTGATATACCTATCCATGCCTACTTGCGTTTTTTGTTTATTGGCATTAGTTAGAGTAGAAGATCTTTTATCTTCTGTTGTAACATCAATGTTAGGCGAGCCGGAACGGGAGCGGATTTTATCTCTTGTAGAAAGAAAATTATCCAATGATTGCTTTATAGATTCTTCTTCAGAAGTCCATATGCTTTTACTGGTGGAGCTAAGCTCTTTTTCAAAATTATTTCTGATGGGATTACTCATGCAGAAAACAAAACTTTAACTTTTTTCCAACTGGGTAGTTAATCTTCACGCACAATAACAACAATAACAATGCACTGCCACCGCACTTGTTATATTGAAATTGATTTTATTGTTTAGTCAATGAAATGTGAGGAATTTATTTTCCCGTTGTTTTTTAAAATAATTTGTTATGGTTTTTGCAATTTAACACAATATGTATATTATTGATTTTTTTTAACAAAATATATTATTGATATAAGTTTAAAAGTATTTGAGCACAATTTTTTTTGTTTTTTGTTTTTTTTTGTTGGTTTTTTTTTTTGTTTTATTTTATTTTTTTTGTTCGCTTATTTATTAACACAAACGTTCGGTTGGAGAATCACAGGAGAACTGATTTCATGATTCATATATTAAAAAGGAAAAAAAATTAAACAACAAAAATAAAAAAAGCAAATAAATATTAATTAAATGTTTCCAACTAGATTTATCATATTATGTAAGAAATTCTTGAACATTTTGCAAAAGAAATTTTTTAAGGTTTTTCTTAAAAAGCGATATTCTAGTCTCAGTTATGACTATGTTGCAATAAAGGAGCGATATAATCGTGGCAACGTTACACAAATCTTAATCTCACGCGTAGTGTATTTGCCTTTTTTCTATTATTATTACCATATGTCTTATATGCATATTAATTAAGGGCACTTCAGACTATCACACTTTGTATTTAGACTTGTAAAAAAATCAAATAATACGTGCAAGTGCGATGGTGTGAATGTAAAGCGTTATGAAAATGAGAAATAATACGGTAAAAGATTTGACATCCCATAACACTTCACCATTTTTAGAAATTTGTTTAAACAATAAGAATTTTCATTGGATCAGGGTTGCATTTTTTGCAAAAGCAAATAATAAAAATATTAAAACCAGACGTCAAGTAAATTGGCTGTTTATGTTCAAATCATATTTCTTCTTTTACTTTAGGTGTGATGGTGTGAAAACAAAATGTAATGGTACGTTAAATTTTTTGACAGTCGCAACAAATATCTTTAGATTTTTGTCCCAAAAAATCCCATCAACAACTTAAGACTTGTATGATAGTCTGAAACGCCCTTTAGTGAATAAAAAGTTGCTGGAAAAATGTAACATCGAGAAAATTCGTGCTTCCACACCTGGTACGAATATTATTCAAAATGTTACCGATGTGCACGTTTAATAAAACAGTGTGGCCGCGGTGTAAATTTGATCGAAATTTAAATTACACAAATTTTAATTATATAATTTCAATAAAATTTTATTACATTAATATTGGGTTTAACTGAACAAATAACTTTGCGGAATTTTGGATATACTATCTCAGCGATATATAAACCGATTTTACTTAATTTCAATAACAATCCCCTGAATCGATGGAGTAATAGAATGGTGAAAAAAAGTATCTAAGAAGAAACAGTATTTCAACGGCGGACAGATGGACATCGCTTAATCGAATTTTCTTTCACTGAATCTGAAATGGAAATTGTAGAAATTACCAACGGAATCACAAACTTACATATATATACCCTTTACATTTTTGTGAAAAAGCCAAAAGTAAAAGCCTATTTTTAATTATTAAAGCGCGAAAATTCGTTTCGTCTACTTGTATAGTATTTAATTTATAGTTTGATAAACATATTTAAATTGTAAAATATTTGTTTGCTTTAGACGAGCCCCCAAAGTTGAATCAAGATCGTCAAATCAAACGCACATTGTTAAAGTGAATTATAAATCGAATTGTTAAAATAAATGTTTAATTAGAAAAAAAGACAACGTGTTTATTTAATTAACAAAAAGCGTTAGGATTTAACAACTACAAAATTGGATACTATTTTTTATTTTTTTTTTGGAAAATAGTCAGTTATGCATCATCATTATATGCATAAAAAATCGTTTAGCTGAGACAAAATCTCTACATTCAAGCATAAAATCAAAAAGTTAACTGTACAGTAGCATTTTAAGCTACAAACGTCACTTTTAAGTGAACTTTTTATCGATAACATGTTGAAAATTTTTTATGTTTCTTATGATATTTTTTCAATTTAATAATTTCAATTGTGATATATCTATAGTCTTCTCCAAAATCTTTAAAAGACAGAAAAAAGTAAGTATTATTACGGCTTTAACAATTGATCGACCATTAAACTGAATGGCTCGAATGCGGTGTACGAGAAAATATCTAAGTTAATTTGTAAAATTGTATAACGTATATTTTTCAAAAAAGAAGAAAGTGTATGGGCTGATTTATACGGTGATTTAAAGCCATGTCTTTTTTAAAGCTTCTACCAAAATCACGTTACATTTTTACTATGATTTTTAAGTGTTGTCGTTAAAAAATCCGTTTGTCTCTTTTTACCCTTTTGGTAGTATCGATGTGGCTACCTTGGCAGTCGAATGAAAATAAAACAACTTAAAAAATAACAAACGAGTCAAAAAGAAATTAGAGAAAAAAACTTGAAAAACAGAAAACATGGCTTTTTTTAATTTTCAAAAATTTTCAGTACAAAATAAAAAACATGCCTTTTAGACATGGCTTTAAATCATCGTGAAAATTGGCTCTATGTTTCTAACATAATGAAAGAATTTTCTATTTCGTCGTAGAACTCGAAGCTAGAGAAATTTGGTACGAGTTAAACGAACGAAGCCTATTAAACTTGGAAAATTTCTTTTACGCTATAAATGCTAGATTTTTGGAATAAAGTATCCTTCTATGACTAAGTTTATAGCAAAGATATTAGTTTTACCGTCTTCTGCAAATATCGGAGATTTTATCCAGGTACACGAAATTTAACAAAACCAGTGACAAATTAGTTGAAGAAACCATTTTCGGGGTGAAAAATGTCGTATACTAAAGACTACTCGTATCTAAAACTTGGCAACTGTGGTTGTTATGACCTAGATGTGCCCGATGTAACTGAAGTGTTTAGTATAATAAAAGTACCTTTTATTAAATGAAATCTTATTTGAAGAAACATTTCACAAAAATTAATGAAATTAACTTAATGTTTGTAGGATTATATATTTGTTGTTATAGCTTTAAATGCTGTAGTTTTTTTATGAAAGGCAACAACGACTTAGTTTTCTTTACTTTACCCGGCGGAAATAATTCTTTTAGTCAAAAATAATTAATTTTACTAGCTGACGATGGGCAATAATCATATTGACGATTTTTTGCGCCGAATTTGACGATTTTAAGCCATATTTATCTGGCATCTATGACTATCAGCCGGTGCTATCAGACGCAGTTTAAAAGAATGTTTCATTATCGTGTTTTTAGTATAAAAATATGCTTTTTATAATACAAAACTGGGTTTTTAAAAATCAAAAGAAAAATTCTAAAATTGGTGCGTTTTTGTTGAAATAACGCGTTTTGGTGCGGTTTGAAAAGTTGACAACGCTGATGGTTCTGCATCGAAAATAATTTCTTATTTTTAAAATCACATACAATTAATTTTTTTAAATTATTGCAAACATATCTTCAACACCAAATTGAATTAATATTGTTAAAATTTTATTTTTAATTTTCCTCTTTAAGGTTCACGAGTATTGGAGAATTATTTGCTCTACTTCTCACCCGATCCTCCTCACACGTGTAAAATTTCATTAAAACTTGTAGATATCACATATGTAGCATTACGAGGTGCACATCTCAATAAGGTATTTCTTTTGGATGGTGGAATTGAAGAATCTTTTGCGTCATTGGTAGCGGAAGTTCCAGAGCTCCATTTGCCCAAAAATATTACAATTGACTTTTATGCCAATTATATATATTATGATTATGATGACTATAATTAAACTAAATGAAGCAGTTTAAATAAATAAATAAATTGAAAGTTGTCTTATTGTTTACTTCATTTATTTAACAGTTAATAAAAACACTACTTGTACTACGTACATATGTCGCATATTGATCATAAGAAATTTTGTTATAGCTCTTATTATTTGTTTAGCATTCTGCTGCCACTGAACAATATACATATGTATGTATGTATTGCACAAAGTTGAGATATGTGTTTAATACCGACTGTAGCTAACAAATCTCTTCAGATGGGGCCACTGGTATAAAATAAAGGGGGCATCTGCAAGAAGAGGTTTAGTTATAATAATGGAAAAGAAATACGTTTCAGAACTCCTTTCTAAAGATGCAATGGTTTACTGATCACTTTTAACAATAATGAATTTGGATATGGCTGATGGTGACTGCCCGTACTGACTGTTGGCTGTGTAATGGCATAAAAAAGAATCATATCTGATTCTACTTCACCAATAGAGTGACATTTGGGAAACTTCCAATGGTCAGTGTGTATCACCTTATTAAAGTAAGTTTCAGTAAGTAGTTAGTATTAGGTGTACAACTTTGCTTCCGGCGTTTTGCAATAGATGGCTGTAGCGGTAAGTGGTAATCGAAATAAATATTATTATTATTTTGTTAGTTCAAAATTAATCAACAACAACTGTAACAACAACAAGACTAACTGATACAGCCAAAAACCGTCAATCAATAGCGGCAATGACAACTAGTGAACGTACAATATACAAACATTGCATATGATTGCAAAGTCGGCCAACCGTATTATAAGCAACAAAAACTTAACAAGAAGTAAAATGTTGCATATATGTATGCAGGTATTAAAGGAAGAAACCAGTACAAACAGCATAAGTGAACGGAAATGGCCTAAAGACAATAGGCTATACGAAAGTCTTGTTCCTGAAATGAAATGAAAATTTTGTTGCCTTTGCTCCACTTGAACTTGGCATAGCTAAAGCTTTTTTGAAAGGTATCGCAAAAAGACCAGCAATATTGCATCGCTTAAACGATATTTTCCCAAGACTAAGTAACGCCAAAATTCAGGAAGGGGTTGTTAATGGTCCCGACATACGATGGTCAAGATTTTGACCAATTTCTGAACGCTATCACCAAACTGTGCTGCCATTTGAAATAAGGTAACTATCTTTCGAATTTCTAGATTTTTCTGTTATCTTTGTCAAAGTGCACAATTTAAAAATGTTAACGATTGACAACTGTATTCGTTTCAGGTACAGAGGAAAGAAATCAATCTCCACATGCTGAAATTTGTTGGTGGTATAAAAACACGTTTGAAGAAAAGGAAGAACGGGAAGACAAAGATGAAATTGCAAAATATCTGTTGGACTGAATTATCGACATTTCTGATGATGATGACGATGACCAAGATATAAGAGAGAGCAGTGATGTTGATCCACAGCCGCCTACTAAACGGCAACTGGCCAAATCATTAATTTAATTAATTTATTTATTTTTTAACTTAAAACTTTTCCTAACTAACATTTAAAAATTATATATTTTTTTTCATATTTTTATAATTTCTCTCTTTCTTCAAAACCAACACTGAACAAAATTTGTACATAAAAAACGAGGAGTAAATTAATATTAAGCTGGAAAACACAAGTTTTGTGCTATGATTGTTTTCTTTTCAAATGAAATTTATTGAAGAATCTGAGAAGCATATTATAGATCAAACAAAAAGCAAAAAATACTTAGTATTGGGAAAAATGTTTTAAAAAGGTGGGGGAAAATTTTTCCAACATTGTGCTTTTTTTTACATTTTTATTGTTCATTTTATTGTTTTTAGGTTCTCTAGCAATAATTTGCCTTTTTCAGATATAAAAATATCAATTTGTCGACGAGTTATAGCCAAAAAACCATAACATCACAATGCTGAAATTCGGCAATTAACTGCAAAGTTCGAAGTTCGAACCCGCGATACGGGTCGTAATTTAGCCTCTATTTTCTCTAATTTAGCCTCTATTTTCAACCCTCATTCTCAGCATCGACATAACTTTTGCTAACTTGAATTTGTTCCGCAGTGTTAGTGGAAGCAGTTAATTAACAAGCAGTGTAGTAAAGAGCAGTTAGTAGTCATTAAGCTAATATCATGAAATAATAAACCGATCAATAAACAATTAGTACGCACACTTACGGGTCTATGTGAAATAGAAACCTCTTTCCTTCTTTCCCTTTGTGGAACTTAATCCTGCATTCCTACGGGACACTGCAGGGTTAAAAGACAAGTATAAATAATTAAGTAAGTTGCCTGCATGGCTACAGATCCATACAGGAATAACTAAGCGATTCTACGACGATATTCAAATGTATCCTCAATACCGAACACCGACTTCCTATTCCTGCTTGGTACTAATTCCGCACATAGCGAGAACATTCAAAAGAAATAAATCATGAAAAAATAAATGTTATTTTCAAATTCCGTGAGTTGCGAATGTTTGATTATCGCATTTCTTTCTGTTATGTTGGTACACATGTCTCTTTTGACATATAAAAAGGTTAATCGTGTTTTGGCGTGCTCTTCGACTTTTAACTAAATTTACAAGATTTTGAGCAAAAACATGGACATCGCACAGGAGCTCACTGTTTTCTTCGACTGCAATGGCGTGGGGCATCATGAATTCTTGCCAAATGGTCGTACGGTCAATAAGGAATACAACCTTCAAATTATGCGCCGTTTGCGCGAAGCAATTCGTCAAAAATGCACAGAATGGTGGAAAAAACAATCATGGATTTTGTACCATGATAACGCACCAGCTCACACATCGATGATTGTGCGTGAGTTTTTGACCAAAAACAAACCCGTTATCATGCCTCAACCACCGTATTCACCGGACTTGGCCCCCACTGAATTTTTCCTCTTCCCAAAACTGAAGACACCGATGAAAGGAAAATGTTAAAAAGAAGCGATAAAAGAAAAATCGAACCAGGAGCTGTTGGCGATACCAAAAAGCGCGTTTCAGAAGTATTTCGAGGATTGGAAAAAATGCTGGCATAAAAGTGTATCACATCAGAGGCGGATTACGTTGAAGGGGACAAGATAGTTATTAATGAATACATTTTTGAAAAAATTGAATATAGCGGTTATTTTTCGATCAGCCCTCATATATCCGAGATATAGCCTAAACCAATTTGTATTGAAAGTGTCGCGCCAGCGAACTTAAACAACTTTTCTTGCTTAACAGCAGTTCTGGTAATATTATACGGAGGTTACTCCAGAAAATGAAAAATTCCGATATCGGTTCATATATACCCGAGATATGGCGACCGTGACAGGGCACACAATTATTGTGAAATCTGCTGTCAAATTAGAATAAATGTTTTTGCAAAAATAATAGACCAACAATTGTTAGAAAAGAAACTTGTCACAAAATTAGCAAAAATAAAAACAACTAAAAATAACAAATTGAGATAAAACAAGTAAGAGTGTAGTATATTCGGCTGGGCCGAATCTAAAATACCCTTCACGATAGTCACGAATATGTATAGTATATTAAAAATGTGACCTAAATATGCTCGGTTATATATGAACCGATATCGGAATTTTCTATTTTCTGTATTTTAGTAACCTTCTTTTATAACGAGAATTGCTTTTCAGCAAAAAAAAAAAAATTTTTTTAATGGAAAAATCGGTTTAGGCTATATCTCGACTATATATGGACCGATATCGAAAATTTTAATTTTCCATATTTATATAACCTTATATCATTACCAGAACTGCTTTTGAGCACAACAAATTGTTTAAGTTCGCTTACGCGATATTTTCATGAAAAACCCGATTTAGGCTATATCTCGGGTATATATGGACCGATATCAGAAATTTTAATTTTCTCTATTTTCGTAACCTTCTTTCATAACAAGAACTGCTTTTCAGCAAAAAAAAAAATGTTATTGGAAAAATCGGTTCAGGCTATATCTCGAGTATATATGGACCGATATCGGATATTTTCTTTTTCCATATTTCTATGACCCTATTTCATTACCAGAACTGTTTTTAAGCAAAAAAAGATGTCTAAGTTCACTTACGCGACATTTTCATTAAAACCGCAGTTTAGGCTATATCTCGGGTATATATGGACCGATATCGAAAATTTTCATTTTTCATATTTATTTAACCCTATTTGATTACCAGAACTGCTTTTGAGCACAAAAAAGTTGTTTAAGTTCGCTTACGCGACATTTTCATGGAAACCCCGGTTTGAGCTATATCTCGGGTATATATGGACCGATATCGGAAATTTTCATTTTCCATATTTATGTAACTTAATTTTATTACCAGAACTGCTTTTGAGCAAAAAAAAGTTATTTAGCTTCGCCTGTGCGACATTTTCATTAAAATCCGATTTGGGCTATATCTCGGGTATATATGGACCGATATCTGAAATTTTCATTTTTCATATATATGTAACCTAATTTTATTACCAGAACTGCTTTTGAGCACAAAAAAGTTGTTTAAGTTCGCTTACGCGACATTTTCATGAAAAACCCGGTTTGGGCTATATTTCGGGTATATATGGACCGATATCGGAAATTTTCATTTTCCATATTTATGTAACCCAATTTCATTACCAGAACTGCTTTTGAGCACAAAAAAGTTGTTTAAGTTCGCTTACGCGGCATTTTCATGAAAACCCCGGTCTAGGCTATATTTCGGGTATATATGGACCGATATCGGAAATTTTCATTTTCCATATTTATGTAACCCAATTTCATTACCAGAACTGCTTTTGAGCACAAAAAAGTTGTTTAAGTTCGCTTACGCGGCATTTTCATGAAAACCCCGGTCTAGGCTATATCTCGGGTATATATGGACCGATATCGAAAATTTTCATTTTTCATATTTATATGACCCTATTTCATTACCAGAACTGCTTTTGAGCACAAAAAAGTTGTTTAAGTTCGCTTACGCGACATTTTCATGAAAAACCCGGTTTGGGCTATATCTCGGGTATATATGGACCGATATCGGAAATTTTCATTTTCCATATTTATGTAACCTCATTTTATTACCAGAACTGCTTTTGAGCAAAAAAAAGTTATTTATTTAAGCGATGTCCGTCTGTCCGTCTGTCCGTCTGTCCGTCTGTCCGCTGTTGAAATACCGTTTCTGAGAAAACCATTAGACTTAGAAACTTTTTTCTTTCACCATTCTTTTACCCCATCGATTCATGGGTTTGCTATTGAAATTCAGTAATATCGGTCCACGTATAGCTGAGATATATTCAAAATTCCGAAAAAAGCCATTTTTTTTTGCAGTTTTGTATGAAAATTTTTGAAAACAAAAGTTGTTCGTTTTGCTTCAAACTTCACACACTTATTAAGCATGGTGACTAAAAGGCAAAAAATTTTTTTTTCAGATATCGGTCCATATATACCCGAGATATAGCCCAAATCGGATTTTTAATGAAAATGTCGCATAGGCGAAGCTAAATAACTTTTTTTTGCTCAAAAGCAGTTCTGGTAATTAAATTAGGTTACATAAATATGGAAAATGAAAATTTCCGATATCGGTCCATATATACCCGAGATATAGCCCAAACCGGGTTTTTCATGAAAATGTCGCGTAAGCGAACTTAAACAACTTTTTTGTGCTCAAAAGCAGTTCTGGTAATAAAATAGGGTCATGTAAATACGAAAAATGAAAATTTCCGATATCGGTCCATATATACCCGAGATATAGCCTAGACCGGGGTTTTCATGAAAATGCCGCGTAAGCGAACTTAAACAATTTTTTTGTGCTCAAAAGCAGTTCTGGTAATGAAATTAGGTTACATAAATATGGAAAATGAAAATTTCCGATATTGGTCCATATATACCCGAGATATAGCCTAGACCGGGTTTTTCATGAAAATGTCGCGTAAGCGAACTTAAACAACTTTTTTGTGCTCAAAAGCAGTTCTGGTAATGATATAGGGTCATATAAATATGAAAAATGAAAATTTTCGATATCGGTCCATATATGTATACCCGAGATATAGCCCAAATCGGGGTTTTCATGAAAATGTCGCGTAAGCGAACTTAAACAACTTTTTTGTGCTCAAAAGCAGTTCTGGTAATGAAATAGGGTCATATAAATATGAAAAATGAAAATTTTCGATATCGGTCCATATATACCCGAGATATAGCCCAAACCAGGTTTTACATGAAAATGCCGCGTAAGCGAACTTAAACAACTTTTTTGTGCTCAAAAGCAGTTCTGGTAATGAAATTAGGTTACATATATATGAAAAATGAAAATTTTCGATATCGGTCCATATATACCCGAGATATAGCCTAAACCGGGGTTTTCATGAAAATGCCGCGTAAGCGAACTTAAACAACTTTTTTCACCTTAAAGCAGTTCTGGTAATGAAATAAGGTTATATAGGTATGAAAAATGAAAATTTCCGATATCGGTCCATATATACCCGAGATATAGCGCAAACCGGGTTTTTCATGAAAATGTCGCGTAAGCGAACTTAAACAACTTTTTTTTGCTTAAAACAGTTCTGGTAATGAAATAAGGTTATATAGGTATGAAAAATGAAAATTTCCGATATCGGTCCATATATACCCGAGATATAGCGCAAACCGGGTTTTTCATGAAAATGTCGCGTAAGCGAACTTAAACAACTTTTTTTGCTTAAAACAGTTCTGGTAATAAGATGAGGTTATATAAATATGGAAAAGGAAAATTTCCAATATCGGTCCATATATACCAGAGATATAGCCTAAACCGTGGTTTTCATGAAAATGCTGCGTAAGCGAACTTAAACAACTTTTTTCACCTTAAAGCAGTTCTGGTAATAAAATAAGGTTATATAAATATGGAAAATTAAAATTTCCGATATCGGTTCATATATACCCGATATATAGCTTAACAGGTTTTTTGATGAAAATGCCGAGTAAACAACTTTTTTGTGCTCTAAAGCAGTTCTGGTAATGAAATAAGGTTATATAAATATGGAAAAAGAAAAAAATCCGATATCGGTCCATATATGCTCGAGATATAGCCTGAACCGATTTTTCCAATAACATTTTTTTTTTACTGAAAAGCAGTTCTTGTTATAAAAGAAGGTTACGAAAATAGAGAAAATTAAAATTTCTGATATCGGTCCATATATACCCGAGATATAGCCTAAATCGGGTTTTTCATGAAAATATCGCGTAAGCGAACTTAAACAATTTGTTGTGCTCAAAAGCAGTTCCGGTAATGATATAAGGTTATATAAATATGGAAAATTAAACTTTTCGATATCGGTCCATATATACCCGAGATATAGCCTGAACCGATTTTTCCATTAAAAAAATTTTTTTTTTTTTTTGCTGACAAGCAATTCTCGTTATTAAAGAAGGTTACTAAAATACAGAAAATAGAAAATTCCGATATCGGTTCATATATAACCGAGCATATTAAGGTCACATTTTTAATATACTATACATATTCGTGACTATCGTGAAGGGTATTTTAGATTCGGCCCAACCGAATATACTACACTCTTACTTGTTTTTTATTTATTTAATCATCAGTAGACTTTGGAAATTTTTAAAAGATATTCTCAAACATTCAACTTTATATCCCAACAATCCAAATAAATTGCTGAGAATTTAAAAAGGAAAAATGCTCTAATAATATCCGTCAAAACACAAAAAACAAGCTTTTCTATTTATAAACGACTCTAACATTTCTTTACAGCTTAAATAGCAATTAAAAAACTTAATTGCTTACCTTATAACCTTCGCAATATGAATTAACACTTGTATTCACTAAAATGCCACCGGAGAACTGACGCACATTTATAAACGACTCTAACATTTCTTTACAGCTTAAATAGCGAATAAAAAACTTAATTGCTTACCTTATAACCTTCGCAATATGAATTAACACTTGTATTCACTAAAATGCCACCGGAGAACTGACGCACTTTACAACACAATAAAAAGAAATTTTGTCTATGCGAGTCTAGTCTGCTGCGGGTGACGCAATAACAAAAGAAATTAAGGATTATTTATGTTAAGCTCACAGAAGAAATATAAATATATAAACGACGCGGGCATTCCCTGTCTTGCGCGCTAAGGTGTTTACCCCCAGTCTGTCTACATTAGCAATAAATATGTTAATATCCGCCAAAACTGAGTTATTGCCAGAAAAGACAGTTTGCTGCTAGTGCTTGCAATTTATGCTGCGATAATTGTCAATGAATTTTCGTTAACAATTATTGCAGACACAAAACGGCAAAATTTGAGTTTGAAATTAAAGAATTTTTGAAACATTCTGCTTGCGAATAATTTTAGTAAATTTCTCTTTTGCAAAAGTTATTAATTTAATTATTATTACTTAAAACAAAGTGTTGTTTTTAATGGATTGGTGCATTGAGGATGTATTCAAAGCAATCGAGCTCAGAAATAAAATCAAAATATATGATAATTTTTAAAAGTAGATAAAATAAAATTTTAAGTTAATAAGTTAATAAGTTTAATTTTGCATCTACTTTGGCAATAAAATTTTGCTATTTGCGTTTACGTTGGTACTTTTCTTCGCAATAGAATTTTGCTATTTGCGTTGAACTTTCCTATTCGGGTTTTATGTAATTTTAAATAATTAAAATCTTTGCGAGGCTCTCTCAAATGCCTAACGCCGCCACTGCATTTTGTCCCTTTGTTAAATAAATATAGATTATTAAAAACATTGTTGGCTGTTGTGTGAATATTTTTGTCTGGCAGTCTTACCAACTAAAATATTTTTTTAATAATTCAGCTATTGCCAGGTGAATCAAGTTGATTTTTATTTGTTGACAAAATATGAGGGATAAAATTACGGAAAATATTGTTGTGTTACAGTGGGCTGGTAACGTTTTTTCCTAGTAATTTTTGGGCAAATGATCAAATAAAAAAAACAAGTATTTTGGTTTTTATTCGACCTCTATTTCTTAATTAAGTAGTATTTCGTTGAGTTTAAGGTCCTTTTTGCTTATTTATTTTAATATTTCTGCCAATATTTCGCTTTCCTTCGGATAGCTTCTTCAGGGCAATAATATTTGTTATTGTTTAAATTTTTTTTTTGAAACAACCCTGTCGGAAACTGAGTTAATTTTAAACTAACTTTAAGTTAACTATTCCTCAACTAGTGCTGACTGACACTTGGATTACTTTTCAATGGAGGCAACTAACTATTTTAACATTGTGATGTCCTAGGAGGTAGTCAATTGTCCGACTTTACACTACTTTTCAGCTAACTTAAAGTTAACCTGCTAAATGTTAACTTTCAGTTAGCTTTTTGAAGCTAGCAATATTTTCACTATTCTATCGTTGGCTACAAATAAGGTATTTTTAAATCAACCACAATTTAGTTAGTTTTAAATCAACAAGAAATTAATTGTTGACACTATAGCTAAAAAACAACTTTTTGTAACTAGCTAACATCTAACAATTATTCAATTGTTATATTTTTTAGAAATAAAATAAATTAGTCAACATTTTTAACGCATTTATTTGTAATTTTCCAGAAATAATTTATAAAAAACTTCACTTTTATATTACGTATTATACACAAACTGAAAAATTTACATTGTATGCAAAAAAATTTCAGAAATAATTTAAATAAATATTGGATCAAATGTTTGTTTTTTGGCGTATACACTAGTTCTTTTTTTAACGAGCCTTCTTAATTGACTCTCATTCTTGCACTTTTTATTAAAATTAAAACCATCACATACAATTTATATCTTTATTATTAGACATATGAACTCATAAAAAATTTTATTTTAGAAAAACATTCACAGAATTGAAAAATTTATATGTATATAAAAAAAACTTCAATATCACGCAGTAGTATTGAAAATAAACCTGAAATCTACGGCGCCTACTAGGTGGCGACATTGGAAATACATTTTTGTTAAACGAAATTTTGCATTGTATACAAGATAGCTTAAAATTGTTTTATAAAAATTAATTTAAAGTTGGCTATTTTTGTAGTCAGCTACTCATTTTCCGACAGGGAATTTCTAAAAATACTCAAACAAACATACATACATGTGAATGAAAAAATACAAATACATACATACATACAATTTTGAAAAATATATAAAAACAATAATAACTACAATAATCAAACAAACAAAAACATACAATGAGTGAAAATTCATACATACATACATACATAACAATACATACAATTTTGAAAAATGTAAAAAACAATAAAAACAATAACAATTTTTGAACAACTTTTTTTAAAACAAATCAAACAAACAAACATACATACTTATAAATGAAAAAATACAAATACATACATATATACATACATACATACATACAAATATTGAAAAATATAACCACAATAAACAAACAAAACCATACAATGAATGAAAATTCATACATGCATACATAACAATTCATATAATTTTGAAAAAATATACAAGGCAATAAAAACAACAATAAAAATTTTTTAAAAATTATTAAACCAAACAAACATACATACTTATGAATGAAAAAATACAAATACATATATAAATACAATTTTGAAAAATATATAAAATCAATAATAACCACAATAACCAAACATACAAAACCCTACAATGAATGAAAATTCATACATACATACAATATATACAATTTTGAAAAAATGTAAAAAATGTAAAAAACAATAAAAAATAACAACAACCAAACAAAGCCACTATACATATGAATGAAAAAAAAAATCATTTTTGAAATACATATTTTCACATAATTTTACAACAATTTTTGAAAAAGTAACGTATACAAATTGAATTTTTTTTTTTTTTTTTTTAAATAACAAATAAAAATTAAAAAATATTTCCCTCCCACTTAAATTAACATACAATACAATTATTATAAAACATTATTAACATTAACGGTGAACACAAAAAATAACAAGATAACATTCTAATTCTTAACTAAATATATACTTATATATCTGAGCTATATTATCTATATCTGCCTTATAATTAATCCTTCTATCAGCTGGTGTACTAATAATCTGCAACATTTCTAATGTAAATCTACGTTTATAATTACTTTCCCTATTCAATATCTTTGTGTCTTTAAACTTTGGAAAATGATCTAGTCTTGCACAATGTGCAGTCAATGTTGTCTTGTGCGTCAAATTAGTTGACCTATACTTCTGATCTGATTTATGTCCAGCTAATCTAGTTTTAAGCTTATTCTTAGTTGTTCCTATGTACACCTCTTTTCAATTTTCTACATCATTTCTACCACATGGGATACTATAAACTACATTTGATATTTCAAATTTGTCCACTTTATCTTTCATTTTACTATATAATGTATCTATTGTTTTACAAGTATTAAAATAAATATACAGAGCAAATAAAGTTTTTTGAAAACAAAAATTTGAAATACCAAATATACAAAATTAAGGTAATAAATGAACAAACAAAAATACGGAGTTAATACGCAGTTTTTCTGTTTTAGAGAAAACAATAAAAGCACGTAAGAGATAAAACAGCATAAGTTAGAAGGTTGGTAAATATTAAGGGGCAAATAAAATTATTACAATTTTTTTGCTATTTCTGCGCCAGTATGGAAGAGCAGCTTATGTCGAATATTGTAGTTTCAAGATATTCGCACTTTTATTGAAGTTTATTGCATTATTTGTTCTAAAGCTAAAAAGTAATTGCTCACAACATCGTCAAAAAAAGAAGATTACTCTTAACGGCTATGAAGCATTTAAGCGTGATGACTTTTGTAAAGCTCCCAATGTAATAATGCAATTCTCTCTTAAGTCGACTTAAGCTACTATTCCATATGACCACAGATTTGTATGTACAGCCGCAAACAAAAATATTCAGTTGCTGTGCTACACGAACTAATTTTAGTTAAACTGCATTATCCTTCTCAGTAGTATTTAACACACGAGTGAGAAAACTAAGCTAATAATTACGACAAACCAGAATGTGAGCAATTATTTTTTAGCTTTAGAACAAATAATGCAATAAACTTGAATAAAAGTGCATATTCCATGTGTTGAAGGGCACAATCCAAACACACTTGACCTATTCCTGACTTCACACCCTGAAAAGTATGAAGTCAAAGTTAGTGCACCTCTCTGCAATTCGGATCATTGCACCATTTCTGCCTCCTTTTCGATCTCTGAACTTCGTAACGGTTCGAAATCAGCTACGTAACGTTCAATATTTATTTACGAAAAGGCGCGTTGGGCTGAGCTCAACCAATTTTATGAGCATTTTAATTGGAAACTCTGCTTTTTAGATAACGACATAAATGCTTCTGGAAAATGGTCGAGAATATGATATTGCTAGGGATAAAATCATTCATCCCCTCCAAGCAGATTTCGGTTAAACCAAGAGTTAAATCCTGGTTTAATCAGACGTGCAAAAACGCAGTCGGATCCAGAGAGGAAGCATTCAGTAATTGACGTTTAAACAAAAATCCAGACACTGATTTGCTACGCAAAAAGGCAAGATCTTCGTGTGCCAAGGTACTTAGGCACTCTCTTAAAGAATGACCAAGCATTCACCGACCCGGTTGACAAAGCTAAACTATTGGCTGAAATTTTTGCAAGCAATTCCTGCTTGCCGGAAAGTAGTCAACCACTTCCCGAGCTCGAAAGAGTATCTGTAACTATGCCAAATATATTCTTCCGGGCACGAGCAGTTAAAAGGGTTTTGGCAGACCTCGACATAAACAAAACTCCTGGACCGGATGGCATTCCAGCACTGGTCTTGAAGCAGTGTTCTTCTACGCTTGCGCGTCCATTAGCACGCCTCTTCAGCATACTTCACCATTTTTGTGAGTTTCCATCGTGCTGGAAGGTTGCTAATGTAAAACCAATACCCAAAAAGGGTGAGGCAAATAACCCTGAAAATTACCGCCCAATTGCAATTTGCTCTGCGCTTTCCAAAGTAATGGAAAGTATGGTTAATTACCATCTTATGGGATATCTAGAGTCGTACAATTTACTTTGTGATCGCCAATATGGATTTCGTAAGGGTCGCTCTACTGGCGATCTTATGGCATATCTTTCGGAAAAATGGTGCCACTCAATCCATCATTTCGGTGAAAGTAAGGTGGTGGCTCTAGATATTTCAAAAGCGTTTGACAGAGTGTGGCATGGTGCACTACTGGCAAAACTTACTGCTTTTGGTGTCGGTGATGACTTCTCTCGGTTTATATCGAGCTTTCTCAGAGACCGCACTATACGAGTTGTTATAGATGGGGTCTCATCAAACGAGTTCAAGATTAATACAGGGGTACCGCAAAGCTCCGTTCTTTCTCCTACCCTATTTTTAATCTTCCTTAACGACCTTTTCTATCAAACTTCCAACCCTATCCACTCTTTTGCGGATGACAGCAGCATTTGTCACTCGTACTCTTTTAGTTATAGGCCTAGGCTAAATATGAACGATTCACTGAATAGTGATCTTCTACTAATCTCCGAATGGGGTCGTAAAAACAGGGTCGCTTTTAACGCCCGTAAAACCCAGTGTTGCTTATTAACACACAAACAAACGACCGCAGATGCTGCTTCATCTGTACACATGGATGGTATAAATATTGAGGAATCGGATGCTCTTGATGTTCTTGGAATGAAGATACAGTGTGATGTTCGCTGGAATGAACACATTTTTCATGTCTCTAAAGAAGCATTTAAGTGCCTCGGTTTTTTGAAACGGTGTAAGATATACTTCACTCCATCCGATCTCCTTACTATTTATACCACCTACATTCGACCGAAAATGGAATACAATTCTCATGTTTGGACCCGGGGAATCGCATTACGCATTACGCATTTTCAGCCGTACGCTTCGTCTATGGAATAAGTTGCCTGCAGACGTGTTTCCTGTCTGTTATAACGTTCAAGTCAAATGTTCACAAACACTACTCCCTCTTTCCCCTCCTCATAACCTATTCTTCTAGTTCTGGTACAATGCGCTGCATATGTAGGGTTCATCCCCTGAGTACTGGTCCAAGAAAAAAATAATAATAATCCTAGATCGTTCTACAATTTTGTAAACTTTAAAAGGAGGGCCACCACTTTTGCTAAGGTCATGAAGTTCCGGAATTCTGAGTCCAGTGAAAGCCTGGGTATAAGTAATATGTTTGCGGATTTTTTTTCACAACTTATTCTAACGCTGTTTATAATAATGCTAGCTTTCGAACTTGCTATCAATCAACCAGTCATAATATTTCCATTCCATTTTTTGATACTTTCACCATTTCTAAAAATTGGAGAAAACTGAAATTTTCTTATAACTTATATAATATTTTCTTCTGAAAATGTTCCGAGATGTATATTGATTAATTGTGCTGATGCACTTGCTGAGCCGCTGACTCGGATTTTCAATATTTCAATAAAAAGTGGAGAGTTCCCAAATTTTTGGAAAAATTCTTTCATTATACCCTTGTATAAAGCTGGAGCTAAGTCTAATGTTGTAAATTATGGAGGCATTGCTGAACTATGCGTTATTCCTAAATTATTTGAAAAATTAGTGACTGAATATATTTCTCATCACGCGTTGTCTCTTTTATCCTCTATTCCACACGATTTGCGGAAAGGATGTTCTGCCTCAACAAACTTACTGCAACTGACAACTATTGTTAATCACGGTTTCGTACAACGGATGCAAACTGACATCGTGTACACTGACTTTAGTAAGGCGTTTGATAAAGTAAACCATAAACTGATTTTTAAAAAAATGGACCTAATGGGATTTTCAAACCGTGGATTGATTCTTATTTATCAAATCGTAAGCAATGTGTTCGATTCAAAAACATTTGTGGACGTAACTTCTGGTGTGCCCAGGGAAGTCATCTTGGACCTCTACTCTTTATTTTATTTATTAATGATCTTCCTAAAGTTATTAAATTTTCCAATGTCTTAATGTACGCAGACGACGTAAAGATATTTTTAAGTGTTGACAAATATTCTGATCACAATCTACTACAGAACAAGTGTAAATATATTACTTTCTACAGAGGTTCTTATAATAATCTGAATTATTATCTGGGAAATCAGCAAATGGAAAGAGTGTTTTCAATCTTGGGTCTTGGAGTTCTCCTAGATCCGAAGCTTAACTTTATTGGCCATATTCCGTTAACTGTTGGCAAAGCACGTAGTATCCTTGGTTTCATAAAACGTTGGGCTAAGGAGTTTAAAGACCCTTATGTTGCGAAACAGTTGTACACTTCCTTGGTCAGACCCGTGTTGGAATATGCATCTGTAGTTTGGGATCAATCTTATAAGACGCATGTTGACTCCATCGAGTCAGTGCAGAAGCAATTTTTGCTTTTCTGTCTTCGCACTCTTCATAGGAATCCGCTTGATCTCACATCGTACACCAGTTGCCTTGCACTTATTAAGCTGCCAACTCTTAAAAGTCGTAGGACTACGTTAAATATATCATTTATTTAAAATCTGATAAACGGTGACATTTGTTCAGTGTTACTACTCAATAATATTGCATTGACGATTCCTAATCGTACATTTAGACACTACGAGTTGTTAAATATTAACAGCCAGTTTACCAATTCCAAAAGAAAATGAATGCGAAAGGAAGCCAGTCACTCACATTCGCAGCAATTTGGGTTTGTCTATCTCACTACTATTCGTTCGTATATTCTTGTGTATTTTTTGATCGTTCGCATAGAAAAAAGTTAAACGAACCCAAATCACTTTTCTTTCGCTTAGATTGCGAACGCAAGCACGCTGTCGTAATTGGTAAACTGGCTGTAAGTACTTTAGATCTAATTATGCAAATGCTGATCCATTTAGGAGGATTTGCAGTCAATTTAACAAATATTATATTCTTTAGATAAAAATACTGTAAAGTGTGAAATTATTATTATTATTTCTAACTGCTTTTTAAAGACTCTTAAGCTCTTTTCACAGTCTCGTGCAAATGGTATTGCATCATTGCATTTGCAAAAAGGTTTATCATATTTTTACTCTACACTAACAAAATACACAGCAATGCACTTGCTAGTCTTATGTGTATATGCAATACTTAAAACCTATAGTTTTTATTTGCTCTACTTATGCACAAGTTAATTGCAAATCGACAGCTGACAATCAGCGGTCGAAGCCAATTAGTTCGTAAAAGCCGCTTAGTTGATGTCGCTCATCCCTCGTTCAAATAACACCAATCGCTATCTTTATCTAACTTAAAATCGCTATTTCTATTAAAAAGCCCATTAACTGCTCCATAAAGCTTTTTTCGGCATATTTATTTTTGATTAAAATTTCAGCAAATTATTTTCTACTCTAATTATCAATCAATTACCAATAGTGCAAACTAAACCAACAGAGGTGGTTCACAATTGATAGCATATATTTGCAACTGCATAAGTTTGCAATCACAAATGCACAAGATTGTGAATAGAGCTATAGTGTTTGTAATGTACTTTTTTGAATGTAATAATTAATTGGTTGGATATTACATCCATAGACATGAATTAATAAATAAATAAACAGGCGGTATGAAGAGATGTGTAGAAGCATCTAGAACGCTATGTGAGGTAACTGTGAAAATGATTTACATCAGTACCTGCCTTGACGGCCTAACCTGATAGTGGACCAATTCCACGGAGTGAATTTTGCACGATTCACCACCGTCCTCGTGTGGCTTGCTAGGCTCACACAGGTAGAAATTCAGCCAAGGTAGGTACCTCAACCATGATCAGCCCGGGTCGAACCGCAAGCAGAACTTCCCGGGGGCCATGCTGATCCCCGTTCTGCCAATGGCTATGTCAGGTAAGTGAGTTCTGCGTATTTTTGTAAACTTCATGGATATGCTGGAAAATTTCTTGTATAGGGTAGTTCTCGATAGACTGCGTACTCTGCCGGAAAGGTATAATATTTAATTAAATGAAAGCTAATGGAACTTATATTGATAAATATTTTATTTAATGTCGGCAATTATGTGTGGAATACAATATCAGACAAATATCCGTCTATGTATATTTTACTAGGACTGCGGTTGTTCACAATTATAAGAATGTGAAACCAGAATATACTGTGGTTATTTATAACATTTTTTTTTATAAAACTATGCTAAAACATGTCAATCACGTTTCAAATATAACAATATAAAATTATCAGTATCAACCATATAATTCAACAATAGAATGTTGTCGAGTTAGCCATATATTTTCTTCTACGCGTGTGCTCAATGGCTATGATACGAAGAGTATCGTAGTAGTTTCTGTATAAACGGGAAGAGTTCATTTGAGTTCGGTGTGGGGTTGAGTTACAGCCAGTTGTTGTGACGACCCAAAGCTCTGTAGAAGTATTAGAAAGGCTTCGCTCCCAACAAATAATTGGTACTCATCTGTGAGAGTTTGTCATATATGAGAGCGTTGGTGAACGCATTGCATCTCACCCGACCACACCTGCAGGTACCTACCACTATCGTTTTCACACCTTTTTATGTGCACGAGTACATTGGTATTTTATTTGTATAAATTTACAAAATCAATTTCTCTGGAAATATTATCTTAAATAATTTTCACGTTTATTTGCTCTCTTGATTTTCTCTTTTTTCCCTATAAAAAAAAAAATATCGTATTGAGAAGAGTTCGTTTAAATGCTTTAATCACTTAATTATCTGAAAATATCACCGGTGTTATTATTGGTGGATTACTGTAAAGTTAACGGCTACAAACAGTAAAAAACGTTATTTGTTTTAAAATATTATCTTGCTTTGAAAAGTGGAAAATAAAAATTATAAAATGAAATATATTTTTATTCCACACGTCAGTCCAACCGCGATTGTTAAAACATTCGTATCTTTCGTAAAATATGAGTAAAATATTAGCTTTGTTGGCAGTTATCCTGCTCAGCAAGGAAATTAGAGCCAACAGAGAAAGCCATTTAATAATTACACTTGTAGATGATGCAGAAAAATACGAAGAGGATAATCCTACAGGTTATTGGGTGCCTTTAAAGCGGGTCAATGGTGTGGAATTCACTTTGGGCGATAAAGAGAGTGAAGGTAAGTCAGTATTGGGATTTCAAAAATTAAGTTTACATTACGAGTACTAGAAAACTACTAGAAAACAAAAACAAGAAATCGAGACAAACAGATATTTACAACTGGAAAAGTGTCGCTTATTTTTGTTACGAAGCAAAATAAGGTAGTTTGCTAAAATAAGTGGTCGCAAATAATATAGAAACCTCGTTTCACGACAAAAGTTTTTTTTTACATTGAAATTTCTGTACTTTGATACAAGTCATATATAACTTTTAAAACAACTCGTAGGTAAGGAGTTAAACTTTTAATTTTATAATTCGTCTTCAAATATAAAAAATATGAAATTTTTTTGTTTTTGGCAATTGTTAATTTAGTGAAGTACGGGTGGATGAATCCTTGGAAATTGGAATACAAGAAAGATCAGAGCCAAATAGGAAACAGAAGACTTCAAACAGTTATTTCCAAATATTTTTAAGTTTTCTCCAAATGGCAATAGACCCAGTAAGCAATGCAACAAAGAAAAGAAAAAACCATGAATTAAGCTATGTACACACGGTTGTCAGATGTTACAATATTGTAAAATCTGGCAACATGCTGTGACAATGAAAAATTGTTCCGCAGAAGTAAATTGTGTGTTCAGACGATCGTAAGAAAATTTTACAATTTCATTGTCAGACTATGGTCTGACAAATAATTCATCTGACAACAAAAATTGTCAGTTCACACGGTTGTCAGATTGTTAGTTAAAAAAAAAAAAATTTCCAGACATGTTGTAAGGCATTGCCACTTTGTATATCAACAACCATCTGTTTGGCAGTGTTGCCCATCAAACTTTTTTCTGACAATGATGCCATTGCCAGGTGCATTAATTTTATACATCTGACAACTAAAACTGAGCTTACAATACCAGCCAATTACCTGGCAATGCCGACGAAGAGTGTTCTCACGATTGTCAGATGCCTGACAACATTGTCGTCTTACAATTGATTGACAAAGGTTTTTCTGACAACGTTGTAAGTTAAAAATTGGCAGTTCACACGATTGTAATATATTTTCAGACAATTTTACTGGCAATATTGTAACCGTGTACACGTAGCTTTAGTATTTTAATGGAACAATGGATTTATTGCAAAATAGATTACCTTTCACGCTGACAATAAAGAGACCAGTGAAAGTGTGGCAAACGGAAACGACATATTAAGACCACCTTTGACTATTGACATTTAAAATCACGTATTGTGTGCAAGCTAGACAGCATTATTTTGGCAACTTTCAGCTTGAGCATATATAGATTTTGAAGTTTGTTGGTTGCTCATCACTGTTGTTAATTCTAGAGTGCAAAAGAGTTCTTTTGGCATTAACAGCAATAATTTAGTTTTTTCAACGTTCCACGCTTGGAAACGCAATTTTATTATGTAAATATGTAAGTATAATTTTTTATAGCCATGATATTTATGCGAGACTACGCGACCTAGATATTTTGCTTCGCAACAAAGAAACAGCCGACTATAAAAAACCATTATAAATTTCGGTTTGTTATAATTTGTTGCTTTTTGTGTTGAATATACTTATTAGTATAAAATTGGGAAGCGTTTACTTGATTCAAAATGTCAAGTGCTGGCTGTCACAGCGGCGTTACAACCAACGGTTGTTCATTTGTTTGAAAAGTGTAAAGAATATTAGAGACGTGTGCAAAAGAAAACGCTTGTTTTTGTGTTCTGGCAGGTTTATCAAAACATTTTTCTTCTTAATTTTAATGATGCATTTTTCGACCTTTACAATTGAAAAATAAAATTGTCAGAGATTTTTTCCGAGGTTGAGGCACAATTTTTAGTTTTTATTATAAAATTTGCAATGTTTCGCCACACCAACTGGGTTGCATCATCAGGTGTGTTTTGGGTCACCATCCTGTTGAAATATAAGTTCTTCCTCAGGGTATGTGCTCATGCCTACAAAATTGAGGAGATGGGTCCGTAAGATATTTAAATAATCTTCCCGTTTCATCTCTGTATGTACACACATGTACGCAGAAAGATATGTATGTATAAAACCTACCCGTTGTAGCATACACATACATACACATACTTGGACATAATAGCATATTAAATGCCTGAAGCCTATGCATAAGATCGTACATACATCCATGTTTGTGTTAGAAGAAAAATCTTATTAACATAAATTTTTCTAAGTTATAAAACTATGTATGTATGTATTTAGTACGTTCGTTCTTACTTATATGTATATACATACAAGCATAATTTAATTTTTCAGCTCATTCATACATATGTACATATTTACATATCTAGAAAATATAAATACATACATACATACATATGTAAATATATGTGTAAGTACATACATATACTCACAGAAAAAATTATAGTAAAAATAAAATTAACAAAATTTTTGTCTGAAAAAATAATTTGTATGCATATACCAAAATATCAAAAAAATAACCTTGGATATTGTATTTTGTTGTTGTTTAAACAGATTGTTGTTTTCGATCAATAATTATTTTTACTAAACTTTTGTTTGAATCCACGAATTCCTTTACAGGTCCGCATTCAAACAATTTATTAATTGATTCAGCGAATTTCGTTATTGAACATGAAAAAAAATTTTTTCTGTGCTGCGAGCGTCAAAATGAAGTGTACACAAATTTTTTTTTAAATATTGTTTTTTATTTCAGTCTTTATATACATATATATATATATATATATATATATATATATATATATATATATATATATATATATATATATATATATATATATATATATATATATATATATATATATATATATATATATATATATATATATATATATATATATATATATATATATATATATATATATATATATATATATATATATATATATATATATATATATATATATATATATATATATATATATATATGTATATATATATATATTTTTTTTTTTTAACTTTATTATTTTAATTATTGAATCTACATAAAAAATGTAATGACAATAAGTATTCAAATCTTAATACTAAAAAAAATGTGATTAAAGTCCTGCCAGTGCTGGACAAAAATTTATTTTGATGCGAATATTATTTCAGAATTCAGTCATCTGTTTAGAGCTCTAATGGTAGCCAAAGTATCCCTCCTTCTCAGACGGGTATGACCACCAAAATTAAGAATATTAACTGCAAGAGGATTTGGATGGAATTCAAGTTTGTTAATATATCTTGTCGCGTACTTCACAAATTCAGATTTCACAAAAGTTACGTTCAGATCTGCGTGGATTCGTGAGTTTTTAACGTACCATGGAGCGTCTGTAATTCTACGTAGTATTCTATTTTGACTGCTTTGTGCCCCATAATTGAATCCCATAGCACCATATTGGCTTTAGAATCGAGTTGTAAAGCAAAAGTTTACAATCAAGCTTCAAGGTCGAATTTCTGCCTAGTAGCCAGTTAATTTGCACTGCTTTCAATTTCATCTGCGTTACTTTTGCCTCGATGTGCGACTTCCATGTTAGTCTACGGTCAAGATGAATTCCGAGGTATTTGACTTCACTGTGTTGAGGTATTACTTTATTGTTAATAGTAATGGGTGAGCATGTTCCCAGACGCAGTGCGAATGTAACATGGGCACACTTTTGTTCATTAACCTTGATTTTCCAAAGCTTGAGCCATTTCTCTAGTTTGTCGATATGTTCCTGTAAGTTTATTGATGCTTGCTGGTGGTTACTATGTATGCTAAGGAATGCTGTATCATCTGCAAATGTTGGTGCTTGTCGGCATTTCAGATGCGTAGATCAAATATAAGATAGGCCCTAATATGCTGCCTTGGGGAACTCCAGCTTCAATAGGCTGGGCGGGGCTTATGAAATCGCCTTCTTTTATTATAAATTGGCGACAATATAAATGGCTTTCCAAAAGGTTTTGTATGTCGATGAATAAGGCAGAGCAATATTTTTTATCTTCAAATGCCTTTCTTATGACGTTAACTAACCTGTGTGTTTGCTCAATGGTGCCATGTTTCGCTCTAAAACCAAATTGGTGATCAGGAATACATTCAACCTTATGAAGCATTGGATCCAACTTCGCCTTTAGCCATTTTTCGAAAAGTTTTGAAGTTGTTGTCAGTAGACTTATTGGACGATATGATTCTACTTTCGTGTGATCCTTCCCTGGCTTAGGAACCATTGTTATCATGGACACCTTCCACTCTGCAGGGTAATACTCAAGTCGTAAAATAGCATTAAAAATAAAAAGAAGAATTCTTTTAGCTCTACGAGCATTTTGTTGCTGATTTTGTCCATACCTGGAGCTTTTTTAAGGTTTAGATTACCAATAGCATTTTCAACTTCTTCAAAATTGATAGCCCAGTCTCCAGACGGTTCTCGTCAGGGCGGCTTACCTCTAACTGGCCTTTTTAAACCCTTAGTCGCCCGCCATAAAGAATAGTCGGACTGAGGAGTACCATCCAGACTTTCTAAATACGTTTGTAGAGAAGCCGTTTTTTGGTTTCCAAGCAAACTTCTTAGTTGATTTGTGCACTCACGTAGCCTTGTTTTTAGTTGCGGAGACCTGCGAAGTTGCCACTCTCGTCGAACTCTTCTTTTTTCTAACACAAGTTGCTCGATTTCTGAAGAATATGTTCTATTTTGAATGTTTCTGCGTGTTAAATAAACGCTAGAAGCAAGTTCAGCGGCTTGTTTAAGGTTTTCGCTAAAGTTGCTTAGTGACGCATTAATATCTTCAGGAGTTCTTAAAACAATATTCTCAGTGCAGTGGGTGCTCAAAAATTTTTTATATTTTAGCCAATTCACTCGGGTGACAGTCCTATGCAAATTGTTAATCGGGGACCAAGTCTCCTGGGGAAAGCGTACTGAAATAATAGTAGGTGAATGATCCGATGACAAGTCTAACGAAGGCTCAGCTTGCATCCATTCCACAGGGAACCCCTTTACCACTCCAAAATCAGCCACATCAGGAATCTTTCGTCGGTCAGTTGGCCAGTAAGTGAGATGTCCGCTTGATATTACGTCTAAGCCCATTTTAGAAATTGTATCAAAAAGCACCCGACCCTTCGGGGTGATTAAACGTGAGCCCCAAAAAGTGTGTTTTGCATTGTAATCTAAAGCTGCTATAAAACGAGGTCCTAATGAGGTGAAAAACTTGAATATTGTGATTCTGTCACTGAGAATCGAGGCGGCGAATAAATCGATGAGATAACCAATTTGTAATGAAAATTTTCCACACAGATATTAGTTGCTTGAAGATAGTCCTCACATGTGTCGTTCAGCAAAGAATGCTTTATCCTAGATTTTATCAAGATTGCAGAACCTCCACAAGCTCTTCCACGGGGGTCTTTAGTATCGTATAGTACGTAGCCGTTGATTTTGAAGAAGCTTGTTGACGTCAAGTGAGTTTCTGCAATCATCATCATATCGATCTGCTTATCCATCAGGAAGTATTCGCGTTCCATACATATATGATAACATTTTACATTTAGGTATTTTATGACATTTTCTTTTCTAGAAAAAGTGTAACATTTTCAATATTGTTTTGGCAAAAAATACAGAAGTATACAGTTTTCTCAACTTTTTTTTTTTAGATATTTATAGTTATTGTGACATCTTCCTTTCATCTCAATAAAACTTAAATTTAAAAACTTGTATTTTAAGAAAAAAAGTGCAGCATAAAAGCGAAACGTTTTCAGAAAAGAAAACAGCATTAAACAAAGCAGCAAAAAATATTTACAACAACAAAAGTTTTACAACAAAACTAAAAAATAGTTTACTATTTACGCGTCAAAAAGAAGTGTACAAACTATTTTAAAATGAAATTAAAATCGATTTTGTATTTAGTTGGTTTTCCTTTTGCCTTAATTACGGCATTTAGTCCTCTGAGCATCGATTCTACTAATTTTTTAACTTATATCAGATGAAATTTTCTGAAATTCCGGATTTCATTCAGCATATCCTTATTGCCTATTGTCCTTTTTCGGATTTTGCGGTCCAAATGTCAAATTTGGGGGAACCAATTTTCAATTGAATTTAAGTGCAGTGATTAGAGAGCACGATCCACTAAATTGGGAGTGCGATACAGGAGCCATTCATTTACTATAACGTATGAATGCTTGGAGTCGTTCGCCTGTCGAAAAATCTAAGATCTTTCCAACCCCAATTTCTCCACATTGGGTGGCACTTTTTTTTGCAAAATGCATCTTATTCATTATACTTTCAATAAAAATCAAATTTCCAATTCCGCTTGTCGCTATACTCCCTTACACTATCACCCAACCCTCACTATACAATAACTGGGTTTTTCTTGGCGAACAACTCAAATTTACCTTCCAAACTAAAAAGCACATTATTCCAAAAGGAAATATCTTTATATTGATACTTTTTGGCGTATTCTAGGCGTCTTTTTTACATAGCTGGCGACATAAGTGGTTTCTTTCGCGAGAGTCGACCATGTAATCCGTTTTCGTGTAATGCCCGTCGTATTGTACTGGCACTTAAGATAGCTCCTGATGTTGCCGAAACTTCCTCTTAACGAAACTTCCTTTTAACGGCACTTTTAAAAACAAATATTTTTTTTCATCACGCACTATAGATCTTATTTCAGCCTCTGTTAAAAGTTTTAGTCAGCCTGTTCCTGGACGACTTTCTATTTTGCCGCATTTTTCGTATTTATCAACAATTTTTTTGCAGTATTATGTGTCTTCTCTTTATGATAGAGCCAATTTCTCTGATAGGTTTTCCTTCGTTCCGAAATCATATTAGTAATTCTCTGATATCACTAGAAGTTTGTTGACCCATTCTAAAATAAATAAATTTGCTTCACACGAGGAGTTCTTACTCTGCCGATCACAATTAAAAGCAGAATGCTAAAATAAGTAAATAATCAAATATAATGGTATTATTTTCCAGAAACACACCGCTGGTATGATGCACGTGCAACATGTGCACTAAATTTTGACGCGTAAAATATGCATTATAATTTGTTTTTGCTCTCTAACTTATATTATTAAATGTGATTGTTAAAGTAATTGCTCATTATTCATTGACAGCGGCTCCGCTGTCTACGTATGATTAGGAGCTACCCTAATCATACGCAGACTTTGGAAATTTTTTAAAGATATTCTCAAACACTCAAACAAATGAGTTCTTAATTGTTGGAATTTTTGTCCTCTGCTTTTCGATACTTTCAAAACACAGATTGTAGCAATCAACGGTTGTTCATTTGTTTGAAAGGTGTAAAGAAATGTTAGAGACGTGTATAAATAAAAAGTTTGTTTTTTTTTTGTTTTGACAGATATTATTAGAGCATTTTTCTTATTAAATTCTCAACAATTTATTTAGATTGTTGAGATATAAAGTTGAATGTTTGAGAATATCTTTCAAAAATTTCCAAAGTCTACTGGTGATTAGGGTAGTTCCTATGAATTGTCGATATACAGATAGCTGGGAAACATAGAAAACAAGCTATTTATAGTTTTTTATTGGTATCAATGTTTAATAAATTTATTCAATATTTCGTTTTCCGTTGGAAAACTTCTTCAGGAAAATAATTGTTATAATTTGTTGTGAAAAGTTAGAAAAATTTTTGTGACAGAAAAACAAATAGCATGAAAAAATATTTAATATACATACATATGTATATATACGAAATAATATTTAACTTATCTACATCCAAAAATTGAATTTAACATGCAAAAATTGTAACAAGAAAAATCTTATACAACAAGTAAGAGTGTGGTATGTATATTCGGCAGGGCCGAATCTAAAATACCCTTCACGATAGTCATGTACATGTATAGTATATATTAAAAATTTGAATTAAATATGCTCGGATATATATCGACCGATATCGGGGAAAAAATATTTTTGCCTTGTAACCACTATTCCAAAAAAGCAATCTTTCATGGACATTTCATGGAAAAGTTTGTTTAAGCTATATCTCGGTTATATATGAACCGATATCGAAATTTTCTGTTTTCTGTATTTTAGTAACCTTCTTTTATAACGAGAATTGCTTTTCAGCAAAAAAAAAAAACAAAATATTAATGGAAACTTCGGTGCAGGCTATATCTCGGGTATATGGACCGATATCGGAAATTTTCCATATTTATATACACTTTATTACCAAAATTGCTTTTAAGCAAAAAAAATAAACTTGTTTAAGTTCGCTTACGCGACTTTTTAATGAAATACGCAGTCCCGGGTATATATGGACCGATATCTGAAATTTTCATTTTCCATATTTACCAAACTTAATTTTATTACCAGAACTACTCTTAAGCAAAAAAAGTTGTTTCACTTCGCTTACGCGATATTTTCATGAGAAACCCGGTTTAGGCTATATCTCGGGTAGATATGGACCAATATCGGAAATTTTTATTTTCTGTATGTAACTTCCTTATATTACCTTTTAAGTCAAACAAATTTTTTAAGCTCGCTTACGCGACGTTTTCATGAAAAAATCGGTTTAGATTATATCTCGGATGTACATATTCGGACCGATACCGGAAATTTTCATGTTTTGTATTTTAGTAACGCAGTTTTATTACCAGAACTGGTTTTATGCAAAACAAGTTGTTGAAGTTCGCTTATCCGACATTTTCATTAAAAAATCGGTTTAGGCTATATCTCGGGCCTTTTAATCGCCACATTTAATAATTGTGTTTTTGAAGTTTGAAGCAAAACAAGCATAACTTTTTTCAAAAATTTTCATACAAAATTGCAAAACATAATGGCTTTTTTTCGGAATTTTGAATATATCTCAGCTATACGTGAATCGATATTACTGAATTTCAATAGCAAACACATGGCACGATGCGATAATAGAATGGTGAAAGAAAAAAGTTTTTAGGTCAAATGGTTTTCTCACAAACGGTATTTCGCCGACCGACAGACGGACAGACGGACATCGCTTAATCGACTTTTCCATTCATTCTGATTCAGAATACATATACTTTGTAGGGTCGCAAATGAAAATTGTAGACATTACAAACGGAATCACAAAATTAGATATATGTACCCTTAACATTTTTGTGAAGGATATAAAAATGCTACAACTAAATTGCGGGCTATTTGTTTTTTCGTTGTTTTAGAATTAGGTGCTTGCTTCAACTTCTGCCCCGGAAAAGAATTTTTGTATATGGCGATATCGTTGTGATACCCCAGTTGAAAAAAAACGTGGTCAATCTCTCAACCATAAACAGTTTAATTAGGCGAGCATGACTTTGATTAATGTTTTTTTATTCAGGGTGAATTCGTATCATTACTCAACACAGCTTATAAGCGATCTTGTGTTACGATAAAAAGATATTTTTATGTTGATGAACAAATTAGACTACGAAATGATGATCCCGGAAAAATGATATTTCAAGAATAAGCAGTTAAGGATTTTCCGTGTATATGATGGTATTTTAGTAAACGTATATAATTTATGATGATTATAGGTCCCAGTATTTAGAAGTAACAAAAGCAAAAAGTCTTGCATTCATGCTCGGGCTGAAATTTGCTAACGTAGTAAGTACCAGATATCTGCAACCGGTGCATTTTTTTATAATCTAAGTATACTCGTCTTAAAACAAGTGGCGGTGTGATCGGCCACCGCATACTATTTGCAGTAGTATGTTTTCTACTCGTTAGAGCTTGTGTCTGTAAACTAGAGTGTATAACATGTCCACTCAAGTTTGTATGCGGTGGCTGCTTGATTCGGTTTCTTAATTATTTTTTCCACATTCGGCATTCATACTCGTACTTCTTTTTAACAACGAAAATAGCATTTGTATGTAGGAATTTGCAGTCACACATTTGTTTTGCCCATGAGAGTGTGTGTGTGTTCAGTTTTACTACCCGTCCACACGGGCAATTTGATTCGCAATTATTGCCGTGGCAACTGCCAAAATCGATTGCCGACACAAGATATTTGCGTGTGGACCGCACGAATATGTGTTTAAACACATGTTCAGCAATTATTGCTAGAAGATATTGCTGAGCAATTATCTTTGAACATAAGCTGTCAAAACTCACTCAAAATTCATCACTGATGTTTATGAACATACATACAAACATACGCCTCAATATATAAACAAATGTATAAATTATTATAAAAAGTGATTTTATCAACAGAAAAAGCGTAATGATTTACATTTTTGAGTTCATAAAAAAAGATATGGAGTGCTCGGAGATTGATGCACTTAAAGCACTCATTTTTAAAAGAATAAAAAAAATAAAGCAATTACAATTAATTAAAACATACGCAACCTTCTTCGCCAAAATATCTTAAATTATGTTTTAAGAGATTTACATGTTCGCCAACTAAAAGTTCAGCTTTGAACATTAGTAATTTGATGACGTAATTCTGCCGGCATTATTGCTAGTATTAAGTGCCTGGTCACACACAGCAACTTTAGTTGGGCAATTCTTGACTTTATAGAAGCTTTCGGTGAGGGGAATAAGAAGGGAAAAAGAATTGCCGGTACTCGGCAATTCTCAGCAATTCCTTACTTTTCTCTCATGTATGTATGTGTATGTGCATGTACAATGTAAATTGCATGAAACAAAAGGTAGAGAATTGCTCAAGAATTGCCGAAAAAAGTTTTTGTGTGTGGACAAGAAAGCAATTCCAAAAGAAAATTGCTTAAAAGTTCGGCAATTAAAATCGCTGTGTCTGACTTAGACTAAGACACATCAAATTGCCTGTGGGGTCGAGCTGTTATGTATTTACTCACTCACACTCGGTAAACGTATTCGTACTAAGGGCGGCGTTGCCAGAAGGTTTCGAAAAAAACCATGCTTTGGCGATCGTGTTTTGGAGAGAATATACACACATATTTTATTTGAACATTTTTAGTACAAAATTGGTAAAACAAATAAAGCACATTTTCATCAAAGTCTGTTTATATTATGTTGATTCATTTATAATAACTTTTATCTCCTGGTTTTACGCCATAGCCCCAATAATTGCATATTACTAATTGCACGGTGCGCTTTTTAAATTTCGGTGGCACTAAGTCAAATTCAACTCACGTTTTTGTTTTAATGTAAGAAAAAAGTTTATTCAAGTGCCCAAAATTTTTACGTTTCATTTTGCAGAGCACACTCAGAACACGGAGTTATAATATGGAAAATGCACCTTATTATACGCACATAGTAAGACAATCTTATTCTAATTTACATGTTCTCGAAAGAAAAATAAGCATATTGAATTATCGTTCTTTACTATTAAACGATCAAGCCAAGTTTGTCAAATATTACAACGGGTTATAGTTCAGGTTTTTTCTTCCTTAAGTGTTTTTTTCTTAAGAAGGATTTTTACAATACAAATCTGCTGTGATAAATAATTTTGATTGAAGAAGACAAGAAAAATAATAATCAAATCTTTAGCTGGGGGACAACTAGCTGTTTCGTAGTCATCCTTTATTTAAAGTTACAATTCTATCAAATTTTCGTATATTTCAATAAGTTTTTTTAAACTAACTGATTTTTACTGTTTGCTTACGAAAACACTAAAGAAATTTGCACTGTGTTTGATAGAATTGCCATTAATAGAGAGAGTTTGATGGTTTGTGGTACGATTCTGTAACTTTTAATAATCCGATAATAGTGAATTCCTTCGACATATTTCATCCCTTGCTAAAAGTAAGCAGCTGTACTTTTGTGTACCTGATAATAGACAGTAAAAGCAACAGCTGATTTCGGTCGACAGGGAATATAATTAAATAATATTGCTGAATAATAAATTTGAAAAAATATTGTTATAATTATTATCAAGATACCTTTATCTTAACAAAAGTAACAGAATCGTACTAGAGGCCAAGTTTGACAATCACAAATTCTAGCTAATAAACGAACTTGATCGCTTGCCGTCAGACGGTGCTACCAGACCCAGTTTGATTGCATAATAGTCGCTTAAAAGGCTGTTTCATTATCGTGGTTTCTTATATAAAAATATTATACATTTTATATTACAAAATTGGTTTTTAATAATGGAGTTTCAAAATTCGGTGCGTTTTTGTTGAAATAACGCGATTTTTCCCCATTTTGGTGTGTTTAGAAATTACAAAGTTGACAACGCTGGTCATCGATAAGTGAAGGCTCACCCACTTCTTCTCTCAGAAATCCGGAAACATCACTATCTCTGCCACCTGCATTTTTTTCATGTGAACAAAATATTTCCCAAGGTCCATCAATAGTTTCTAACAACCAAAAATCTGCAAATGCATTCACAGAATCTATTAATGATGAAGTGTAAAAATATAGTAGAAAAGTGGTAAATATGACCGATGACTTTGATTTAATACAGTGGTGGATACAAAATGAGAAATATTATCCCCGCTTATGCAAACTCGCTTTGCAAGTATATTCAATACCAACAAGCAGTGCTGCTTCTGAACATGCCTTTTCACTAGCGGGTAACAGTCTTACTGAAAAGCGGAACAGATTAGGGCCAAAATCATTGGACAGCTTATTATTTTTAAATTCATTTCTAAAAAATGTTCCGAACATGCATTTTAAAATGGTAAAAATTTATGTAAAATGATTTTAGTTTTTTATTTTATTTTATTGCCACTCTTTTGTATTATTAATACATAATGAAGATTTTTTAAAATTTGAACTCTAATTTAATTTCTAAGTTTGAATTAATTTTATCCGTTGCGTTATTTCAAAAGCAACCGGTGCACTTATGGTTGCGGTGCACCGACGCAGATCTCTGGTAAGTACGTGGTTTAGATTTGTAGGTTTTTTTAAGTGCTTGTTTTAGATACTATAATTTATATTTTACTGTATTATCGGCATTAGCTAAACTTTATTTTCAAACCAAAATAAACTTAAATATCAATTGAAGAAAAAACTACAGCATAATTTAAGGCTTATTATAATTCTGGCCAAAAGTCTTCAGTGAGCAAACAAACAACAGCTTAAAAAACAAAAGTATACGACCGGAATTAAACTCAATATCTACCTGCTGATAGCTAAATTAAGTATTAAGAGTAACATTAGAAAATAATTAAACACAAAAAAAAAAATATAAGTAAACAGTTTCTTTATTTGATTGAGAAAAATAGTAATAAATTGTTGAGATAAGGAATTCATCACTGTCGTATAATTTTCTTATTTCATAGTAGAATTCGAAGCACGAGAAATTTGGTACGAGTTAAAGAAACGAAGTTGGAAAATATGAAAATGCTGTAGAATTTTGAATTAAAGTATCCTTCTATGACTAAATTTATAGCAAAAATACTAGTCTTATCGTCTTCTGCAAATGTCTGAGATTGCATCCAGGTACATGAAACTTAACAAAACCAGTGATAAATTAGTTGAAGAGACCATTTTCGGGGGAAAAATGTCGTATACTAAAGACTACTTGTATCTAAAACTTGGCAACTGTGGTTGTTATGACCTAGATGTGCCCGGTTTAACTGAAGTGTTTAGTATAATAATAGTACCTTTTATTAAATGAATTCTTATTTGAAGAAACATTTCACAAAAATTAATGAAATTAACTTCATGTTTGTAGGATTATATAGGATGTTTTTTTAAGCCCGATAGAACTTGAAATTGTAAAAAATAACACAAAAAATTAAATTGTAATCAAAATTTTTTTTTTATTTGAAAGATCAATACGTGACATTAACATTTGAAAATGATTTCGGGCATATGGGCACCGCGGCTGTTCTTGACGAAGCGCATTCTGGACGTCCAATTTTGGGCCACTTTTTCGAGCACTGCTGGCCGTATGTCACGAACAACACGAACAATACTGGCCTCCAAGGCGTCAATTGTTGCTGGTTTATCAGCATAAACCAGTGACTTCACGTAGCCCCACAGGAAATAATCGAGAGGTGTCAAATCGCACGACCTTGGAGGCCAATTGACAGGTCCATTTCTCGAAATCAACTTATCGCCAAATTTTGATTTCAGTAAGTCGATGGTTGCGTTCGCCGTATGGCACGTAGCGCCATCCTGTTGAAACCACATCTCCTCCGGATCAATGTCATCCATATTTTCAAACAAAAAATCATTGATCATGGTGCGGTAACGATCTCCATTGACCGTAACGCGAGCTCCGGCCTCATTTTTGAAGAAATAAGGTCCGATGATGCCACCAGCATGAAAACCGCACCAAACAGTGCATTTTTCTGGATGTAATGGAGTCTGTAGGGTCTCTTGTGGATTGGTCTCACTCCATATGCGGCAATTTTGCTTATTAACAAACCCGTTAAGCCAAAAATGCGCCTCATCGCTGAACACAATTTTGCGATAAAACAACGCGCGAATCGACGACTGATTTTCAAAGTAAATTTGGATAATTTCGTAGCGTTGTGCAAGCGTGAGTCTATTCATGATGATTTGTCAGAGTATACTGAAACAAATAAAAAAAATGTTTCATCAAAATTTAATTTTTTGTGTTACTTTTTACAATTTAAAGTTCTATCTAGCTTAAAAAAACACCCTATATATTTGTTGTTATAGCTTTAAATGCTGTAGTTTTTTTTATGAAAGGCAACAACGACTTAGTTTTCTTTACTTTACCCGGCGGAAATAATTCTTTTAGTCAAAAATAATTAATTTTACTAGCTGACGATGGGCAATAATCATATTGACGATTTTTTGCGTCGAATTTGACGATTTTAAGCCATATTTATCTGGCATCTATGGCCATCAGCCGGTGCTATCAGACGCAGTTTAAAAGAATGTTTCATTATCGCAGTTTAAAAGAATGTTTCATATTCGTGCTTTTTATAATACAAACTGGGTTTTTAAAAATCAAAAGAAAAATTCTAAAATTGGTGCGTTTTTGTTGAAATAACATAATAATAAAAAAAAATAAATAAAAAAATAAAAAATAAAAATAACCCCCCATTTTGGTGCGGTTTGAAAAGTTGACAACGCTGATGGTTCTGCATCGAAAATAATTTCTTATTTTTAAAATCACATACAATTAATTTTTTTAAATTATTACAAACATATCTACAACACCAAATTGAATTAATATTGTTTAAATTTTATTTTTCATTTTCCTCTTTAAGGTTCACGAATGTTGGAGAATTATTTGCTCTACTTCTCACCAGATCCTCCTCGAACATATAATATTTCATTCAAACTCATAAATTTCACATATCTAGCATTAAGAGGTGTATATCTCAATAAGGTATTTCTTTTGGATGGTGGAATTGGACAATCTTTTGTGTCGTTGGTAGCGGAAGTTCCAGAGCCCTATTTTTCCGAAAATATTACAATTGACTTTTATGGCAATTATATTATTTCTGATTCTGAATATTATAATTCTGAATCTTATGATTCTGAATATGATGATGAGTGATACATACTTATTGAATATTTTTAAAATTTAAACCAAATGAAGCAGTTTAAATAAATATATAAGTTTAAAGTTGTGTTATTTTTTAATTCATTTATTTAAAAGTTAATCAAAATAAAAACTACTTGGTCACTGAGCTCCTGCCATTATATTTTCATCGACGTACATTTATCGCATATTGATCACAAGAAATTTTGTTGTAGATCTTATTATTTGTTTAGCATTCTGCTGCCACTGAACAATATACATATATATGTATTGCACAAAGTTGAGATATGGGTTTAATACCGACTGTAGCTAACGAATCTCTTCAGATGGGGCCACTGGTATAACATCTGCAAGAAGAGGTTTAGCTATAATAATGGAAAAGAAATACGTTTCAGAATTCCTTTCTAAAGATGCAATGGTTTACTGATCACTTTTAACAATAATGAATTTGGATATGGCTGATGGTGACTGCCCGTACTGACTGTTGGCTGTGTAATAGCATAAAAAGGATCATATCCGATTCTACTTCACCAATAGAGTGACATTTGAAAAACTTCCAATGGTGAGTGTAGGTCAGTAAGTATTATTTGTACAACTTTGCTTCCGACGTTTTGCAACGAAAATTTTGTGCCTGAAATGAAACAATTCTTCCTCCATTTTATTAACAAAATTTTTTTATTAAAATCTATTTTATTAACAATAATAATAGTGAACTGTCAAAAATTGCGAAGGCAAATAAATGCATGAACATTATTTTTTGTTTCAGTTAACGAAAAAAAGCCACCACTTTTACTTTTAACATACCTTTAATAATAAAAAAATATCAAAAATTCCGTTTACTTTTTTGTAAGAACTCCGTACCGGTATGCGGAAATTTACCTAAGGAATTTACCAACCTGAAATTCCGTAACTTTTTTTACACACAGTTCTTATGGGAAACTGAATTTCCGTAAGAACTCCATACGGCATTAATATTTAAAAATTATATTTTGTTTCAATATTTTTATAATTTCTTTCTTTCTTCAAAACCAACACTAAACAAAATTTGTACCTAAAAAACGAAAAGTAAATTAATATTAAGCTGGAAAACGCAAGTTTTGTGCTATGATTGTTTTCTTTTCCAATGAAATTTATTGAAGAATCTGAGAAGCATATTATAGATCAAACAAAAAGCAAAAAAGACTTTGTTTTGTATGAAAGTATTTTGAAAAACCGTAGTTTTTCCAATATTTTGCTTAATCAGCACCGCAAAAATATTCTAAATAAATTTCTAAAACTCAAATACAAACAATTTGGCTTTTACAGATTTAAAAAGCTCGGTGGCTCAGTTGGTTAAACGGCCATATTAAAAATACATCATGTTCACGTGATTCCGAGTTCGAATCCCGGTGGGTGCTGATGAGTTGTGTAGCGACTACGAAACAGCTAGTTGTCCCCCAGCTAATGGTATTCAATTATTTTTCTGCTCTTTTTTGGTCTTATTGTTTCAGAGCAATTAATCCCCGTTTGGGAATCCCACATCCTGACATTGACCGCCTTGACCGTCACTAGAGTTAATTGGTTAAAATATAAAAAATATTTGGCCACTCATTGTACAGGAAATATTGCCTTGAGGACCACTGAGAATACTGTAGTGTCAATTAACGATTTTTCTGAAAACCTTAAACTGGCCGTACAACATGCTACAACTAGCCATGTAAGATCCACAAATGAGAACAATAGAACTTATTCGTCTGAAATTGAGCAACTTCTGTTTAGGCTGCTTAAAACTTAAAATTAGGCTACGGGTATGTATAATTCAATAAAGAAATCTGCTTGAAATTCAAAGAATGGCTTCTCTTAAAAATTATTTAAAAAGTCTTGATGGTACTCCTCAATCCGACTATTCCCAGTGGAAGGCGACAAAAAGTCTGATAAGATTTGTAATAGGTAAGCCAGCACTGCAAACTGTGTGACAGGAAGATGTTGTAAGTTAACCGGTTGAGAAATGGTTTTACTACAAATGATACAACGAATGATTCAGCTGAACAACTGTGATATGCTGTTGGAGTGCCTGTGTCTTTGTTGAGACTTAATTTTCAAGATTTCGAACACATTTTTTGTAGCACAAAACCAGGAAAGCTTTAAGTATTGATAAAATTACTGGTAAAATGCTTGAGCAGTTACCTCGCGTAGCTAGATGCATTGTTCTTTTTATTTTAAGCGCTATTTTACGTCTCAAGTATTATTTTGCAGAGTAGTAAGTGTTTATGTATACCATGATAACCAAGTCAGGGAAGAATCGCACTAAAGTAGAATCGTACTCTTCGAAAAAGTGTCAATGGTGATGTTGACTCCACTATCGAATGGCTTCCGGGCTAAACATAACACCATAGACCAAGCACACATACTAGTCAACATCATAAGACAGACTTTTGAAAACAAAAACTATTGTTCAGCTCTGTTCATTGACATTTTCCAAGCTTTTGATAAAGTGTGGCACGACGGCTTGATGCACAAAATAAAGTTAAACTTGCCTGCAAAGACTCACAAGCTTCCTGAAAGCTACTTATGTGGCCGGAAGTTTGTTATCAAAGAAGGCAATTTTATAAGGCCATCACAGCCAATCGAAGCAGGAGTTCACCAAGGTAACATTCTAGGACCTACTTTATATTTGATTTACGCCTCTGACATGCCAACGAGATCCGGAATCCGCACTTCAACTTTTGCAGATGACACAGCATTCTGCAGCGTACATGAAAACCATCAAGTAGCATCGCGAAATTTGCAGGAGTATATTTCAATATCAGAGATGTGGTTAAAACTTTGGAAAATTAAAGTTAATGAACAAAAGTGTACTCACGTTACATTCACGCTGCGTAAGCAAACATGTTCGGCTGACCAAATTAACAATTCACCTATTCCGCAGCATAATGAAGTTAAATACCTTGGTATATACCTCGACCGTAGGCCAACGTGGAAGCGTCACATTGATGCGAAAGTCACTCAGTTCAAAGGCGACAAAATCAAATTCTTCGAACGATTACTGCAGCTCCATGGTACGTAAAAAATTTACGAATACATAAAGGTCTGAGTGCTCCGCTGGTAAAAGAAGAATTTCCTAAATACGCGACAAGATATGTCAGTAAATTGGAACTGCGCCTAAGCCCTCTTGTGCGCAACGTGCTAAATTTTGGCGGCCATACTCGGCTTAGAAGAAGGTGATTTCACCGATGTAGCTCCCGCATTATAAAACTTTTTGTCTAGCATTAGCCGGACTTAAGAAAAAAACATATTTTGTTTATTTTTTATGTTTAGTGTTAAGACTTGAATACTTATTGTTAGTTCATTTTGAAGATTCAATAAATTATTAAAAGTTTAAAAAAATTTTAACGTGGATATCACACGGTGTTTTCATTCCAAGAACATCGCGAGCATTCGATTCCACAATATTTACCACTTTTCATCTAATTTATTCGATAGAATATATTCCGCATCATGTTCTCCGAAAATAGGTAACTTAACAATAAAATTCATTAGCGATTTTATCCTAACTCCGACCCGCTCTCTCAATAAAAGAAAATTAATGGACCATATGCAAAAAAAAAAAAAGTGGAAATTGGTCCACACAACGAAGTTGTTTGATAATCAATTATTGGAGCTGGCAATTTGCTTCCCCTCCGCCTTTTTATAAAAAAGACAAATTTGCGGAGCTTTTGTGTATCCAAAAAATATTTTAAAGATTAATCCACAAATGCCGGAGTTATTTCATAAAATTTTTTTTGGCGGTCAAATTGCGACAACCGTCGCTGCCTTCAATTTTCAAGAAAACAATTTTGTGGATATTTTTTGTATGAAAAAGAATTGTGAAAATTGGTTCACAAATGCAGCAGTTATGCTCTATGATATTAAAAATTCTGTTAAAAACTTTGTATAAGAAGTAACATAAATTAAAATAGGGGGCGTAAAGTAGGTGTGGTTGAAAATAAATAGCCTTTAATTCATTCAAGTGTCCCAGATAATTGCTGCGAAAACTTCAAGAAAATTGGTCCAGCGGTCTGGCCTCCAATAAGGGGGTCTCAGAAACCAACGTCAAACCAAAACAGGGTGAGAAAAATTCGAGAAAAAAAATTTTGAAAATAATTGCAGAGTACAATTAATTCCTACTTCCCCTCTTTGGGATGCCCAATGAAAAGGGGAAGACAACTTTGACTCTCCAGTGGAGTTTAAGTTGTTCAGTTGGAATAAAATAGATAAAGAAGTTAGGAATTATCTTTATCTAAGGCTGGGTACATTTACTCACCTTTGGGATCGGTTTGTAAGCGATATAATAATAAGCGGGATTGTTCCTTTGCGTACAGGTTTATTCAGGTAAGTAAAAGTTCAAATACAATTCCAAGGTATGTAGCAACCGAGATTAATAATTTAAATACAATTCAGAAGTATGCTTAGCAAACGGCTGCACGTAAGTAATTAATAATGAAAAATTTACGGTTTTACATTAAAGCTACAGTCGGCTTTACTGCTTGCCGACTGGAAGTTTAAAATTATAGCAAGTTGTTCAGGGTGACCGTTTAGTCATATAGAAATAAATGTGTAATTCAAACTTTTTTTCTCAATATTTAAGATTTTAAATATAATTGTTTAACAAAATTTTATCCAATTTAAATGTGTTTTAAAAGTTTTAAAATATTTGTATTTTTTTCTGATTTTTCTCATGATCAATCTTGTCACCCTGTTTATAGAGTTGAAACGATAGCAGTAGGGTATCGATACTTATACTCGATACGGTATTGATCGCAAACTATCGATTCCTACTCTTTATCGAATAAAAAGCATCGATACATACATCGGTCGATTTCTTCTTATGATTAATGGCAGGGGTTTGATCGTCTGATCCACTGGCTGAAATTGATGTGTCTTAATTAGGAGCCCGGAAGCGAAGATTTGTAAAGCGCAGGAAGTCTATCATAACAATTCTTGTGCTGCATTCACTCAATAGTTTGGCTTGTAACTGTCTGACATACTCAATGGAGGAAGAAAAACTTTTTAGCTGGGATGTAAGACAGTATATCATTAGTATAACCTTCGACAAAGTCACATAATTCTGGCCAGAAGATTTTTAGTGACAATTTCGAATGGTTTCAGTAACTGGACTATTTATTTTAGTATCTCAAGATTGTGACCGCAATCTTACCGTCATTTTGGTAGTCCCATTTGCATGCACGGATTTCATGCAAATTGGATTTATTTTATAAAAACTTTGAAAACGAATATAATTATGGTAAAAACGGTGACCAACTCAGTTTTTTTTTTGCCTAGCAATAATAAAAGAATTTCTGACCGATACTACTAGTTTTAACCGATACCTACTTGGGGCTCGATAGTAAAGCATCGATACCAAAAGTACCAAGTATCGAAAGAAAAATATCGAGTATTTACTCGTATCGTTTCAACTCTACCTGCTTGACGCTGAGTTCTGCGAAACCCTGTATAAATATTAGCCAAATGTGAGTTCAACTCGCCTCTGCTAATAAATTTTATTTAATTTATTTTTCATATTGATATCTCATTTTATAACACTCTGTAAAAAATAAATTAAACCATTTAAGTCCACGAACGTGCCGAGAGATAAACACTGATATTTTTTAATTCATTAATTGCGGCGAGTTTTGTTGGAGATTAATAAAAACAATTTTATGGTTCATTTTGATATTTTATATTAACCAGCATGACTAAGTTTTCTTTATACATTTTTCTCCAATTTTTAAATCTTATTAGAAAACTAATTGTTAAAAGAATTGTAGGATTTCAGACAAAATCAACTCCCATAACAAAAACACAACAAAAAAACCTGAACTACTCTGGCAACGATTTCTGTTAAAGCATGTTGTAAAGGTTCAATGAGATTTTTCTTCATATTTTTACATTATCACATAATGATGATTAAGCTGGGAATAGGAAAGAATAGAAATTTGATCTTAAAACTCTTTGCTGTTCAGAGTTTTCCTTGCTGCCAACACATTGCTTGTGAAACTATTTTTTTTTTATTCTTGAATATAGAAATTATAAACGTGTTCTTTTCCCATTCATTCACCTACAAACTTTGCATCTACATACATGAATAATATTCTTAATTCATATCGAAAGAGATTTCTATTTTTAAATTAATTTATTAAATTCAATCTTTGTACGATTTTATGTAGACATAAAATTTATAAAATTCAATTTAAATTGCAGTTTCTCTTCTTGTCGCCTCGTTTCTTTTTTTTTACCGGTTCTCGGTTCAACTAAAACCACAAAAATCTTTGAAGAGATTCTCTTTCACGTATTCGTACGAGTATTGATGAAAAGAATGTGACTACTGTTTTGTTTTCTTCCACAATCAAATAAGATTGATGATATTTAATACAATTAATTACAGAAGCTATTAATAAAAAATATTAGGTAATAAAAAAATTAATGTAAACTACATATGTATGTTAAAATTTTTTAAATGTACAATTCAGAAAAGAAAATGTAAATCAATTTGAAATGAGTACAAAAATTCTATGCAGAATTTCGTTAAAGTCTATTTATTCATGCCAAGGCGAATTTATACAGGTGAATGCAAGCGGGAAGGTGAATTCAATACTATGAATTTTGTTATTGTAAAACTTACTGAAGATGTCAAAATCGAAATTCGCCTAAAATTGTTCAGCTAAGAAAAAATGTTGCATAAACATTATAACAAATTTTTATAATTGTTTGTAATTAAATTCACAGTTTATAATGGTTTTTCACTTTTAAATTCACTAAAATTTCTTGAAACTTCATTAAAACATGCAAAAAAAAACTTTCCGATTAAAATGGCGCGAGCATGTTTGTAAACAAAAGAAAAAAAAAATTATAGGAAAAGCTGTCCAGTTCACCTAGTAATGAATTCGCCTTGATTCAAGTCAAGGCGAATTCAGTACCAGGTGGCCTCATTAGCTTAACTGATCGACAGGTGTTCATTACCGAACTATCAAAATTTGTTTATGTTTTCATATTTTTTCACACTATTTCATGCGCGCTATTTCATATTTCCTGTATACAAATATTAACCCATTTGGTGCTGCTATACTTAATTTAGTACAGTTCATGTTTAACCAATTTTAATATTACGATTTTATAATACACATACCAACAGAACTTTTTTTGTTAATGATTGCTTCTAGTTTTATTTCGACAGTAATGGGTTAATCGTGCTTTTGAAAATAGATACACAATTTGAATATATTTTATTTCAGCGTTGCCGCTTAGCATGTACTCGTAATTATTAAAAATTAGAACAAAATAAAAAAGTTCTTATAAATTTTGTGCAATTAAATTTTTACATAATTTCGTTGTACATTACAGCATCATTGAAAATTCTTCATTGTTGTTAATAACATTTACGTTTTTGAAACTCATTTTCTTAATCGGACTTAAATTGTTCTGCAGACTTTAAAAATTTTTTTTATTAAGGTTAATATTGAGTTCATTATTTCGTGCGAAATTCTTTCAAATTGCATACAAAAGTGTTTAGTATGAAATATCTGCGAAATAAATTTAGAAATGTAGTACTGAGTTTTTAAAGCGAAAAACATACAATATGTATCTGCAACATGTTTTCATTTAAAATTGTTTCTGGGAATATTGGTTTTTTTAGCTGCGAAATAACATAAGCAAAGCTTTTTTCGCACGAAGTACAAACATGTGTACTTATAATCAAAAAAGAAACATGAAGAAGAGAAAAAATAGAGAACACTGAGTACATCTCAATTTTTCCGTACGAAATAAGTAATGTTGCTGAAATATTTTGATACATTAAATCTCAATACTACGCTTTAGACATAAATAAAAATTTGCACATGTAAATTTAAAATTTTTTATAGTGAAAATAAGTGCATGATTCAATTTTATTCAATTAAAAAGAATCTGCGATTCTTTGGAAAAAATCTTACCAAGAATAACTTTCATATACTAATTTATACAGGTGATTGCAAGCGGAAAGCGATTTCAGCACTATGTATTTTGTTATTGTAAAACACATCGTGAATGTCAAAATCTAAATTCGCCTAAGATTGATCAGCTGGGAAAAAATTTTATATAAACGTTAAATATTAACTTTTATAATTGTTTGCAATTAAAATCACAGATTATATTAGTTTTTCACTTTTAAGTTCACACAAATTTCTTGAAAATGCACTAAATCATACAAAGAAATCTTCAGATTAAAATGGCGCGAAAAAGTTTGTAAACAAGAGAAAAAAAAATTTGACGGTCTCATTGGAAAAACGCGAGAAGCAAAAACTAATCACCTGCGCTGTTAAGTTCATCTAGTAATGAATTCGCCTTGTGGCGAACTACATCTTGTTTTTTGTGTTTTTGTATTGGTGTTCTAATAAGCCCGCCTGGTGCTTAATTCGCCTGGATTCATGGATTTTGGTTTTTTAATATGCTTACACATGTACATGGCGAAATCATTTTATCAGGTGAAGCTGGGATTACAATAAATACAACAATGCAAAAACAACATAGATAATTGTTGTTGCTTGAGCGATTCGTGTATCAAAAAATTTGTATAGAGAGTATGTACATGCATACACACACTTACACACTTTACTTGCTGATATGTTTGTATGTGAGCAAACCACCCTGTCGGAAACTGAGTTAATTTTAAACTAACTTAAAGTTAACTATTCCTCAACTAGTGCTGACTGACACTTGGATTGCTTTTTAATGGAAACAACTAACTATTTTAACATTGTGATGTCCTAGGAAGTAGTCAATTGTCCAACTTTACACTACTTTGCAACTAACTTTCAGTTAACTCTTTGAAGCTATAAATATTTTCACTACTCTACCGTTGGCTACATGTAAAGTCTTTTTAAGTTAACCATAAGCTAGTTAGTTTTAAATCAATTTTAATTGTTGACACTATAGGTGAAAAAAAAACTTTTTGTAACTGGCTGACACCTAACAATCATTCAATTGTAATATTTTTTCGTAATAAACATTTTTAACATATTTATTTGTAATTTTTCAAAAATAATTTACTAAAAACTTCATTTTTATATTATACATATTACACCAAACAAAAAATATTACATTGCATGTAGCGAAAAACATAAAAATTTCAGAAATAATTCAAATAAAAAATATTGCATCAAATGTTTGTTCTTTTTGAAAAAGGCTTCTTAAATGTCTTTTGCTAACGACTCTCATTCTTGCAGTTTTAATTAAAATTAAAACAATATTAATATCTTTATTATTTGACATATGTCTTACATAAAAAATTTTATTTTAGAAAACTTCCACAAAATTGAAAAATTGATTTGTTCCTATATAAAAAGTCTTCAATATCACGCAGTAATATTAATAATAAAAACTGACATCTCCCAGCGGCGAACACTGCCTACCACATTACTTCTCTTCGATGATGTGTGCAACACTTTGTAATTAATGAATGATAACTTACAAAGTGTATGGCAGTAGTATATGGAGTTCCTAAAAATGAATTACGTTCATCTTTTGTACCACATTTATAAGTGCGTATTTTATTTTTTAGTTCTAAATCAAACGTTTGCCGTCTTTGTCAGATAACTTTGCAAAAATTTTAATAAACATAATTAGGTAAAAGTGCCTAGAAAACAATTTAAAAAAGGTACAAGAAAGATAAAACATTGTGAAAAAATAAAAGAATGCAGTTAACAAAAAACGGAACAAATTTATTTAATGGAATATTCCCAAACTGCCGGCTTACAATGTATGCGAGATTGTATCCGAGCTGCCTACTTCCGACTTACAAAGTATGCGAGATTGTATTCGAGCTGCCTACTGATAGCTTACAATGTATGGTAGGAAGTAATGAGCTTTTGTTGGATGAACACCACACTAGCTCGCTTACTTTGTGTACAGGTGGTAGGCGTTCACTCTACAAATGCGGCAATGCATATGAAAAAGTATACTAGGTTCGTATATGAGATAGTGTGCATTACTGACTTACAAGTGTGCATCGGATCATCGCTTCTGTAAGCGAAACTTTGGCCGCTGGGCTACGGCGCCTACTAATGGAAATACATTTTTGCATTGTATATATAATAGCTTATAATTGGTTCATAAACTTTTTTTAAAGTTTTTTAAGCTCTTTTTGTAGTCAGCTACTAATTATCCGACAGGGCAGAAACAGCTTTTGACACTTGATGTATTACAAATAGAAAAAAAGTAGTACAATTGGTTTTTTTCCGTTTCATCTGGTAAAATGAATTCGCCTTGCTTACATACAAGTTGGCAACACTAGAGCAACATTACCATAGGTGTGAACCGATATCTGAAAAATTTTTTTTTGCCTTTTAGTATAATTGTATGCAGTTTGAAGCAAAACAAACAACTTTTTTTTCAAAAATTTTCATACAAAATTGCAAAAATTCATGTATTTTTTCGGAATTTTGAATATATCTCAGCTATACGTGAATAGATTTTGCTGAATTCCAATAGCAAACCCACGAATCGATGAAATAATAGAATGGCGAAAGAAATTGGTTTCTAAGTCTAATGGTTTTCTCAGAAACGGCATTTCAACGGCTGAACGGACAGACGAGCATCGCTTACTCGACTTTTCTATCACTGCTGATTCAGAATATGTATACTTTACTCGTATAGGGTCGAAAATGAAAATTGTAGAAATTACAAATGGAATCGCAAACTTATATACGAGTATACGCTTTACATTTTTGTGAAGGGTATAAAAACAGAAGAAAGCTGCAAAGTTAACGCTTTTTATCGACGAGTCGGGTCAGGCTGTCAATATTGAATGTGAGCTACATCCAAACGTCAAGTTTTTTCCTGCATTTCATTTGACATTTCTGAATTTCAGACTAACTCAATGTAAACCATGTAAAGACACAATCGAGCAACGCCTTAAAGTTATTCAGGCTTATTATGAAAATGGGCGTTCAGATTAAAATTCATATCGTGAACTACGTGATTTTTTTGGTTAATTTAATCGTCCAAATGCGTGTACAATCGGGTCTGTAGGAGATGTGCAAATACCAGTGCATGTTGGTACAGCTCGTTCTGCAGAAAATATTGCTGCTGTCCGCGATAGGCTGAAGAGCCGTTTATAAATTTATTTTGATTATCATTAACCGCTACAGCCATCTATTACAAAACGGCGGAAGCAAATTTGTACATCTAATATTTTCCTAGCTCCAATACAATACAAAAGTAAGGTTCATCCCCAGAGCACCGGTTTAAGATCAAAAAGTCAAAATAAATCTGACTATCAGTCGTAAAGCAGCTCTGGGCTGAAGAACAGCTCTCGCGTCATCGTAATTATTTCTTACGTGCCATCTTGAACATTATGGTCTTTGTCACCCCGCCCATGCTGTGCATCCTATACTTTGCAACTGTATAGTTACTAAATAGATAAATAAAATAAATAAATCTGACTACCCTGCTGCTTAGTAGCAATTAAGAATTCATGAGTAAAATAAGCGATAAAAGTAACTCCCTTAAAAAGGAAACGTACCTACTTGTGGCTTTCAGAAGGCTTGATCATTGATGGCCTACACATGTTTACCGCTTTGAGTTATAAAACCCCAAATTAATTAAGAACATACTTTAAGTGAACTAATAAAAACACACACAGATATGAATATATGAGTAGATATGTATGGATGCGCGTACATATGTACTTCATTACTGTTGCCAATGACGATGACGCAGCTGCTGAAAACTGTGTTAAACTAAATTTTCAATCATTTTTTTTTTATTCGTCTTAAGAACACAACTAGTAAAACAGACGGACAAATGCAAGATGAACACCAGCTCAAACATGTTACGACACAATTTGAAATTGTTTTAATTCATTAGCTTCTTTTATTTTTGCTTTCTTTTTGCCACATAAAATTATAAAATTAACTTAAATTACTTAAGTAGAACATCTTGGAAACATTTTCCCATAGCGAGACTAAATTTTTGCTACTGAAAGTAGTTATATCTGTCTATACTCCAGTTGAATATCAAATGAAATTAGACAAATGCTCATGTAATCAATATTTTCACGCCTGATAAAGTGTTGGCGTGCTTACCCAGAGATCACTGCGATATATACTCGTAGAGAAGATTAAACACTCTCATGGGTCCAGATCAGTTTACCGCTAATTGTATGTTTTCGCACTTTTCTTTCCAAAATTTCCCACATGTACGAGGGCGGATTGGTATTGAAACTGCCTAATTAGGAAAAAAAAACATTTTTTTTCAAAAACTATTTATTTCTCAAGATAGTCTAATTTTGGCTAAATATCACATAACGTGGCACCCATATTACCGAAGGTTAAAATTTTCGATGACTCTGAGGCATAATTGTGATTATATGTCTTTAGAGTGCCGAGTTATCTCACCTCTTAGTCAGTCAATATTCCAAATTTTTTATACATACTATCTGAATAATACGATTTTGGGAACCCCTTTAAAATACGCGTAAGTTTCGGTAATCACTTTTTCGTTTGAGATAAATCTTTTTCCTGAGAACCATTTTTTCAAATTTGGAAACAGGAAAAAATCACTAGAAGCTAAATCTGGACTATAAGGTGGATGATCAACGGTGACCTGGTGCGTTGTCTTGAAGAAATAGCACTTTTTTTTCTTATTTAATTGTGGTAGTTTTTTCTTGATTGCACGATAATACTTTCCTGTGATTGTGAATCTATTTTCAAGATAATCGATGAGCAATATTGCTTGTGCATTCCAAAATACGGTAGCCATAACCTTGCCAGCCGATTTCACTGTCACCGTTGTTTGGATTCATTTTTGGCTTCAGGTGTGTAGTGGTGGACCCATGTTTCATCAAAAATATTAATCGACGGCAAAAACCAACAAGATTACGCTTTATGATGTCCAAGCACCGCTATAAAGTGGTCTGTCGAACTCGTTTTTGTTTGACTCTGCGAAAAAGCGGCACCCATATTACCGTTGCTCCAAATTTTCGATGACGCTGAGGCATAATTGTGGTTATATGTCTCTAGTGTGCCGAGTTATCTCACCTCTTAGCTCTTTAATTGCAGCTTGCTTATCGACTTACACCACAGCGGCGAACACTGCCTTCCACATTACTTCTCTTCGATGATCTGTGCCACACTTTGTAATCAATGAATGGTAACTTACAAAGTGATGGCAGTTGTATATGGAGTTCCCAAAAATGAATTACGTTCATCCTTTGTATCAAATTTATATGAACGTATTTTATTTATTCGATGTAATTCAAACGTTCGCCGCCTTTGTCAGAGCACGTTGCAAAAATTTAATTAACAAAATCAGTGCTAAGTGTAAGAAAACCTTATAAAAAAGGTACAAGAAAGATAAAACATTTAGTGAAAAAGAAAAGAATGCAGTGAACAAAAAACACAACAAATTTATTTAATAAAATATTCCCAAAAAAATTGAAATGCGCAGTACGTGCCGGCTTACAAATGTATGCGAGATTGTATCCGAGCTGTCTACTTGCGACTTACAAAGTATGCGAGATTGTATTCGACTTTCCTACTGATGACTTACAATGTATGTTAGGAATGCGGCAATGTATATGAAAAAGTATACTAGGTTCGTATATGAGATGGTGTGCATTACTGACTTACAAGTGTGTATCGGATCATCGCTTCTGTAAGCGAAACTTTGGTTGGTGTAAGCGAAACTTACACCAACTCAAAATCTAGTGGATTTGAATTAAAATCTATAACGCAATCCATATCGTTTACACCACCTAGCAGGATTTCATTTTCACAAAAATAATTTATGCATGCGGGTTTGACAAAACAATTTTATCAGAGACTGAATACACCAACATTACGAGGGCGGTTCGTAAACTTCTTAGCCTAGCACAAAAAGCGCGGTATAAACAGAAAAAAGTTAAGTGTTTTGGAAACTTCCATCTCTGCTGTGAACACATGTTAAATTTTGTTTCGATCTGGTAACTCCTTCATATAGAAACAGGTGTTCACAAAAGACGCATCCGCGATTTTTCTACAATGGAAAAACTAGAAATGCGTGGTGTCATTAAATATTTGCAGAAAAAAGGTTTATGGTATGGTGAATGTGTTAGGTGAAAGTGCTCCTTCATATGCAACAGTAAAAAATTGGGTTGCTAAATTTACGCTTGGTCGCACAAGCATTGAAGATGAATCACGTAGTGGACGTCCAAAAACAGCAACAACAACAGAAATTGTAGCCAAAGTGCATGATATGGTATTAAATGATCGACGAATAAAAGTGCGTGAAATAGCTAATATCTTGGGTGCCGCATTTGTTAACAGTCGACCAAAAACGCATAAGAATGAACATTTCTCAAGATTGTTTGGATCGTTTTAAGCGAAATAAAATGAATTTGAAGCGTCGTTATAACTGTTGATGAGACATGGACAAAAGAACAATACAAACAATCGACTGAAGCTGGAGGAAGTGCCCAAAAGAACGCAAAAATAATTCAATCGGCTGGTAAGGTTATGGCAGCGGTTTTTTGGGACTTCAAAGGTATTTTATTGATTGACTCTCTGCAAAAGGGTAAAACAATAAATTCAGAGTACTATTGCAACCTTTTGGATCAATTAAATGTACAAATTCGAGAGAAACGTGCTGACTTACAACACAAAAAAATAAGTTTTCATCAAGACAACGAACGCACCAGCGCACAATAGTGTTTTAACAATGGCTAAAATCAACGAATTAAAGTACGAGTTGCTTGACCACCCACCTTATTGTCCTGATTTAGTTCCCAGTGACTTTGCCTATTCCCAAATCCTTACTGGCAAAAGTTTTACCTCAAATGAAAATGCAATTACCACTATTTTGAAGACCTTGAGGAAAACTATTTTAATCAAGGGATAGAATTGCTAGAAAAACGTTGGACTAAGTGTATTGAAGTTTCAGGAGATTATATTGAAAAAAAAAAATATATTTTTCAAAAACTAACTATTCTCTTCCATTGATAGGCTAAGAAGTTTCCGAACCGCCCTCGTAAAGTGTATATTTTTGTTGCCCAGAGACTGCTTGCACCACATTAAAGTGTAATTTTTGTTGCAGCGTAGTATTTTTAAGTACTTAAGTACTTTGTACTGAGTAGATTTCAGGAGATTTCGTCGAAATCTACTCATAAACTATATTTCATTTTGTATGGAAAATCTTCTCAAAATCTACTATATTTGGTTTGAAATCTCGAATGAACAGATTTTGCTTTGGTGTAAAGAGACTATTAAGTAAATATAAGTACATTATGGCCAACTAAAAGTCCTTTTGGACTCACATATGCATTTTACAGGCTTTTCGTTTAATTTTGACATAAGCTTAAGCCAATTTATGCACATTATGGTTAGGCCTTTACTTGTTGGTTTACAAACCGCGATTATTGACAATTTGTGTTAAAAGACGTAATATCTTTCAATTTATTTTGTGTATTTAACTGTCAAAATGCGGCGAATGAAGAAGCATACTCATCTGAAGGAAATGTGTAGAAGGTCTTATAATTAATTAGAAAAGAAAAATAGAGACGTGTGCAAAAGTAAATGCTTGTTTTTGTGTTGTAACAGGTATTATTAAAACATTTTGCTTTTTAAATTCTCAATATATTATTTAGATTGTTGGGATATAAAGGTGAATATTTGAGAATACCTTTTATTATTTCAAATATTTGATTACAGAATGCTACCTTTCATTAAAACAATGCTAGTCTAGCTGGTTAAAAAAATTTACGCGCATTAGACTGCTTTGACTTAGTCCGGTTCAAGTTGAGCTGTTTTGTTTCAAAATGATTTTCAATGTTTTTGATATGTTGGAATGCAACAAAGTCGTCTCTAGCAAAATGGTTCAGAAAAATATGGTTTAAAGCTTAAATATAAGCGAATATTAAGAATTTATGATATTAAATATTTCTAAGTTTACCAATTCTTAAGAATCTTCAAAATGACTTATTTCTACAACAGCTCTTGAATTTAATATTTTAATAAAGTCAATTTCTTCTATGTAGACGCTTTCAACTTTTAAAAGTTCATCAAAGCCATTTGATTTACCGAATAGTTGTATTAAGTTAAATAATACTCTTTCTTGTTGGTGTGTTTCATTAAATAAAACTCTGGTTGGTGAGTTCCAAGAAAAGTGAGTTAATTTTTTAAAATTCATTAAACTGGTTTTCAATGCTTCTATTTGCTTATGAGAGATTTTTATAAAAGTGTTCAGCTATGCGTAAAAGTTTCGCTCGGTTCACCAAAGTTTGTCCGATTAAGGGAGGTGCCACATTGGAGAAGTTATACTGTACATATGAACGCAGTCAACAAATCTCGATACTACTAAAAATTATTCCAATGTATGACCACACAAAATATTTGGCATTTCTTTAACACGGTGGCTAACACCAGAAAATGGTCGGGTTAAGTAGTGATCTTCATTGCAACTAAAGTTTATATTAACATATTTTGAAATGAACGATATTAAATTATGTGAATTGAGGAAGTTTATGGCCGATCGCTAGGTATTTTAGGATGCACACGGAATATTGCGGAATACCTTGAAAAAGCATTCAAAATCATTGATGCAATCAAGAAAATACTACCAAATTTAAAGGAAAAAAAGTGCTCTTTCTTCAAGACAACGTACCGGTCCACACATTATTAGATACGATGCTAAAATTAAGTGAAATACCCTTCGAATTGGTTGATCATCTACCTTATAGTCCAGATTTAGGTTTTAGTGACTTTTTCCTGTTTCAAAACTTGAAAAAACGGCTTGCAGAAGAAAGATTCATCTCAAACGAAAAAGTGGTTACCGAAACTAACACGTGTTTTGGAGGTTTCCAAAATCGTGTTATTCAGATGGTATAAAAAAGTTTGAATGTCGTCTCACTAAGCTAAAAGGGGACTATGTTGAGAAATAAATGGTTTTTGAATAAAAATGTTTTTTTTCTAACTTAGGTAGCTTCAATATCAATCTGCCCTCGTAAATTTAGGTTTTACTTCTGTCTTAACATAACGAATAAGTTATACCCGTAGAAAAAAATATATGTTTGACACGACAATATTCTAAGGGCAACATATTATTGGTGAATTATAAGATAGTTGCCGACAATATTATATTGTTATATTCAAAACACAATTGACATGACTGACTATAGTTTTGTTAAAAAAAAGTTATATAAATATAAAAAATTTTGCTACAGCATTATTGTGATAGTGAATAACTATGGTACAAATTGAAGTTACCATATTACTGTTATACCCAACCGTATTATCATACGAACCAATCTTACTTTTTCATAAATAATCATTAAGTAATCATAACAACATCCCAAATACTTTTATTGTTATACAAAAACACTGTAATATTTAACACAATACTCATACATATAAAAAAATTATAGTATGACATATCGTTCCTTTATGGCAACATAGTCATATCTCAAAAATTAGCTTTTCTAGTTAACAATCCAGAATTGTTAACAGTACTACCTTTTATATTGTGGCAAAATTTTATACAAATTAGTTTTAAACTGTTTCCTTTAGGAGATATTGTCTAAAAAAAAATTCCTAAAACTTGTATGGAAACTAAAAATTTGAAATGCGTTTTTCTCGAAACGAGCTTTTTTTAGTTGTAACTATACTGCAATAAAGGAGCGATATAATACAATAACTAATAATAGTTCGAACAATATGGAATGCATGCCTCTGCTTGGAGTTTTCTCCTTGATCTGGAAGTATCTATTAGCTGGAACAGAACAAAATTATTTATTAACATTTCATCTGTGATTGGAAATAAAAATATCATAGACAACTGCATAAAAACTATTGGATGCTGCATAGTATTCAACCATACTATGTAACAGCAGCACAACAATAGTATGAATGAACCTAATTTTTTAAGTACATATTTTATGATGTATTGTATTGTTGGCTACCACCCGCTTACATCTTACATCTTAGTATACTAAGTTACCTCCTTATATTCGCAATTGCTGAATACGTATTTATTTATATTTTTGATTAAATTTGAAGTTTTTTTTGTGTTTTATTATTATTTTCTAATTAGTGGATGGCCATTTGCACTGCGACCAATATTGATCTATTGTGCGTCCCCTTGCCCTATTATGGGTTGAGTATGTCAAGAAAACGGACAAACTCCTTCATTGGGAGTGATATTAAGTCACGTTCACTTAACATATAAGCTTGTAGTAGCCTATATCTTCTGTGTCCCAGTGCTCCACAGTGGGTGATTAAGTGCTCCATTGACTCCTCTTCATCACCGCAGAATCTGCAAATATCTGTGTTGGAAATGTCCATCCTGTCCAGGTGCTTGTAGCAGTTATAATGACCTGTAAGTGCACCTGTCAATGTTCTGAGACTTTTCCTGTCCAGTTTTAGAGCACGTTCGGCCCTCTTTTTATCAAAGTTTAGAAATTTCTTGGAGTGTTGAAGACCAGTTGTCTCGTTCCAATGTTGTTCGACGATGGACATCGTCCATGTTTTTATCTCCTCATTCAGGAGACCCTTATTGAAGCCAAAAGTTGGAGTGGGTCCAATAAAAGTTCCCTCCGCTCCTTTCTTGGCATAAATGTCAGCCATTTCATTGCCGTGATGCCCTTCATGTCCTGGCACCCAGATCAGGGTGACCTGATTCTGGCTTGCCAGTTCATTTAGCCTGTTGTGACATTCCAGTACTAACTTGGACGTAAAGACACAACTGCTCAGGACCTTCAGCACTGATTGGCTATCAGTATTTTTATCAGCACTCCCTTGTGTTTCCTATAGGAGAGTATTTCAACCACTTCCCTTATTGCGTATAGTTCCGCTTGGAAGATTGTGGTGTCTTTGCTAAGAGTTATATATTTGCGTGCTCTAGGCCCCACTATTCCCGCTCCAACACCCTGGGGCGTTTTGGATCCATCCATTTGTGTTTAAATCAACACTTATAAATAATTTTTTTATAATATAATTTATTTTATAAACTTACATTTGTGACATGTGAATTACTTCATCATACATATGGAAAAAAAATTCTTTGGTATTGGGCGTGATGAAAACTATTGTTGTTTAAAAAAACTTTCATAAATACTATTATTGTACGCAACCATGTCTTGAAATTGTTAGATGGTAATAATAGAATTACGGAAATGCAAACAAGTACATATTTAAGGGGAATAAACTATAATTAAATCCATAATAAACTGTTTCTACCAATAATACATAACCTGATAGAGTATATACTATTGTTGCTGTAACCATATTTAAAACAGCTTTGAAACTGCGTGTAGAAAAAATTTCAATCATAAAGTGTGCCTTCCATGGGGTTACAACCAATTTGAAACCAATATTGAATTAATTTATGTTTTCTTGTTTTGTAATTATAATGCCATCTAACTATAAAGTGTAAATATCTTTTGTATTATAATGCAAATTAGTTTAAATTGACATGTTAGTCAAGTAAAATATTCATGTTAATTTTGATAAATTTTTTGCACATTTGATAACTAAAAAAAAAGTTTTTGGTTGTAATAATATTTTGGTCGAGGCAGTACTCACTTCTGTGATGTTCGCGAGTTGTTAAACGTTATATTTCGGCTCTTAAAACATGGATTTTAATACTTTTTACATTGACTTTAATACTTTTTAGTCATATATGAGTAAAAGTTCGTGGCATTATTGCCTTATTATCTTTACATTGGATTGATGTAACTTTATTTGTTTTTTAAACGATTTTAAACAAATCGAAACAATACAACCCACAAATATGTAACTTAAAAACAAGTAATAACAGTTTTTTTTTTAAATAATGTTAGTTTACAGTTTTTTATTTGTGTAGAAACGCCATATTTATCAAATTAAAATTTCATATGCATGAACACGTCTTAACATAATGTTGATATGTTCGGTTCATTGTAAATAGTCTGTTTTTAACATTTGTTTACATTTTATTAAACCAATTGTCTGAGAGCGGATCGTCTTGTCTGTTATACTCAGCAACACAAGACCTGTTTCCGTGTTAGCGACGTCATATTCTCTGAGCTGTTTACATTTCATATCGAAACGTGCAACCGGATAGAACATATTTTTTGTTAACGGTAGTTTTAACATACATAAATGCTTATTTTTGGAATATTTAAAACGTGTTTAAGTTAAAGTGTGTGAGCGTTAGTTGACGTTGTTTTGAAGGTTTTTTTTTATATTACTCGATTTTTGTTAAGTCTTGATAAATTGTTGCCAAATAAACGAAGAAATGTTTACATACCGGTACATACATAAATAAGTATGTATAAATATAAATTAAACAAAATTTGAATTGAGAGTGATAAAAACTCAACTTTCTATGCATTGAAACGCAAGTTTTTCAAATTGGAAACAAGACAAAAACAACAAGAATTCAAAAGAAATAAAGAAAATATGTGTAGGAACATAAAAAAAAAATTAAATAATAAAATACTGCCAAGTGTTAAAATATACATAAGAAATAAATGAGAGAGCAGAACAACAAATACCTGAGTGTATATTATTTTTGTTTACGAATGCAATTTTCAAAACAAAAACCTAAAAAGTGAATTAAATACTCATACCTACAAATTTAATTAACAGCAGTGTTGCTGATTTAAAGCAATTTAAATAATAAATGTGTGTTTCAGTTTAAATTGTTGTTAAACATCGAGAAAAAAAGTGTTGTTTATGCTGTGGGACAATGAAGTGAAAGTGTGTGAATTAATGAAAAAAAAAGGAAATCCATACATACATACATACTTATTTAGTATGTTAATAAACAATTCAAGCCATAAAAAGATTTAATGTTAAACATGTCTCAAAACGTTTAATTACAATTACACAAAAGTATTTAATTACTTAAATATTAAAAAAAAACTTTTTGCAGAAGTGAGAAGTTAATTGTTAAAAAAGTTTGTTATTTACATGTGTATAAAAATAAAATATTTCAGATTGTGTTAAATTATCGACCAAGAAATTGTAAATTAACATCTTATTAACGGTTTTAATAAAAAAAAAATCCCCCTTAAGAGTACGAAACTGTTCGTTCGTGTTGCTGTTACTTGCTCTTCCTGTTAACAGTTGACCTTTCTCAATTAACCTGTTACATCCTGTCAACCCCTGTTTAGTTGTTTTGCGGTTTCCATTTTTTTGATCAGTTTTGGAGGACTTGAATATTCTAACCACTGAATCATCATTTTCACCACTAAAGTGGATAGATCTTTTACATAAAAAAAGAGGTAAGTAAAAAATATAAATATTCTTGCCAAATACGTTAAAACTAAGAAAAGATAAAAGCTTTTGCCTGTAGCCATTTTTTGGAAATTCAATGCCAAATGCAAGATGTTCTCACAGAGTTTATATAAATTTTAAGGGCCTCTGTTGATTTTAGGAATTATTGTAATTTCTTTGGATTAGGATAATGGTATGGTTAAATATCGAGCAAATGACTGCTGCGACCTCGGCCGCACAATTCCATCCGATGGTCCAAATTTACACCAACGTTGAGGTTCTATGCAGCTAATGTGCCGAGTTATCTCATCCTTTAGCTCTTGAATTGTTGCTAGCTTATCGACGTACACTTTTTCTTTTAAAGAATCTCAGAAAAAGAGGTCAAACGGTGTCAAATCACATCATGTTAGTAACCAATTCATATCGCCACCGCCTGAGATAACACGACCATTGAAACCACAATACGCGCCATAAAAAGTTCGTTATCATCTCACGATAGTTAAAACCACAGTGACTGCCTGACTGGCCTCATTTTGGGGGAAAAATACGGCCCGATAATGCTACCAGCACATAAACTGCACCAAACAGTCATTCTTTGTGCGTGCATTGGTTTTTAGACAACCGCTCCTGGATTATCATGCGCCCAAATTTGGCAATTCAACTTATTGACAAATCCACTGAGGTGAAAATGTGAACGTGATGTTGAATGAAGAATATTTTCTTTGAAAATTGATCGTAGAATGTTGCCATTTCTTGCCACCACACTGACCATTGACGACCCTTGGATTATTCAAGAGGCTTTAGGCTCTTTAGACACGCTATCGCGAACAGTAATATTTTCTGCAGATCGAGCTGTACGAGCATGCACTGTCGTTTTGACATCTCTCACTGACCCGGTTTACCTAAATTTTTGCACGATTTTTCCGATAGTACGCACATTTGGGCGATTAAATTGAGCTCAAAGATCACGCTTCAAATTGAGTTAGGCTAAAATTGAGAGACGTCAAATATAGTGCAGGTGTGGTTCACATTCAACATCGGCCCTTAAAACCACCCATTATAACTCATAATAAGGCAAATATATTTTTAATATCAATGAAACGGATTTTATTGGATAGCATATGTATTTTATTACATTGAGGTATGAATATGATTGCGGAACTGTGGCTGGGGCGTACAAAGTGTAATCTGCCGTAGTCGAATGTTAATAACCAGGCTTTCAAATGTCTTCCTCCGAGCGTACACTGCTTTCTGTGGTAAAAAGTGGTAGTAGGGGTTAATCAATTATTCTAGCAAATATAACTCTAGAAAGCCCGCTTAGGTTTCATTGGGATTTCTGAAAACCCTCACCAAGGGTGACTTGGAGAGGGGAGCTGCTTAGCTGACCATGGTTGAAGTGCCTGCCTGTTGCCTGAAACGTTCTTCTTGTGATTAAGACCTAAAATCATAGGGGAAGAGGAGAGCATTATTAGTATTCCCTGATAATTTTTCTGCCTGCCAGATGTACGGGGTATTAATTGTAGTTCCCGAGGTCTGTTGTCTTACAACAGATACCTGCAATGTAAGACACCATAAGTGGTCGAAATATGGGTAAGTTGGTTGAGGGCTGATGTTCTTTATGAACTTCGAACCAGCAACTCGCAAAGCCAAGCTTTCCTTTGACTGTCTGGGGAATTGCATTCAAAAGGAGTTAGAAGACCTTAACTTTTCAGCGAGAGATTTGTTTATATGGCTACAAACATATGACAGGAAGTTGCCACCTGCGTAAGACTTACCAGCCACATAGGGGCGCTGGTGAGCCGTATGGTAGTTAACCGCGTGGAATTGGTCCACTGTTAGATTAGGCCGTAGCGGCAGGTGCTGATGCAATACACTTACCCATCTGTTCAACTGTATCTGGTTTGTCAACTTAGACAAGTGAGCTTACATAGCCTCGAAGTAAATAATACAATGACGCTAAGTCACACAATCTTGGTAGCGAGTTCATTCGAATATTACATAAAATAAATTTTTCACCAAAAGTTTCTGCTATTAAATCAATTGTTGCGCGCGGTATGTGACGCATGGATTCATACTGTTAGAATTGTATGCAGCGAGATCAAAGCCAGCTGATTGAGATACGAAAAAAAATCTAATCATATTAAGTACAGTTTACTACTCGTATTGATAGTAAAAGTCAGCCCATCATCGTTTCCGAAGATATGTGGACTAATGATTTCACCAGCCCATAAATCGCACAAAACAGTAATTTCTCTGGACAAATGTTTGCTGCCTGTTGTCACTGCAAATGTGGCTATTTACGTATCCATTAAGCCAATACTGTCATATTTTTTAATATTGTGAAAAATAAGATTTTTCGAATAGAAACCTTTTTTTTTACAGACCATTTAAAGCCAGTGTATTTTTGTTTTATTTTACTTTAAAAATATGACAATGTAAGCTACTCAATTTTTTTCAAAACTTTAACTAAAAAAAAAAAAAAATTATCGTCTCAAACAGCCAGCAGAAATATTAAATTCCGAACTAACAATACTGCATTCAAACAAAAATGGGCTCCATCAGAGAACAACATTTTGAAGGAAAATTCAATATCGATATTAATTTGAGCTTCATTCCAATTCGCAAACGTTGCTCTGGTGTAAGTGTGTCCGTAACGAAATGTCAAACCAAACTAAACAAAAAGCAATTATCAGCAGAAAATAAGTTGTCAAATAAAGCAAAGTTTTACATAATTGCCGTTTTTGCAGAAGACTTTTGCGGAATCGTAAAAATTTGTAAAGCAGACGAGTGATATTTCTTTTCTTTCAATAAGCAGGAGTTTCCAAGATACAATAATAGAAACATATTATATCCTTTGCAGTAAACGTGCCCAAGTCCTCTATATTAAATCCTCTCTTTCTTCTGGGTCTGCCGGAAAACACACAAGACAATACTGCTAGTCACAACTTAAAAAAAAAAAAATGCCACGCCACTGTGTACATGTTTATAATTGCCTTCAAACGTGGGAAATTTGTATTGTAAATCAAGCGATTATTTGTCTTAAACGAATAAACACGAAGATAGGACTTCTTCTGTGCGTACACATTAATATAATTTTGTTTTCTTCTAAATAATTAAATATATTCTTTTTTATAATTTAAGTTAGTCAGAGTAAAGCAAAACAGCAGCATATAATGTGACATTATAATATGGTCAAAAAGTATGCGTAGCAATATGGTTTCACTGGTTCTGGTAACACTTTCTGTTACACTATTACACGTTTATAACACATACATGAGATACGAATTCAAAGGATTCTATTTCTAATTTTTGTTCCCTTTTTTTTTTTGAAATAACAGATTTATGTGATTTTAAACCTACTTGAGCTTTCTTTATACAAAATAAAATTTATATTTTAACAATTTATGTCTAGTAGCATATTCTTATGAAAAAGTTTTAAAAGCGCAAAACTTTAGCAAAAGGCGATAAGCGCTTAAAAAGTTAATTGTTGCATGTCGCTGGTCTCATGTGAAAAGGTTCTAAGTTACATACGAGTATTTTCAGATTATGATTTACATTTTTTTTTGATATTAATACATTTCAGACAATTACAACTCTTCACAAAAATTTACTGAAAATTGCAATTATGTTAGTTAAGGCCTTTCTTCAAAAGACCAACGACATATAGCTTTTTCTTGCTTTCAATTTATTTATTATTAATCAGTGTTTTTTTTTTTTTTTTTTAAGCATTTTTTTATTTATTGAATCTTCAAAATGAACTAACAATAAGTATTCAAATCTTAATACTAAATTTAAAATTAAAAAATGTAATTCTTAAGTCCGGCCAATGCTAGACAAAAAAGTTTTATTATGCGGGAGCTATTTCGGTAAAATCACCTATTGAGCAATCTGATGGTGGCAGCGGTATCCCTTCTTTTAAGCCGAGTGTGGCCGCCAAAATTAAGTATATTGCGAGCAAGAGGGTTTGGATGAAGTTCCAGTTTACTGACATACCTTGTCGCGTACTTGGAAAATTCCTCTTTTACCAGCGGAACACTCAGATCGTTATGAATTCGTGAATTTTTTACGTACCATGGAGCTGCAGTAATCGTTCGTAGAATTTTGTTTTGTCGCCTTTGGATTTTTTCAATGTTTGACGCTGAGGCGGTGCCCCATAACTGAATTCCGTAGCACCATATAGGCTTTAGTATTGCGTTGTATAACAAAAGTTTGCAATCTAATTTCAGTGTCGAATTTCTGCCCATAAGCCAATTTAGCTGCGCTGCTTTTAGTTTTAACTGAGTGACCTTTGCTTCAATGTGAGACTTCCATGTTAGCCTACGGTCCAGGTGAATACCAAGGTACTTGACTTCGTTGTGCTGCGGAATAGGTGAGTTGTTAATTTGGATAGGCGGACATGTTTGCCTACACAGTGTGAATGTAACATGAGTACATTTCTGTTCATTAGCTTTGATTTTCCAAAGTTTTAGCCATTTCTCTAATATTGAAGTATATTCTTGTAAATTTCGTGATGCTAAATGGTGGTTTTCATGAACACTCAAAAACGCTGTGTCATCTGCAAAGGTAGAAGTGTGGATTCCAGATGTCGTTGGCATGTCAGAGGCGTAAATCAAATATAAAGTAGGCCCCAGTATGCTGCCTTGGGGAACTCCTGCCTTGATTGGCTGAATTGGGCTAATAAAGTCGCCTTCTCTGATAACAAACTTCCGCCCGTATAAGTAGCTTTCCAGAAGCTTGTGTGTATTTGCAGGCAAATTTAGCTTTATTTTGTGCATTAAGCCGTCGTGCCACACTTTATCAAACGCTTGAGAAATATCAATGAAAAGAGCTGAGCAGTACTTCTTCGCCTCAAAGGTTTGTCTTATGACATTGACTAGTCTGTGCGTTTGTTCTATGGTGCTATGCTTAGCCCGAAAGCCAAATTGATGATCAGGGATGCATCCCACATTGTTCAATATTGGACTCAACTTCGCCATTAACAATTTTTCGAATAGTTTTGAAATTGTTGGTAAAAGACTTATTGGTCTATATGATTCTACCTTAGTCAGATCCTTCCCTGGCTTGGGTATCATAGTAATCATTGAGACCTTCCACTCTGCAGGATAATACTCAAGGCGTAAAATGGCGTTAAAAATAAAAAGTAGAACCCTTCTAGCTACACGAGGTAACTGTTCAAGCATTTTACCAGTAATTTGATCAATGCCTGGAGCTTTCCTGGGGTTTGTATTACCGATAACGTTTTCGACGTCTTGAAAATTAAATCTCAAAGACACAGGAGGTCTAACAACATATGGTGGTAATTCCGCTGTATTATTCTCTGAATCATTTGTGATAAAAACGTTTCGCAAATGATCGACATATAACATTCCCTTTTCAGAATCGCTTCTTGCCCAGTCGCCAGTTGAATTTCGCAAAGGTGGCTTACCTATTACGGGTCTTTTTAAACCTTTTGTCGCTTTCCACAAGGAATAATGAGATTGAGGGGTACCATCAAGGCTTTCCAAATATGTTTTAAGGGAAGCCATTCTATGGACTTCAAGCAGATTTCTTAGCTGAGTTATGCATTCCCGTAGCCTAGCTTTAAGCTGGGGCGACCTGCGAAGTTGCCACTCTCTTCTGACTCTTCTTTTTTCTGACAGAAGTTGCTCAATTTCAGATGAATAAGTTCTATTGCTCTCATTTCTAGGTCTTAAATGACTAGTGGTAGCATGCTGTACGGCCAGTTTGAGGTTTTCAGAAAAATTGTTAATTGACACATCAATATCCTCAGGCGTTCTCAAGGCGATATTTTCAGTACAATGTGTGCTCAAAAATTTTTTGTACTTTAACCAATTAACTCTATTGACAGTCAACGGTGAGCCAATCTCTTGGGGGAACGAAACAGAGATTATAGTGGGAGAGTGATCTGATGACAAATCTAATGAAGGCTCCACTTGTATCCACTCTAAAGGAAAATTTTTCGCAACTCCAAAATCTATAACGTCTGGGATCTTTCGTCGGTCTGTCGGCCAATAAGTGGGGTGTCCGCTTGAAACCACATCTAAGCCCATTTTGGAAACGGTGTCAAAAAGCACACGGCCTTTCGAGGTAATTAAGCGTGATCCCCAAAAGGTGTGCTTAGCGTTATAGTCGCCAGCCGCTAAAAATCGAGGCCCAAGTGATTTGAAAAAATTTGAATATTGGCTTTCTGTTATTGAAAATCGGGGCGGTGAGTAAATCGAGGAAATAACGATTTTTTCATGAAAATATTCAATGCATATATTAGTTGCTTGGATATACTCCTCACGTGTCTCGTTCATTAAATAGTGCTTAATTCTGGATTTTATTAGAATTGCCGATCCTCCGCAAGATCTTCCGCGGGGATCTTTAGTGTCATATAATGCGTACCCATTAATTTTGAAATAACTGTTGGTTGTCAAATGGGTTTCAGCAATCAACATTATATCGATTTGCTTTTCCATAAGGAAGTGCTCAAGTTCATTTTTTTGTTGGCGAATGCCGTTTGCGTTCCAGAAACATATTTTCAACCAATTCATTTTTTTAAAATTGCCTGCAAAATAGTGGATTGCATTTTCAGCATTTCCTGCATCATGTTCGTCATGGAAACCGTAAATGTATTTATAGATTGAACAAGAGTCTGCAGAGTTGCCTCAAGATTGCTAAAATTTTGGTCGGAGTTTTGAGGCTTGGGCTCCTGATTCAAGTTTGGTCTATCGGATTTTACCACATTCGCATAAGAAATTTGTTGGGGGTTTTGCACGTGTATATGGCTGGTTGGCTGGCGTACCTGGGGAAAATTGCTTGTAGAAATGGTGTTTGTCTGCTGGGGTGGCATATTTAAAATTGATGGCCTATTTGTCATTGATCTCTTGAAGTGAGTATAGACAGGACAACCCCTGTAGTTTGCAGTGTGGTTACCTCCACAATTACTGCATTTTTTAACGCTCGCGTCAGTCTTAGGTTTTTTGCACTGTGATGTACCGTGAAGTTCACCACACACAACGCAAACTGCGGGCAACTTGCAATAGGCCTTAGTATGGCCAAATTCTTGGCAGTTTAGGCATTGGACGGGCCCTAAACGCTTATGAGGCTCCTCAACGGTAACCTTACGATGCAAAAGATATTTGAGGTTATAAATTGGATGCACTTCATTCTTTTTCAGGAGAACATCTCTAGGTTCCAATTCAACCCTAAACATGGGTTGAGGAATTTTTTCACGGTTTCTAATATTAACCACATTTTTAATTTTGAAGCCATTGTCTTCTAGTCCGGTTTTGACCTCATTCGTGTCAACAAAAGGGTCAATACCTTTTATAACGACCTGAATACCTTTGGCACTTTTAAGCTGATATGTGTAAAATGATCGCTTCTCCTTCTCTAGAACGTCAGACAACTTTCGGTATTCATTTTCACTGTTTACCTGGATTTTTGTTTCATTTATGCCGCCGTGCTTAACCGATGTTACGTTAAACGTGTCTTTGCCGATTGCCGCAATAAGTTGCTTTACCAGGTCACTAGAGGTAGGCTCTCGCAAATATATTGGTGGCGGCTTAAAGGTTTTTTTAGATATTGTTGGCTCATCTGTTTGCAGTATAGCAAACCTATTATTATCCGTTGCCGAAGTCCTATTATCATCTTTAGAAATTTTCGGTTTAGATGATATTTGAGCTGATTTGGGGCTTCGCTGTCTCTTAACCACGGTTATGTACCTGTCCATGCCTACTTGGGTTTTTGGCTTATCATCAACAATTAAACCGGAAGATGTTTTGTCTTCAGTTGTAACAACAATATTTGGCGAGCACGATCGCGGGCGTTTCCTATCTCTTAGAGACAGGAAATTTTCCAGTGATTTTTTCACAGATTCTTCCTCTGAAATCCAAAGATTTTTTCTACCGGAGCTAAGCTCTTTTTCAGAATTACATCTGATAGGTGCACTCATGCAATTAATTGTTTCTATTTTTTATTTACAATTTAAAACAGTATTTAAAAAATGTCACAAAATTTTTCTTTTAAACAAAAACACTCTGTTCACCTATTACGGTTTTTACTTAATCCCGTTATATTTTTTTTTTTTTTTTTACTTTGCGATCAAAAAAAACAAACACGTCCGTTCACTATCGAAGCTAAACAACGACTGATCATTAATCAGTGTTGACAAACTTTCCATAACACACACGTTCATATGCAAGGTTTTTTATGTTGTGGTTTTACAAAAAATGTGAAAAAAGCCAAGCTGCACACACCCATTACAATTTACCAACCCATCATGATCACGTTGGAAAACAAATTCACATAATAATCTATCTATCTCGTCAAACTTACGCACTGTCACACACAGCCAAAGCCCGGCCGGCCATCATGACGCACATTGCCCCCAATAATTAACTACTGAAACCACTTTTCAACATTTAAAGCAACATAAACGACAATTTGCAATATTTTCTTCTTCCAAGTTAATGTTTTCATTTTACACACTTTTCTAAAATTGTTTTTTCTCCAGGCAAGCGAATGCGTCTTTAATGCAGAGCAACCTGTTGCAGTAAAAAAAAGAATTGAAAAAAATTGCCGGCGAAAAATATGTAAATACACAAAATCGGATTTCACCTGTTGTTTTTGTAAATTTAAAACTAAAAGAAGAGGGAAACAGTTTTTAGACTAGACAAAAGTTTTGCAAACACTGCAATACTGTTTATAAAGCAGGGTTACTCAAACTTCGAGCCACGGGGCATTAACGTCTACAAGGTGGCAGCACTGGAGCAAAATTCCAACAATGGAACAAAGACGGACAGGTGCTTGTAAAAAATAGTTTTCTCACAATTATAAATTATTTTTATCGAAATTATTTTTATTTTCACTTATTTATTTATAAATGTATAAGTAAGAATAAACTGCTACATTCACCTTCAAAACTGTAAACAACAAATTTGCCGTTAAGTGGTCACGATGTTACCAGTAGCAAAAAACTGTCACATGCCGCAGCCCTGCCACCTCGTAGACGTTAATGCACCTTGGCTTCGTTTTTTTTTTAGTTTTGTATGAAATTCAAGATTTTGTGTCCCTAAAAACATAAAACTTTAAAAAGATATTTACAATTACTCACCGTGTTTATTTTAACCAGAGTTGCTGCAACTCCGAAAAAGTCCTACCAAAACAATTATATTCTAAAAATGTGTGATCTGATATTCCGCAAGCGAATTTAGAGTTGATAAATACGATTTTCGAATGATAACAAAAAAAAAAAAAAAAAAAAAAAAAGAAAGAAAAAAAAATTTGCTTGTTTACTGCTGCCTACAAATAAAACATATAATTTCATGCATAAATAGTAACAATGACAACTCTTAATATAACTATTAAAATAACATTTTATTCAGTAGCTTATTAGTAAATTTACGGCCTGTTCGACGGTATCGAATGAAAATGTGTGCGAAAGAAAGCTTGTCACTCACATTCGAATAAATTTGGGTACGTCTATGTCACTATTGTTCGTTCGTTATATATTTTAATTGAATTTTGACACATCGTTCGCATAGAATAAAGTTAGAAAAAACCCAAATCAATTTTCTTTCGCCTAGAGTGCGAATGAACTTATCCTTTCGACATCGGCGAACTGGCTGTTAAACTAGTGTTGAAATCGAGCTACGTTATGTCGCGTGATTCATCGCGAGGTTTGGTTTTCAATAGGCTTTTATTTGTACCTCACGTAAGACTCATGTCAAACTGCTTTGTATTTTTTGTTTTGTTTTGTATCTATAGCTTGTCATTTCATAGAAATATTAACACCACGACAGCGTTTCCAAATTGATCAGTGTTCTGTAAGAAATGTTTATGGTGTGATCCGAGGAACCAATGGTGCGCATAAGTGGCCTGCTGAAACCACTATTGCGCAAATTTGAATCCCATTAACATTAGTAGGTAGTACTCGTCCAAATACATCACATCGAGCAAGTAGTGAAAAGTATACAGCAGCTGTTGCGGAGAGTGTACGAAAATACCGTGGCAAATGACCTTCCTGAAAATGAAGCACATGGTCATAAAGTACACAGAGATGAAAAAAGTCATCTAGATCTCTGAAAATATATGAAGTCGGCGGTCTTCAGAAATAAGCCAGCTACGATTGGCGCTGCGTTAGGCAATATTGTTCGAGTAATTCGGGAGATACCAGACGATACGCCTGAAATAGTCGCCCAAAACTAAACCATCCGTATGAACCAACTCATAGTCGCGGCTAACACCACTCAAGTCACTCGATAGAGAGCAACTTGTTTACACTCTTATACAACGCGCCTTCAGCCTACCACTGCACTTAATCTTTATGCTTGACAAAAAAAAAACTAACTTTCAAAAATATTGTTGCAGTTTCCATGTATTATAACTGCAATAGGTAAGACCAAGCGTGAGGGATGACTAACGAAACATATATTTGAAATAGTTCAGGCTCTGGTTCTTATAAATATTTTTTTCAACTGATTGCGTCTAGGTTTGCAGTGATCTGCAAACCGATGGCTGGGGGCTTGTAATTGGTTTAAATAATGTCTAGTTAAATTCCTGAAGTGAACGAGAGCTAGTGCTCTCAAGTTGGATAGCTCGAACTTACATACTCTTCAGGTAAGCCTGCTCTTGCTTACACAGATGAACTAAGAGTGCCATGATACTAGCCAACAACATCCGTAAGGTTTTACTTTCATAGTGAAAAAACTATCGCAATGATCGAAAATTGTTTCATGGAATTTCAAAAAGCTGCAAAAATCTGAAACAAACTCATATGGAGGCTGCAAAGTGCACTATATAACGAAGAAACAGTGGGAAATCGATAACGTAGCTATTTGAAGTTTGGTGTGCCAATAATTTGGAGAGAAGAGAAAATCCATGTGGGATGAATTGAAAGAAAATGTTATGTTTTAATATATCGCCTGTAGAAATGCTCTCTACCGTAAAAAAGTACGCTCATATATGCAAATATTTGATTAAATAAGCACGACCAGTGCTTTTGGGTTTTTATGTAAAATAAAGTGCGGTCTTGCCAAAACAGGCGATATTAATTTAAAAAAAGCAAAATACTTTCACTGAGTTATTTTAATATTTCATTAAGAGGATCTCTTAACATTATGTATGAAACAAAATAGCGTCCAAATGCTGGCCACGACTTCAGTGGCATATCTCTATCCGATGGCCCATGTATTCAATGACTCTGAAATATAATTGAATTTCAGTGTCGTTAGTATACCAAATTATTCCATCCTTTAACTCTTGAATTGGTCTTGACTTATTGATGAACAGTCTTTTAAATAAGCGCACTGAAAAAAGTCTAAAGGTAGCAAATGACATTATCGTGTCTACGACGTGAGATAACACGATCATTGAATTGTTCCTACGAAAGAGCCATTATTTCGTTGGCTGTGTGGCAAGGGGTACCAACATTTTGGAAATACATATTGTCCAGATCCCTATCTTCAATTTCTGGCCACAAGAGTCGGTTCTAGTCACAATAGCGAACAGATTTGATGGTAACTGCTTGACCGATCCCATTTTCAAAGCGGTACTGTCGTTGACGCTGACAGGCCATTAACCGGGCCAAACAGTCGCTCTTTGCGGATGCATCGGTTTTTCAATAGTCCCTCATGAACTCTCATTTGCTCATTTCAGCCAATTCTGCTTCCTAACCAACTAAAGTGAAAGTGTGCTCTTAAAACATCACAAAGTGCGCGTTTGTACATATTGATTTGAAACCCCCGTTTTTTAAAAGACTTCAATGCTCCGTGGTAGAGTTTGTGGGACACTGACACAAAGGAATGTCAAACTAAGTTGGGCAAAAAACTTGGCATTAAGGTCTGACCCACCATTAACAACGCGCATTACGGTTGGACCAGCATTTATAATACAATAAAAAGCAAAAAAGGAGTTCTTATGTGGTACCGTAAATGCTATTATTAAAATTAATCATATCGTGAAATTGATATACATATGTATATATAGTAACAAAAGGTTTACAGAAATGTAAGCAGCAATATGTTTATAGATAAATAAACTATAGCTAAATTGATAATACAATACACAATGTTATAGCATATATACAATACTAGTGTTGTTGTAGCAATATATTAAACTGCCTTTTCTGGGCTCGTGTTAAATGAGATTGATGGCATGACGGCTGACATAAGATATCAACAAATTCTTTAATCTATCAGTCCAAGTTTGACAAGCACGAATTTCGCCTTATTAAGTAATGTTGATGGCATGCTTCAGGCAGTGCAGTCATGCCAAGCTAACAGCTACTGGTTACTTGCCTAATGTAAATATGTACAGCGTATAATAACGAGTACATATAGTACGTTAAACATCTGTTATATTTTTCCAACATTGGTCTTATATTTGCTTTTTATTTTAATATTTCAGTAACATTTATCTTTCTTGACTTATACTCACTTTTGCTTTGAAGCAAAAACAAAAACTCACATTTTATATATTTAATTGTTTTTGCTGATTTACTATTGTTTTATTTGCTGCCAACAGTTTTCTTTCTGTTTTTTGCTTTTTCTTTTTATATCATTTCGTTAAACATTTAATAAACTTTTTAATTGTTTATTTCGTGGAGCTGTACATTTCTAAATCATGGCATTGAAATATAAAATTCTGGTATTGTACATTTATTTTTTTAATTTAATGATAGATAATAAATAAATTTTTTGTTAAATAAAACCGTTGATAATGCCAGTTTAATTGTCTGACATTTTTAACGAATTTGAAGCATTTTTTTCCTCTGGCTTTAATTGTTACTTTTTTATTTTAATGTAACTTCATCAATTTAGCTTTGTAACTAAAATTATGCGATTTCTGTTTAAAGGGGAAGTTTGCCTCACAAGCAAATCTGCTTTATAGTTAATAGCTTCATACGCAAGGAGCTATACTAGATAGTATATACAATAAATACAACACTAAATTACTTCACACGAATTTGTTTGGTAGAGGGAAATAACGCAACGTAAATTAGCGCATCAAGCATAATTTACTTGTCAAAAATCCCCATGCACATACAAACATAGATGCCAAATAAATCTGGTTAAAAATCATCAAATTCGGTGGAAAAAATCGGCAATATGATTATCACAAATCGTAAAAAACTCGTCAGCAAGTAAAACTAATCATTTTTAAATAAAATATATATATTAATGGTTTAAACTGCAATAAAACAAATCATTGTTGTCCTCAATAAAAAAACTAAATCTTTTAATAATCATACACGTAGGGAAAAAGCAGTTTGAAATATGGTTACAGCAACAATAGTTTATACTCTATAATATGTGTTCTTCGTAGAGACAGTTTATAATGGATTTAATTATAGTTTATTCCCCCTTAAATATGTTCTTGTTTGCATATCCCTAATTCTATTGTTACCATCTAACAATTTCAAGATATGGTTGCATACTATATAGCATTTATGAAATTTTTTTTAAAACAACAATAGTGTTCATCACGCGCAATACCAAAGAATTTATTTTTGCCATATGTGTGCTGAAGTAATTCACATGCAACAAATGCAAGTCTACAGAATAAATTTACTATTGCCATCGTTAACAAAATTTTTGTTCTAGTTGTTGACATTTAATATTCTATCGATTATAGTTTTCGGAATAAAAATATGTGTTCTTTGTTTTTTAATTAAAAAAAAAAAAAAAAAGAAATATTCGCATGCGTTGATTTAAAGAAAAAAAAAACTTAAAATTTAAGAAAATAAAAATATAAATAAATAAGTATTCAGCAATCGCGGAAATAAAAAAGTAACTTAGTATATTAAGATGTAAACCTATATGAGCGGGTGGTAGCCAACAATATTATGATGTCGCCAACCGTACTGTTTAAAAACGCTCTAAAGCAATGACCGGCAACAAAGTTCCGTCCCTGTGATTAATTGTGAATGGAAACATTCACCATTAATTGCACTTTTTCGCCTTAAATTTTTATAATTGACTGATTTCCGGTTTTCATTTTGGTCAGTATTATTCTTGAGGATTCTCGATTAAGAAGATCCTGTGGCGTCTTGAAGTTCTCTAAATTGAAGTTTCACTGAATTATAACAAGTTTTGGTTTGTAAATAAGTTTACACCTATGTAAGTAATTGGAAATCTATTCGCGTATTTATTTGAGAAAATTAATAGCAACGTCAGGAGTCCCCTCCTGCCCATAGTCTTCATTCCCTAGACGAACGCTATCCCCCTACCTTTTCCATACTTATGCGTACTCCCATGCATTAGCTTGTCCCATTTTCCAATCAAACGATTTTACTTAAACGTACAATACATCAGAATATAATATAATAAAAAATTCTGAGGTTCATTCATACTATTGTTGTGCTGCTGTTAGTAAGTGTTGAATATGTAGCATCCAATAATTTTTATGCGTTATGTATAATATTTTAATTTGCAATAACAGATGAAATTTTCTTGCAGCTAATAGATACTTCCAGATCAAGAAGAAAATTCCAATCAGACGCATGCATCGCACATTATTCTTTTCGAATCATTATTAGTAATTTTATATGTCATACTCTTTGCTTTAATTTTTTTATATGTATGAGTATTGTTTTAAAGATTACAGTTTTTTTTTTTTTTTGTATAAAAATAAAACTATTTGTGATCTTGTTATTATTGCTTAATAATTATTTATGAAAAAGTAAGATTGGTTGGTATGAGAATATGGTTGGGTATAACAGTAATATGGTAACTTCAATTTGTAACATAGTTATTCACTATTACAATAATGTAGCAGAATAAAGTATAGTTATATAAAAAAAAAAATTAACAAAACTATAGTCAGTCATATCAATTGTGTTTTGAATATAACAATATAATATTGTCGGCAACAATCATATGATTCAAGAATAGTATGTTGCCTTTAGAATATTGTCGTGTCAACCATATATTTTTTCCTACATGTATAGAGCAATAAGTCAACAATTTCAAAACTGTTCAAAAAATTGTTAATGGCGAAGTTGACTTTAATAGAACATTTTTCTTTTTAATTTCAAAATGCTAAAAGTTAAGGTTTTCAATTTCCACTGATGATTAGTTTGGTAGTTATCAAGTTTTGCTATAGACAGCTAGGAAACACAAAACGCAGCGGTGTGTGTCTTTTCATATCTTTGAACTCAAAAAAAAAAAATGTTTGAATTTCTTGTATACCATTCTTCTCTTCTGTAAGTTTAACATTCGTTTTAAGTGTTTCTTAAAGTTTACAACCTTAAAATAACGAAACATAAAATTTTATGTATCGTAGCTGAAGCGGGTGTTGAGCTTTCAGTCATCGACACATCATACATGACAACAAGTGTTAATGACATTTAGTTGCTGAACTCAAAGTCACTACATTTGGATTTATATACTTTTTTCGACTGTTTCTTTTATGGAGAACGAATATCGACATACAGTTTATGGCCAAAAATTCAACTTTAATGATATTTTGTTATTATTTTTGGTAACGTTTAGAGACAAAACACGAATAGTTAGAGACACAATTAAATCAAGGTAATATTTTAAATATCTAAATATTTCAAATGTGATGGCGAAAAAAGTGACACTTTAAAGTATTTTTTTTTTTTTTTTGTAATACTTAACGTTTTCTTTTTTCATAAACTTGAAAACGATTTTTCAATTCTCATAGGAAATCAACAATTACCCGTGTGATTATTTAAACACATTCTCCAGTTGTCGCTTAAGAAAAGAAAAAGAATGAACTATCATAATTAACTTCATTTCGCAAACTTCGCGGCAACTTGAGCTGACCACAGACTCTTCGTATTGCTGGCTTGACTGATTCAAAATTTACAAAAACATAAGAGACTTAAACAAGAACAACATAAAAAAAAACTTAGTTTAAACAAAAGAAAACAAAAAACGCAATCTTGGCAAAACAAATGAACCGTCAGTTTGCCAATAAAAAACAAATTCTTTAAGTCTTTTTTTTTTAACATATAATTTTAACAAGTTTTAATGAGTACAAGTCTGGTGCTCTTTTGTTGACCAAGATGCTCAGACTTGTGTTGGTTGAGGCTGTCTGTGGCTGGTTAACTAACTAGCCGTTTTTGACCTCAAAACCGAAAAAATGTTTAAAAGTAATTTCCAAGTCAAGAAGACGACGAAGACCACAAACTTCTAAATAAAAGATGAAGCATGTCTTGTTCCTCTCATATGTTTTGAAAAATTATGTTTGTATATAAATTTGTATGTATGGGTTTGATAAAATACGGAAACGTGTTCAAAACTCATCGAAATTCGATTCTTGCAACACTAAAGACGAAATTTTAGTCGTGACTTTTTGAGCTTTTTAAAAAGAAGATATGCATTCACGTCATCTGTGATAAGTTTTTAATAATTCTTTATCCATAAAGATAACTCCTTTATCACTTTTATGAAATTGCAGAACTTGAAAGCTTATACAATTTGAAAGCTCTAAAAGTGTCAACGTGAATATTCTAACCATTAATATATTACGATAAAGCTGTTTTCATTGTTTAGTTTTTTGAGAGGTTCTGCAATTTACTGGCCTGTTTTAACGCTAATAAAATTCGTTTAGAAAAACTAACACTAGCATTGGCTTTTTCGCGATTCTGTAACACCTTTAACACTATTTGCCTTCGTTTTAAATCAGCTGTTTTATAGCATGACTGATTAGCGTTAACTAAACACCAATTATTTTTGTGTTGTTTATTTGAACAACTGTTAGAATGGCTTCATAGATATTTTATATAATAAATTTATAGTTAGTTTTACTTACCTTTAAAATAGATTTATTGGCAAATTTGTTTGTTTTATAAATATTAATTTATTAATTTTTTGTGGAACTTGTTTTTGATAATTTTTTTTAAATTAGCTGGTAGATTAGAAATATATTATATTTTTGTTTCATGCATAAATAAAATAGCAAGATGGCAACTCTTGAAACATCTGCTCAAACCAACGGGAGATAAATATAAAATTTAACTCAAGTGCTTACTAGATTCCAAGGGAGCAAGAGTATTGCGGATTTTTTTTCATTTTGCTTAATTAGGCATTTTTGTTGCACTACACCTACAAAATAAAAATTGCAATAAGATCAGGCTTATGTATATTTTTAAGGCTTCTTGGCGGTGTTAAATCCCGTGAACGTTGGACCAAATGAAATCGCTTCTGCGCGAAATAATACATTCACCGAAAACAGAGCCATTGTGCCCCTTGCGGTATCGGCTGTGGCTGCACCTTGTTGAAATCATAGCTGTGAATGGTTTTCTATAGCTGGCATTAAAAAATTGTCCAGCATGGTTGGATATTTAGCACCACTAACGGTTACTGAGGCGCCAAATGCAATTTCAAATAAATATGGGCAAATGACTCCTTCCGACGATATACCGCACCAAACAGTACATTTAATTGCATGTAATTTTTTCTGACGACCTATCATCGGATTCTCCGTAGCCTATATCCAGCAATTTAGCTTGTTTACAAAACCATTCAAGTGGAAATGGACTTCATTACTCATTATTAAACGGTGAATGAAATTGTGATCTTTTTCTGCGGAATAAAATAGACGCTGTTCGTAGTCTATCGGCTTCAATTCTTGAACAAGCTGAACCTTATACGGGAAAATGTGCAATGTGGTTGAGTATTTTCTTTCTTGTGGACCGTACGTGGTCTTTCGGTGCATGAAAGGTGTCTTACTATACCATGTTGTCGAAGGTTTTAAAGCAGGCGATTTATTGTAGGTGCTGAAGTTCCAGTACTCAAATTAAATAGCGATGATAAGAACGTTGCGCCAAAATAATTGCCCTTCAATTTGCAACAGAAAATTCAGTAATTTGTGACCGCTGTTGTGTTGTGTAGTGCTCCATGTTAAATTCTCTAAGTCTTCTTCACAAAGTTCTGAAATAAATATGTAAAAAATATAGATAAATTAAAAATGTTATTGAACATTCAAACCATAAAGGTAGTTTTGCGCCACTCTATATTTTGTTACAACATGAGATGCAAATTGGTTGCTGATGGACAGAAAACATTAATAATAAAACAAATTTTTTTAAAGAAAATTGCCAAGTAATTGGTTAATTTTTCCATGATTTACCAACAGTTTTTCGTTTCTTAAAAAACAAGTTTAAAGCAACATTTTTCTTATCTATAATTTCCTCAAAACACATTTTGAAATTACAAATGAAAACTGTATATGCAAAACAAAACCCAATGCACCAAAAATACTAGAATTCAAGTGCTTTTGTAATTAAATCTGTTTTAGCGACTCAAGTTGTATGGAAGCGAAATTCGTGCAAGGTGTAGCCTCCTAAAAATGAACATTGATATTTTTTATGATGACATCCACAATATTTCGGCTGTAGCTTTGACCTCTTGTGAGCTGGATCATTTTTGTATGTTTTGTCAATTTGAGATTTACAAATTGACAAACATGCAAAAAATATACCCTTTTTCAAAATGGTCCAGCTCACGAAAGGTCAAAGCTGGAGCCGAAATATTTTAGATGTCATCTTAAAAAAGTCCAAGGTTCAATTTTAAGAGGGTACATCGAGTAATTTTTTTTTGTGAGTCGCTCTAATGTACATATGTGCATGCATACAATAAAGATATGGAAATAGAAATATTTTAGAAAACTCATATTTAATAGTTTTTCAATTGTTTGAAACGGTCTTAACAACTTTTTTATGGACATTGCTATTGAGAATTAGATATAGTTATTGTTGAAACATAAATATAATGCACAATGTGCACATATGTATGTATGTGCGCATATTTAAATGTACATTACAATGATTTTTTTCAATTAAACTTATTGAGTTTTGAACTTCACTTTAAAAAAATGCCATAAAAATGAATAAATTCCCACGCCTTTTTTTTCTAACATGACAAAAAAAAAATGATATCGTCATGAAAGCAGCTGTAGAAAAAAGTGAATTCTTTAGCATTTAAACAACAAACTGTAAATTCAACTGTAAATTCCTTCTCAGCGAAAATTAATGGCTATATACATTCGTAAAAAGAGTGTCCCAAAGAGTGTCACGCAGGATTTGAATGTGTCGCCATTTGTACGGTAAAGTGTTGTCAACCTTATAAAAGTAATTAAACACCTGACAGTTTAGAGTTACAGTCTGTTTATAGAACACGACTAAGCTCAATTCAGGGACGAGTATGTCAAGAATTGGGTTTGTAAAACGCTACTTGATGGTGTCGTTAAACTTACGTAAATTCGAGTATATGTCAAATATTTATGACGTATATTTGTTGTCAACATGCAAAAAATAGCACTTGTTTATATTTTTCATACAATTTTTTTTTCAACATAAACATACACACAGTCGTAAAGCAGCTCTGGGCTGAAGAACAGCTCTCGCGTCATCGTAATTATTTCTTAAGTGCGGTCAGGCTTGTGTTTGTTGTTCGGTCTTCGAGAGTTTTGCGTCTCACTCGCACTGGTTAACGGTTTGCCTGAACTAACTGTATTGGATTACAGTTTTTTAGAGGTTATTCATTGTTAACCACGTGGAAACTTCCTATGTGAAGGCATAGGTCGTTATAGTTAGTCACAGCGTCGCTACAAAAGTACTGTTAATACCATCTTGGGCATAATGGTCTTTGTCACCCTGCCCATACTGTGCATTCTATACTTTGCAAATTTACTTTGCAACTGTATAGTTACTAAATATATAAATAAATAATTAAAAAAAAAAAAAAACTGGTTGTTCAGTGACAGAAAATCCTGTACAAACAACTGGGGTTACAACAATTGCATATACGTGATCAATATGTGGCAAACATTAACGTAAGAATAATTAAAGAGCTCTGTGGCTGAGTTGGTTCATCGGCCGTATTAAAAATACATCATGTTCATATGATCCTGAGTTCGAATCCCAGTGGGGGCTGATGAGTGGTGTAGCGACTACGAAACAGCTAGTTGTTCCCCAGCTATATGGTATTTAATTATTTTTTCTGTTATTATTTGGTCTTATTGTTTCACAGCAATTATTGTTATAATTAAAAATAATCCTTCTTCTTGACTGAAGTTGGACTCGAACCAATTAGTTAATATCGTACATATGTATATATCTAAAAAAGTTCACTTATTAATGATTTAAAACACGAAATTGTTTTTGTCCATTGTTTTGAAAATAACAAAAGTGGGTCACTCGTAGCACAATAACTCACAAAATAATGAATAGAATATCATGAAATTTTGAAGGTTAGTACTAACTGAAAAAAGGTGACTGAAGTAAAACTGGACCCGGGACTTTTCAGCCCATGTAGTATATATCCAATATAGACAATAATTTTTTTCCATCGTTCGAAAAGTATACTGTTATGTTAACCATTCGTGATAGTTTTCAAAATCCCTACAATATGCCTAATAATACAAAATCTGTACTTTTTCCCTACAAAATATATTTGTAAAAAAGAGAAAAATCTCTACGCTTTCGTGTGATATGGTTGGACCGCCCGTTATTTAAATGCTTGATATAATTTTATATTTCCTTTGAGACACTGTGCTCACACGAGTGTGATTATTTTTAAAGAAAAACCTAAACAATTATTTTTGTTACAAAATTTAATTATTGTTTTATAAATTTAGTTTCCAACAACAATTTTTTAAACAATTATGGTGTCAAAGTTAATGCAGTTTTGCTCGTTTCAAAACCACAAATTTACTTTTTCTAGACTAAAAAATTCTAAGAACTCAATTTTTCCACTTATTGTTCAGCAAGGAGTGTCTGATTTCGTTTTCTTTTTCCTAAGATTCGAAATTTTTCTCACTGAAATAATGTACACATGCATATGTATGTGTTTATGTATATATATACATACACACATCCCAATATTCACACTAGCAAGTATGTGCTTTTTAATTTGTAAGTGGTACGTTTCGATTGTTGTACATGTATAATTACGTTGTTGCTTTTTTTAAATTGATTTTTCCTTTTATTTTTGTTTTTTTTTTCACTCATTCAATTCAAGCAGTCAATCTTTTTGTGTCTTAATTTTTGTTAATTTTTCCAGTTTTTTGCTTAAGGCTTTCTCAATTGCAAACACTTTTCAGCATTTTTTTTTTCGACGGCAGTGCATTGATCCTAAAGACATTAAATCTTTTTTATTTAAAGTTGCTGCTCCAGTTGTTTTATTTAATTTATTTTTGTTTTTATTTTCGTTCTTGTTATTAAGTATCTTGTAGTTGCTCTTAAAATTAATCGATTTTCAATTGACGATTGATGGTTTTTTAAAATACTTTTTTCTTCACGTATGGTTTGGTTGATATGTTAACAAGATGGTGGAGGAGAATTCTTGTTTCTTGTGGGCAATGGTTTTTAGGCTTTCATTTCAGCTCTTTTTTGTAAACTCAAGGGCAGATACTTACTTGCATATACGAGGTCTGATAAAAAAAAATAACCGTTATTTAAATTTTTCAAAAAGTATTTAGTTATTCATCAATAACTATCTTGTCCCCTTTAAAGTAATCCCCCTCAGATATAGCCAGCGTTTTTTCCAATCCTCAAAACACTTCCGAAACGCGCTTTTTGTTATCGCCAACAACTCCTGTTTCAATTTTTTCTTTTATCTCATCAATCGTAGCAAAACGCTTTCCTTTCATCGATGTCTTCAATTTTGGGATTTGGCGGGGACCAAAGTCCGATGAATACGGTGGCTGAGGCATGATGGCGGTTTTATTTTTGGCCAAAAATTTACGCGCAAGCATCGATGTGCGAGCTTTTGTCTTATCATGGTGCAAAATACGTGATTGTTTTTTCCACAATTCTGTGTATTTCTGACGAATTGTTTCGCGCAAACGGCACATAACTTCAAGGTAGTATTCCTTGTTGACCATACGTCCCCGAGACAAGAAAACAGTGAGAAAACCCTTCTCGTTTGATCGAACTTGACGTGCTTTTTTTGGCTCTTCTGGACGCTTCCAATGGGATGATTCGGCTTTGATTCGTCTGCACTTATGACCTTTTTGAGGAAATCTGGATCGTTGTTAATGATGTTCAATAGCTCCTGAGCGATGTCCATGTGACGTTGTTTTTGCTCAAAATTTAGTAAAAAGTCGAAGAGCACATCAAACCACGACGAACTTTTTTATCTGTCAGACATAAGCTGACAATCCGAAAAGGTTGATAGTGCACACATACATATATAACAGATATGTGTACCAACATAACAGAAAAAATGCGAAAATCGAACATAACTCACGAAATTTGAAAATAACAGTAATTTTTTTTTATCAAACACCATGTATTCGTACAGGATTTTTATTTAAAGGCTGTAATTTTCGTTTAAAACACAATTTAAATCGTGTGGTAATACAACACTAATGTTTTCTTAGAATCCGCAACGTTGACCGGGTCAGCTAGTTGTTAATAGCTTAAAATTGTTGCTGTTGTACTTTAAAAAAGATTCTTATTATTTCTTTATTTCGACCCGTGTTTTTTTCTTCTTAATATTGCGCAATTGATCGGGCTTAAGGTCTTTTTGGAAGCTTTCAGTTTTTTTGGTTCTTTATTATCTGACAATATTTCGCATTCCTTTGGATAGTTTCTTCAGGCCAAATAATATTTATTTAATTTAAATTTTTACAAATTTTTTAACAGAGATTTTTATAAAATAACAGAACTTTTCAAAATGTCTGATTTGTCATAACTAAGCCGTAAACACTTGAGCTGAACCGCTGCTATTCTTTAGACGAGCCGCTAACAATGTTTACATGCCGCTGCTATCAATATACGATCTAAAAATACTATATTAGTACATCCTGCACGATGGCCTGCGAAAAGCAAACAAAAAACCGAGACTTTGAGTAAAAGCTTCTGAAATATATTGCCTATAAAACGCGATATTCAAGTGTATTTGCAATTTCTTTCGAACGGGTTCAGCTTGCAGTAAAGTGCTGAACTAATTTTTCGTTAAAATAAGATGGTTATGACTTTTATATATTTTATTGCAGCATAACTTTAGAACCCGAGTCAGATAGAATTTTTATATTTTCAGCAGTTTCAAAAATATTTAGAAATCTCTTAAGATACATTTTTTTCTTGCAAAATTTAAAAAATTTTTTGTTTTAAAAAATTCATTAGAAAAAATAATAAGCGCAGACATTTTAGATTTTGATTGTTTTTTAGAAATTGAAATATATGACTAATAAAATAATTCATAAGTCCTGATAATTAGTCGAAAAATGTTAATAGGGTTATCATTAGCCACCGTCCAGAAAATTCTTCGGCTCATAATACTGAGCACACCTGGAGAGTTACTCTCTATTGCGATGCAAAAGAGAAATGGTTCGTAATCGAACAATTGGTACCATGTACTACGTTTTTGTATATTTTCGGACATTTTATTTTATCTATTAATTCTTCACTATTGTTTATTTTGTAGTACCAGTGTTGTATCATTTTCAAAGTACTTCGCGAAAAAGTTTGTGCAATCGGCACAAAGTACCAACTTTCGAACTTACTTTCGCATCGCAGTAGAGAGTAACCCCCCTGTTCTTACACAAACCCGTAACTAACTAAAATTGTCTTGTGCTGAAAATATCGTTACGTTTTCGTCTTTAAAAACGCTTTTGCGGATATTCAAATGCAAATAAAATAATGACATACTTACGGCCATATTCATAAAAAAAAAAATTTTATTTATTACAAGTTTAGTTGACAAATTTTTATAAAAAGTTTTTCAAATAAAGTTTTAATAAATATAAAATATTTTTTTAAAGCCAGCATATCTGAAATACAGCTATGTTTGTACTGTAAAAAAACTAAAAGGAGCATCGAATTTTAAAAATTTAATATTCGTTTTTCTTTACATAATATACGTGCATTTTATGCATCATTACTCCGTGTACTATTACGAGTATTGTGCTCTGTAAGATCGAATATACAAACTTTGCACACTTGATGAAATGGTATTGATTGTATTACTGATATACGAGTATAGTACAAAAAGTATTTTCTTATGCTAGAACAAAACATTGTGTTGAATTCAGTTCGGTGCCACCGAAAATTAAAAAACGCACCGAAATTTGGAATAAAGCGCACCGGCAAAGGAATTTTTCGCACAAAAAATTTTAAAAAGCACCAAAAACGGTGCGAAACGCACTGAGTTAACAACGCTGGTTAAAATCTCAAACAGAGAAAAAAGAAAGAACAAACGGTATACAATAGAGAGCCTACGAATACACCAGAAAATAAATAAAACAATGAATAAGAAGGAGGACAAAGATAACACAAAACTGCAATACTCCCAAGGTGTATTAACGTCTTCACGGTGGCAGCACTAGAGAAAAATTACAACAATATAACATAAACTGGCATGTGGCAAGCTACGATTGCCAAAAATATTTGCAACTTTTTTCACAATTATAAACTAATAAAGTACCATTTCACAATCATAATTTATATGTATTTGAATTCTCTTTATGTTCACAAAATAATTTTTAAATGTTTAATTCAGAATAAACCACTAAATTTAGTTTCAAAAATGTTAGCAATGCATTTGACGTAAATGGCTTACTATATTGCCAGTAGCAAAAAATTGTCACATGCCATAACGCTGCCACCTTGTAGACGTTAATGCACCTTGAATACTCCATTGCAATAATTTAGTAACTAATCTGTGATAATATGACAAGTTTGACGAAATATTTAAAGTGATGTCCAGTTTTTTTTTTCTTTATTTATTTAATGCTTATTTTACAAAGGAAAACCATGAAATAATTGTAAGTTCAACAATGAGAGAAATTCTATATTACTTATTTGTAGTCAAATTAATGTTGTTTTATTTGTATATGTTTCATATGTTTAACAGATACTACTTATACCCCAGATGATGTTTGAATAAAGCAAACGAAACGTTAGGAAAAAAATATGCAAAAAATTTTATAAATTTCATGTGACCATATTGAAGCCCGAAGGTAACTCCTTTTTATTAAACAATAAAGATTTTTAGTAAATGGTCATAAAAAGCAAATTTAATAAAAATATATATTGTTTATAAAACCAAACAATTTAAAGACAACTGTTGTTGTGTATTTAACAAGAACAGCTGACTCAAACAGTAACAAGTATTATCAAAAGTCATCATCTAGCTCGAAATAAATTTTTTTGTGTTCTCGAAATGAATGGTTTTTTTTCATTTCAAAACTGCATACTTTTATTTATATTTAAAGCAAAATTGTGCTTTATGCATTCAAACATATTTATATACATATAATTTCTTTTTTGTGAATATACATATATAGTATGGCGGTTTTTAGCGCTTTTTGGATTGGGCATAGTTGACAAGGCTGCAATCAACCACATTATTATCGTGTCTTATCATATATAATTCTCTAATTTTGTAGTCAAATGTGCAATTTTTATTAACCTCCACCTGACTGACAATTCTGGTCACTACACATTTTTCTCTTTCTAAAGACTTGCAACAAATTCCATATATTTTTCTAATGAACTGTTGAATGTAAAATTAATTTTATAAGAGTATGCCTTTTATGGATCTAAGAACAATAGCATTTAGTATAAGTACACTAATGTTAAACAGACATATTCGTACAAGCGTAAATGTCCAGATCACATGCTCGTACATACATACACATATGCCTCAAAACGTACTTGTTTTCTTCTATAAAACAAATATCAGTTCATACAAGTGCGCCTGTCTGTTGCCTGGCCACTGGATAACAAAATCTTGATTTTATTTCCAATATCTAAAAATAGATACCTGCACTTTTTCCCCGTTCTTTTTTTTTACTGCGAATGAAAACAATACAAATGTGTTACAAACATGAAGCTCCAGCAGAGCGTGTGCCGAATAAAAACACCAAAAAATACAAGATTCAACCTACAGGGCATTATTATTGAAAAAGAAAGGAAAACAAAAACATTTGTATCGACCCGGTTTGAAATGTTTTGTGATGTGATGCGAGTGTGCCTTTAAATTATAATATTTTGTATTTAATTTTTAAGGCCTTTTTCGTGTTAATTAAAACTTTTTGGGAGTTTCTATTTACATATTTTTCTGATAAAATTTTGAAATAAAAATTGAAAAACAATTTTTATGTACGAGTAAGAGTGCATTTGTATGTACAACTTAGGAGTACATATATTTAAAGGGTGTTTTTTATATAGGTTTATAAATGAAATAAAAACACGAACTTTTAAAATTGGTGTGAAGTTTACTTTAGTCGAAAGATAATCTTATGGAACTATAATTTAAATATGACTTCCGGCATATCACCACCACAATTGTCTTGGACGTAGTCTAATCTGGAAATCCTACTTTCGCTGACTTTTTCAACATCACCCGCCGTGTATCGGTAGTGCTTTGTTTTCCATCCTGTGCACACGTCTTTTGTTGCTGGTGTCCGTATTTTCTATATATGTTTATTATTAAATTCGTATTGAACTAAACTACACCAGAATAAGTAGTAAACTGTTTATACGTGTTTCTTTTTTTTTTTGTCTCTTTTCACCATTGTCCATATTTTCAACATATGTGATCTTTATTAGTTTGGTATAAAAAAAAAATTGCACCGGAATAGGTGGCAAGCTGTGAACACGTGTTTCTTTTTTCATCGTTTCCCGTATTTTTTTTTATATCTTCGTTATTAATTTCTTTTGAATGTACTTCATTACCTTTTAGTGTGGGAAATGTTGGAGTAAATTTTGTTAGTCTGAGTAGTGCCGAAGGTATATACACTGGTCACTAGTCAGTTTCAACTAATTTAATTCCAACATCTTAAATGTTATTGTTTAAGTTAAACCTGCACAAACACTACTCCCTCCCTCTTTCCTCTTCCTCATAACCTATTTTCCTAGTTTCAGTGCAGTGCACTGTATATGTAGGATTCATCCCCTAAGTACTAATCCAGGTTAAAAAAATAACGTTGCGAATCCACACAGAAAAGTTATTTTTCATACTTAGTAACAAAATTGGCTGCTAAATTATTTAAATGCGGATCTGCAAAGGAATTCGCGGATTTAAACAAAATTTAAGTTAAAATAATTATTGAATGAAAATTTAACTTTTTGGTGTAACATAAAAGGTGTACAACTTTTGTTTCTGCCGTTTTTTTTTCCACAAAGTTCGACCACTGGTTATACATTTATGATGCAAAGTATTGTCCACCTCTGGTCATTACTTTCGTCCATCTTTCGGATGGACGAATTTGCGTTCAAAAAACTGGTAATTTTTTGAATCCATCCACGAATCGAAATCAATTTTTTACTTCTTCAGGCCAGGCAGTGTGTCATTGATCGAAACAAATGATAGTCCGAGGCAGCAACGTCTGGAGAAAATGGCGGGTGGGGTAGGACTTATCATTTCAACGTTTCCAAGTATGTCTTTCGCACAATGGGGTCGAACATTGTCATGCTGTAAAATCACTTTATCATGTCTCTCGCTACATTGCGGGTGTTTGTTTTGTCTTCTTCTCTATGATGTCTCTCATTGTATTGCGGCCATTTGTTTTTGAATACACCGCTAAAACGCATTAATTGTGTTCCATAACGATCGTCTGTGATTGCTTTAGTCGGTTTTAAAAACTTATAATACACTACGACGAACTGTCTTGGAACCGTGTGGCTGCCGACGTGGGAACATGTCCGGGATATTCGCATGATTTTCTGCGCTTTGGACTATCGTAACCAACTCATTTTTCGCCTCCGGTCACAATGCGATGCAGAAATCCCCTCCGTCTTTGTCTTGCATGCAGATGTTCACAAGCAAACAAACGCCTTTCAACATCTCTAAACTTCAACTCGTACGGCACCCAATTTCCTTGTTTCTGAATCATTCCCATGACTTTCAGGAGCTTTGAAATGGATTGTTGCTAGCTTTTGCTGCATTTAGCATAAGCCTTGATCAAGTAAAGCCTCCAATTCTGCATCTTCGATAATCGTCTCTCTTCCACCGCCATGCTGGTCTTCGACGTCAAAATCACCGTTCTTGAAGCGTTAAAATTACTCTTGGCACGTTCTACATACATTTTTGTCTAATTGTGCCCTCACGATAAGAATTTGTGAGCATTCGATGAGCCTCAGTCGCAGATTTCTTCATATTAAAGCAGTAACTTAAAACCTTACGAGAATTTGGTTCGTAAGCTGCCATATTTAATCGAGAATAACTTTACGAAGCAGACATAAATCGATTAATATTTCGGTGGCGTTATACTTACTAATATATAAGCTCATTGCATGACATCTACGATCTATTTATTTTGACTACCATGTAGTGCGAAACGGCGGAAGCAAAGTTGTACACCAAATATGTATATACGGGTACAAATTATTTTTCAGGCATAAACTTTACTGATTTTATTTTTACTATAATATCTTTTGTGTATGTTATAAATCGTTTCGTTTCGAATTAAATTTTCCCCGCAGAAAATAGTATAGCGGTGTTAAGTAGTATGGCCTTAGTGACCAATTCACGGGTCCGAAACATTAAGCTATGTGATCACGTAACGTTTCCTTCAATAAACAACTTGTGGCACGAGCTGTTTATATATGTTGCAGAATCTTGTTAAAACTACAATTCCTGCACATCATGGTTTTTCAATTCATAAATGAAAAAGTCAGTAATCACGGCTCTGTATCGGTCGTTATTGACTATAAAGGCGTGTCAGATAAAACGTTTGCTTCGCTTTGCGTTGCAAATTCGCGTTGACATCTAAGATAAAATGTATATACTTATATGAAACATGTCACATAGAGTTTTTTTAACGCAACGCGAAGCGAAAACTTCGGCAACTCTCATCTTTTTACGTGTTGAAGTTTTTTCTAATAGCTTTATGCACTAAGAAAACAATTAGAATCAATTTAAGTAGTTCGTCTAATAATATTTCTAACTTCTCTTATCATAAGAAACGATTAAATATAAAAATTAACAACAATTTTTTTAGATAAATAAACAAATCGTGAGCGTTCCCAAAGTTTTTATTGTGACATACACCTTTTGCACTGGGCTTTTCTGTTAAAGTTTTAAACGTCACGCAAAGCGACAAAGTTTTATCTGACACGGCCTTAACGATCTGACCAGCATCGTCTTAAAAGAAGTATGAACCAATGATCCCGTCAGCCCATAAAACACACCAAATCCATAGTTTTTCACAACACACACCGCTTTGACACATGGAGAGTTTACTTTGCCAAGTCTTGACTTTGGTAGTGGCCAGAGAAAAAAGAAGAAATGAGCCGCTTTCTTCTCCCTTGCCACCACCAAACTTAAGACTTTGCAAAGTAAACTTTTCGTGTGTAAAAGCGGTGATACATTTGAGGATTATCATGGCTCTCAATGCGACAGTTTTGTTTATTGACGTATCTATTCAAACAAAAGGAAGCTGTATGTCATGTTGAATGTAAGATAAACGTATTGTGTTAACATAACCATGATTTTCAAAATATTTATTTATATATTTAACTGTACAGCTACAAAGAAATTTTGCAAAGTATTGCACAGCATGGGTGGAGTAACGAAGACCATATGACTAAGATGATATTAACAGCACATTTGTACCATCGCTGTGGCAGCGTGGTTAATAACGAGATACCTCAAAAATACCTTAAACTTATACAGTTAGTTGTGGCAAACAGTTAACCAGTGGGAGTGAGACGCAAAACTTTCAAAGGCCAAACAAGAAAAACAAGCCTGCCCACACTTAAGTAATTGTAACGATAACTCGAGAGCCCAAAGCTGCTTTACGACTAATTTTCAAAATATATTCCAAGCCGTAAATCACTGTCAGCTGATAAAATGGTGGTCAGTCAACAAGACGTTGCCAATTTTTTTAGATGTATAAAAAACACCCTTTATTTGTTTATGGTTGCTAAATAAAAAATTCTAGAACTATTTATTTAGGATCTGATGAAAAAAATATAGACTTTGTCTATATTTATAAAATATATAAGAATTTCTGTGAAATATAAGGAAATTATGAATGTTTGAAATTTACTAGTTTTTCGTGCTATTTAAGGCACATTTGCATGGTAATACAAGATATTTATATTTTGTAGGAGCAGAATATTACGAAATTCTCTCCGTGCTTTAAAAGAAGAACAAAAGTATGTTGTAAGTATTATTCATGTTCACATATGTTATATGTTCACCCAAATAAAAGGGAGTTTGAAGTATAGAGCAAGATAATTAATTACACTTTCTCGAGAATCAGGTTCTGAGTAGGGGTATGCTTAACAAGGCTACCTTGTTTTCTGAGGAATTGAAGGGTAGGAGTTTATTATGATAGAACAATCGAAAAATCTATGATAATTCTGGGTGAAATAAAATATCAGCCAAATGCTTATCATGGCTTCCGTATCGCTGAGACATAATTGAGTTTCAGTGTCATTAATATGGCAATATGGCGAATTATCTCATTCTTTAGTTCTTGAATTATTTTTGGTTTATTGACATTCATATGTGCATATTCATAAAAAATTAAAATGTATTTGAAACGAATTTGATTAAAATTTGGATGGAATTTTTGAACTAAAACACATTTCAATTTCATTTGAATTTTTATGAATATGACTAATACACTTTTCTTCTAAAAGCTGGAAGGGTAACGATGTCAAATGGCATGATCGTGGCGGCCAATTAACATCCCCACGACGTGAAATAACACGGGCATTGAACTTCTCATGACATTGTTTAGTTGGCTGTGTAGCAAGTGGTAGCAGCTATTTGGAACTAAAAATCGTCCAGGTCATATCCTCATTCTCTGGCCACAAGAATTTCGTTATAATCTCGCGATAGCGAATAATATTCGCGCTAACTACTTGGCCGACTTTACTTTCGAAGAAGTACGGTCAGATGATGCTGCTGGCTTATAAATGAACTAAGAGAGCATGAATAGATGTTTTCACATTTTCTATAGACGCAGTTTACTGAAACTTTCGCACGCTTGTTCCGATTGTAGACATATTTGGTCAATTATGCTGACCAAAAATACACGAAGTGCTCGAAATACATTTTGATTTGAACGACCATTTTCATAAAACGCTTCAACAATCTTAGCGCACTGCTTAGCTGTGTACCTCTTCATGGTTAAATTTGTCAAATATTGAAACACAGAAATGTCAAATTAGTTGAGAAAAAACTTGAGTTTAAGATGTGACTCACAATACCCATCACGCATTATGGTTGAACCACCCTTTTAAAAAGAAACCAATGTCAAAATTTTTGGTCAAATACTAAAACAAAGAAATGTGAAATTAGTTGAGAAAAAACTTGGGGTTAAGATGTGACTCACAATTAACATCGTGCATTATGGTTGAACCACCCTTTAAAGAAGACAGCAAAATAAAAAATCTATCAAGTAACTGATTGTGAACAGATAAGAAAATGTCCTCTAATATTTTACGATTGCCATAACAAATAATGAAACAAATAGTTTTCTAATAAATTTAATAATTGGAAATATGAGTCCTTGTTTTATTTTGTTTTTGTATCGGTTCACCATATAAACTGTTATCTTTGTTTACACAAAATACATTTTAAAATATATATTTGCGGTCGTTTGTCGGTCGTTTTCTTTTGGGTTGATTTTTGAACTTGTCAATTAATATCAGTTTTATTGTTATTATTTCCCCCACAAACTGTCACATAATTTTCTATTTGTATTTTTCTAATTGTCAGTGTTGTGAGAGGGACTTGTAACAATCTGTATTGTTGTTGGTTGGAAATGTTTATTGTTGTTGGCTTTGTTTGTTTTAAGTTAACGACACGAGATAAACAAAAACGACTAATTAATTACAAATTGCACAAGAACGCAAACAATTTAGTTCACTTGAAATTTTTAACGTTTTAAAATGTTTGTAAAAATGTTAAAAATGTAATTAAGTAATAAAATAGAAATTTTATTTAAAAACTTCGAAATTCCTGCATTTTTGTTTTATCTGACATATTTTAAAATGTTAAATCAACTAGTTAAGGTATTTCACCAAAGGAAACACTTATGTTTCCGAACACATTAAAATTTAAATTTCTGGCGATTTATTGTGACCGTTTTTAGTTTTTAGTAACTTCCGTAAGAAAAACAAATAAAACAATGTTAAACTTATTTTCCTCAAATTTCACTCTGATTTCAAATATTCAACCAACAAAAAGTCATGACTTTGGCGGTTTGTATTTAGCGATTGAATTACAAGCTGGAATTTGTCTTATACAGGGTGGCACAAAAATTACTGGAGAACTAAGGCAAAAACACATAAAATATATTTCGTGTATACAGAGTGTCCCAGCACGTAACATCAAACTGAAACAGCGTGACAAGATTGATTGTAAAAATCGAAAAAAATTACAAGGGCTTATGCGAATAAAAATCATTTGAACTGGGCTCCTGAACACCCTGTATATATATTTGTCTTTTAATGGGTTATAGTTCAAGTTTTTTCCTTTCTTAGGTTTTTATTTAGAAGGATTTTTTACAATATAAATTTGCAGTGATCAATAATTTTTGATTGAAGAATACCAGAAAAATAATTACTTAATGGCTCGGTGGCTGAGTGGTTAATGCAGCAGTTCATGATACGTCATGACCCGAGTTCAAATCAGAATGGATGCTGATAAGTAGTGTAGCGACTACGAAACAGCTATTTGTCTCCCAGCTAAAGATTTGATTATTATTTTCTTTGTCTTCTTCAATCAAAAATTATTGATCACAGCAAATTTGTATTGTAAAAAAAAAGAAAAAACTTAAGAAAGGAAAAACTTGAACCAAAACCCGATGTACAAACCAAAAAATTTATAATTAAATAAATTTATATTGAAAACAAATTTTGAATTTACATTTCTTTTGTGTTTTTCTGTTTGGCAGGTTTTCGATAGTACTTTTGCTTACGAGTAAGAAGTTGCACGGTTGCATTTGAATGGTTACTCGCCATCGAATGGTATCGAATTACATAATCTCAAAAGTGTAAAAACTCGCACATTCGAGTAAGAACGCGCTCGTAAGCGAATGACAGAATTAGCCCCCTGTACTTCTTTAAAAACGTGCTCGTTACAACGTTACAATCAGTGTTGAACGCTACAGAATCATGATTACTGGTTTTTAACAACAAAACCGATGAAATATGTTTTAAATTAAAAGAGAGAATTCTTAATATTCTGTTAGTTATTTCTTGTACATGCCTTTAATAGGATGCATTCATATTATGGCTAAAAGAATGAATATCATGCTACATTGTTCATCAATTGAAAAAGCGTAATGTGCAAGAGCTGTGGTTTCAACAATGTTTTGGAAAAATATGGGAATTCTAGTTCTTGAATAAGATGTGACGACAATGTTTTTAACAACATACAAATTTCGGTTATTAAATTATATATAAATAGTTTATAATAAAGTTCGCTTAAGTGTAATAAATCTTAACACTTTATAGAAACTTGCAAATGATAAATTTGGTTTAAGTTCCACTGCATAACAGATAAAAGAATTAGGAGAATAATTGAGGGATTCAAACAATGTCAAATCACGCATAATGTTTTACGATCTTATGTATAAAGAATATTTCATGTTTATTAAGCTTTTATTAGACAAATTTTGTATAGAAATCTGTGTAATTAGAATTTAATAAATATGCAACATTTTTTTTTAATAAATGCAGTTGTAACAGCATAAAAATCTTGTCGTTGTGCTTCGAACAAAAAAGTTATAAAGTAATCGTAATTTTTGATTTGTCATAACTAAACCGTAAACATCTCAGCTGACTCAAATTTAAATTAGCACACTAAACTATGACAGCATGCTCATAGCAGTCATACGTATTTCATGCTAATAGGGGTACAACTTTGCTTGCTTCCGCAGTTTTTTTTTCTGAAATTCGAGGCTTTATTGTAGAAAACTGGTTATACATTTATGAGTTATTATTTGTTATTATCATTTATGAGTCAAAATATTTTTGTTGCGTTTTACACGAGGCTTGATAAAGTATTGCCTCCATTTCGACATCTTCGAAAAACTTCTCTCTTTCATAACTATGTTGGTGTTTGACGTAAACTACCATTCTTAAAGCATTGAAACCACTCTCCGCTTCACTAGAGGTATTTGAGAGCATTCGATGAGTCTCAGCTGCAGATTTCTCCATATTAAAGCAAAAAATTAAAACCCTTCGCAAGTGACGTGTTTAAGTGAGAATAACTTTGTGGTGCAGACGCAAATTGACAAATACTTTGATGGTGTTATGTTTACAAATACCTATTTGTTTTGACTACCACTTACCACTACAGCAATCTATTGCAAAACGGTGGAAGCAAAATTGTACATCTAATATTATTTTAAGACTTATGGCTTTGTGATCACGCTTTGAATACTGCGGCTGTTTAAATTATTATACAATCCAGTGACCGACATAACTTTTATTATTATGTTTTCAAATTTATTTGTTGCAATATTGTTTCATTTTAATAAAAATTCCACTAAAGAATTCTTTATCCGGGTTTGATTTTCCACTTAGTATGCAAAACACCACAAATCTCGCTTCAAGTCCAATTCATTGATTCGTCTTCTCTTACTCTAAAAACTGCGACACACTCGTTTGCCAATATTACACAATCGCTGACAACTTGCTTGTCATTTTCTGCCTTTAGCAACAAAGTTAACATATCCAAATGACTTGGGTGTAAATTTGAAACTGCCATCTTAAACAATACATATGTATGTGCATATATGAGGATTTTATATACTCGTATTATGAAAATAGGAGAAATTTTTTTTTATAAAATGTTTGAACAAAAATCATATAATTTTATTTTCAAATAAACGACATCTTTATGCAAATTATGTAACTTATTAAATTTATTTGTTTAGTGAAAAGCTGAAAAATATCTTTACATTAATCAAGTTAAAGGGTATTTGAAATAAGAAACTCCGAACCCTTTAAAATCGTGCGTAACAAAATTTTACATTTAGAAGGAAAAAAATCTGAATACACTTTAATTAATCACATTAAAGCGGAAAGACAAAACAGAAGCCGAAAAGGAAAATTTTGATTTCAATATGTAAAAGTATGTGGTGAATTTTTAATTTTTTTAAACAAACAATTCTTAAAGAGAAAGTTCTCTTTTATTAATACGTATAATTTTTAAAATTAATTATGAAGAAACATACTGAAATTTGTCGTGCTCATAATCATATTTATATATTCTTGTTCATGTAGTAAAGCGTATCTTATATAGAGCTATATAATATTAAACTCAATCAACTTTTCTTGTATTCAATATTAATCTTTGTATTTGTAATTTGAATATGTCTGCCGAGAAGAAGCTAAGCAATACTTTTCAATAAAATTGGCAGCAACAACAAGTAGAAAAAAATCTTATGGTTGAAATGATAATATGTTGAAGGCAACATGCTATTGCTGAATTATATGGTTGTTTCTGATAGCACAAGGTGTCCGCCGGGAAGGTATTAATTTAGATTAAATGGAAAAGAATTGATCTTCTATTGATAAATATATTATTTAACGTCGGAATATAATATCAGATAAATCTCGGTTAGCCTCACAAATGCAACACCTGTTGAGCACATTTTCTATTACATGCTAACACATTTCACGTAGTATTTCTTTCATTAATTTCATCACGAATATTTTGTTTGAATTGCTCAAGTGTTTCTGGTTTGTTTGCATAAACTTTCCTCTTCAGATATTCCCACCAAAAGAAGTCGGGAGCAGTCAAATCAGGCGATCGTGGAAGCGAATCAATATTACCACTTGAAATAACTTCTTGTGGAAAGAGGTTTCGCAGTAATTCCATTGTAATCAAGCATCGGACAGTGGGGCCAAATAAAAAAAGGGTAATAAATCTGTATCTTTAAAACGTGCGATCTGATCATAAAATAATGTATGAAGGGAAATAGGCTTAAGTGGGTTGAAAAAGGCACGTGTGCTATTACCAGCTTTAGACGAATATGTAAATTTTTTAAACAATTTTTGAATTAATCAATCAAAAATAAAAATCGCCCATAGAGTTTCTCAAAAACTATATTAGATATATGTAATAAATTTTGTCTGACTTTCTCTGTTACCCGCCCGGTGAAAAATGTGACCAGCAGAGCAGATTTATTAAAAAAGTCAAATTTTTAGGATAATTTTATTGACGTGGATGAAAGTTACACTAACTTTAATTCTTTCTCTTTATTTTCTGTTATTTATTGGACAGCATTTCAATCTTTCGTAAGAAGGATTTTTTAGAATACAAATTTGCTGTGATCAATAATTTTTGATTGAAGAAGACAAGAAAAATAATAATCAAATCTTTAGCTGGGGGACAACTAGCTGTTTCGTAGTCGCTACACTAATCATCGGCACACACTGGGATTTGAATTCGGGTCATGACGTATCATGATCTGCTGCTTTAAAAACTCAGCCACCAAGCATTTAATTATTCTCTATCTATATTCATTTCATATTCCTTCTTAAGAAGAAAACTTAATAAAGGAAAAAACTGCAACTGTAACCCGTTGTACAAATGTACAAAAAAAAAAAAACATTTCAATCTTTCATTAAAAAAAACTTTTCAAGATAAGTTATATACAAACATAAACATTTTTGATGTATTTTCGAATAAAAAAAAATATATATGAACGAATTAAAAATGGTAAGGGAGTTCAGACAAAATTTAAAGAACTACTTGGTTTAATTATAAACAAGCCAGTTCATGACTATGATATATTCAATTACTGCTATTGATATATTATAATATATAATACTGAATCGCTTCAAAATAATATTGGCATTGTTTAAAAAATTTGTTTAAATCAGATAATATTTACAAAAGTTATGAAGCGATCAAACTTTTTCATACCCGAGGTAGTAAACTTTGATATCCTGTAGGTCATCATTTAACAAGGCGGTTCATACTTCATAATTATTAAAGCCTATTTCCTCCTCTGTGATTCTTTCATAGATTGTCTTAAAGATACAGATTTATTACCCTTATTTTAGGTTTGGGCCCACTGTGCACTGTTTTGTTGATACCACATGCTAATCAAGCTCAAAGAATGCAGTTGTGATATCATAAAAAGAAAGTTTTCTATCATATCACGAAATCACTTCCCATTCACAGCTACGCCCATTTCATTTTCTAAGTAGTAAGGTTCAATGATTCCTTCTGACGAAATTTCACACCAGATTCACTTTTAATGGATGCAAGGATGACTGAGGAATAATTGGGGGGTTTCCATTGCCCAGAACCGACTATTATGTTTATTCACGTATCCGTTCGAATGAAAATGTGCTCTCCACTCATTCTGACTTTTCATGAAAATCGGGGTTGTCATGGGCGAGCTATAAACTTTTTTTTTACTTCTTTGTATAAATGTATTTACACACATTAAAAAAAATAATTGAGGCCTCAGCGTCACTTGGACATTTTTAGGCAAGTTGGCAAAGTATTATATACATTAATTCATACAATAATATATGATATAACAAGTAAGTAAAAAATAGAATTATAATAAATAGCAGAATTTGCTAATATAATATTTTTATATTGCATATTATATAGGGAACAAAAGAAAACAAAATTAATAGTACCGAAAAATTTATAACAAAAGCTTTATAAAAATTTATTATAGAAGCATTTCCAAATTTTGAAGTAAATATTCTTATATTTTATGTTTAAAAACTGAAATTTGTTCAATGGTTTTAATGTCTGTAGGAAGTCTGTTGAATTCAAAACCACCCATTTATTCTACTTGTTGCTTGGCATATGTAGCCGCCGTTAATGGTCGTATAGAAGAAGCTCTTGTGTCAAATGAATATTAAATGGAAACAAAAGCAAATCCTTGTACAAAATTGTGGTCAAAGTTGTTCTTTGAATACCAAGCTCCTGAGCACGGCGTCGAATTGAAGTTGAAGGATTGTTTTGAGCACTTTTTTAAGCGCAGCAGTAAAAGGTTTTCAGCCGATCTGGGTGTACCCTGTGGGCTATGCTTGATCCTACCATGTATCCTCTTTCTTCGAAATAATTCACTACACTATAAATAGTGCGTTTTGTTGGCAATTTCTTTCTCCCAAAAACTTCAATTAACGTTCTTATCGTCACAGTAACCGATTATTTATTTTCATAAAACATTTTAACGCTTAAAACACGCTAGTTTATCGAATATTTTTCCATACTAAATTTGCACGTGTCTTCTTCACGACTACCAAATATGAACTGTCAAGGCTAATGCCTACCAAAATAGCGGCAAAACGAAGTAATATATCTTTCCGGCAGACACCCGGTACTAAGGTGTTATATTTAAAACATCGTTGATAGGTATCACTATAGTATAGTAATAAGAAAAATGTTTATGACACAGAAGAATCAATACAATATTTGCCTCAAAAAATAATTTGCAAGTGTATAGCGAAAAATAACCTTGTATATTGTTACATTTTTGCATTTAAAAACAATTTGCGGATGCTTTAAATGCAAAGGAAATAATGACACAGGCATTAACTGTTCTTAAATACTTCATAAATATATTTACACTTCACCCTATTGTATAGTCGTATTAGCATACTAGACTTGCTTACTTTTCTAACTTAAGACTATCTTGCTCAATGTTTAACATAAAAGTCTGCTGAACATCTGCTTGCTACTTATACTTATATACAGTAATCATGAATCTTCTAGTTATTTGCTAGTGATACTTCCAGACTCAAATGTGTATACGAGTATATAAGTGTTATGCACACATGCTTGTGAAACAATAAGAACGCAACAGCAACCATAAAATCATTGATTGTTGATTTACTTGGAATTCGAGTTCTCTGAACCATGTAAGTTTTTTTGTTTGTGTATTATGTTTTTAGATTTATGTTGTTTGTATGTGTACATTTGTAACAAACAGATCAACGTCTCTTTTTCAAGTCTATTGATGATTAGGGTAGATCATATGAAATGTTGACATATAGATAGCTAGGAAACACAAAAAAAGAAAAAGAGCCGTTGATCTGTTTTTTACAAATGTAGCTAATAGAGTAAACAAACTCAATTGTTGGAGTTTTGTTTTTTTTTGAAATATATTTTTTAATATTATATGGAGTGCATATCATGAAGTAATATATTCATTAATATTAATTGAGTATTCATTACAAACGGATACCACATCACTTCGAATGCCTTTGCCGTTTTCTTGGTAAAAGTAGTTTTAACAATTACTGCAATTGTTTGTTACGGTTGCTTCAGGTGGTTCTACTAATCCCATGATTTGGGTATGTTCTTTGATTTGAACGAACTTTTCGAAACTTGGTATTTTTTCTTGAACTTCAATGAACTTTGAGGAATCTGTATATTGTTTTGGTTTAAGTATCCATATAGTTTCTTTGACTCAGTCTTTAATTCAGTCACGAAGCTGTTAGTTTATTTTTATGAAAACTGTTTCCTTTGATCTTAAGTGACCAAAAATGACACAACCAACAACAAGAAATATTAAACTCACGATACACAGAATTACAAAGCCATTTTCTGATAAACTCTTATAAAGTATTATCTATTCTAAAATTTCGAATTAAAATGCAGAGTCTTAAATTATAATTCATGTTTTTTTCTTGTTAGTGTAATTTGCTCTAGTTTCAAAACTATTAAGGCAACTAAGACACGCACTGCCATAAATACACCTGTTCGATGACCAGTTATTTCGATTTTGTCGATCATCGTTTTGGTAACACGCACAGTTGGAAAAAATTGACACACAGGCAGCATGAACACTAGTTGAAGAAAGAGAAAAAACTAAATTTAATGGTGCCATTAGAATTGACTAGAAAAAAGTGCATAAATAAAAAACGTTTTTACCCAGCCCAGCCTATTAATATTGACAGATAATTTAATCGCCACGTTCTGTTTGTTATTTTCGATCACATACGAGTATCTTAAGACTGAACTTTTTAAGACTAAAAATACAAATTAAATCAATAAATTTATACTTTATTTATGATGTCTACTATATTTGCATATTTAGAGAAAATTATATTTGACGTGGTGAAGTATTTTAACCTTTTAAGAGAGCGTAATGTTAATATTTTATGGTATGACACTATACAAAATTAGTTTTGTGATAAACACTTGATTTAGTGGCATTGATTTGACTTTTTTTTCTTTTAAAATAAAAACATGGCTATAAAAGGTTTTTCAAATCTACTTATTTTGAAAACGAGAACAGTGGTTGGTTGGTTTTCGTAGAAGTTTGCTGTACGCAATTAAGAAAGAACTCCTTTTAGATAAAACCACTCTTTAGATGTATTATCACATATGCCATAGTGCAACTATTATAGTATAAGATTCAACCTGTAGCCGTAAGCTATCGCAGAAGGTCAATAAGCCTGATCCCATGAATCTCTTGAAGGTTGGAAATTATATAGTTTCAAAGAAGAGTGTTTATTTTAACAGCCACAGCTGGACAGAAGAGATGGAAGAAAGTTTTCTTCTTTATTTATTTAATTTATTTAATACTATTCAGTCCAAGGTTTTTCTGGTTTTATTATAAGGATTGACAATATGCATGTTTGAGCCACATCCCCTTTTGCACAGCGATTTCTTCACATACAGGAAATTAGGAAATAGATGAAAGGCCAAATCGCAAGAGTATTTTGGAGGGTATATTAGTTTGTAAGCAAATTCATATTACAAGTAACTTTCCGTAGTGACCATAATATATATGCACCTAGTCGTTTTTGCTTTCAATAAATTAATAGCTCGCTTATCGTTAGCAACGGAACTTGAGTGGCGTTGCCAGTTGCCAAAATGGTATTATAGATATCAATTGGCGACAATATCTAGCAATCATACGTAGAGAAAAATATATGGTTGATACGACAATATTCTAACAGCAACATACTGTTATTGAATTATATGGTTGTACCCAATATTAGTATATTGTTGTATTTAAAACGTCATAATATGGTATTGTAAAAAACATATTGTAGGTAACCATACTATATTTGGGTTTAAAATTGATATAATAGTAAATAACCATGGAATTAGTTAAAGTCACCAAGTAGTTGCCACACTCAACCATATAATGATACTACCCATTCATAGTTTTTTCACGTATAATCATATTACTTTCATTAAGTAACCATACTATGATTGAAAATAGCTTTATTGTAATATTGTATAAATATATCTTCTTATTATAATTTGCATAAATACATAAATATATATTTTTAAATACAAAAAAATAAAAAAATAATTATAAATATGTAATTATTTCACAGTATAAATACAAATAGCTTTTAATATTGATACCAATCAAAACATTATAAAATTTTTGTAAATGAAAAAAAAAATAATCGTGTTGCATTCTAACCGAACTAATGCACAAATTTCCTCTTGGAAGCTGAAATACCCATTAGCTCCAATAAAAAATTAGTTATTAAGTATTTCTTCTGCGATTGCAATTTAAATTATATTTAACCATATTAATATGGTTGCATATATATATATTATTATTATTCGTTGCAAGCCATACATCAATAGCTGACCGCGTGGAGTTGATCCATTGTCAGATAAGTCAGGTGCTGAAACGAGTCAGCTAGACATACTAACTCATTAAGAGATATCGGGCATTAAGCAACCTATCTGGGCATCATATAGACACCCGCTGGTACATTCAACACAGCCTTACTATCAGTACAGATTCGGATATTCTATCCGTATACCTCAACCAGTTAACAACCCTCAGTGAATCACGAACTCTTTCAATGAGACCATAGATTAGGTCGAGTAGTCTAGTTTCTCAAAAATCTGGTTATAAAATGAAATAATCTGTTGGTGACACCATAAATTGCTAGTTTTGACACTCTCTGCCTCTCTGCAAAAAGCTTTGAAACTTTCCAAAGCCAAGCTATCACTACTTTACTTTTACGAAAGTTTGCGACACTTATGATACGGGAAGAAAAGGGTTTTTTGAATGATTTTCTACTTTGTAAAGGTTGTACTTTTTAGCGTGTGTATGACAGTTTTTCCATTAAAAGCTTGGTAATACAATTTTTCTAAACAGCAAAAATTAGATTTCGCTCTTTGGAACGCATTATTTTATTATTTTTTTTATTAGTAGTATTTGCAATACTTTTAAATTACATATCATAAATCATTTAACTTAATAGATATTTCGAAGCGATAGTTTTAAGAAATAGCACAATGTATTTTTAAAGTGGATTTGTGATATGTTATTAAGTTTTGTCATGTTTTAATGTTCGTGATAAAATCGCTCAATGGACCAAATGTTCTAATCGATCTTTCGGTCATTCAAGGGTTAAGTAGTCGCCACAATATTGCGTGTACGCATGTTGCATGTGAAATTGTTTTTTTTTTTTTGCTAAAGCAAACCGTAAAAATAGCTGCAATTATAGTAACAAGTTTTACCTGCCATAATATTAGTGCCACAAAACTAAATATTAAGTTGCTACAATTTCTTGTATTTTTCCTTAAACGAGAATTTTGCTGGAATTTTAATTTGATGAAAAAACTATGTGTATTGGTGTTCAACACTCATTTTTTTTTCTGCGTTTCTTTTTTAAACAACTTTATATTCAATATGGCCGTGATCGAATTACTCTTGTTTATATCTCTTTTGCTCAAATTATTTTTTAGCTATTGCGACATATTAAAGTCGTTTTTGGCCATAATTATGATATGGAGATGTTTATGATGACGCTGGTGTTTGTTTGTTTTTTGTTACTTTTTCTATGAATTGATTAGCTTGTTGATCATCCATTAAGTAGGTGTTACTTCCGGTGCTCACCCAAACAAACAGCTACAAACTTTTGTAGCTGACAAATTTTACATAATTTGGAAACATTCTACTCATAAAGTTAACTGCGGAGAGACTACAAAATACCTGTCACCGTTTTAACTTAAAACACGTTAAAAAAACTGCTTCGATATCTATCAAACTAAAACAATTATCGATATAGCGTTCCGACTTTTTTCAGAGTTCCCAAAATTGGCTTTAAGAATCGCCAAAATACCTCACTTCCCCGGAAGCAATATTGCAACTTCATTTTTCGCACTAGATCGAATGACCATTAATAGTTTAGTTCCTCGGCCAAAACGTGCACCGAATATAAAAAAAAGGTTCCGATTTGGTTAGCGAAACGGTTCCAAGTTTTTTTTTGGAGTCGCTTTCACGGAACGTCAAAATCGAGCCAAGTTAGCCTGAATCATGGCTTGTTGAGCAAAGATCATTTAAATATTAAACATTTGATTTCAGGTATGTTCCAAATTTAATTTTTAAAGCACAATTTGAATTTATTATTTTTATGTGAAACTGTAAGACTATTTTTACATTTCAAAGTTATTCGCTTTCACATAACTTCAGTGTAAACTACTTTTTTTTAATGATTTAGCTAATTTAGTTTTAATTTAGTTTAGTAATTTTTTAATAATTTCCTTAGTTTTTTTTTTATAAATACAGTAACCACACCATTACAAGGCATTGTTGCATAAAATATTCATGAGGCCACGCGCATTGTGGGTGCAACATTTTGCGACGTAATTTCATTTTTCCTAATGCAATTACTTTTTTGAATATTCATATTTCTTTGCTTCCAAATTCAAAAAGGCTAAAAACTTATGTCACGTTTTTGCTAAAACTTAAAGCACGTAACAAAAAAAATATTATGTTGAGCTCTACAAGAAGAAATACAAAGAAAACAAAAATTATTTAAATTATTTAAGGCGCCATACCAGCAAATAATTAAACTAAGCAAGAAATTTTACTACAAAAAAAAATAACAGGTGGCCAAAGTTGTTGTATTATTTGATTGAATCCAAGATCATTTGCTTTATAGCAGGTATATTATGATATTAGAAATTAAAATTATACCTATTACTAGTATTCGCGGAACAAATGCGTGTAAATGTGGGTTCCTGCGACATATTTTAAACATTCAATTCATTGAGTGTTGTTCAATAAATCCGTGAACCAAAGTGGCACTGTCAACCAGCAACATTAGGGCCAGAGTTTTTTTTTTTGGATGCTCGTAATGTCAGTCACATAGATTATCTAGAGAAGTGTAAAACGACCGACATATATAATTTGCAGTCGTTCCATTAAGACAATGCACTAGTGCACACGGGAGTATCTACTATGGCGAAAGTCCATAAATTAAATTACAATTAAAATTTCGGAAGTGGTACAAAATGTACTTCCCTCCGTCCGATCTCCTTACTATTTATACCACCTAAATTCGACCGAAAATGGAATACAACTCTCATGTTTGGGCCGGTGCCTCAAAGTCTATTTTAGGGTTACTCGACTGGGTGCAAAAGAGAGCGAAGAAGCTTATCCAAGTCTGTTGACTCACTGGACCATCGCCGAAGTGTGGGATGTGGTACCCTGTTTTATCGATATGACAATGGATTTTGCTCTATCGTCTAAAGCCCTTCTATCTGTTGTCGATTGCCCATTGAATCGCCCAACGCATTACAGAGAGAATTCGTTCTTCGGCCGTAGGGATCGTCTGTACACAAGTTGCCTGTTACTGTCACATATAACGTTGGAAAGTTCAAATCAAACGTCCACAAACAATACTCCCTCTCTCCTCCTGCACATAACTCATTTTTCTAGTTCCGGTACATATGTAGGGATCGTCCCCTGAGTACTGGTCAAAAAAAAAAGAAAAAAAAAAAAACAAGTAAGAGTGTAGTATATTCGGCTGGGCCGAATCTATAATTCACGATAGTCACGAATATGTATAGTATATTAAAAATGTGGCCTGAATATGCTCGGTTATATATGAACCGATATCGGAATTATCTATTTTCTGTGTTTTAGTAACCTTCTTTTATAACGAGAATTGCTTTTCAGAAAAAAAAAAAAAAAAATTTTATGGAAAAATCGGTTCAGGCTATATCTCGGGTATATATGGACCGTTATCGGAAAATTTTATCTTCCATATTTATATAACCTCATCTTATTACCAGAACTGCTTTTGAGCAAAAAAAAAAAAAAAAATTGTTTAAGTTCGCTTACGCGACATTTTCATGAAAAACCCGATTTGGGCTATATCTCGGGTATATATGGACCGATATCGGAAATTTACATTTTCCATATTTATGTAACCTAATTTCATTACCAGAACTGCTTTTGAGCACAAAAAAGTTGTTTAAGTTCGCTTACGCGACATTTTCATGAAAAACCCGGTTTGGGCTATATCTCGGGTATATATGGACCGATATCGGAAATTTTCATTTTCCATATTTATGTAACCTAATTTCATTACCAGAACCGCTTTTAAGCAAAAAAAAAGTTGTTTCAGTTCGCTTACGCGACATTTTTATGAAGAACCCGATTTGGGCTATATCTCGTGTATATAGGGACCGATATCTGAAAAAAAAATTTTTTGCCTTCTAAGCAAGGTGACTGCTTAATGAGTGTGTGAAGTTTGAAGCAAAACAAATAACTTTTTTTGTCAAAAATTTCCATACAAAATTTCAAAAATTCATGGCTTTTTTCGGAATTTTGAATATATCTCAGCTATACGTGGACCGGTATTACTGAATTTCAATAGCAAACACATGGCAATATGGAGTAATAGAATGGTGAAAGAAAAAAGTTTCTATGTCTAATGGTTTTCTCAGAAACGGTATTTCAACGACCGACAGACGGACAGACGGACATCGCTTAATCGACTTTTTCATTAATTCTGATTCAGAATATATATACTTTATAGGGTCGCAAAAAAAAACTGTAGAAATTACTAACGGAATCACAAACTTATATATACCCTTAACATTTTTGTGAAGGGTATAAAAATATGTTATCGGCGTTAAAGTGATTGACGCTAAACAAATTGTCTCATTGGTAAATTACTATGGCCAGGACGGCTAACAATTAGCAATTATCGAGCTAAATGAGCAGCTTATCGTTTTGTTACTATCACAACATAAAGTGGCCGTAATAACGCCTGCCGTTGCATTAAATTAGCTTTTCAATACAAAAATAACACGTTTAAATCTTGTTTAATGATATTGCTTTTAATAGTAACTACGATAAATTTGCTCTACGCTTTCCAAAATAATGGAAGGTTGATAATGATTTTTCTCGTTTTATATCAACCAGTTATGATAATAGCATTTGCCATTCGTACTCATTGGGTTATATGCCCAGCCTATCAGATATCAGTGCCAAAAAAGCAAAATATGAATGCCTTACTGAGTAATGATATTTTTTGTAATATTCGGAAGGAGGTTGTAAAACAGGGTCGACTTTAACGCCCATTAGAGCTAATGTGGTTTACTAACACACAAATTCATGATCGTAAATACTTCTTCATCTCTAATAATGGATGGTGTAAAATCTCGGAATGAAATTTGAGTGTGATGTCCACTGGAATAAAAATATTTATTTTCCTCAAAGAAGCATTCAAGTGTCTGTTTTGAAACGGTGTGGGCTGTATTTCACTCTGATCACTTTACTATGTATATCACCTATTTGCGGCCGAAAATGGAAGACGATCATGATTTTTAGGCCTGTAACTCAAAGTCTATTTTACGGTTAGTCTACCGTGTGCAAGAGAGATCCAATAAATTTATCCAATTCTATTGACTCATGCCGTATAGAGTGTGCTTACCTGTTTTATCATTACTACAATAGAATTTGTCTTGGCGAGACTATGGATTTTGTTCCCAAAACCCACATATTCTTAACCACGACTCTTTGATCGTGTAGGGCAGCGAATCGCACAACACATTTACAGAGAGAATTTTGTGGAACAAGTTACCTGTAGATGTATTTCCTGTCATGTATGTATCCCCCCGCGGAGCAAGTTGCCGTAGACTCAGCCATAGCACTCTGCTTTCTTGGGCATAGAGGGGAAGGAGTCTCTCGTTTTTTGTAGCAAATAAAACTCTAGGAAGCCGCATGATTTATGGTGTGTTAGACTTCCGATACCTTTTTCAAGGGTTAAAATTGGTGTAATAGGGATCAGCAAAATTCACGGAATTGTTGATATACTTGTCCTCACTGAAAGATTCTGGCTGTGGTTTAAAGCTAAAATCGCAGAAAGAGTAATTGGTTTCCCTGATAACATTGGTACATTAGGGGCTAATAACACCCGAGTTGTTGTTGGAGGCATTAGCAAGCCCGAACTCTTCAGCAAGAGTTTGTCTATATGGCTACAAACTTATGGCAAATAGTTGTGCCCTCTGTGATCCTCACATTGGTGCTGTAGAGTCGCGAATAGTTCACCCATCAAATTGGTCCATCATTAAATAAGGCTGAGAAAGCAGGTGCTGTAACGTATGTATATCATTGGAAGGTTCAAGTCAAACATCCGCAAACACTACTCCCTCCTCATAAGCTATTTTCCAGTACAGTGCACTACGTATGTAGTGGTCATACCATG